>CM076569.1:345447243-346066894 GCA_034641835.2 Pinus albicaulis | reverse complement strand
ACACTGTGGTTTGGATGAAATGCAACAATTCTTCCTTGAATAAGCCCCCTCTACACTTCCTAAGAACAGTCCTTCAAATCTAGATACACTTCAGCTATGTAAACTTCTCAATAGAAAACCATCAATAAAGATGAGACAATATGCTGTGTAAGTTTCCTGTATGTAGTTTTAAGCAATCATTCTTCTTGGTGAGTCTGCTAGGGATCAACCAACACTGGTATTAGTGTTTTCAAAACAAAACTCCAACATATAAAAAACCCTGCTCTTCAGGTCATTCACCTTTAAAAAATACCTCTGTCAACAGATTCCTGTAGAGACCATACAGTGGAAAGAAAGGAGAACTTTTGGTTAGGTGAAGTGTTAAAGGAAAACACCTTTCACTTGTGACTTTTGAGAAGTCAATCATCACCTTTAAACCTCTGCCTTTGATGTCGAAATCCAACATTAACAACCTCTGTTTTTCACTATGCTGTTTACCTTTGAAAATCTCTGTCAACCAGTCTTCAACATGATACAATATGGTTTCTAGGAAAGGCAGACTCAAGTTGGATGTATAACTAATGCACAGTGGTTTTTAGGAAATATACTCTCTGCTTGTGAGTTTAAAAGATCAACATAATACCTACACCTCTGTTTTAATATCAAATGCAATCACCAGGTATTCTGCCCTTTAGACAGTGGCCATTTTCACTTGTGAAGTTTTGAGAAATCTAACACCACTTTGGTACCTCTGCCTTTAATGTCGAAATCTAACCATCAACAATCTCTGCTCCTCAGTGTATTGTGTACTCCTGGCTTCAAATGTTAGACTTGATCATCAAAAACCGTGCCTTCTAGAATATGGCCTTATTTCACCCTCAAAATTACTCTGTTCAACAATCTTCAGAATGATACAATGTAGTGTAATGAACAAGCAGACTTAGTTTAGGCGTAAAATAAGTGCAACAGTGGTTTAGAGAACACACTCTCTGCTTCAGCCAGGAAACTATTTTCAAACTTGTGAGTTTAAATAGTCCATCAACACCTATATACCCCTGCCTCTAATGTTTAACATTTATCCACCAACAACTCTGCCTTTTTAGAAAATGTCTCTGCACCTTTGGAAAGTTTTGAGAAATCCAATACCACTTTGGTATCTCTGACTCCAAAGTTAGAAACCCATCCACTAACTATGCTCCTTAGTACACTGTTCACCTTGGGAAACTCTTTTTTAACAATCTTGCAGTGGGAGAATATAGTGAATGAAAAGCAATCTGTTTAAATAGTGTGCTGTGAGAAGATGCCACTGACTACTCTGCTTTTAAAGTCTTTGATGTCAACCTTAACATAAAAACTCCCTGTTCAAGGAAACTTTCAAACATCCAACAATTCTGTCCTGTGCAAGAGTGTGTCCTCCTTTCACTATTTGTACATCAAGCAAATCACCATACACAGGTCTAGACAACAAGAACACAGGGCGGAGGTAAAATGACAGAGCTTCTGGAAGACTAACAAGCTTTTTAGACAGGGATTACCAGAGTCTTCTCTTTCAAAACAATAAAAATGTCAAACCCCCTCACTGAGTATACTTCACTGTTTTAGTAGTGTGGAAATGTATGGATGATAGTGTGAAAGGTTCTTCGTTAGAATTAGGTCTGTATTTCTGCAATGAAAGTCCTCTTTTAATTTTAAACACAGTCCTTCACAAGACAACCTCTTGCAATCGATGGGGAATTCATAAAATACCTTAAACTTGATGGATGCCCGCTTTCGAAAGCTAAAACACTGTGGGGAACCCTTGACACTTGCGCGGCATTCTTGATAACAAACCCGTCGCGCAGAAAAACCCTTGTCGGGCCTGTCGGGCCTGTCGGGTCGACCTGTCGGGTGATCGGGCGGCCTCCTACAGGCACGTCGCGCCCACCTACAGGCACGTCGCGCCGGTGTTGAAAGTCTTTGTAAAATGATGCCCAGGCACGTCGCGCCTACATCCAGGCACGTCGCGCGGCCTTTAACACTGCAGAAAACTTCAAATTGCTTGAAAACGTGGTGATAATTGGGAGCTGCGGAAGTTTGCTTTGAATTTCGACCATGACTTACTTATTTTCCTATTCCATTCTTTAATTACACCTTCGACCTCAAAACATCCCAACGGTCATTTGAACATTGATTTTTAACTCCGTTTGTTTTTTCAAACAGTTGGTTTGTTATTTGAATATATATATATGCCTTTTGATTCTGACCCCGAGCTCTGAATTTTGATCGATTAAGTCGACCATCTCCACCACTTCTGCTACGGTGTTTCAATACCACAGGTGATTTGTCACTTTACTTTGACAATTCCTTCATCTTTTACCTGTAGTGGATTTTCAAATCTCTGTTTGTATGTGTAGTAAACAATACCCCCTTTTCCTTCAAAATAAAGGTTGGGCTTCTTCTTTTTAAACTATATCAATAATGATCACAGGCTAAAAAACCTTTGGAACACAGTGAATAATAACTTTAAAGGGGAAATCTTCTTGGTGACACATTTTAGAAGGTCTTGTCTGCAGGTCTCTTTTCCATGTACTCTCCGTGCTAATCATTCTTTTGGAATGATAACAAGTGTGTTTGTTTTTAAACATATGAACAGAGTGGATTCATCACAACCAACTTCCTCTCCATTACGATAAGATTGAATACCACTCGCTCCTCCATTTGAAAAGACAAGCTTGGGCAATATGAAAACAGGACTCTTTTGATACATAGTCATTATTTTGCTCTGATCATTGTGTTACCTCTTTTTGCCCACAGAATCATTTCATAACTGAACTATGTTCACTGTTTTCCTCTCTTGGCGATTTTAGCAAGGAAGGGCTATTCATAATGCAACAAAACATTTGAAAGCTGTAATTTGGTATATGACATTGTCTTGTTGCTTGACCTTTCCTCAAGGAGACAGTTTTCTTTTTGGTATCAGTGGCACACATATATTCAATATTGCCTCTTTCCTACTGTAGGTATAGCCTGACAGATAGTTCTTTGAAATAGGAGTATCAGTACCTTTACATTATCAGCACTGTCATTCATCTGTGTAGTGACCTTGTTTCAGTCTTTGGTATCCTTCCACTGCTTTCTTATATCAATCAGTTTTAGCACCCTGCAGTAGCTTTGGCCCTCTACTCATGCATGGAGGAGGCTCTTCATCAGATAAGGTGTCCGGAGACTTTTTGACCACTATGTTTGACACAGCCTTTCTCTGAATGTGGTGGTAAGAAAACCTCTTGAAAAACACCAATCTTAACATCTTTACTTGCAAGTATCACTGTTTTTTAGAAGAAAACCCTAGCCACAGTGATACTGTTCTAAGGGTGAGTGAGAAAATTATCATTTGGATTGTTTATCTCATGACCTGTTACCTGACAAAAACTCTTTGTGACTATGAAGGTCAGTGCATTTGAAAAAGCTAAGGGCTTTCTTTCTGCCTGTGTAATGGCATTGGTTAACAACATCTATTTCATTTGATCTTGAACAAAACAGGCTTCTTATGATTTGGATGTTTACTGATGACAGGTCCTTCTAAAGTTCAACAATTCATATGGTTTGCAAGTTTGAAATGAACTCCTTTATCAGGCCAAAATCCCCTTTCCTTTGAGCTTATCATATTTCCACTATATTCCTGTTATGGTCATCAATTACATTCATGAAACCTGAAGATATTGTTTCATTGTTTCAGCAAAGGCAAACCTGGACTTTTGCAACCTTCTGAGTCAACACTGGCCTGCGCCCTCTGCTTATGTATGAAGGAGGCGCCCTAACCCTCTGCTTGTAAATGAAGGAGGTTTTGGGCCTTGACAATTTACCATTTTGCTGAGACAGTGGCGACCCTTTCTTACTGTGATTTTCATGCTGGAAAGAGCTGTAAGGTCCTGATGAGTGACTTTTGTTTTGCAACTTCATCTCAGGCTCATAATACATTTAGAAGCAGCTGTTCCTCTAACTGTAAACTCAAACATTTACTCCATGAGATGAAATATATTTCCTGTCTTTGTAGAACCATAGAAAACTATGAAAAACCTAATAGTCAGCTTGAGATTGGATTTTATGCAGTGCTGAGATCTAGGGGGGTATGAGTGGCGCGACTTAAGGCTGTTTGTCAACTTCATTTGCAAATTAAGGGATCAGTCATGGTAGGTCTGCTGCAGATGGGGGCTTTTTTGGCTTTTTGATGATTGCCAAAGGTGAAATGTCCTAAACGCCACTTCCTAACATAGGGTAGCCTTTTAAAACAGATGTGGATTTGCCTTTTAAGGCTGATGGGCAGGTCAATAAGGCTGAAGCTAGATAGGATTGTGATATGAGGTTTTTGATGTTGCCAGGGGTGGACTGAATAGGTAGAAAGGCGAAAAAAGTTTTGGGAGGGTTTTCTGGATGACATATTGACATAAGGAAATCAGTTTCTAGAAAACTCAGCTGAAGATATAGTCATCACTAACATGTCAAAAATACTGATGGCTAACAGTGGCTCCATTTGGGGAGGGCAGCTCCTCATCAGGAGGTGTCCAGAATTCAGATTTTTGGATTATGAAGACCAGTGCCTTATCCATTGGCGCAAAATTTATCCTTCTCTTGATGTTATTTCTGAAAAGTGTCAGCATGTTTAACATCAATGATACTTCTACCTACCCCAATATCTTTTCTAACATTTTTTCTTCTGTTTGGCGCATTTGAACTAGCAGCCTTTTGACAATGCATATTTTTCTTTTTGCAAAATGAAACTATCTATTTCTACTCTTATATCTGCCGAGAGTTCAGATTAAGCTGATGAACTCCTTCATTTCTCTACCTAAAACTAGATCGACTGTCAAGATTAAGCAGTTTGACAGGATTTCATTCTCTAATCTACAACATGAAATTGAAAAATGATCAAATCAGGATTAGGCAGTCTGATTTGTCATGCATTTGCGGCATAAAAGACAAGCTGCACACAAATGTTATTTTACAACAAAAGAAACTAGACAAGCGGGGCTAAGATGTACAATGTGTTTTTCATCCCTCGCTTCTCTCTTTGGTTCTGTTTTAGGCATGTGGAACCAGAATCTCTCCCTAATCTAAGCTCTCTGATAAGTCAATCTTACACAATGTCGACTATCTTGACACTCACTAACTTATCAGCAAATAAATTTAAACATGCTCAGCTATGATTAGGCTAGATAGCTGAACAAGACATTGAAGTACCAGCAGCGGCATTTAGACTTGCTCGCTTTCCGAAAGACTATTTTTTGGAACATGGGGCATTTGTTCTATCTTCACTTGTCCTCTTTTCTGCTTTTTACTGTTTTTGACTTTTCCATTTTTTTTTAATATTTCAAACAATGGTATGTACAATGACTGAAAGTGTTTCAAACTCAAAAATGGAGTTCTTGACAAAAATAGTGTTTTAATGTCCTGCCATTTACAGGACCCCCAAAAATTTCATTCCCATCAGGTTCTTGTAAGAAGAAAGCATTGTTTCCACTAACTGAGCTGATGATGTAAGGCCCTTTCCATAAATTTTCAAACTTGCCATGTTTACCCTTATCTTCTCTTCTAGAATCCCATTTTAAGACTTTATCTCCAATCTAAAAATCATTTTCCTTAGTTCTTCTGTCAAAAATTTGTTTTATTTTGTCTTGTGCTAACTGAGCCCTTTGGTAAACTTCTTCCCTGGTTTGTTCTAAATGGATAGTCTGATTTACTCTTCTTTGTACGTCATTTTCTTCTATTTGGACTTCTTGTAGTAGTTTCATTACTGGAACTCCTAGAGAGGTTGGGAAAATGGCGTCAACACCATAGAATAGCTGGTAAGGGGACATACCTATGGACTTCTTGGTAGTTAATCTATCAGCCCATAAGGCGTGCACTAGTTTCCCATGCCATGCTTTTTGATTTTGTTCCAGAAGTTTTTTGATAATGTTGACAAGGCTTTTGTTAGAAGACTCAGCTAAACCATTACCTTGAGGGTAATAGGCTGTGGAATGCCCTAATGAAATATGATACTTGTGACAGAAGTCTATCATCTTCTTGGAAGAGAAGGCAACGGCGTTATCTGTAATGATTTTCCTGGGACAGCCAAATCTGGATAGGATATTGGTTTCTAGGAACGTGATGATGACTGAATCGGTGGCGTTCCGGGATGGTACGGCTTCTATCCATTTGGTAAAGTAATCAGTGGCTGTGAGGATCCATTTATGTTGAGTGGAGGAAGAGGGGTGAATTTCCCCAATGAAGTCTAGACCCCATTGTTGGAAGGGTCCTTCAACTATGATGGGATGTAAGGGCAAAGGTAGAAGCTTTTTCTTGCCATCAAAAATTTGACATTTATGGCAGGTCATGACCAGTTTGTGAGTATCAAGGAACAAGGTGGGCCAATAATAACCGGCTCTAAGGATTTTGTTTGCAGTAGTTTTCCAGTAGAGATGACCTCCACATTCCCCTTCATGCATTTCCCGCATGATTTTCTCTGCATCAGGCTCAAGCAAACATTTAAGTAGCATACCAGTAGGATTCTTCCAATACAGAGAACTATCTATAATGCAAAACTTTAAAGATTTTTGTTTGAGGAACCTTGCTTTTGTTTTTGACAAAGACGGAGGAGCATTCATATAGGTTAATACATAGAGAATGTCTGCATACCAAGGTGAATCCAAAAATGTTTGATTTATAGGGGGAAGTGCACACTCTTCTTGTTCTTCTAAAGCATCGACAAAATTTATATCTAAAGCTTGAAGGTTGGTTTCAGCCATTAATCTCGCGAGTCCTTGTCCTTTAACTAGTTTAGTAGGCCTGATTTCGAGATCATAATCTAAGATGATAGCAATCCACTTTCCCCTTTTACCATCGGGATCTTGGTTGAGAATGTCCTTGACGACAGTATTAGGGACGAAGGCTATGACATGAGAATGTAAGATGTAGACTCGGAAATATTTTAGTGCCTTTACCAATGCGAATGCCTGTTTCTCCATGATGTTATATTTCAAGGGAGCATCTCTTAGGGACTTGCTAAAAAAGGCAATGGGTTGCTCTTGTCCCGCCGCATTCTTTTGCAACAATACCGCAGCTATTGTATGTTCTGAGACAAATGAGAAAATGTAAAAATCTTTAGTAAAGTCAGGGCTTATTAATACAGGTGTTTTAGTTAAGGCCCTTTTAATCAGTTCAAAAGATTTTTTGGCTTCTAAAGTCCATTTAACTCCGACCTCCTTTCTTAACATATTTGTAATCTCTTTTAGGAGCTCAGCAAGGTTTGGAATGAATCTTCTTAAGAAATTTATCTTGCCGATAAAGGACTGTAACTCCTTTATGTTTCTGGGGTGACTTATCTGTAAAATACCTTCGATTCTCTGGGGGTCTATTTTAATTCCTTCTTCCGAAATAATGTGACCTAGGAGTTTTCCTTCTTCTAGACCGAAAAGTGTTTTCTTGGGGTTTAGGGACAAACCATACTTCCTGCATTTGTTGAAAATCTTTCTTAAGTGAGCTAGGTGTTCTTCGTCAGATTTAGAATATACTGTTATATCGTCGAGATATATGACTATGAAAACACCTATGTCTTCTGAGAAGGCTATGTGCATGGCTCTTTGAAATGTGGCGCCAGCATTCATTAGTCCGAAAGGAATTTTAACGTACATAAAAGTGCCCCAGGGGGTGGTGAAAGCTGTTTTATGCTGATCGGTAGGATAAACCAATACTTGGTTATAACCAGAAAAACCATCAAGCAATGAGATTCTTTTGGCGCCTAGGACCTTCTGAAGTATGTGGTCCATTTTGGGTAGAGGGTAGTTATCTTTTAGACATGCCCTATTCAAGTTTCGGAAATCTATGCAAAGTCTGATTTCACCGGTCTTTTTTCTAACCGATACTAAATTTGAGACCCACTCAGAGTATCGGAGAGATACTATTATACCAGCATCATACATCTTTTTAATTTCTTTTTCAACCAATGGTAATAACACTGGGTTTATCCTTCTTAACTTCTGTTTAAAAGGTTTTTGATTTTCTTTGAGGGGAATTTTATGTTGGATGATGCTGGTATCATATGATTTTAAATCTTGGTACCCCCATGCAAACACATCTTTAAATTCTTTGAATAGATTTATGTACCTTTGTTTTATGTCAGGTGAGAGGGTTTTGGATAGTTTAATGTTTTTAGGCTCTTCTGGATTTCCTATGTTGTATTCCTCTATGTCATCCTCTGTAGATTCCATTTTAGGCTTTTTGGCCACATCATTAAAGTCAAACAATTCTTCTAAGGGTGCGAGCCCTCTAGGTATGGTGTCATTTTCGCAGTGTAAGACTTCAAGTTCTCTTTGGTCAATGTCTTCTTCTATCTCCCTGTCACATGGATGGTCTACCAGGTTTAGATTGGTCCACAAAGGTGGGTTTAGCTCTTGGTCTTGACTTATGTTGGTTTTCCTTTCTTCATTTCCTGAGTCTGTTTTGGTTATCTCAAACTCATTTTTAGATTGGAGGAAATCATCAATTTGATCATCATCTTGGAATACTTGCCAATGGTCAAGATTATCTAGTATAGTAGGGCGGTGTTTCACTTGGATGTCATATTGCTCACTCATACCTGGTATTTGGCTAATGCTTGCAGCAAAGGCGAGCTCATTTGCCAGACTGTTTTGAATCCTAGGGATATAGGTGAGTTCATATTTTTCAAAAGTTTTGAGGATATCCAAAGCTGCATTCCTATATTCTCTCAATCTTGGGTTCTTGGCTGAATATTCACCTTTGATTTGTTTAATTACAAGCTCTGAGTCCCCTTGAGCTGTTATTCTATTGGCACCTAAGTCTCTAAGCATGTGTAGACCAATGAGAAGGGCTTCATATTCCGCAATGTTATTTGTACATTGGAATTCTAATCTGAAAGAATGACCTTCCTTAGTGTTGTGTATCCAGATGCCTGCTCCTGAACCTGTCTTGCCACAAGACCCATCAAAGCTTATACTCCAAAGAGTTTCCTTTTCATATATGATACTAAGCTGTTTCTCAGGTTCCTTGAGACTTTGGTCATCAATTTCTTCACTAAGTAATGGTTTGGATATGTCTTTATTTTCTTTTATCTGCTTGTGTATATCACCTTCATTGTATAAGATAAAAGAATCTAAATTGGAATGAATGGAATAGATGGGGGTATTGTTTGGCTTATCTCTGTTGCTAACCATGTATTTCATGCGAGCCTCCCGGTATAGTCTCCTAGTTTGGTTGAAAACCATAATAGTAGCGAATGACATATCCATTTGAAGGCTACCTTGTATTTTGGCAGACCAGGCTCTTGATAGTAGCATTCCATACTTGGGTGTGATGTCAGCCACTACCACATCCATGACTAAGTTTTTGGCTGGTAGTTGTGTTAGGGCAAAGTCTAGATTTTTTATCAGACCTACACATTTGACCTGGCTTGATTCGAAAGAATACAGGTTTTTGTAAGGTTGGGTCACCTCCAGACCTAAGTTTTCCATGACTGCTTTAGGCATGAGGTTATGGGAGGCACCGGAATCTAACATGGCATTATGTAATATTTTGTCCCGGATGTTCAAGCTTAAGTAGAAAGGAGAAATAGATCCTTCTTGATATTCACCTTCTACTTTAGGGCCAAATAAAAGCTCAGGTTTGTCGTCAGTTAGATTCAAGGTATCAGCCTTGTTCTCTAGGTCAAATACTTTGAAAATTTGAGATCTATACCTATCTATAGTTACTAGCTCTGTAAGGGGTATGGTAATTTTTATTTTGGAAATTTCCCCTTCGAAACTAAAAGGAGTGGGTAGCTTGGGCAGATTTGTTTCAGCTTTCTCAGACATAACCTTTTCTATGTTCTTAATTTGCTGACTTTGGCTCGGGACTTCTTTTGATATGACCAACTTTGGGGTTTCTGTAGAGGTACTAGGAATATCTAAGCTAATACTTGTCTGAATGGCCTTACCTTTGTTTTGGTCAACGCTTTGGGCCTTAATTTTGCTATTATTCATGGTCTCATTTAGGGTTTTATCAGGGACTTTGATATGGTCAGGGCTATTCTTTTTGGGATGGTTTTGGTTTTTTCTGCTTCTAAGATTATACTGCCGGTGAGCTTCTATAATGGCATTTTGAAAGTCTAAGGCAGGATCATCTGGATCTTCATAGTTGGTCTCATCCTGGTTAGGAGAACATAGCTCTTGTTCTTCTGCAGTGAGGTATACCTCGCTTTCATTATCAGATCCTATGAGATTCAGATGACCTTCATCCAGAGGTTCTGTCTCCCTATCATCTTCTCCTACATAGTTTTCATTGAATGGTGGCCTGATCTGTTGGTCATTATCCCTTGGTCTGTTTTGGGGGTGTTCCCTCCTAAAGTTTTGGTTTCGGTTTCTGATTGGAGGGTTTGGCTGGTTGTCCCTAACAGGAGCTTTTTCATTGATATTTTCCCACATTTTAGCCATGGATTTGACTAAGTCATCTATTCTGGGATCTAGGGAAGGTGACGAAGTGGAGACCTCATCTCTATATGTGACCTTTCTTTCTGATCTAGTTCTAGCTCTTTTTTCAGCTAAGTTGGCATCTGCTTTTATAGCTATTTGTTGCATTTCCTCCAAGGTAGGGGGATCCTTATCTCTCAGATGATATGTCATGTCCGGATCAAAACCCTCCGGAAATTTTGCCAAAGCTAAACCAAGTGGAGGTTTGAAATGAGGTGGGAGGGAGTTATATACACTGTTGAACCTAGTACAGTAAGCTTGGACAATTTCCCCATTTTCCCGTTTTAGATTGTTATATTCTGACAGGATTTGAATGGGGTTTCTTCGGATTTCCCACCTATTTCTGAAGACTTGATGTAGTTCGGGGATATCATGGATGCTGTTTGGAGCTAAGCTTTTGAACCATGCTTTGGGTTCACCACCAAGACTTTGGGCAAATATTCTCATTCTGACAGTCTCGTCTTGTACCTCTAGGTATTCATAAGCATCACTCATTCTACTTATATGCTGTTGAGGTGTGGTGGTGTCTTCTCCAGTAAAGTGTGGGATTTTGTCTTGATATTTGTTTGGGAGAGGAGCTAAAGGTGGTGGTAAAACCAAAGGTGCGTACCAGGCTGCCATGACTGGAGCTAATGGATGATGTACAATATGAGGACTAGTAGGCTGAAATGAAGTGGTTTGAACAGTGGTGGTTTGACCAGGTGTAGCGGATGAACTTGGACTAGTGATCTGGTTTTGAGCAGATCTGGGATGATAGGAGCCAAATTGATAAAGAAGCTGGAAATCAGGAGGAGTGGCTGGTGAAGCTTCTCTAATAG
Organism: Pinus albicaulis; assembly: GCA_034641835.2. NCBI lineage: Eukaryota > Viridiplantae > Streptophyta > Pinopsida > Pinales > Pinaceae > Pinus > Pinus albicaulis. The sequence continues at coordinate 346,055,619 of CM076569.1, read as the reverse complement.
GACTCTGTGGTGGGTTTAGGGGTTCAAGATCGTCGAATTTTATCTTACTATATGATTTGCTTCGGGGAAGAGCTTGTGATGACTCTAATTCCGAAGGTGAATCTAGAAGGATATTGCGAGTTTTAGGTACAGATCTTGTTCTACGGATGGATCTATCGGTAGCTAGATGATCAGTTTCAGAAGCTTGCCACAGAATCTTCTCTGGGTCATCTACTATGATAGGGGGATTTGGGTCTGGATGGGATCTGGTATTGATTCTTCGAGAAGCCAGATTTTAGATCCATAGTTTTAGAGAGAATGGTATTGGTGAATGTTCTGGATGAGTGATTTTTCTAAAGTTATATTAAGGCGAAGGATGGTCAAACATAGAAGGGATGGATTAGTGGAGTCGCCAGGTGGAAATGGATTGTTTTTGTGAAGATAGCTATGGTCCACCACCAAGACTAATCTGAGAATGTTTTGGATTTTCTAAATTTATGTGCAGCCTATGGTTTGTTAAAGTATCCTAAATTTGTTTTAACACTTTGCTAGGGTGATGAGAACAAAAAGAGTTTACTCTAAAAAATGAGTCTATGGACTGCTTGCTTGTTTATGGTACCTAAAGGACCAAGGAGTCTATAAGAGTTTGCTGGACTATTATGTACTCAGTGTCTTACCATCTCCCACTATGTTAGTGAGTGATGGGAAAGGTTTATCGGATAGTAGCCTAGAGTTTTGAAAAGTAGTAAGGCTTACTAGAAGTTTAGTGGAGTCGCCAGGTGGATTGTCAGTTGTTTGAGATAAACTTGTATGGTCCACCACCAGTAATGTCAAAAACCAATCTAAAGGAGTGTTTTGGGGTTTTTTTGAGTTTTATGTGCCTACAAGGTTTGGAAGAGTTTTCTATAACTGACTCATCATTTTTCTAAGATGGTGAAAGAGCTATTTTCTACTCCTCAAACAGTCTCTAAGTTTACTAAGCTTGATTGAGACTTCGGGAGTTACTAAGTTGTACTTAGATTGTCACTAACTCGGAAGGTCCTACTGTGAGTGTCACTATGTTAGTGAGCAGCGGGATAAGTCAATCAAATAGTATTCTTAAAGGCTTCTAAAGATGAGGGAAACTAAGCTTTTTAATCACTCAGAGTCCCACCGTGATCGCCATTATGTTAGGGTCCCGTGATTTGGCCGATTGGCTAGCCAAATGACGATGTAACATCAAACCAAGCTTTGGAGCCCAAGGACCTAGCCTTCCTGGACTCAGAGAGGGCTCTCTCTATAAGTGCAAAAGATGTCGGTGTGTTTACTTGCGATGTTCTGATATTAGGCTAGTTATGAAGTGTGTATTTGGTTTTTTTAGTTTTTAAGTTTGTGAGGGATGAAACTGATCAAATACATAAACTGGATAACAAGATGTAGATAAATTGGGCTATGGGGTCAAACAGGTCAAGGAAGCTATGAAGTGATGATGTAAAGCTGCTGTAGGGCCGATTTGATTCACAGTAGAAGGGATCTTTGGGAAAAATGGATTAAATGGACAGTAAGTTGGTGAAAGACAAGGGATTTCAAGTGCAAACTAGTTAATAGCAGACATAAACATGTAATAGCAAACCATTAATCATGCTAGGAATACTATAAGCTAATCAATACATAGAAATCAAACATTCCAGCCATACATAGAGGTATATGACCCTCTAACTTCGGGAAAAGGCTATCAGACTTTGGGGAAAACACATGAGACAAACTAACAACTCATAAACTATGCCGGAACGCCTAGACATAGTCTCTAAGTCATTGGGCACTTGGACAAATAAGTTTTCATAGTTTTAGGCAAAGGGCTAGATCGGGACTAGGCCTCCTTGGTTCAACAAAATGATCAACAACTCAGTCAAAGAGAAAGTTTTATGGACAGAACTATGGGCAGCTGATAGGTAGGTAGGGCAAACCATACATCCTACTCAACATACATGGAACTGATGAATAAAACTTAGAAACAATACCTTAGATTACTAAAGAGCAGCTAAGAATTCTTTAGCATAACTAAGGGAGAAGAAAACATCAAGCTATGAAGATTCAGGGATTTTGAGGTGCCTCCATGGGCATATCTCAAAATCAATCTTTACTGATCTATAGCAGCAAGAAATATGAATTATGAGTGAAAACTAGAAGACAAAACATATTAAGAAGCACTATACCATTCTACCATGTCAAGGAATCCATCAACAATCCTTCATCATTCCTCAAAAGCATCCAAGAGGCAGTCCAAAAATCATAACTCAAGTGTATTCTTCAAAGCTCATATGACCAATGTATTAATTCTTCTCTCAAGTTCAGCCTCTTATTTACAATGAAACCCATGGAATAAATAGGCTTGAGGGAGGAAACCTCATGGAGCAACTAGCTATCCCATTGGCCAAGTCAAAATATCTAAACTTGTCCTTGAGGCTTTGCAAAGCCCAAGGCACAAAATATCCCATAAAATATCTAAAAAACTACTAAAAACGGAAATTATATTGACTTTACATGATTTTCCCATGATAAAAATAGCCTAACGCACATTTGGGAAAAGCAGATTTTTGGAGTTCAAAATTTGCAAAAATACTTCATATTTATGCCTGAAAAAGGTCCCCTGACTTGCTGGATGCAAATGGAAGCCTTCCCGATGTCGAAATGAGGCTCATGATGGCTCGTTGGAAAGATCTCTGTGTCTTCTTTCCAATGCAAGTGGAATCATCTCAAGCTGATCTCTGAAAGTCCCTCAAAACTGTACCTGTGTGCAAAAACCCAGAAAATAGCAGACTGCTGATATGGCGGGCAGAATGTGCAAAATGAGGCTGTTTTTCGCCAATTTGAGGGGGCGAATGATCTTCAAATGCCCTGAAAATTGCTGGAGAGCTGCTCATGAAATTATGGAATCCATTGGTATCACCCTCCTCCCTTGACGACTCATCAAACTGAAATGGCGCATTTATGAGTTTTTGGCCAAAAACCCAAAAAATGCCAAAAAACAAAAAGTTTTCGAAACAGGCCCAAAATTGGCATGCATGACCTTCAAAGGTCCATAGAGACATGCTCCTAAGCTGAAGCCAAAATATCGAGGGCTGATGTGCTTTTTGCTTCTTTCCGTGCTAGGCGCCTCTCCTTCAATTTCTTCAATTTTTCTTGTGCCACCTTCAATTTGCGCCTGGCAAATTGATTTAGCTTCTGAAAGTGAAGAGTTCTCTTTCTCTGTAGCTCAAGATCCCTGTTTTCCTTCTCAAGCTTTGTTTCCAAATGCTGGTTGGCCCTCTCAAGCCATACTTCCTTGTTTTCCTCAATTTCCTGTTCAAAGAGGGCAGTGAGAGGAAAAGCATCGAACTGAGCTTGTTCTTCTGCTCTCTGTTTCTCCAAGGCTTTTCTAAGCCCGATGGTTCTAGGCCTCTTTTGCCTAGGCTGGTCCTCCTCCTCTTCATCATCAAATTCGCCAATAAGCTCTTCAATTCTTACTTGCGCCTTTTCCGCCTCCTTTTTGTACTTGATGGCCCTTGCCTCATGAATGGCTGCATGATACTTCATTTGTTTGTTTTCAACCTCCAAGAAATGGTTGAAATTCCTTTCCCTTTGAAGATCTTCTTGTAACACCTCAATTTTCCCTTCTTTGTGAATGAGGAGGTTTTCAAGGATGCGTGCCTCATTATCACTGTCATCGCTTGGGATAGGGATGACAGCTGATTTACCTCCATGCTTGACACTTCCTCCAACTGCACCTTTGCCTTTGAAGGCCAATCTAGCGCTCTTTCTCCTTGGCAAGCTAGAAGTTGTCTTTTTGGGCAATTTTCTCTTTTTAGGAACAATTTTGGTCACTGTCAAGGAGGCAGCTTCAGCTTGCTGTCCTCCCTCAACATCCTGTCCAGCTTGTGGCTCAAAAGATACTTCAATTGTTTGCTCAACCTGCTGCTCTTCCATCTCTGTCTGCTGCTGTTCCTCTTCCTGTACTTGCTGCTGTTCATCAACCTCTAGCTGCTGTCCCTCTTCCTGAATTTGCTGCTGTTCATCAACCTCTAGCTGCTATCCACTGATTTCCAGCTGCTGCTGTCCCTCAAAATCTGGCTGCTGCTGCTCATCATCCTCCTTTTCTCCCTGTGGCTCACTGCCCTCTCCTTCTCCTTGTTTACTTGGCTGCCTAGTGATCATCTTGAATTTTTTAGGGGTAGGCCTACTAGATAAAGGCACTGGGCGATGGACAGGCTGAGTAGGAGACACATGAACAGGAGGGACAGTGGCGAAATCGGCATGGCTAATGAATGAATCCCATGAAACCCCTTTCTTCTCCAGCTGGTGTAAGAAGATAATTTTGATCAAGGAATGATGAAAGAGAGAAGCGATTTGCTGAGGTGGAGCTTTCTTTTGGACAGTAGCTGCCATTTTCTCTATGCTTTTGGACAAAAAGTATGGAAGGTTTAAATGCCTGCTCCTGGTAAAATGCATCAACAAGCGAACATGATAGGCAAAAATTTGGCTAAACCTCCCTTCACAAGTGAAATATCTCATTATGGCTTTCATCAGCGAAGCATAACTGTCAAGAAGGTAGGAGAAAGGGAAAATAGCAGTGATGGTTTCTCTATGTTCCGGCTTGATGAAAGGTTTATAATCCTCCAGATCAAGATGCGCTTGTTTAAACCACTTTTCACCATGATACGAGATCTTAGTAGCCTTGGATACATACCTTGGGGAGATTTTGAAGTCAAGACCTGCAAGCTGGAAGTGTTTGTCCTTGAATCTCAAAGCACACAAATGTGTAAGTGGCGAGAAACTCTTGACTTCTACTATCCTCTGACAGAAATCAAGACAGCCTACTTCATGAAAATTGAAAAGCACTGATGGGTGAGCATTGATTTCTTCTATGGAGATAGGCTCATATCTCTTATGTGGTCCGCCTTTGTGATCTTGTTTTGGAGGCATTCTGACTTTGAAACAAGCTTTGGAAGAGGCAAACTGCCTTCACTATATGAGAAATGCTCTGCTGGATTGAAACAGGCCACCAGACTGTTTGGACAGATATGGACACTGTGGTTTGGATGAAATGCAACAATGCTTCCTTGAATAAGCCCCCTCTACACTTCCTAAGAACAGTCCTTCAAATCTGGATACACTTCAGCTATGTAAACTTCTCAATAGAAAACCATCAATAAAGATGAGACAATATGTTGTGTAAGTTTCCTGTATGTAGTTTTAAGCAATCATTCTTCTTGGTGAGTCTGCTAGGGATCAACCAACACTGGTATTAGTGTTTTCAAAACAAAACTCCAACATATAAAAAACCCTGCTCTTCAGGTCATTCACCTTTAAAAAATACCTCTGTCAACAAATTCCTGTAGAGACCATACAGTGGAAAGAAAGGAGAACTTTTGGTTAGGTGAAGTGTTAAGGAAAACACCTTTCACTTGTGACTTTTGAGAAGTCAATCATCACCTTTAAACCTCTGCCTTTGATGTCGAAATCCAACATTAACAACCTCTGTTTTTCACTATGCTGTTTACCTTTGAAAATCTCTGTCAACCAGTCTTCAACATGATACAATATGGTTTCTAGGAAAGGCAGACTCAAGTTGGATGTATAACTAATGCACAGTGGTTTTTAGGAAATATACCCTCTGCTTGTGAGTTTAAGAGATCAAAATAATACCTACACCTCTGTTTTAATATCAAATGCAATCACCAGGTATTCTGTCCTTTAGACAGTGGCCATTTTCTCTTGTGAAGTTTTGAGAAATCTAACACCACTTTGGTACCTCTGCCTTTAATGTCGAAATCTAACCATCAACAATCTCTGCTCCTCAGTGTATTGTGTACTCCTGGCTTCAAATGTTAAACTTGATCATCAACAACCGTGCCTTCTAGAATATGGCCTTATTTCACCCTCAAAATTACTCTGTTCAACAATATTCAGAATGATACAATGTAGTGTAATGAACAAGCAGACTTAGTTTAGGTGTAAAATAAGTGCAACAGTGGTTTAGAGAACACACTCTCTGCTTCAGCCAGGAAACTATTTTCAAACTTGTGAGTTTAAATAGTCCATCAACACCTATATACCCCTGCCTCTAATGTTTAACATTTATCCACCAACAACTCTACCTTTTTAGAAAATGACTCTGCACCTTTGGAAAGTTTTGAGAAATCCAATACCACTTTGGTATCTCTGACTCCAAAGTTAGAAACCCATCCACTAACTATGCTCCTTAGTACACTGTTCACCTTGGGAAACTCTTTTTTAACAATCTTGCAGTGGGAGAATATAGTGAATGAAAAGCAATCTGTTTAAATAGTGTGCTGTGAGAAGATGCCACTGACTACTCTGCTTTTAAAGTCTTTGATGTCAACCTTAACACAAAAACTCCCTGTTCAAAAAAAATCTTTCAAACATCCAACAATTCTGTCCTGTGCAAGAGTGTGTCCTCCTTTCACTGTTTGTACATCAAGCAAATCACTATACACAGGTCTAGACAACAAGAACACAGGGCGGAGGTAAAATGACAGAGCTTCTGGAAGACTAACAAGCTTTTTAGACAGGGATTACCAGAGTCTTCTCTTTCAAAACAATAAAAATGTCAAACCCCTTCACTGAGTATACTTCACTGTTTTAGTAGTGTGGAAATGTATGGATGATAGTGTGAAAGGTTCTTTGTTAGAATTAGGTCTGTATTTCTGCAATGAAAGTCCTCTTTAATTTTAAACACAATCCTTCACAACCTCTTGCAATCAATGGGGGAATTCGTAAAATACCTTAAACTTGATGGAGGCCCGCTTTCGAAAGCTAAAACACTGTGGGGAACCCTTGACACTTGCGCGGCATTCTTGATAACAAACCCGTCGCGCAGAAAAGCCCTTGTCGGGCCTGTCGGGTCGACCTGTCGGGTGGTCGGGCGGCCACCTACAGGCACGTCGCGCCCACCTACAGGCACGTCGCGCCGGTGTTGAAAACCTTTGTAAAATGATGCCCAGGCACGTCGCGCCTACATCCAGGCACGTCGCGTGGCCTTTAACACTGTAGAAAACTTCAAATTGCTTGAAAACGTTGTGATAATTGGGAGCTGCGGAAGTTTGCTTTGAATTTCGACAATGACTTACTTATTTTCCTATTCCATTCTTTAATTACACCTTCAACCTCATATCATTTTCAAATAAACATCCCAACGGTCATTTTGAAAATTGATTTTTAACTCCGTTTGTTTTTTTTTTCAAACAGTTGGTTTGTTATTTGAATATATATATATGCCTTTTGATTCTGACCCCGAGCTCTGAATTTTGATCGATTAAGTCGACCACCTCCACCACTTCTGCTACGGTGTTTCAATACTACAGGTGATTTGTCACTTTACTTTGACAATTCCTTCATATTTTACCTGTAGTGGATTTTCAAATCTCTGTTTGTATGTGTAGTAAACAGTACCCCCTTTTCCTTCAAAATAAAGGTTGGGCTTCTTCTTTTTAAACTATATCAATAATGATCACAGGCTGAAAAACCTTTGGAACACAGTGAATAATAACTTTAAAGGGGAAATCTTCTTGGTGACACATTTTTAGAAGGTCTTGTCTGCAGGTCTCTTTTCCATGCAGCTCTGTGCTAAATCTATCCTTTTGGAATGATAACAAGTGTGTTTGTTTTTAAAACATATGAACAGTAGTGATTCATCACAACCAACTTCCTCTGCCTATTTATAAGATTGAATACCACTCGCCTCCTCCATTTGAAAAGACAAGCTTGGGCAATATGAAAACATGACTCTTTTGATACATAGTCATTATTTTTCTCTGATCATTGTGTTACCTCTTTTTACCCACAGAATCATTTCATAACTGAACTATGTTCACTGTTTTCCTCTCTTGGCGATTTTAGCAAGGAAGGGCTATTCATAATGCAACAAAACATTTGAAAGCTGTAATTTGGTATATGACATTGTCTTGTTGCTTGACCTTTCCTCAAGGAGACAGTTTTCTTTTTGGTATCAGTGGCACACATATATTCAATATTGTCTCTTTCCTACTGTAGGTATAGTCTGACAGCTAGTTCTTTGAAACAGGAGTAACAATACCTTTGCATTATCAGCACTATCATTCATCTGTGTAATGACCTTTATTCCTTTTTGGTATCCTTCCACTGGATTTCTTGTATCATTCAGTTTCAGCAACCTGCAGTAGCTTTGGCCCTCTACTCATGCATGGAGGAGGCTCTTCATCAGATAAGGTGTCCGGAGACTTTTTGACCACTAGGTTCGACACAGCCTTTTTCTGAATGTAGTGGTAAGAAATCTCTTGAAAAAAATCAGTCTTAGCATCTTCACTTGCAAGCATCATTGTGTGTCAGCAGAAACCCTAGCCAGAGTAATACTATTTCCCTGTACTGTCCTAAGGCTGATTTTAGATATTTGGCTTGTTCATCTCATGATTGATTACTTTGACAAATAGCCTTTGTGACTATGAAGGTCAGTGCTTTCCTGAAAAAACCAAGACCTTTCTCCTGCTTGTGTAATGGCATTGGTTACCACCTGTTCTATTTGATTTTGAACAAAACAGGCCTCTTATGATTTGGATGTTTACTGATGACAGGTCCTTCTAGAGTTCAACAATCCATATGGTTTGCAAGTTTGAAATGAGCTATTTTATCAGGCCAAACTCCCCTTTCCTTTGAGCTTATCATATTTCCACTATATTCCTGTTATGGTCAGCAATTACATTCATGAAACCTGAAGATATTGTTTCATTGTTTCAGTAAAGGCAAACCTGGACTTCTGCAACCTTCTGAGTCAACACTGGCCTACGCCCTCTGCTTATGTAATGGATGAAGGAGGCGCCCTAACCCTCTGCTTGTAAATGAAGGAGGTTCTGGGCCTTGACAATTTACCATTTGCTGAGACAGTGGCGACCCTTTCTTACTGTGATTTTCATGCTGGAAAGAGCTGTAAGGTCCTGATGAGTGACTTTTGTTTTGCAGCTTCATCTCAGGCTCATAATACACTTAGAAGCAGCTGTTCCTCTAACTGTAAACTTAAACATTTACTCCATGAGATGAAATATATTTCCTGTTTTTGTAGAACCATAGAAAACTATGAAAAACCTAATAGTCAGCTTGAGATTGGATTTTATGCAGTGCTGAGATCTAGGGGGGTATGAGTGGCGCGACTTAAAGGCGAAAAAAGTTTTGGGAGGGTTTTCTGGATGACATATTGACATAAGGAAATCAGTTTCTAGAAAACTCAGCTGAAGATATAGTCATCACTAACATGTAAAAAATACTGATGGCTAACAAATCCACTGGTAGAAGACCTTAAACTGGTTGAGAAGATGCAGTGACCTCTTTATAGAAACATGGATGCAGATATGGACAGAGATGCAAAGCTTGATGCTTTGGCAGATCAATTAAATGGAATATTAATCATGTTTGGAAAAGTATTGAAGATGCATATGTCTAATTTAAATGAAAATAATTATTATTTAGAGCAACCCGTGCTTCTTTCAGAGCAAGAAAAAACTCCAAACCCATAGAATGAGTAAGACATGTACGATACTCAAGAGTCTATAGAAGATGAAGAAGAAAGTGATCAAGAGCTGCTCGATTACTTACCCATGTCTTGGACCATGCTAATTAGAGAAAATAAAGGCATAATGACAAAAGCTAACAGGGAATACTGCATTGAGGAAACAAGTGACCACATGGAAGATTCAGAATCTGAGGCAGAGGAAGCACCAGTGCACATAGAGGTCCCCCCTCTGACTGGTAATTCATCTCAGATTCCACTAGAAGAGTGGCACCTTGATCATGATGAATTGATTGAATCAGAAGGAGATCAGGAAACGCCAAAAATTCCTCAAATTTTCCCTGCTAGCACGAGTGAAGATTCCACAGAAGAGGCTCAAGAAGATATCTCGCCTCCAGATCAGCCAGTACAAGAAGCAGAGGACTATTGTTCTTTTGTCTATGCTAAAAGAGAAATCTATCCATTGACAGAAGAAGAGATGGACCGAATAGTAAACACACAGTCCACCTCTGAAGTCTTTTATAGAACTGATACTCTTGCTCATTCATCTATGGAGTTTTATTATGCAGATCCAGAGAACTCCTTTGAGGATCAAGACGAAGAAAGACCTGCTGAGAATCCGACAGGTTTGAATGGTGACATTGCTTACGATTATGACTTTCCTAGTTATGATCTATTTGATGATGATTGTTTGCAGAAAGAAGTTGAGCTTGCAGGATCATCATCAATAGATTCATGGGAGGAAATTCAGGGCTAGCAACTCCGAAGAAGCAATGAACCCAGTCAACCTATCTATGACATTGATGGAGAAAGTTATGAGAGTATCAGTGATGAGTGTCATGAGATCTGGGATCAGCAGTCCTTCCTTTCAGAAGATGAGGAGGAAAGCAAAGAAGAGATTCTTGAGTAGGATGAAAATAACGAGTCTTCTCTTGAAAAAGAGGAAGCAATGGAAGTAACCTCTACTCAAGAATACTCAAATATTTTCATGGAGCTCGGCCCAGCAGAGCAGAATATATCAGAGCTCCAAGAAGACACAACTGCAAGATATGATGATTCCTCCAGTTCAGATGAAGAAGATGAAGGAGACACTCTTTCTGAAGAGATTCTCACTCTTGACCCAGTGGAAGAGGAAGAAGTCCTGGTTCAAGCCTACCTGCCGTATATTCGTAACCAGGTACCATTTCATGATCCTTATGATTATTTCTTGCAAACTTTTGAAGAAGGATCAAAGCTCTTTTCAAGCAGCATGATGCAGACAGCAAGAAAATTTTTGGAAGCTGCTGTTGAGGAACCAAGAGAATGGGAGTGGCCCTACCTATCCATCCTGCTCAAGGAGATGAGAAAGAAAGACCAGTCTTGGGATCACTTGATGGACTAGTTGCATTAGAAGACAATGTTTGTAATCTAGACTTGCAAATATTCCAGCTAGAGTAGTGTAGGTAGGAAAATCTCAATAAAGCTCAATCTGTGAGCATGTAGTTAGTTGTTTTTAATTTCTGCAAAGTCCAGCAAGCCAGACAATCTAATCCCGACTTGACTGATTTTCAATTTCTGTCCGAGAATGTAGAGAGGAAATCTGCTAGACAGTTTAATCCTAGCAGATAGTAATTTTAGGTAGAGAAAATTATGAGGACAATAGTCTAATCTGGTCTCATGGAGTAATAAGGGTAGAAATAGAGTAGGTTTATTTTTCTATTTGAAATAATTGATGACGTACAAGGTTCTACTAGTCCAAATGCACCCAGAAGAAAAAATGTTAGGACTTTATTCTAGGTAGGTAGTTGTTTGAGTAATGTTTGCTGCTCATATGTGTCTTCATGATTGGTGGCAGCTGAATCAAAGAAGAAAGGGTGATTCAAGCACCAGGCTTCTGGCCTACTCCAAAGATCATTCTCTGAATTCTTGACTCCTTCAAGAAGAAGCCATCCCCATGTGGAGCCACTGTTAGCCCCCTATGAATTTTTTGGCAAGCAAACAGGGGGCTAAAATGCTTTTTGGAGCCTTCAAGGAATGCATTTCCTCTGAAAACACATCATCCTTGAAAACCTCCTTACGCCTTTTCCCTTTTATGAATCCTCACCGCTATTCCCGGTTTTAAAGGCCTCCATTTTCCTTTTATCTCATCCCCACTAAGCCTTTGTTTTCCTCTCCTTGTTCCCCCGTTTTAATTCGTCATGAACCCTTTATTTCCCCTACCGTTACCATCTTTTGGCATTAAAACGCATTAAAAATAGGCCTAAGACCCACGTTCATCGATGACAGGCCTAGCCCCTTTCGGCCAGCCCCCTAACCACTTCCCCTCCATAAGCCCGAGCGCTAAGACCAAGCGCTAGTCTAAGGCGCGAATCGCATCGGAGAATCGGAGCGGGACATGCTTTCCATTGTAAAGCCCAAAGTTTCGATGCGATGGTGTTATAATCTGTCGGCTTTTGAGTTGAATTTTTCCATTGATTGAAATAGATCCAACGGTCATCACATGTCCCATCATGCCTGCATCTCCCTTTCATCACCCCTCTGATTGCATGCCCACCGTCGATTCACTTTTAATCCGAGGGCCCTTGCATCTTTGCTCTGATCGCAATCGCAATGCTTAAGTTGTGCCATCCTCCATCCCCCCTCGATTTGCAATCCTTCTATTAGATCTCAGCCGCCCATTTCCCGTGATCTAATGGCCCGGGTTAAATCACCCTCCGCCATTGTTGGGTCCCACTACATCGGCCCATTTCATCGCATCTTCGCTCATTACCTTTGTAATCTGCCTGCATTGAACTTTAATGTTCCATATTAAATTTTATTTCATTTCTCTGCTTAGCTGCATACTAACACTTCCACTATAGCCACTGTTTCCGCAATCATGCCACCATCCCTCCAGGCCTTAAAAGCATTCTTCCGCCATGCCCTAGATTTTATAATTGGTTTTTTTTATTGTGCAGGTTTTTCACCAAGTGGTATTTCACTTTGTTTCTCATAATTGCAGTCACTATGGTCGGTGAAACATAAGATACGGATTAAGTGGATTAAAGCCAGTTAATTGAATATTCAGCACCTAATCCTGGGGTCATAGGATTAAGGCGTAGTCCGAATATTAAAAAGAGCACATGAAAAAAACCATATCCGCTCGCAGCGTCAGTAGTACGTTTTCTCATAATAGTACACCCTCAGCAGAAGTCTCCATGCCTCCCCGAGCTCCCAAAGGCCACCTCACTGACAGAAAACTTCCAAAGACTGTCAGGGCAACAATAATGGAGGTATGGAAGCCCAGAAGACCTTCAGCCAGCTTACTTGCTTCAGAAGAAAAAACAAAGAGCCTTACATCCAAAAATAACTTCGAAGAAACATCAGAGGTCAAATCCAACAGACAAAGACTCCAAACGAGACCACCAAGTACAACGTAGGGCAATTAAGCAGAGTGGGCACGAAACACCTCCTCCACTCCGTCTTAATGGATCGAGTTAATGTGTATCACCTACTCCTGCTATCCATTTCTCCTATAAAGAATCCCGGAGAACATTTTGTAAAGGGTTGGATTGCGTTATTGCTGTTGTAGTTGTAGGGATTCATTTTTACTGTTAGAAATAGTTTTCAGAGAGAGTAGCAGAGTAGTCTGTAATGTAGTAGGCTAGGAGGAGAAAGTTGGGACTGTAATCAACTATTGAGCTCAGTGTATGTGACTGGTTTTTTATCAATTAATCAAGCAAATTTCACAGGATCCTGGTCTATTACTACGGGTGATGTTTTCTCTTTACATTGTTTTATTACATTTTTTCATGTCGTTCATTGGTATTCTGGTACGCATCAGAAATATAGCATAGGATTTGCCCACGCATGGTACCCTATGTTTCTACTCTCCCTACCTTTAATGTTTTTTGTTGATAGTAAAACTAAGAGCAAATTCATGTAATTTAACCAGTGTAGCAGTTGTTATTCATTGCTAGCTGATGTGTGAATTCGGGGTCTGGTGCTTGGTTGTTCTTGTTTGGGTTCAACCTAGAGGATTTGGGATACTGAGGATTTAGTGTAAGCCCTGTCCACTGGGGTCCTTGTTTGACAGATTGACCTATCTAAGATCTCGTGAACCGGTGTCGAAGCATTGAAGGTTGAAAGTCCTTATATGATCTCAGGCCTAGTTTTGTGTTCAAATCTTATTTGTTTCTCCTTCGAGAGTATGTCGAAGTAGATCTGGACTTAGATGACGTCTGGTCTGATCTTAAGCTGCCCTTTGTGTCTCTTCATTACTCTCCTTATTGTTCCATTCCATCATCTATCTCAGAGATCCTTTAGTATAGACGACGTGCCCTATGAAAGCCTTGGCCAGTTGTTTGCAAGTAATCTCCTTTCATGACTCCATAGCCCAATGGATGGCACAGTCTTAACCTATCCTCTTTTGTTGAAACGTCCTACTTCTCTGCTCCTTTCTTCCCATTACCTTCTCAGTCTATGATCTCATGACCAACTCGATAACCAACCCAATCATTTTAAAACTACCTCTGTGCTTCATACCTAGCCTAACATCTCATTTTGAGCTTCAAAGATATATCGTTCTTTGTTTTGTTGGAGAGATCCTCTCTGGGTCCATGAGGGCTAGATCCTAGGGTCCCAAAGTGGTTCTGATGTTGTCTCATCTTTTGGTCTTGCCAATCTGGCCAAAACATGGGAACCCCAACACCTGCAAAGTTCAAATCTGTCAACAACCTGCTTGGCTCGATGAAGCAAATCTCTAAAGATCGAATTACATGCAAAGATAAAGAAGAATATGACCAAAAGGATATTTGGGGTAAGTTTTTATTGTTTAATTGATAGCTCATGCTTTAATCATGACACATACATGCCAAAAAGGGTAATGATGACCTTAGACACGGGTATGTACCTTTGAATTAACCATAACAGACTCAAATGACCTCCACCCTAACTCCTCCAATCATGGAATTAAATTTCATATCAAATTTGACAAGACAGGTAAGAAAAAAAAAAATTGTAGCATAGTTAGTTTAATCTCTAACAGTTTTGCAACGAAACTATTAGGTACTTTTGTAGCGAAAATTGTTGTTTTGTTGTATAAAATTCTATGAAAATTTGAAAATTTGACACAAGGGTCCTTTTTTATTTTAAATGCATAGGGAATGAAAACTGACACCATATGAGGACTGATGGGACATGAAATGACATAAATGGAGGTGACCATGAACCTTAGGATAGGTTTAACATGTAAAAAAATGAAATTTTCCTATACCAACTTGAAAAGGCTTAAGGAGACCTTATCCTTTTGATAAGTGAACCATATGACCATTTCAAGTAATGTTTCACAATTTTATTAGTGATAAAAGTGGCTCCACTTGGGATGGTGTGCCCCTGTGGTACACCAAAGAACCTGTAGTTCCAGTGCCATCCATCTTTTTGGAAATAAAAAACTCTGAAATTTTCCAAGCCTTCTTCAAACTCTAATGACCTTCACCTCTCGCTCAAGTTTGATGATCATCTTGTCTTTATTAGTAGAAAAGCATAATAAAATGGAATATATACAATGGATTTAAAAATTAGTATAACTTGAGGAATAGTGGTTTAGAAACATGCTATTGACAAGCCCTCCAGCACAAGGTTGTCCATCCATCTCCTGCAGTAGATAAGTGTTGTTACCATGGAATGCATCTACTATGAATGGTCCTTTCCAGATATTCTCAAACTTACCAGTTTCCCCTTTTCTTCGATTCTGGCCACCCACTTCAACAGCACATCTTGAATCTGCAAATTTTCTTCTTTGACCTTCCTGTTAAATGTCTTCTTTATTCTGTTTTGTGACTGCTGATGGCTGTTATATACCTCCTCCCTTTTTTCCTGCAGAGATATAAGTTGTTTTACTCTCCTCTGAATAGCATTAAGCTCCTCCTCTTGTCCTTGCATCAATTTCATAATATTCACTCCCAAAGATGTGGGAAAAATGGCTTCAGCTCCATCCACTAACTCATAAGGTGAATTACCAATTGATCTTTTTGTACATGTTCTATCAGCCCACAGAGCATACTTCAACTTCAAATGCCAAGATATTTTGTTTTATTGTAGTACCTTCTTGATAATTCTCACAATGATTTTATTAGAAAATTTAGCAAGACCATTACCCTCTGGGTAATAAGCAATAGAGTGTCCAAGTGTTATGTGATACTGATGACAAAAGTTGATCAACATTTTCAATTTGAAAGCCTATGCATTTTCAATAATAATATTCATAGGATAGCCAAATCTGGACAATATGTTATTCTCTAAGAATTGAATGATAACTGAATCATTTTCTTGCCTTGTTGGGATTTCTTCAATCCACTTGGTGAAATAATCTGTTGTTGTCAGGATCTAGCGATGCTGCCCTGAAGAAGATGGGTGTATTTCACCAATAAAATCTAGCCCCTACTGCCAGAAATGCACCTCAACATAAATTGGCATCATGGGTAAAGGAACTAGCTTTTTCTTACCATAAAAAATATGACATTCATGGCAGGTAGCTATCTCCTTGTAGACATCCTTGAACATGGTGGGCCAGTAGTACCCTGCTCTGAGAATTTTTTTTTATGTCGCCTTCCAGTAGTGATGTCCTCCACAATTTCCTTTATGAAACTCTTCAATCACTTTTCCAGCTTCCTCTTCTAGCAAACAATTCAAAAGAATGCCACCAATATTTTTCCAATAAATATTCTTATCTATAATGTAATATCTCAGAGATTTCATCTTCACAAACCTTGCTTTTGATTTAGTCAATTCTGCATGAGATCTATGATGATGGAAGACAAAGACAATGTCTCTATACCAGTCAGTTAGAATGTACTTCTCTTCAATATAAATCATCTCTTCATCTTCATCTGATAATTCTAAAATTTCTGTAATAAAATTCATATCAAGACAATCAAAATTGGACTGTGGCATCATATTTGCTAGCCCCTGTCCTTTCACCAATTTTGTAGGTCTTATTTCTATATCATACTCTAGCAAATTAGCTATCCACTTCCCTCTACTGCCATCAGGATCAACTTGAGTCAAGATGTCCTTCACCACACTGTTTGGCACAAATGCTATGACATGAGAATGAAGAATATAAATTTTCAAATCTTTAATGGCTTTGATCAAAGCATATGCCTGTTTTTCTAAAATAGTGTACTACAAGTCTGAGTTATCAAGGGTTGTGCTAAAGAATGAAATGGGATTCTCTTTACCTTGCTATCCTTTCTACAATAAAACTCCAACAATAGTGTTTTCAGATGCAAATGTAAAAACCAGAAATTATTTTGAAAAATCCAGGCTAATCAACATTGGAGCCTAAGTGAGTGCTTTCTTAATTTCTTCAAAAGACTATTTTTCTTCAACTTTCCATTTAATATCAGCTCCTTTATTCATCATCTTGGTTATATCTTTGACAATCTCAGAAAATTTCGGGATGAACCTTCTAACAAAATTCACTCTCCCGAGGAAAGACTGAATTTCCTTCTTGTTCCTTGGCAGGTCAACTTTTTGAATGGAATTGACTCTATTTGGATCAATATTTATCCCATATTTTGATATAATATTCCCAAGAAATTTTCCATAAGTTAAAGAAAAAATAATTTTAGTAGGATTAAGAGAAATACCAAATCTTCTACGCTTCAGCAAGACTTTCTCTAGATGCTTCAAATGGTCCTCCTCTCTTCTTGAGAATATAATTATGTCTTCCAGATAGACGACCACTAGCTTTTCTTTCCCCTTAGCAAAGGAAATGTCCATTACTCTTTGAAAATTCGCTCTTGCATTCATCAAATCAAAGGGCATCTTGGCGTACATGAATGTCCCCCATGGTGTGGTAAAAGAAGTTTTGTCCTCGTCTTCTAGGTGTACTAATATCTGACTGTATCATGAAAAACCATCCAGCATAAACATTCTTTTGGAACCAACAATATTCTGGAGAATTTGATCCATATTAGGGAGAGGGTAGTTGTCTTTCAAAGAAGCCTTGTTCATGTTTCTAAAATCAATGCAGATTATGATCTCTCCACTCTTCTTTCTGACTGATACCAATTTAGCAAGCCATTTTGAGAATCTGATAGGAAAAATAATTTTTGCATCAAGAAGTTTCTTGATTTCCTTCTCAATCAGAGGCATGAGCAATGGATTGATCCTTATAAAAATTTATTTGAAAGGTTTCTCATTCTCTTTGATAGGAATAGTATGTTGAATAATAGTGGGATCATACTTTTTCAAATCAGCATAACTCCATGCAAAAACATCAATAAACTTCCTCATCATCTCAATATATTTATGTTTCATCTCTATAGAAAGAAACTTAGAAAGTTTTATTATTTTAGGCACTGCAACTATACCAAGATTACAAGTCTCTACCTCTTCATCATCAGCCTGTATTCTAGTAGATTTGAAAACATCATTTTGGTCAAAAACCTTTTCAAGTGGAATAAGACCCTTGGGTATACAATTGTTCTTCAGCTGCAAAACTTCAAAATTACCCTTAGTTTCAGCAAGCATTTTTTGTTGATCTACTTGTGCGCTTTCAAATTCCTCCAATTCTATGAAATTTTTGACTTGTTGGTCATCTTCAAACACTTTCCAATTGATTATGTTATCCGAGATAGTAGGCCTATGATGAACTTCAATCTCATACTTTTCAGTGGAATGTGCAAGGATGACAAACAAACTTGCAGAAATAACTAAGGAATCAAATACTGAGTTTTGATCCCTAGTTTTCATTATAAATTAATATTCTTGAAATTTTTCCAATATCTCCATGATCATATTTATGTAAGCTCTCATCCTCACATCCTTGGTTTGATATATTCCTTCAACTTGTTTTATTACCAATTGAGAATCTCCACAAACTAAAATTTTTGGGGCACCCAATATTTTTAAAATTTCCAAACTCAAAAACAGAGATTCATATTCAGCCATATTGTTTGTGCAATAAAAGTTCAGTTTGAAAGAATAGAACTTACTTTCATCATCAGGAGTAGTGATCTATATGCTTGCTCCAACCCCCTCTCTTCCAGCAAATCCATCAAAATGCAAAATCCACCAGCCCTTTGCTTTTTCTTCAATGATTTCCTTATTTTCAGCTTGTTGTTTTTGAATTTCTTGAATTTTTTCTTTCCTTTCATTTTCTGCTTCATTATATAGCTCATTGAAAATAATTGTTGATCCTTATTCAGTTTCAACAACATAAATTGGAAAAGTCTGAGGTTTATCCTTACTTCTTACCATATAAGCCATCCTTGTCTCTCTGTACAACCTTCTTTTCTCACCAAAAACAAGAATGGTGGCATATGTCAAGTCCATCTGCATGGTACCTTTGATTTTTCTGCCCAAGATCTGGATAAGCACATGGAAAAATTGGGTGGAATGTCAACTACCACAATGTCCATTACCACTGCCTTGGCGAGCACTTGTGTTAGGCCAACAACAACATCCTTAATCAATCCTATGCATTGAACTCTTTTAGAATAAAAAAAAATAGATCCTTGTATGGCCTAGTGATTTCCAAACCCATCCTCTCCATAATCACACTAGGCGTAAGGTTATGAGAAGCCCCTGAACCCAACATGGAATTGTGTAAGGTCATGTCTTGGATACTAAGGCTAACATAGAAAGGAGGCACTTCTTCATTATGATCATCTTCCAATCTTGGTCCCAAGTAGATGGCAGGGTGATCTTCTTGCACATTAAGGATGTTTTAAGCTCCTAGTTGAGAATTCAACATTTTTACAATTTTTCTTCTATACTCGTTCACCTTAATAATTTCTCCAAAAGGGCTGGGATCTTGATTTTGGAAATCTCATTCTCCAAACTGAAAGAAGAAGTAATATTTTAAATTTCTTTGATAGGGGGAGGAGGTGGTGAATATTTTCTAGCCTCAGCTACTTTAGAAGCATATTTCTTGGGTTGTGTTTTATTTGTAGTAATAGAAACATTTCTATTTTTGAGATTATATTGCTTCTACATGTCAAGGATTGCATGTTGATAACCCTTAAGATAGTCAGATTGTTCCTCACCCTTATTTGCATCATGATCAGTCTCATCATATTCTTTGTAGAAATTATATACACTAAGCATGCATACATCTAGATTCCCCTGATATCACAATATTTAACTTTTTGCAAAATACAGAATCATTCCACTGTTAATATTTTGCGGAAAATTAATTTCAAACACATGTGAAGCATAAATAAAAACAATTGCACATAACACAGTTGTTTAAGGGGAAAGCCTAAAGCTGAAAACCCCAACTATCATATATTATGTATCATGGAATCTTGTAACAATCTCATACAAAGCATAGTACCTCAAGCTCTCAGTAAAATCAATCGTCACACACTAATCAGAAGAAATCTGCAAATCCATGCACCAATTTCTTGCCACCTGCTAGCATGCCTCCACTACACAATCCCTACTGAAGAATAGCTCTGAATGAATTCGAATTACCCTTGCCTTGATTGTGCAATCTGCATTGGCAACTCCAATGTGTGTGTGATGCAATCAATGCATCATTATAGTCACAACAGATAGTCCATCTTTCCCTTTCACCTATCTCTCCACTGGGTCTCCACTGGAACTACAATTCATTGTAGTTAACTATTGTATTATTCAGTTGATTAATGAGTTATTATTTGTGAATTAATTAACTAATTAATTCACGCCACTCTCACTAGTGTATCATTCAGTTAGACTAGATACAACTAGATCAACTGAGTCTAACTCACTTTAACTGAGTTAAACTAAATACAATTCCATGAACTACTCTTCCAACTCCGTCATAACTTTGCCACTTTAGTTCTAACTAATTCCTCCATGCATGAACCACCAGTAAACCTTAGGAATTGCATAATTCCTCCAGTCCACTAATTTTCCAAATCTGTGCACTGAAACTAAGTGCTCCAAGAGAATAAGTTGTTGTTTATTGTCAGATTATTATCAAGAGCTAATAATAATTGACACTTCTATTTTTAGATCGATGATCTATAATAGAATTTGCCCAATATTCTAAAAATAGAATTTCATCTATTTTTCCAATTTGACCAACCATCCACAAATAGCATCCTGCAACTTCTGAAATATGATCACCATGTCTAAAAATAGATATAGTATAAAAATAGACTTGCACCAAAAATAGCCTGTGGGCCCACTTGGTGAAGGCGACTCTTTTCACTAAGCTCATCATCTTATTGAATCTCAACACTCCCTCTCAAAAAGATAGGGATTATCTTTCACCCTGATCCTGCCTCTATGGTATTTGAATTTTCTCCTGGTGAGCGCCTTCATCAAAATATCTGCATCCTGATCTTCCGTAGGAATGTACTGAAGCAACATGATCTTCCGCTGCACACAATATCTGATATGATGATACCGGATATCAATATGTTTAGATCTATCATGAAACAAAGGATTAACCGAGATTTTAATGCAACTCTGATTATCACAATGTATCACTGTAGGATCTAAATGTGAACCGAACAAACTGACCAGGATATTCCTCATCCAGATAGCCTCACATGCAGCTTGAATTTCTACCATGTATTATGCTTTCGTTGAACTGAGTGCCACAGATCTTTGTTTTCAGCTGTACCAAGAAACTGCCATAGATCCGATACTCAAAATCCCTCCTGATGTGCTCTTTTTGTCTGTTGGGCTGCCTACCCAATCTGCATCAATGAAGCCATGCAACTTCACTTATTCCATCTCTCTATACCATAAACCATACTCAGATGTGCCCCTGAGATATCTCAGGACATGCTTGCCTTCCTTCCCAAAGAGCTTGGTAGGCTTAACCATCACTTTTGAAAGTTGGTTCACTGCATAGCATATGTCCAGTCTTATATTAACTAAATACATGACCGAACCCACCAACTGTCGATAAAAATTGGCATCCACTACCTATGCCAATGTAGCATCCTCTTCCTCCAATTTCCTGGAAGAGGAGTTTCGATAGGCTTGCAGCCTTGCATGTGAAACTTCTCCAGTATCTCCTGGGCATACTTGCCTTGAGACACAAACAGTTCACCTTCTCGCTACCATATTTCCAATCCAGGGAAATAATGAAGGAGGCCCAAATCCTTCATCTCAAACTCCTTTGCAAGATCTACCTTGCATGAGTGTATCAACTGCTCATCACCTGCTAGTATTAAATCATCAACATAAAGAACAATGATTAAAAGCTTACCCTGTACCACAATTTGGTATAGGTTTGCATCCGCCTCACTCTTGGTGAAGCCAAGTCTAGTGAAATAGCTATCGATCCATGTGTACCAAGCATAAGGTGCCTGCTTCAGCCCATACAACACTCTTTTGTGCCTACACACATGCGACTCGCTGCTGAAGATATCAAATCCTTCAGGCTGCTCAATGTACACCTCTTCCTCAATGATCCCATTAAGGAACACAGTCTTCACATCCATCTGATGAATGTGCCAACCCATCTACGTTGAGAGAGCAAGGATGGTCCTTATGGAAGAATACCGTGTGACAGGTGCAAAGGTTTCTTCATAATCAATCCCCTCGATCTGTGAGAAGCCCAGGGAAACAAATCTTTCCTTATACTTCTCCACGCTCCCATCAACAACTTGCTTTACCTTGTAGATCCATCTTGATCCTACAATTGATTTTCCCACCAGCCTTGGAACAATCTCCCAAGCACTGTAGGCTGACAATGGAGTCATACTCCTCCACCATGGCATCTACCCATGCGGGCTACTTCACTGCTTCTTCAAAATAATATGGCTCTATCATGATACACTTGCTCATCAGAGCCATGTATCCAGTAAATCGGTCTGGTGACTGTCTCTGTCTGCGTTGTGATGTAGGGAATCCTACATTCTGTGTCGCATCAAGCTTCAGTCTCTCAGCTTCTGTGGTATGCTTTCTACCTTGTCTTATGTTTGGTTCTGCATGAGTGGACTCCTCCACTCCATGACTCTCCTCCTGTGGCTGATCCACATCTAGAGGCTCATCTTTGGGAACAAGAAGTTCTTCCTCTGCATGCAACTGTAGCTCCCTCTCAAGTGAAAAATTCATGGATTTCACCTCATTCAATTTTATCTCCCATCACACCACAATCATCTAATTGTCTGGAAAATACACATGATAATTATGGGGTGTTTATTTGTACCCCATAAATATCCCAACTTTTGTAGTCAGCTCCAACTTCTTCCTAGTGTCCTTTGTCACATGAATGTAAACAGATGAGCCAAATTTCTTCAAATGAGAAATATCATGCTTCTTACTAGTAAAAGCTTCTTCAGGTGTACTCATGCCAAGTACTCTATGAGCACAACAATTTTGCACATAAACCACAGTGCTGCATGCTTCCTCCCACAAGTGCATCGGTATGCCCTGGTCATGCAGCATTGCTCATGTAACACCCACGATCATTCTGTTCTTCCTCTCCACAACCCCATTCTGTTGTGGGTTATGAGGCGCTATGATTTCTCTTTGAGTTCCTTCTTTGCTACAGAAGTCATTGAATTCGCCCGAGATCTATTCACCACCATTATCGCTCCGTAGAGCTTTCACTTGCTTCCCCAAATCCTTCTCCACCAATTCTTTATACTCATAGAACTTTGAGAATGTTTCACTCTTCTTATGCATGAAGAAGATCAAGCATCTATGAGAATAGTCATCAATAAATATAACATAATACCTGTGTTTTTTTGTTGAAGAAACTGAGCAAGGTCCACACACGTCTATGTGAATTCTCTCCAGGATCACCGAAGCATGGTTCTCCTTCTCATGAAAGGTGGTCTTCACAAACTTACCCATAGCACATCCCTTGCACTGATCTGACTATGCAAGAGTACCCTTGGGAAGTCTAGTAGAAATATGTTGCAAAATCTTCAAAGCACCATGGTGAAGATGGCCCAATATCCTGTGCCATATTTCGCCCTCATCCTGGCTCACCACTTCTTCTGCTTTTCCCATCATTGCTACATATCCATCTACCTCTAGCTTGTAGAGATTCTTAACTTGAATCTCTATCTTCTTGGTTTGACCCATTGTTTTATGTCAAAGGAAGGCTTTTCCCTCACTGAAAACAACATCATAACCTTTGTCTTCCAACATTGTGACCGAGACCAAGTTCTTCTTCAAACCTGGAACATGCATAACATCCTTCAATAAGAATGGATTACTGGACTCCCTCTCAAAGGCAATGGTCCCAATTCTAGTCGCACTGTATCGACCATCGTTTCTCATCTGTATATGCATCTTGAGGTCCTTCTCCTCCAAGTCACTAAACTAAGTCCTTGTCTCTAGTCATATGGAAAGACGCACCACTATCAAGATACCACACCGATCCCATATAGCTTGAAACCAAGCATGCGATCAAAGAGAAATCAAGTTCAAATTGTGAGGCAAAGGCCTCTCCAGCTGTAGCTGCAGTAACCTTCTTGATCTTCTTCTTCTGTGGGCAGTTAGTGGCGAAATGTCCATGTTCGTGACAGTGAAAACACTTCACCTTGGACAAATCCTGCTTCTTGCCTTTAGAATTGGATTTTGAAGGAAATTTATTCCCCTTCCCTTTCCTTTCTTTGGTAGCCAAAGCGCAATTCTCTTCATCTTCATTCTTTGATGAAGATCCATCCCTAGTACCTCGCCTTATCTCCTCCTGCACAAGATCCTACCAAATTCTCTCCCATCCCGGCAGTTTCTCCCATCCATTGACAGTGTCTTTGTAGCTATGCCAACTCTTCGGAAGCCCAAGGAGAGCCAAGCTCACCAATTCTTCATGATAAATAGTAATACCCACACTTCCCAGTTCATGCCTACAGTGGAAAAACTTCGTGAGATATTTTGGAATACTGTCGCCCTTCTCCATTTTTATTTTTCTGAGCTTGTCTTTCAGCGCCAACTTCCTCTGGTCGTTGCTGCTTTGGAAAAAATCTGTCAAAGCCTTCCACATTAAGAATGGAGTGGCTTTCCCATGAACGCTAGAAAAAATATGGTCCTTCACACCTTCCAACAGAATTCTTCTTTTCTTTGCTATCTTCTTTTTCCATGCGTCAAGTAATGCAGCATCGCTAGATCCCGGCTTAGGAACATCGCTATCGATGAACTCCTTCAGTCCATTATCCTCCAGCACTGCCTCCATCCTATCCTTCCAGGCTATTTAATTTGATATCCCATCAAGGGCATACTCCAATCACAACCCATTGAAAGACATTTCAATGTATACTCAATTTTTTCACCAAGAAGTTTCTGCAGCAAATTCGAATTGTCCACCAGCACAAAGTCAAAAATTCTTCACATAAAACCCAAAATATCATATATTATGTATCATGGAGATCATATAACAATCTCATACAAAGCTTAGTACATCAAGCTCTTAGTACAATCAATCGTCACACACTAATCAGAAGAAATCTGCAAATTCATGGACCGATTTCTTGCCACCTGCTAGCCTGCCGCCACTACGCAATCCCTGTTGAAGAATAGATCTGAATGAATTCTAATTACCCTTTACTTGACTGCACAATCCTCACTTCTGACTCCAATGTGTGTGTGATGCAATCAATGCATCACTATTGTCGCAACAGATAGTTTATCTTGCCCTTTCACCTATCTCTCCAATGGGTCTCCACTGGAACTGCCATGCACTGTAGTTAACTGTTGTATTGTTGAGTTGATTAATGAGTTATTATTTGTGAATTAATTAACTAATTAATTCACTCCACTCTCACTAGTGTATCATTCAGTTAGACTAGATACAACTAGCTCAACTCAGTCTAACTCACTTTAACTGAGTTAAATTGAATACAACTCCATGAACTACTCTTCCAACTCTGTCATAGCTTTCCCACTTCAGTTCTAACTGAGTCCTCCATGCATGAACCACTAGTAAACCCTAGGAATTTCGTAATTCCTTCAGCCCACTGATTTTCCAAATCTGTGCACTGAAACTAAGTGCTCCAAGAGAATAATTTTTTGTTTATTGTCGGATTATTATCAAGAGCTAATAATAATCGACACTTCTATTTTTAGATTGACGATCTATAAATAGACTTTTCCCAATATTCTAAAACTAGAATTTCATCTATTTTTTCGACTTGACCAACCATCCACGAATAGCATCCTGCAACTTCTGAAATATGATCACCATGTCTAAAAATAGACACAGTCTAAAAATAGACTTGGGCCAAAAATAGCCTGCGGGCCCACTTAGTGAAGGCAAATATTTTCACTAAGCTCATTATCTTGTTGAATCTCAACACTCTTCTTTGGTCAAAATCATTCTAGACATGTTTTCATCTAGGGAGTGAATTGAGTCTTCTTGAATTTAAGGCTGAGTTTCATCTTCATCAATTAAGTTTTGCTAAAAAGGAGGCCACACTTGAGGGTCAGGCTGATTTCTGTTTTCCCTTGGTCTTTGCTGATTTTGAGGCCTACTAAGCTATGTATTTCTATATTGTGGCTCAGGTTGTGCAGGAGGTGCATAATTATTTCCAAGGGCAAGCCTATCCATATGTTTTTCCATTGTCTTCATCATGGAGTAAAATTTATCATCTGTAGTGGAAGGCTTTTCTTCTTCTTTCAATTTTGTTTTTCCCATCTTAGATTTCTTGTATTATACCATATTAACTTCCACTTTTATAGAATCATTCTACATTTCTACTAGTGAATGAGATTCTCTTTCTCTAATCAGGTTAGAAAAGTCATAGTCAAATGCCCCAGCATAGCGCAATTGAGCAGCTCTTGGTGGATGTTTAAGATGAGCGGGGATGGAATCATAAACTTTGTTAAATCTCTTGGAGAAATTTTGGGCAGTTTCATCTACAACGCTTTTCATACTATTGTACTTAGTGAGGGCTTGTACAAGGTTTGTTCTATTTCCCCATTTTCTTAAGAAACTATCCTCAAACTGATTCCAATTATGTAAGCTTCCTAGAGCAAGGGCTTTAAACCACTTCCTGACCTCACCAGTGAAACTTTGAGCAGATAGTATCATTTTGAAATCTTCATGGTCTACCTCCTCTCTATCGATGAATTCATTAAATTGGTCTACATGTTCCTCAACTGTAATTTCTTCATTACTCACCCAAGTTTTAATTCTAGCAGAGTACTTACTAGGGAGGGCATTAAGAACAACTGGAAGAACAAGTGGAGAATATCTAGCAGGTGCAACAAGAGGTGGAGGTGGAACATTTCTAGCCATGATAATAGGGACTATTTTTAGGGACAATAGTAGTAGAGGATGAATTTTTAGGAGGTGGTGAAGTTGGTATTTGTAGTCCAGTTACAAATGAACTCTAGTTAGGTAAAGGAATACTAGATTTTCTTCTTATCAGAAATTCAAATGGGTATAATTCCTTCAATTTATCAAAATATTCCCTCTCTAACAATAAATCTGATGTGACAACCCCCAAAATTATTCTCTATCATTTTGGTTCACTAAGTTTGAGGTATAAATACCTCTTCTTTGTAGGTCTAAAACAATCTCCGTCAATTCATTTTCATTCTCAGACCTAAACAAGACTTCCTGAATTTTATCATCAAACATTTTATCTTCAGGACTTCTTAAAACTTCAGAGAACAGAGCTCTTGAATGTGATGGAGTACCTAATTTTGAAGAGCTTCCTTGAATGTCTCTGGAAATTGTGTTTGGATTATCCACAATATCAGGTGGGTTAGGATCTGGATTTCTCCTTGTGTATCTCCTTCTTAAGCCACCTTTAAACATGAATATTTGAAATGGAGTCACCAAGGTAGTTGCAACCTCAAACAGATTCAGAGCTCCTGCTACCTTCAAGAGTTCAGCTTCAATGATTCCACATAAACTTCAGGAAATATGTCTTCAGGCTCCCAGCAGACGCACCAAAATTTTATCACCAAATTGATCTTGATTGGTTGCTCATTAATCACCTCGATGAAACTGTTTCTAACCACTTCTAACTAATATTAGCCTCTTCAGTTTGAGAGGGTTCTCTCAAAGGGGGTTTTATGATTTTGAATAAAGATAGTACTAGATGGCTAACTCTATGGAATTGTAACTTGTTTTTGTATGATTTCAGGCTGAAAAATGAAGGCTTGCTACCATTGGGCTTATGGAGTCAACAATCAGTGGTCTTAGTGATAGTGGTTCTTCATTGTATGGAAGCTGAGGTAGATAGAGGTTTTTAACAGAGATAATTCACACACACAACATAGGAAAACACAGTCATTTCACCACTAAAGGAAGTCAGAGCATAATATTATGAATTCTGAGTAATTAGAGATGAAATCTACTGCAAGTGATTAAACATAAAGATACAGATCAATAAGACATCAAAAGCCTCATGAGAATCTCAGGTCTGGAAGTAGAATGTCACTTTTGTATTACTGAAAATGGATGAAACATACAAGTAGCAATTTGGTGCAATATTATCCAACCTTTTTCTTCTTCGATGTTTTGTCTATAAATAGACATTCTTTACAATGTGGATGATCTGCCTAGTTGGCTAGATATTCAAATTCTACTCTGACACCTATCATAACTAAATCACTAACTTAAAACAGAAAACTGACAGCTATCCTTAAAGAAAACAAAATCCTAATAGGACTCTATCTCCTATTTATTACATTCCTTTTTCCTATTACTGAAATAGTTACATAATGGTTACATCATGAATGTCACATGCTTGAATGAAAAATGACTCTAGTTCACCACCACTTTACATATTTAAAACACTCCTAGATTTTTGGACATAACCCTGCTTTTTAGGAATGGATGATCTTCATCTTCAATGTTGTTTTGACTTATGAGGTGTCTGTGTGGTACTCTCTTTGAGTCATTAATATATGCTAGTAAGTTCCACTAACATGCTGGAGGTCTCCAGCTGGAAAAAAATGTTGTTAATATGTTCAAAATCATTCAAAACTTACTTGCTATGAAAACAGGGCAGTTTTAGGCAGTTTCGTAGTGAGTTTTAGTAGCATAGGAAAAATGGCTTTTACATCTATCTTCTTGACTTCTTTGTTATTCCAACACCTTCATTATATTATGAAACCCTGCAAACCATCGATCTCCTTCATAAAACATGCCAAAACTTAATTTCAAAGCAGAAAAGCACCTACAAGAATTTTCATAGTGTATTTCTGACCTCAAGCATGAGGTACTCTACGAAACTGTATAAAAAACCAGAAAATGATTTTTTCAAGGTGCTCTTCAAAAATTGTTCTCCAGCTATATAATTTTGATTCTCTGCATATTATGAACCTCCTAAAACATATTCCATCTTAACTTATTACTCCTGTGGTGTTTCCTCCTCATTCACAATCAGTTGACTAATGGGCTCTTCTACCAATGTCATCTTCAATCCTTTCTTTTCCAACTCCACATGAATCAAATCTAATGGCTCCTGAAGATCCTCTAATTTGTCCTTTAAAGTAAAATCATCCTCCTAACATGCTTAAACTCCCCTCTCAATGGTTGAGTCCATTTCATCAAATTATTTGTATTTTCCAAGGTTTTTGAAACACTTGTGACTTGATCTTCCCAGATTTTCCTCATTTTATCAAACTGAATTTTCTCAACTCTATGTTTCTTTGCCTCTTTCTTAAAAACTGACATCTCCTTACCTACCTCCTTCAACTTCTCTTTAAGGGCTTCAATTTCTAATTTTTCACTAATTTTCTCTTTACCCTTTCTTTGTTTGATAATCGGATCTTCTTTTGCAGATGAAGACAAATCTATGATGCTTGGTGGCTAGGAAGTTTCATTGATCTTCTCAGTCCCTTTGCTAATTTCCATGACCTTCCTTGCATGTCTGGTCATTGGCTTCCTAGGCTGAAAAATGAAACTAGTATCATCATCTTCAAACTCTAATTTTTTAGTTGTCTTACCTTTCTTCAACTTTCTTCCTCCATCTTCAATGTCTTCAGCTTGCACAATGGGTGATTCTTCAATGTCAATTGCATGCAACATGTCCTCTAAGTTTCCTTTAGCCATTGTTTGGCTCCTAGTGACTCTCTTGCTGCCTTGTTTGCTAATTTTCTACTTCTGTTTTTCAGGTGTTGTTTTAGGTGTGTTAATATTCTAGAAAGGCTCTGCTTCCATGCTCAATGGTTCTGGAGGAGATGATCTATTCTCTTCTTCAACTTCCTCTGTCATAGCTGATGATGAAATTTTTATAGATTTGGAGGCTTTCTTAGGAGTAACAACATCAATTTCATAACCACTCATGAAAAAGAAGGAATTCCAATCTCTGTCTAATCTTTTCAATTACTCTAACACCAACAACTTAATCAAACCATGATGAAAAATAGAAGTTTCACTGCCCTTTGTTTTGATTTTAACCTTATCTAACATTTTCGCTAGAATTTTGTATAAATAAAAATGCAAGTCAAGTGACCTCTTACCCACAAAATGCAACAAAAGCCTAAGGTGATAGGAGTAGACCATGTGAAACCTTCCTTCACAGGTAAAATACTTATCGATGATCATTAGTAGATTTGAATAGTTTTCCTTCATGAAACTCCTAGGGATAGAATTTGTCAGATCAATTTCACTATGTTCTTGCTTGATGAACTCTTTGCAATCCTGCATTGTGAACTTGACGCCTTTAAACCACTATTCCCCTCCTATAGGGATTCATGTTGCTATTGAGATGGTCTCAGGTGTCACTGTAAGTTTCATAATTCCCACTTTTGAAGTTGTTCCTGTTAACCTGGCAGCAAAATCCTTGGAAACCTATATATGAAAGCCCTACAACCTCTGACAGAATTTCAAGCAACCAGTTCTTCTAAAAACCTCCATGGTAGTCGGGTCTTCATTGAGAAAATTCATGTCCATGGGCTCATACCTATGGAAATGACCACCTTTTTTTGTTTTCTTCTTGCAGCCATGGGTGCTTTATATCTTCACAGCCTCGCTTGCTTGATGACACCTGCAAATTTCAAATCTACCAACAACCTTCTTAGCTCGATGAAGCAACTCTCCAAAGATTGAATTACATGAAAAGATAAAGAGGAATATGAAAAAAAGGCTAATTGGGGTAAATTTTTATGGTTTAACTGATAGCTCATTCTTTAATCATGACACATACATGCCAAAAAGGGTAATGATGACCTCATACATGGCTATGTACCTTTGAATTAACCATAACAGACTCGAATGACCTCCACCCTCACTCTTCCAATCAGGGAATGGAATTTCTATCGAATTTGACAAGACAGGTAAGAAAAAAATATTCATAGCGTAGTTAGTTTAACCTCTGATAGTTTCGCTATGAAACTATTAGGCAGTTTCGTAGCAAAAATTGTTGTTTTGTTGTATAAAACGCTACGAAAATTTGAAAAATTTGACACAAGCACCATTTTTATTTTAAATGCATGGGGAATGAAAACTAACACCATATGAGGACTGATGGGACATGACATGACATAAATGGAGGTTACGATGAACCTTAGGATAGGTTAAACATGTAAAAAATGCAATTTTCCTATACCAACTTGAAAAGGCTTAAGGAGACCTTATCCTTTTGATGAGTGAACTATATGACCATGTCAAGTAATGTTTCACAATTTTATGAGTGATAACATGAGCGATGGAGTAGGATGGAGCTACAGATTGCAATGAAGAAGAAGAAACTGAGACATGTGAAGAAGATGATGTTGTAGATGTGTCAATGATAGTGGAATAACTTGATGAACAAGTTGGATCGGGATCGTGCACTTTGTAGACATTGATGATGGAGGACACTTATAAAGGTTATGGGTTAGGGTTTAATGGGGTTAGGGTTTAGGGGGTTAGATGGATTAGGGTTTTAAGGGGGTTAAATGGGTTAGTGATCGGGAATTAGGGTTTAAGGGGTTAGGTGTTAACGATTTATAGGTTTAGGTTTTAGAGGATTAAATGGGTTAGGGGTTTAGGGGGTTAAATGGGTTAGGTGTTAAGGGTTTAGGGGTAAGGGGTTAAGGGTTTATATTTTTAGGGTTTAGGGGTTAAATCTATTAGGGGTTTAGAGGTTTAGGGGGTTAAATGTGTTAGGGGTTGGGAATTGTGGCTAAGGATTCAAGCTCAATGGAAAAATATAAAGTCATAAAAAACCTTAATGGTTTGGAATAATTTTCTAAAATACCTTTCCTAATAGAAAAACCCCATTGGATATAGGATTCCAAAGTTTTATTTCTAGCAAGTACTTCATCTTGAAAGGTGGAGGGAACTAAACACAAAGTGGAAGGAAAAAATCTATTGATTAAAAATTAAGACTAACTGTGAAAAAATCTCAAAGGAATATTTGGGGATATAGGGAAAAAGAAGTATGACTATGAAATGGAGCCTTGTAACAATAGGGAGGATAAAATATTGTTCACCCATGAAAATTCTGGATCGGACAAAGTGAGAGGGCTATGAGGTGCCCATATGAAGCTAACCCACAAAACAATGCTTATCATTTACAAAGCAGATATAATAATAATCTTGGAGCCTGCTACCTACCAACCTGTAGAGTAGCTCTAGAGGAGTCCTCAAGATACCAATTAGGAAAATTTATTTAAAAGAAAAAAAAAACAATTGATGCACCAAACAAACTTGCCATCAATAGATCATGAAAGAAATTAAAATCTGTCATTACAGACCTGACCTTGAGTCTGTCATATTCCCATTTTTGTTGTACTAAATTGCCATATCATGAACTCACATCAAGGAATTAATCTTTAATTTATGTCAACATACTCAATTTGTAAATGGGTAGTATGCTTATAATGATAGATGTAACAGACTGCATAAAACTGTGATTGTAGATCCTTGCATTAATAAATTTCATTTCTTAGCTTACAATGAAGTCTAAGTGATGGTTCATTTTGTTCATACTTCATTCTGAAATGTTGGAGGTGTTTTATTTTATACTATGTTTCCTTGGGCGCCCTCACCGTATGACACGACTTGACCTGAACCGACTCGAACATGTTTCCTTGGGTGCCATCACATTCCTGACCCAACTCGACCTACCCGAACGTCGAAGGCACGAGGGAGAAAATGAAAATTGAGTCACAAGAACATGCAATACAAAGCACATGGGTGGTCACAACTTAGCATTTTTTATATGGCCTCCCTCACACGATTCGACTCGAACGTTTTTCCTGTGGTGCCCTCACATGGCATGACCTGACCTACCCGAACAAAGGCACGAGGGATCAAATAAAAAAAAAATCACACAAACGTGCACAAGAAACATGGGCAGTCACAACTTAGCATTTTTTATACGACCACCCTCACACAACGCAACCCAGCCCACCCGAACACGTTTTCCTAGGCACCCTCACATGACATGACCCGACCCGACCTGAGCTGCCCGAATGTGCTTCCTTGGCAACCCTCACATGACACAACATGACCCGACCCACCTAAACATGTTTCCTTGGGTGCCATCACATGACTTGACCTGACCCGACCCGCCCAAACATTGAAGGAAAGAGGGAGCAAACAAAAAACGCATCGCACAAACATGCACAAGGCACATGGGCAGTCACAACTTAGCATTTTTTATACGACATCCCTCACACAATCCAACCCAAATGTGTTTCCTGTGGTGCCCTCACATGGCACAACCTGACTCGCTTGAATGAAGGCATGAGGGAGAAAACATAAAATAGATCACAAAAATGTGCAAAAGGCAGACAGGATGTCACAACTTATCATTTTTTATGCGCCCACCCTCACACAACCCAACCCAACCCGCCTGAATGGGTTTCGATGGGCACCCTCACACAACTGGACCCAACCTAACTCGCCCGAACACGTTTCCTTAGGTGCCCTCACATGACCTGACCCGACCCATCCCGACCCGCTCGAACATGTTTCCTTAGGGACCCTCACATGACACAACCTAACCTAACCTGCCTAAAAGCATTTCCTTAGGTGCCCTCACACGACCCGACCTGACCCAACCCGACCCGACCCGTACGAATGCATTTCCTTGGGTGCCCTCAAATGACCTGAATGAAATTGACTTGACCCACTCGAACGCATTTCCTTGGGCGCCCTCACATGACCTAACCCAACCCAACCTGCACGAACACATTTCCTTGGGCACCATCACACGACATGACCCGACCCGACTGAACTCGCCCGAACGCGTTTTCCTGGGCGCCCTCACACAACATGACCTGACTTGACCCACCCAAACATGTTTCCTTGGGCGCCCTCACATGACAGGACTCAACCCGACTCACCTGAACGCGTTTCCTTGGGTGGCCTCACACGACATGGCCCAACTCGACCCAATCCACCTGGATGTGTTTCCTTGGGCGCCCTCACATGACCCAACATGACCCGACCTAGATGCGTTCCTTGGGAACCCTCACACGACCTGACTCGCATCGACCTGCCTTAACGTGTTTCATTGGGCACCCTCACAGTATGGCATGACCCAACCCAACATGACTTGAACACGTTTCCTTGGTCGCCATCACACGACTCAACACGACCCGACCCACCCAAACGTCGATTAAGACACAAGGGAGAAAACGAAAAACAAGTTGCACAAATGTGTATAAGGCACATAGGCAATCATAACTTAGCATTTTTTATACGACCTTCCTCACACAATCTAACCTAAACGTGTTTCTTGTGTTTCCCTCACTCAGCACGACCCGCCCAAACAAAGGCACGAGGGAACAAACAGAAAACGGATCACACAAACATGTAAAAGGAACACGAGCAGTCAAAACTTAGCATTTTTTATATGGCCACCCTCACACGAGCCGACCTGACTGGGCCCAACCCACCTGAACACGTTTCCCTAGGTGCTCTCACATGACCCGACCCGACACGACCCACTTGAACGAGTTTCCCTGGGTGCCCCCACTTAACTCGACTTGACCCACCCCGACCTGCTTGAACAAGTTTCCTTGGGCACCCTCACATGGAACGACCCAACCTGACCCACCTAAACATGTTTCCTTAGGTGCCCTCACACGACTCGACCCAAACCTACCCAAACCACCCAAACGTGTTTCCTTGGGTGCCCTCACATGACCTAACATGATCCAAGCCACCCGAACCTGTTTCGTCGAGTGCCCTCACATAACACAACCTGACCCAACCCACCTGAACGCATTTGCTTGGGCACCTTCACACAACCCGATCTTACCCGACTCGCCCGAACACATTTCCTTGGGCACCCTCACATGACCCGACCTCACATGACTCGACTTGACATGACCCGAACTGACCCTCACATGGTTTTGTCTCTATTCCGACGTATCGAGTGATTTCATCGCTATTTACATGTTTGTAAAATTTTGTCAGAAGTCTGACATTTGGAGAGTTTCGTCGCTATTCCAACGTTTGGAGTGATTTCGTCACTATTCCAACATTTGGACAGTTTCTTCGCTAGTCCGATGTTTGGATCGTTGTGCCACTATTCCAACGTTTGGAATGTTTCTTCACAAGTCCAACGTTGGGAGAGTTTCATCGCTATTCTGACGTTTGGAGAGTTTCGTCGCTATTTCAACGCTTTTTTTGTGGGATTAAAAAAATTGAGAAAATTTTTGGAACTTTCCGACAATATGTCAAAAATGTCGGAACTAAAGTTTCGGAAAATTGACCATATGTACTAGTGTTAATCCATTTGTCTTTCCTTGGATTTTTACCCTTGATCCCCACACAAAGATATTCCATGTATCCTCATATTGAAGTCCTTGTTTTTTTGTCAAGGATAGTGTCTTGCTGCAATTCTTGAAAATATTCAGGAGAGAAAATTTGATTTTAAGGTATTTTAGCATTCTCTTCTTAATCGTCAATCAAAGGAGACTCATATAATCTTAGATTCTCAACATTAACAACTGCATAAATTTGCATGTATGAAGGCAAATCCAATCTGAAGGCATTATTACCAATATTTTCAAGAATTCTAAATGGACCATATCAAATTGGTTTCAACTTTTTACCTTCTCCTTGGAGTCTCTCTTTGCTAATGTGAAGCCAAAATTCATCACCAACTTGGAAATTGTAATATACACAATGCTTGTTGTGTCTTTTATTGTACTTGACTTGGCTCTTTTTTAGCTATTCTTTAACTATTGATGTACCAATTGGATTTGTTCAATGAATGTTTTAGCTTTTTTTATGTCACTATGACCATTAATAGCAACATATTTTCCAAAAATAAATTCCAAAGGAGATTTAGGAAAGTATCGTAAACATGCCTCAAATGGAGAGGTTTGAGTTAAAGAGTGCTTCACCAGGTTGTAAGCATGTTGAATATAGAAAAAATGTTCATCCCACAACTTAGGATGCTTGCTGCAATAACCACGAAGATATATCATTTTCATGTTCATCACCTTTGTTTAATCGTCTGTTTGTAGATGAAATGTTGTACTATTTTTCAATTTGGTGCCCATGATCCCCCACAAGCTTGACCAAAAGTTCCTGACAAAGCGAGAATACTGATCACTAATAATGGATGTGGACAACCCAAAATGTACCCATACCCTGTGAAAGAATAACTGAGCGGTTTGTTCAGCTGTGACCTTCTTTTTACAAGGCATCAAAATACACATTTTGTTGAACCTATCCTCAACTACATAAAGATAATCATGGCCTCTCCTAGACATAGGTATACCTCCTAAAAATTCCATAGAAGCACTCTCCCATGGACGAGAAGGTATAGGAAGTGGTTTATACAATCCTAGCTTTCTATTGCTAGGCTTACTAACAACACATAATGAAAATCCTCTTACAAATCATCACACACTTTCAAGCATACGATTCCAATAACAATACCTTTGCAACTGTGCCACGGTCTTACCTACAGGGAAATGGCCAGTAATAATATAAGCATGTTCTTCCCTTATGATGTTGACTCTCTCCCCCTGCGGAATACAAAGCTTTCCAAGATGGTACAACAAGCTATCATGCATATGATAATTAAATTCCTCTACTTGGTTACCTTGACTCAAAGTCCTATATACATCTTGAAAATCACTATCTAAAGCATATTGTTCAAGATAGCTCTCTTGCAAAACAAAATTATGCTTAAGAATAGTGGTTGCACTAAAAATAGCCCTAGAAATCATATCAACAACAGTATTATAGATACCTTTCTTATACCTTATCACCAAGTGGAATTTTTGAAGAAAACCCATCCATCGAAAGTGCCTTGCTTGCTGCAAATTTGTTTGTGATTGAAAGTATTGCAATTGTTGATGATCCATGTGTATGATTGTTTCTTTGTCCATCAAGTAGTGTTTCCCCTTTTTCACACTTTTCACCAATCCATAAAATTCCTTGTCATAAGTATGATAGTTAAGCACTACACCATTATGAAAACGGATAGCCTTACCATGTTGCATTAGGACTACACCCATGGCATAGTCGCTTGCATCAGTATGTATCTCAAATGATTGTCTCAAGTCCGGAAGTGAAAGTACAAGAGCTGAACTGATATTTTCCTTCAATGCACAAATGCCTTTTTCTTCTTACCTCCCTACTAGAAGACCTGCTCACAATTGTCAATGCATGCAATGGAGCTGCGATAGTAGAGAAGTTGGCAATAAAATTCCTCCAAAATAGGGTTGCTCCCAAAACATTTCTTAACTCCATAAATTTTTTGGGTTTGGCCAATTAAAAATGACATCAACCTTGGAGGGATCTATTTTCAAGTCACCTCCTCCAACAATATGACCCAAGTATACTAAAGAATTTTTTCCAAATTCAGACTTTGATATGTTTAAAAAAATTGTTCTTTCTTCAAGACATCAAGGACATTTTTGACATGCATGACATGTTCTTCACAATATTTAGTAAAAATTAAGATGTAATCTAAGTATACTATCAAAAAATCATCTATAAATGGCCTCAATACATCAATAATCACATGCATTAAGGTAGCAGGATCATTACAAAGACCAAAAGGAATAGTTAGCCATTCAAACAAACATTTCTTTGTTTTTAATGTTGTCTTCCATATGTCTCCTTCAAAAATTCTAATTTCATGATAGCCATTCCTTATGTCCAACTTGGTAAAATACTTAGCATCTCTCAATTGATCAAGTAAATCATCAATTATAGGAAGTGGGTAATAGTTATTTATCATAATCTTCTTTAATGCACAAAATTCCACACACATGTGCCATGTTCCATAATTCTTTGGCACCAAAACAATAGCTGAACCACATGGCAAAGTACTTGGTCGAATGATTCATCCAGGTGGATATTGGTGGCCACCCACCTATTCCACTTGGGGCCCCACCATTGTTTCTTTCAGTTTTTCAGTTTCCTTAATTATAGCACAGTTTAATATTTTAGCAGTTTTTTGGGTCCTGAATTTCTGGAGCTGTTTTGAGGCCCTAAATGACGTTTTTTGGAAAAAATGGGAGCAACATGGGTCCATGAATTAACGTTGCTCACTCAAAAGTTGTATTCCTCGAATAGATCTTTCTAATGAGGTATTGACCACGTCGAACATAGATTGTATGCCAAATATACATCCCTAGGAAGTTGATGTACCGATTTACGCAAACAAGGCCCATATTTTTGGTGCTTCATCTCCTAAGGTTAGGTTTTTGGATATTTAGGGTTTTCCATTATTTATCAATAATAAATAGGCCCTCAAGCATCATTGTAACATATTTCAGAGACCTGCAACCACCACATCTCTTCTCATATATAAGCTAACAACCCCCTATCTAGTTTATTTCCATTATGTCTATAAACAAATTTTAGTTCCTTGGTATTAACGAAATGAATTTTTATTTCCACTGCATCTTTGTAGTTATGGTTATATGTGTATTTTGTTGCATTCTTGCATAAATCTGGATCAATGATCCCCCTGTCAAGAAACTTTTGGAATTATTTTTAATTTATGCATTTTCCATCACTTACATCTTGTACATTTCAATTTGAGGAAGAGGACAATCATGTTGCAATTGGATTTCATGTTGGATTCCTCTTTTGGGAGGAAATCCCTCGGGCTCCTGAAACATCTCATCATATTCTTTAACAACCTCAACCAAATAATATTTCAACTTTGAATCACAATCGTGAAAGGCTTCACTATCAAAATCACTCTTTTGTTTGACCATTAAAAGCACAAAATTATTGCTAGAGTTAATAAGTCTCTTCATTTTTCTAGCATTCACAAGTAAAAGATTTAGTTTTTGGTGATGTTCTCTAACAATGTACTCAATACCATATTTGAACAAGTGATACTTGTTTTCATCGTGATGAAAAATAGCTTTCCTATCCTAAAGATATGGGCTTCCTAAAACAATATCAAAAATATGAAGTGGAACTACATCAAGTTCAACTTCATCAAGAAATTTTGTTGTAATTGTAAATCTAAGTATGTGTTTCCTTGCCACTTTTATGTTTTAATTCCTACATATCCAACCTAAAGGATAAGGCCTTGGATGAGGAATGGTCTCTAAATTTAACTTCTTGCCTAAGTCTTCAGAAATCAAATTTTTTTGTGAAACACTATCAAAAGGTGTATCAATTTTGGTATGCTTTGAAATAACTCGAATTGGAAAAGTTCAATTATTGTTTTCTCATATTGAGTATCATTAGGATTATGTCCTTACCTCTCATTCACATTGTTGTGATATTTGTTTCATCTCCTAAATGAGATCCTAAATCATGTTGTGTAGTTGCAGCTGTCTTTTTCTTCATTTTGTTGTTAAATTTTTTGGGTCTTATCTCAGATTGAATTTTCCAGTAGTGTTCTTCATCGTGACCATATTTTGCACAACGCTTGCATATTAATTTTTCTCCCTCTTTCTTGATGGAAACATTCTTCTTTCCTTGTCCTTTGAGCTTACCCTTCCCTTTGTCTGCACTTTTAAATGGATTTTTGTTTCCCTCTTGTGGAACATTTTCCCCTCTTGCTGCTAGGTGTGTAGCTTGTACACAAATCTCATCTAAACCTGTAGGGTTAATCATGAGTATGGTATGTCTCAAATAGCTATGCAACCCTCCAATGTATTTCAACAAAGTATATTGTGATCATAAATCTATACCCAATATTAGTGCTCTTCTTCTAAACTCTTGAGTATAGATTTGCACACTTTGACCCTTTAACTGCCTAAATTTTTGCCAATCCAAAATTGATTTTTTTATGTATGCTAATGGATAGAATTTTCTTATTAGTGTAGCAAAAAAATCATTCCAAGAGGTTAAGGCCTTACCATCTTTCTTCATGTCCTCTTTTTTTTGGCTTCACACCAAATAAGAGTTGCACCTTCCAACCTTGATGAAGCAAGCTGAATCTTGGTATCTCATCCTTGATCCTCTATATCCTACAATACAATTCAAGTTGACGAATCCAATTTTCTAATCTGTCAGCATTTACCTCACCATTATACATATGAAATTCTAATTTTATGTCAAGTTTTAATAATGGAGTTTTTCCATGTCCCTTTGGAGAATGTGGAGGTGTTGGTGAAGGAATTGTTGTGGAGGAAGATGGTGGTGAAGATGGTAGTGAGGATCGAGGTGAATAAAATTTTGGTGTCAAAAGTGGTTTTTCACCATTCCCCTTTGGAGGCGTGTCCCCATCTCCTCCATCTCCTCCTGGAGGTTTGGAAATCTCACCTTGCAACCTTGTGTTTCTCTCCTCTTAGAAAAATTTCACCATTTGTGTCATATCAAAGAATGCTTTCATGAAGGCTTTATCATATTCTGACATGTTATAAGGCTCCCCTTAATGTGAAATACTTGTTTAAGCTTCAACTAGTATTTGAGGTATAATTTATGGTGGATATTGTGGCAAACTTGCTCTCCTTTTCCTTGACCTAACTTGA
Organism: Pinus albicaulis; assembly: GCA_034641835.2. Taxonomy (NCBI): domain Eukaryota; kingdom Viridiplantae; phylum Streptophyta; class Pinopsida; order Pinales; family Pinaceae; genus Pinus; species Pinus albicaulis. Next base: position 346,015,394 of record CM076569.1, on the reverse strand, counting down.
TGACTTGGAACCACAATATTTCATTCTCCTCTCTTGAGATTCAACCTTGTAAGAATCACATACACTTGCCAATAATTAAACCATCATAGCAACAAGAAAACCTAAGGTATGATACCAAACTGATCTGTAATTAAAAATTGCTTGAGGATTGTGAAATTTTGCATGTGAATCAATTAGGTTTTAAGCCTATTTTGTGAAATTATTAAACACATAAACATGTAATTTAAACTTATTTTTGCATAAAAATACAAGAAAAAATCACCATAATAGTAAAAACATAACAACAATTGATGAAGGAGTTCGCCCCTCCTAGGCTACGTCTCTATGTCCAGCTTCCAATGGTTGGGCCTATTTCATTATGCTCTAAAAATGTCTTTTACACACATTTAAAGCGCTCAAATGGTTTTAATATATGCTCCAATAGCTTCATAGCTATCAGAAACCCTTGTCTAGCCTCTTTCTGCTCCCAAAAACGTTAAAAAATGACAAAGTTATGCCCATTTCTCTCTTTTCCCAAATTCTGCTAGTAAACTCCCCACAATTCCATCCAAACCTATCATGGGCACCCGAACGTGGAAACTACCCTCCAAAGGTATTTTTTACCCTCATAATTAGCTATATTTATTACTAACTTTCATGTGTTTACCTTCACTTTAGAAATAAATCTAGAAGAATATATTGTAAACAAAGGGTAAAACTAATTATCAACAAACTTGATGATTATGGGCATAAAAGCTAACTTTTGTTGTTTTTATGTGCAGGAAATCTGAACCAATTAACCACTGTTCAAACGACTAAACAACAACGACCAAGAAAAGAAAAGGATTTTGTTATGTTCATACAAACCAGGGAAGAGTGAGGAGGATCTCGCCTATTCTATAATGCGAACTGTTGGAAAATTATGAAATCCTCAAGATTAGGAGATCCTGAGGATTTGCTATTATCCGTTATGCTTTTCCATAGGATATAAAAGACTAAAAGGTGAAATAGAATGGGAGGATTTTAACCCGTGTGTTGTAATTGTGTATTATTTACATTCCTTCAGAACAAAAGATTTCATGCTCAGCGATGTTGTATCTTGGCTGTTGAATTTAATAAAAGAGATAGTGACTTTTCCATAATCGTGTTCTAAAAATCTTCTGGAAGAGACTTTTGGAGGCTCTGGGCCTATTCAAAGGGAGCTCTACAGTTGTCTTGTGTTATATTATTATTTTCCTTTTCTGTAATTAATCATTTCTGTGTTTTGTAGAATTATATTTGATTTAAGCCTCATCAACATTGAATGTTTTGTTTTTCTATTTATTTAAAGTCTTAATCGATTTTATTTTCTGCATGAATGTTATCTCTTGCATTTACCAAAGTTATTTGAATATTTCGATTGTTGTTCATTTTGAGTGATATTATTTGGTTGATCAGTCATTAAGAATTTCAATTCTAGAGCATGACTGCGTTACTTGTTGTTCAATTACTGTAGTATTCCCTGTCTGGTTAAATAGACTGCTATAGATGTTGATTAGTAGTTCTGGGTAATTTTGAATTCTTTTAATCCTTGCATTTCAGTTTGTTTCTTCCATAGAATAAATCAGAATTAATTTAATTTGATTCATTAAAGTTATTTGATGATTGCTTTCAGAATTTACTTGATTGAACTTCAAGAATTAGACTTTACTTCTTGCAACAATTTCGATTTGTTAACCTCTGGTTTCACTTGCATAAACTGCGATGAACACTCTTGAAATAAACAGACTTACCCTGGGTTGATGATTAATGCAGGCGTTAGAATTTCTTTTAAATAGTCATCTTAATGTAGCAACATTTTGGCGTCGTTGCTGGGGAGAGCGTTTACAAGTGTTTTTTTTATATTCTTTTTGTTGAAGAAGAATTAGGTATTAAAAATGAAATGTAAGAACCTGTGTACCAGCAAGAAAAACACTTTCCCATTATCCTTATTTTTAGCAAGAACATAGAGGTTAAATAGAAATATTTTTTTTATGAATGACTAGAAAGATAAAGATAGAAACAAGTCTGAACCCCCCATCTAGATCCACTAAACCCAAGGGACCGATGACCCTTGAAAGAACAACATTCATAGACAAAATTATAAGAAAATATGAATCTCAGGCATCTGTAGGACCCAAGACCATTTCTAAAAAGAATCCTACTATAATCCCTATATTAGGTGTATGAATTACACTTAAGAAAACTCCTCAACACTTAATTTGTCAACCCGGGGGATTCGTAAACTTAGAGATGAAGCACAGGCAATGCCAGAGATGGTATGAATATCCTAATATAAATCCCTAATTTATTCAAAGGAAATATTACATAATAAAATTAAAAAGAGAAAAGAAGGCAACTTGAATCATCAAAAATAATCTAAGGCTGGAACAAGAAAGAATGCATTTGTAAAAAGGGAATTAAAGATAAAAGACATTCACTCCAACTGATTAGTATTTAATTACTAAGTATATTTTTTTCTTCAGCAGAGACACTAGTAGTCTCATGAGATGGGCCCTTAAACCTACTCTTTTAGAGATTTCCTTCTTGCACTAATCTGTCCTACACTTTTGAAGTCTGCTTGCACTAGTGCAGGAACAGAGATTTATGCAGCAAGTATAGATAGTGTCTTCAATAAAGGCTTTTTCACTTCATGCAAGGGCTTGAACTTTTCCAGGTTCACTCAGATCCCCTGGCAAGAACCTAGTTCTTGCACTAGATCAGAGCTTCCTGCACTTAGCATTCAATCCTTAAAATGAATGTTTAATTATTGCAAGTGCTATTATATTGTTAAATCAAATTGCACACATAAAAATGAATGTTTTTGGTTGTAAAAGAATGCAGAAATAAAGAAACAATCAATATATATATATATATATATATATATATATATATATATCCTGTCATAAGCATTAATGAAAGAAAGAGGGTTGCGGGAAGTTAAACTAGGAAAGTTTGCTGCATCAAACCAACGTGCACTGGTGCAGGTTCATTTCTCCTGCTTGGACCAAGCAGGGAAAACCAATCAAATAAAATTGCATAAAAATAGATATCACACCAACGTGCACTGGTGCAGGTTCACTTTTTCTACTTGGACCAGGCGGTGGAAAACCAATCAAATAAAATTGCATAAAAAAGAGATATCACACCAACGTGCACTGGTGCAAGTTCACTTCTCCTGCTTGGACCAGGCGGAGTAAAACCAATCAAATAAAATTGCATAAAAAAAGATATATCACACCAACGTGCAGTGGTGTAGGTTCACTTCTCCTGCTTGGACCAGGCGGGGGAAAACCAATCAAATAAAATTGCATAAAAAAAGAGATATCACACCAACGTGCACTAGTCCATGTTCACTTCTCTTGCTTGGACCAGGCAGGGAAATCCAATCTGAAATTAAGTGCAGGAAAATAAATTGCAAGGGAAATAAAGTTATCTACTTCACACAATGGATCCGCTTGCACTCAGAAATGAATACATGTGCTAAGATTAGATGACACTTGACAATATAAACATAAATTACAAGAAAACAAGAAATGGGGTAAACGTGCTAGGTTGGCTGGGCCGTAGCCCACCAACACGTTTCCCTTCTAAATGGAAATGCTACTCAGTACTCTAATCAATTCATCAACTCAATATAGAAACATAATTTTTGAAGCATTAGGCGGAGCTCCTTTTATTAATTCAACAAGGCAAGTACATACATTAACGCATTGTCCAGCCCAGATTTGGGCAAACAAAATACAAAGACCTGCTACCGCCTCTCGGCTATGTTCTTGTTCTTTCTATATCAAAAAATATCCTCCCTAATCCTATTTACACTTTACATTATATAGGCCTTTGGCCAGAGGCCAAAATAGATCCTTTTCAACTGATTACATAACAAAATACAGAATTTAGCTTTTGCAGTCTTCAAAATTAAACAATTAACAGAACTGGCCATATCTTATCTTGTTTTTTTGCTCTTCACAGATCTAATCTCAGTTGCCTTTGGATTACTCTATTATTGTGGCTGAAGCGGCACAAGACGAGGTGTTGATCAAGGGGATTTAGATCTGATGCAGAGATTTGCGATGTTGGCAATGGTGCAAGATCCGATCCTGCACTAGGATCAGCAACCACGGTAAGTTCTCTAACTACCAAATGAACATAGGAGATATTTATAAGTTGCAAAGAATGATTTAAAAGTAATAAATCATGTAATAAATAATTAATAAATGCTAAGTTGAATTAAAAAATATGAAAAATAAAGTTATATGAAATATGCCACCGTGCTTGGACTGGTGCAGGATGAGGGTGCATAAAAAGGGGTAAAAAAAAGGTAAATAGTTATGATTTGGGAAGGGTAAAATGTTAAAAAGAGATAAAATTAGGGGGATAAAATCCTCCCATCCCTAAGTTGTTGTGTGTCCTCACACAACTCTGTACCTTTGCAAAAAACGTTCAAAACTTTGAGCATTCCAGCTCAATCCTGCCCTGCCACACTGACATCAGCTTGTAATGTTTCAGACTTCCTCTTCCTGATGTTCTTCAGCCTCTTTGTCACCTTTTTAAGTCTCTTGAAACATTGTGTAGCACGGTACTTCCAAACTCTGACTTCTCCATTCTTTTTCTAGATCTCTGTCGTTAACTCTTCTCTACTTTATTCTTTATCCTCCTGTACTTTAGTTATGAGATGCTCTAAGTTCTGTACTTGAAGCTCAAGTTCAACTATCCAAGCAGCAGGAGTTACCAAATATTCTGTTTTGATAGGAGCAGTGTCTTCTTCAGGGACCTCAGTATCCCTCATGGTTTCAACAAACTCTTCTCTATTTTCTTCTTCTTCTTCTTCTTCTTCTTGTTCTTCTTCTAGCTATTCTTCTTCTTCTTCCAGCTCTTCTTGCACTGGTGCAGGAGGGGATTTGACGCCCTGTGGTTCTTCACCTACACTATATTCCTCATTCCTTTTCTGGGCCTTTTTAATAAAGTTGACCAATAGAGTGTCATCTTTGACCTCAATATATTTGGCTGCATCTACAACGACTGATAAATTGTCTTCCTTGGGTGTCTGTGTGTGCACTAGTGGTGCAGAAGGAGTTTCTTCTATTGATTTTCTAGATTGTTTCCTTTTTTCACTAGTGCAAGAAGTAATCCCTTGTTCTTTCTTACCTGGACCCTTGCTTGTACTGGCGGGGTCCTCTGTCTTCTTTCCAGCAGTTTTCTTTTTATGTAGTTGTTTTAACAACGCCTCCCAGGTCATGCCTTTAATTTCCAATTGTTTCAGCACCAAGATTTTTATTAGACCATGGTGATATAATTTCTTATCGGCCTAGTCTTTCCGTGCGTCTCGCACACCTTTGGCCATTTTTTCCAAATTCTTTAACAAGAAATAGGGGAAATAAATTCGCCATCGGACGTGCCGAACGCCTTCAAAATGCTACAACATCCTGAAATGATACAAAAAAGTGAGGGAATACCTTCCCTCACAGGTCACAAACTTATGTAGGATGAAAAGGAGGTCTTTCCACTGTCCCAGCTGGGCACTAAACAAAATTCCTTTCTTCCAATCTACCTTCATGTTTCTCTCGATGACAAAACGCTGCCATCAATTCCTCTCTAATTTCTGATTTTTGAACCATTGCTCACCAGTGTTTTCCAACCCTGTTTCTTCTACTATGAATTCTTCCATAATCTTGAATTTTAGGGGCCCAATTTGTACTCAGCCATTTTTAAAACTTCGGGCAAACTGTAAGTCCACTTCATGATCATGCTCGTCAAAATTTTGTAAGAAATGAAGAAAGCCTAAGTCTCGCAATAGTGCAAGACTGTTGTGAAACTCAGCGGATTGTTCTACCACACTAAGGCACGACAGTTCGCTCCGAACAGGTGGCATTGTTGTTTTAATGGTTATAAATAGTCAAAATTTTACATGCAATCACCGGAAAAAATTAGTTCATATAGATTGGGATCCAACAGTCCACCATAATTTCCGTCTTATCACCCATTCATTCCACTGAAATAGGCATGAATATGCGGCATCTTTGAGGTCATGCCAAGTCGGTACTTGTGTTGGGAAAAATACTGAGAGGGGGGGGTGAATAAGTATTTACTGCATATTAAAACTTTCACTTTTTCCTGCTTCTAAAACGCATACGCTACTTTCCTGAACCAGACTTGCGTATATACGCGGATACCCTTTACGAAACTCGCGTATACACAGATATCTATTTATGTCATTAATTCTTCACTTAAATCATTCCTTCATTTATTCATCATATATTCAATAAGCAGTAAACATGTGCAGTAAGAACAGAATAAATCATCACACAAAGCATCACACATGAACACCAGGATTTTTAGGTGGAAACCCAAGTCGGAAGAAAACCACCGCTGCAGTTGCTCAGCCTTCAATATTTTATTATAGAGAAAACATCTTACAACATATGTGCTGGCGCAGACTTGACCAGCACGCAGGCACCCACCTGCGCTCGTTTACCAGCCTCTCCTGGAAGGGAGCTCCAACCCCCTGACTCGTTTACCAGCCTCACCTGGAAGGGAGCTACGACCCCCGATCTCGTTTACCAGCCTCACCTGGAAGGGAGCTACGACCCCCTGACTGAAGGCTACAACCCTCAGCACCACCTTGGACCACGTTTCATCAATTTTCACACTGGATCCAACAACTTCAATAGAAAAACACTTGCAGGCCACCTTTCATCATATTTTCACACTGGACCCTTTCCATACTTTTAAGCACAAACATACATCACCAACAGATACATATCAACACAGATCAGATAGCAGAAACACAGCAGAACAGATCATATATTTCATACTCCTTGCTTCAGCAAACCCTAGTTTGCATACGCGCTTTCCCTTCACTGATGTCGCGTATATACGCTCTTCCGTCCACACAAACCAGCGTATACCTCAGTGCATATTTTATTGCGCATACGCGCTTTTACTTCAGAGAAGCCGCGTGTATACGCGCTTCCTCCGCGGCGAAGTAGCGTATAGATCTTCAATGATTACAGAGCTGCATACTTCTTCAGATCAGACATTCAGTTCAGATTCAACCCTTTTACTTCAGACAGATGTTCGCCTCAATTCAGATCTAAGTCTTCCATAAGCAGATCTAGTAGATACAAGTGCTTTTTAGATCTAGATCCCCTTCTTCATCATTGGTGCATCAACATTCAGATTTATCTTCAAGTGTAACCCTTTCCATTCAGATCTACTTCAGAGAGAAGTATTCATTCAAGCTCAGACATCTTGCACCCACACTCATGATTTGCACAATGAATTTCTTCTCCTTATATAGGTTTACCCTTTGTCAATACCATGAGCCCCTTTTTCAATACCATGGGCCAAACCAATACCATGAGCCCAAAACTACACTAGACGGGGCCAATTAGGCGGATCATTGCCCAATAAAATGGGTCAATACCATGGTGATTACCCCTGGTTTTGCACTTTTAGAGCGCTTTAGCCCATACGCGACTTGGCACGTTCTTTTCCGCGTGCATACGCGACTTCCTTTAGGCAAATCCGCGTATACTTAGAAACATACTCTTTTTATCATACTTTGAGCACATTCTGAATTTCTTTCTTCATTGCCTTCTGTTCATACTGTAGATACATCAGATTTCCTTCATCAAGGACATATTCTATCAAGCACAACTTCATCAAGTAAGTTGTCATCATCTTCATCAAGTGGGTTGCCTTTCAAGGACAACACTTAGCATCATGTTGTCAACAAACATCATATCACATCAGATTTACATCATTTACTAAGTCCATCAAGTCAAGCATAACTTCATCAGGTGGTTTGCCATCAAGGAAAACACATGTCAACAGTCGCATGTCTTCATCTTCATTTAGTGGGTTGCCATCAAGGACAACACTCTGCATCATATTTCCAACAACTTGCGGCGACGTTTTTAACGGCTGGGTGAGGTAATCATGGTGAGTGAAGGGACATCTAGGATCATGGAAGAAAGGGTAATTATATCCAAGAAATGGTTAAACATTCCCGCACTCCTTCATAATTCAAAAAATGGAACTTTAGCATTCATTAAAAAATTGATCATGACTCTTAACTTAAAAAACACTTTGTACTTTAAATAATTTTTTCCTAGTTAATATAATAGCACAAGTACTTCTTGACTATGTGAAAGGATTTCTCATAAACCTTGTGTTGGACATTGGATAAACCAACACTCCCCGTGTGTTTCGTGACATGGACTAACCGCCTCTCGTGGATCCTTATCTCTGGCGATGCGATCGTTAACTAACACCTGCGGGTTTTGGTCTAACGGCAATCGTGATTCCCAACAAGTGGTATCAGAGCGTAGGTCACGAGTTCAATACACACCCGGCTCGCGTTGGGGGGAGATTGTTGGACATTGGATAAACCAACACTCCCCGTGTGTTTCGTGACATGGACTAACCGCCTCTCGTGGATCCTTATCTCTGGCGATGCGATCGTTAACTAACACCTGCGGGTTTTGGTCTAACGGCAATCGTGATTCCCAACACCTTGATGATGACCACTTTCCTATGACATATTCTTATGAAAAAAACAAATTATATTCTGTTTTTTTGGCAGGGTGCTTGCTTGCACTGGTTTTCTTGCACTGCTTAAACTTTGCTACTTTTTTGGTACCATTTTGCTTACACTTAATATATAGGAAAAACATGCTTGCACTAGTGCAAGCATAATATCTTAAAAAAGAACAGAGAAATTTAAATGAAATATAGGTTTGACTTCTAAAATGAATTCCTCAACTTATACTGAAAATTTGCTTCACCCTTTCTTGATGTTTCAGAGCATATCCTTTTTGCTCTTTGTACGCGAGATCCTGCAATTCATGAGGGAATAAAGAAGTGGGAAAAGGGGAATTTCAGAATGGGAAGGAATTTTGTTACAAGGATTCCAAGAATAGTACCATAAGAGGAGATAGACAGAAGTGCGATAGGGAAAAAAAAATTCAAGGGTAAAGTGGGGTTTTACGAAACGAACAAGGTAAATTCAAAAGAATATGGGAAGGTAAATCATTTGGGATTGAAGAAGAAAACTAAGGGGATATTACGAAATGGGATATGAAGAAAGGTAGAAAATTTTCTGGAAGGCCTTCTTGCACTGGTGCAAGAAAAAAAACTGCAGCGAGAATTAAGCGTTACTTGAATAAAAAATATCCATGCTAATTACCCCAATTGTATAAGGGTTGCTTTTACTTGGTGGTCGCTAGCATATCTAAAGATCAAGAAACATTCTCGTTTTATTAGAAATTTTTGATCTTCCCGCCAGCAAGCTGGTTTTCAGGTTGATCCTTCTGCAATCATGTCAGCAAACTGATTTTCATAATTACAGGAAAATATTTTTCTTTACTTCTTTTTTTTAGATTTTTTTTTTTCTTTTTAAGAAGAAGAGAACTCATATTTTCAAAAATTTGTTATTACCATTCACCACTACCATTCCGGATTGCTATTGGACTTGGTGTGTAAAATATTTCCTGGCAAGTGGCTGAAAATACTTCTTTAATCTGTGCCCATTTACCAGGAATAATGAATCTTGTCCATCAATAGTTTTGACTTCTACTGCTCCATTCTCAAATACTTGGATCATTTCATAAGGTCCCATCCAACGTGTATGGAATTTCCCTTCAAAAATTTTAAATCTAGAATCATAAAGGAGCACCCAATCACCTGGTTGGAATTGTTTTTTTTTAATAGACTTGTCATGCCACCTTTTGCGTTGCTGCTGAATGAGTATGTTCTGTTTAACAAAATCCCTACAAAATTCATCTAACTCATTTAATTGGAGAAGACGTTGTTGTTGTGCCTCAGAGAGATCTAGTCCTAACTGTACTGCAGTTCTAAAAGTTTTTATCTGGAATTCAATTGGTAACAGAACCTGTTTGCCATATACCAGCTCATATGGTGTATGTCACGTGCTATTTCTCCAAGAGGTTTTGTATGCCCATAAATCTTCTAGTAATCTTTCAGCCCAGTCTTTCCGATGCATGTTTACTGTCTTTGTAAGAATGGACTCGATCACTTTGTTTGTGGATTCCACCTGGCCATTTCCTTGCGGGTGATACGGTGTAGATTTCCTGTTCCAGATCTTGTATTGCTCCATCACACCCTGTACCAGATTAGAAATAAACTGTGGACCATTTTTAGAAACAATTTCTCTAGGTACACCAAATCTAGTAAATATTTCAGTAAAAAGAAAATCAACAACAAATTTTTCTGTAGCAAAGGAAACAGCTTTAGCTTCTACCCATTTTGTAACAAAATTTGTACAAATCAAAATATGTTTTTTACTTAATGACGTTGGATTTATTGGCCCTATAAAATCAATATCCCATTTTTCAAATGGCTCAATCATAACTTGGGGGCATAAAGGCATTTCATTGGTATGATTAAGTTGACCCATTCTTTGACAACTATTACATCGCCTGACATACTATTTGGCATCCTTAAAAAAGGAAGGCCAAAAGTAACCAACACGCAATATTTTATATGCAGTTTGCTTGTCAACGAAGTGGTCTCCACAAGGTTCATCATGAGTATATTTCAATATGTCAAACACTTCCTCCTCTCTTACACATCTACAGATAATCAAATCTGGACCAGTGTAAAAGAGATCTCCTTGAATCCAGGAATATGTAGCACTTTTTTGAATAATATTCCGCTTTTCACGAGCAAACAAGTGAGGTGGTGTTTTCCCAGTAACCAAGTAATTAGCAATGCCAGCAAACCATGGAGAATCTGTTGACATAGCAAAAGGATGTTCATCTGGAAAATCATCATTAACAAGAGTTTCTTCAGCAGGATTATCTAATCTAGAATGAAAATCTATTACAACATTAGATTTCCCTATTCTATCAACAATAGTAACATTAAATTCCTGCAACAATAGCAACCACCTAGTCACTCTACCACTAGTCAATGGTTTGTTCATTAAATATTTAATCGCGGAATGCTCAGTATGTACAAATACTTGATATCCTGTAATATAGTGCCTGAACTTATTAATTGCAAAAATTACAGCTAAAAACTCTTTCTCTATAACTGTATAATTCAATTCACCGGAAGACAAATTCTTACTAATATAATAAATAGCATAGGATTTCTTATTTTCCTCTTGTCCTGAAGCTGCGCCAATAGCCAAATCTGAAGCATCAGAGGAAATGTGGAAAGGAAGGGACCATTTAGGACCTCTCAAAACTGGTGCCTGTACCAACTTTTCCTTCAATGTTTCAAAAGACTGTTGGCAAGCTGTGGACCAAAAATATTCACTATCCTTAGCTATAAGTCGAAAAAGAGGGGCAACTATCTTAGAAAATTTTTCAATGAATCTTCTATAGTAATCAGCATTTCCTAAAAAACCTCTTAGTTCCCTTTGAGTTTTGGGTGTAGAAAGATGCAAAATGATTTCAATCTTTGCTAGATCAACCTGGATACCTTTATCAAAAATCAAATGGCCAAGTACCACTTCCACTTTGCACATTAATCTACATTTCTTGTCACTCAAACTGAGATGGGCTTCCTGACAACGAAGAAGTACTTTCCAAATTTTTGAGAGCTTCCTGAAAAGAATCACCAAACACAGAAAATTCATCCATATAAATTTCTACAAATTCTAGATCGGCAAAAATAGCCAGGACTACCCTTTGAAAGGTACCCAGAGCATTACATAATCCAAATGGGAGTACTTTATAAGCAAAGGTACCCCACGGACATGTAAAAGTATTTTTATCCTAATCTTCGGGTGCAAACTGTATGTGGTTATAACCACTGAAGCCATCCAAAAAGGAAAATATTTATTTCCCGCAAGGGTATCAAGCACCTCGTCAATGAAAGGGAGATGGAAGTAATCTTTGAGAGTGGATTTATTTAATTCTCTATAATCAATACAAATACACCACCTCCTATATTTCTTATGAACTATCACTAATGGAGAGACCCACTGACTATTAGAAATAGGATAGATAAAACCAGCATCCAAGAGTTTCTGTACTTCTTCCTTCACAATATCTCTTACAGCTAGATTCATTCACCTTTTGGGTTGTCGAACAGGTCGGGTTCCTTCCTGAATATAGATATTATGTGTACAAGTTTCAGGAGGGATACCCTTCATATCTTCATAGCCCCAAGCAAGGGCACTAAGATGTTTTTGCAACAAATTCACAAGCTACTACTGCTGAGATGAATCCAAATCTCAACTAATATGCAAGGATTTACCAGGGCTAATCTCAAAAAGAGTGGTATCAGGCTCAGGAGTACTTAAGGGAGTGGTCAAATGCAGTAGTATAGAATAATGAGAAACATGATTATCTTGAAAGTCTAGGCTGAAAATCTGGCTCAATGGCTCAAATTTAGGCATAGTGTCTATATTATTCAAGAAATCTTGAATCTCATCTTCTTGTGAAGACCCAGTATAATGATGGATAAGGGAAATGGGCTGAGTCTCCTCATCACTGCTTTGATCCAACCATAATGTATCTCAAAGGTCCTGAATGGATCTGACAGGGGGGTATAAGGTAACTTTCTTCCTAGAATCTCCATGAGAAATATACATATCACCGGAACGACATCCAATATATGCATCAGCTATAGAAAGCCATGGTTGACCCAAGATCAAGGGATGTCCTCCTACTGGGTTCTTCGGCTGCAGCACAATGAAATCAGCAGGATACTCCAAAGAATCTAATGAGATGATCACATCATCCAATACTCCTTCTGGCTTAATTTTAGATCTATCTGCTAATTCAAGCACAGTGGGAGTAGGGTGAAGATGAGATAACTGAATTTTATCCATGGTTTGATTAGTTCAGACATTAATGGTTGCTCCCAGGTCTATAAGAACATTAGAGACAAGGAAATTACCAATCTGAACTGTGACAATATGGTTTCTGGGGTAAGTATATTTTTCCATAGATACACATCCCATCATCAACTCTGCTGCCCTACCAAGAAATTGAATAGTCTGGGGTTCCAATCTCTCCCTCCTGGGTTTCTTGAGACATAGTTCCCTAATAATCTTAGTACAAATGGGGATCTCCTTAATGGCTTGAAGAAAAGGCATCCTAATAAAAATATTCTAAAGCTCAAATGTGAAACTAGTCTCAGAAATAGGCTCTCTTCTTTCCATTACTAGCCTCTCTGGGAAGGGAGGCTGGTTGGAAGAAGATGGCAAGGATTCAGAGGGTAAAGGCTACTTAGTGATAGCTTTCGGAGAATGGTTAAGATTTTCCTCCTCTCCTTTCTCTTCAACAATCACCATAGGTTGTTTCTGATTTTCTGATGTTATAGTCTTCCCCAATCTTAATTGAATATCATGAACCCCAACTGGAATAGACTGGTATTCGAATGGTAAAGGTGGGCTTGTTACATAAATCATTTTCACTTCTTTATTATTGTTAGGATTGGGCATAGGTTGAGCAGGCAACTGAGGAGGTCGAAAGGGTGGAGGTAAAGGAAACGGTGGAGTAGACTGACTCGGAAGTTGAGGCATTGAATAAGGTGTATGCGTAGATGGATATGACTGGATTGGTGGCTGGTGGGAATATGGAAAATGAGTTGGCCCTTTCCAACCTTGTTTCCATGGTTGAGAAGGTTTCCCATGCTGATATTGATTCCCATACTGCCACTACTGATTAGTGTTAGGATAAGAATATGCATGTGAATTATAACCAAAATAGTGTGGAGAAAACTGAGGAGCCATACCTACACCTACTTGAGGCCAATTCCTTCTTGCTCCCATAGCATACAAGTGTTTAGCTTCAGGTTGTCCCCCTATAAATACAGCTTTAAGTCCTAGTATAGAGGGACATTTTTCTGTGATATGGTCTTCTGCACAAATAGCACACTTATTAGTTTCTTTCAAATTAAGAGCACACTCTTTAGTAGGATGCTTGTCTCTACATTTAGGACAGAAAATACATAATGACTCCTGTTCCTTCATGATTTTTTGCTGGAATTTCAAATAGTCTAACTGTTTGGTGACAGTATTCATTATATCAATTTTCATGTTTTCCATTTTATTTTCTAGTCCAATAATCATAGCATTAGTAGATTTAGTTTTTCTATTTCTATTTCAAGTTCCTCTACCGGATCTATACTGATTTCTTGAAAATTTCTTGCATAATTGACAAATTTGTTCAAAAGTTTGCTGAGAAATATCACCTTCTCCTAATAGATTTAAATTATTTCTAGCATTGTTAGTAATCCCTCTTAAGAACAAGGTTCTAATAGTACTAGGATCAAACTTAAGTTTCGACTTTTGTAAAATATACATAAATATTTCTAGGTAATCTTCAAGAGTTTCATCATCATCCTGTATGATTGTCAAAATCTCATCCTGCATGTCCCGAGTTTTGTAATATTCTTGATATTTAGACAAAAAGACTCTCTTCATCCGATCCCAATAGTTTCTAGTGTTTCCTTCTAACCCCATAAACCAACGTAAAGCTGAGTCTTTGAGAGTAACAGGAAAAAATATTAACTTATGAGCGTCAGTTGAATAATCATAACTTCTACACAGAATATCATACTTGAATAGAAAAGAGTCAGGATCTTCATGAACTTTACCATGGAAATGAGGGAGATCTGATGGTGGAATATTCTTCGTTTGCGCCACAGTATCAGGATCCACAATTGGAAACACAAAAGTGGATTTTTCTCTACTCACCTGGTTCTCACCAGTCCCTTCCAAATGATCTTCATGGTCCACCATTGTTTCCCTTTTACTTGTACCACTCTCAACAGGTTGTTCCACACCTGAGCTGTTGATACCAGAATCCAGGTGGATTTTTCCTGCATGATGGGTTGGAATTGAATTGGGCTTCCTGCTTACAGAAGGAGACCCAATATAAGAAAAATTATTTTGGCCATTAGTGGGCTTTGAACCCTTACCTTTTCTAGGCATTCATTTAAAAAAAAAAGAAAGAAAAATAACAAATAACCTCTAGTAAACAATGTTGTTAGAAATCAATAAACACCAGTAAAATTCCTTCAAAAGAAACTCTTCCAAACAATACTGCAGAAATAAGGAAAAAATTACCTCTATTGTATAATTAGAAAATTCTTACCAAATCAAATTGCCTCCCCGGCAACGGCACCAAAATGTTGGGTGCAGGAATTACACTTAAGAGAACTCCTCAACACTTAATTTTTCAACCCAGGGGATTCGTAAACTTAGAGACGAAGCACAGGAAATGCTAGAGATGGTATGAATCTCCTAATATAAACCCCTACTTTTTTCAAAGGAAAGATTACATAATCAATTTAAAAAGAGAAAAGAAGGTAACTTGAATCATAAAAAATAATCTAAGGTTAGAACAAGAAAGAATGCATTTGAAAAAAGGGAATTAAAGATAAAAGGCATTCACTCCAACTGATTGGTATTTAATTACAGAGTATATGTTTTTCTTTAGCAGAGACACTTAGTAGTCTCATCAAATGGGCCCTTAAACCTGCTCTTTTAGAGATTTCCTTCTTGCACTAATCTGTCCTACACTTTCGCAGTCTGCTTGCACTAGTGCAGGAATAGAGATTTATGCAAAAGGTATAGATAGTGTCTTCACTAAAGGCTTTTTCGATTCATGCAAGGGCTTGAACTTTTCCAGGTTTGAAGCACTCAGATCCCGTGGCAAGAAACTAGTTCTTGCACTAGATTAGAGCTTCCCGCACTTAGCATTCAATCCTTAAAATGAATGTTTAATTATTGCAAGTGCTATTATATTGTTAAATAAAATTGCACACATAAAAATGAATGTTTCTGGTTGTAACAGAATGCAGAAATAAACAAACAATCAATACATATATATATATATATATATATATATATATATATATATATATATATATATCCTGTCATAATAATTAATGAAAGACAGAGGGTTGTGGGAAGTTAAACTAGGAAAGTTTGCTGCATCACACCACCGTGCATTGGTGTAGGTTCATTTCTCCTGCTTGGACTAGGCAGGGAAAACCAATCAAATAAAATTGCATAAAAAGAGATATGACACCAACATGCACTGGTGCAGGTTCACTTCTCCTTCTTAGACCAGGCGGGGGAAAACCAATCAAATAAAATTGCATAAAAAAGAGATATCACACCAACGTGCACTAGTGCAAGTTCACTTCTCCTGCTTGGACCAGGCAGGGGAAAACCAATCAAATAAAATTGAATAAAAAAAGAGATATCACACCAACGTGCACTGGTACAGGTTTACTTCTCCAGATTGGACCAGGCGAGGGAAAACCAATCAAATAAAATTGCATAAAAAAGAGATATCACACCAACGTGCACTGGTGCAGGTTCACTTCTCCTGCTTGGACTAGGCAGGGAAATCCAATCAGAATTTAAGTGCAGGAAAAGAAATTGCAGGGGAAAGAAAGTTATCTACTTCACACAACGGATCCGCTTGCACTCAGACAGAAATACATGTGCTAAGATTAAATGACACTTGACAATATAAACATAAATTACAAGAAAACAAGAAATGGGGTAAACGTGTTGGGTTGGCTAGGCCCTAGCCAACTAGCACATTTCCCTTCTAAATGGAAATGCTACTCAGTACTCTAATCAATTCATCAACTCAATATAGAAACATAATTTTTGAAACATGAGGCGGAGCTCCTTTTATTAATTCAACGAGGCAAGTACATACATTAATGCATTTTCCAACCCAAATTTGGGTGATAACGAAATACAAAGACCTACTACCCCCTCTTGGTTGTGTTCCTATTCGTTTTATATAAAAAACTCTCCTCCTTAATCCTATTTACACTTTACATTATATAGGCTTTTGGCCAGAGGCAAAAATAGATCCTTTTTAATTGATTACATAACAAAATACAGAATTTAGCTTTTGCAGTCTTCAAAATTAAACAGTTAACAGAACTGGACATAGCTAATCTTCTGTTTTTTCTCTTCACGGATCTAATCTCAGTTGCCTTTGGATTACTCTGCTATTGTGGCTGAAGCAACACAAGACGAGGCGGTGATCGAAGGGATTCAGATCTGCTGCAGATATTTTTGATGCTGGAAACAGTGCAGGATCTGATCCTACACTAGGATCAATAGTCACGGTAAGTACTATAACTACCAAATGAACATAGGAGATATCAATAAGTTGCAAAGAATTATTTAAAAGTAAGAAATCATGTAATAAATAATTAATAAATGCTAAGTTTAATTAAAATATATGAAAAATAAATTTATACGAAATATGCCACCATGCTTAGACTGGTGCAGGATGAGGGTGCATAAAAAGGGGTAAAACAAAGGTAAATGGTTTTGTTTGAGAAGGTTAAAATGGTAAATAGAGAGAAAATTAGGGGGCTAACACCCTTAGCCAGCAGGCTCACCATCTGCAGCTTACACCAAGATCCATAGTGAAGCAAAAGGGTTAGAACAAAGCTTTCAGATCACAAAACATTTGAATCCTAGCCCTTCATAGGAGGGAAACTCCTGCAACTTGCAAGAAGGAGAGGGAGAAACTAGTGGTGTTGTGGAAACAAACTCAAAATCTCCAGAACCTTAATCTCCTAAAATATTGGTTGAAGAAGAAAATTTGGACTTCCCAAATCGTGGTAGTATTGTATGAAATTTAGCGAAACTGAATTGTAGTCTGATCCAAATTAATCTCCCAGACCAAGAAATCCCTGAAGTTTATTGGCACATCTTTGACCAGATGGCACACAATCAACCTCAGGGACAAACATCAACATTAGAGTACCCCATTGTTGACCCAGTCGCTAATGCCCCTATGAAAGCTATTTCATTGCAAAAAATCCCCACTTTCCATGGATTAACTTCGGAAGATCTAGATGCTTTCATGTTTGAATTTGATGTTTTGTATAGGGGATATGATTACACCACTGACCCTCAGAAATTAAAATTGTTTCCCACTACATTAAAGGGGGCAGCTTTGCAATGTTTTATGGGGCTCGATGGAGGGACTATTAACAACTGGGATCAAATGAAAAACTCTTTTCTTGCTAAATATAAAGACTACTGTAGGTCTAGAGAATTAAAAGATGAAATCTTCATGACTCCAAAAGATAACGAAACATTAGAAGAATATGTTGAACAGTTCCAATAAAATTTGCAAAGGTCCCCTTTTACTGCATTGTCTAAAGATGTCTTAAAAGTAACTATGATAAAAGGAATGAAAGATGAATGGATAGAAACATTAAATCTAATGGGGAAAGGAGACATCTATCAGGAAAGTTATGATGATATTATTTCATTATGTGTCAGGTGCTCTAGGGGCAGCACACATATTAGGCCAGCAGGATGAGATTCAGTCTCCAGGAATAACAGAACTTTAGGCGGCAATATAACATAAATAAAAATCGACAATCTCTTAGAATACTTCAAGACCAATATCTTGGGTAACCTCACAACACAATTAGATGTCCCACGGGCCAAATAGAAGTAAGCATTAGGGGAATATAACTTGGCCATCTTTTGCCCATGTTGTCGAAAGAAGCACAACCAGTGAGAATTCCCATTGGACCTGGTCCAAACATGCACCATTTGCACTAAAGACCACGCCACTGGACAGTGTCCATCACTTCCAAGGTTGAAATAAGTATTCAAAGAAGCAGAAGAAGAAACATAACTAATATGTTTAATGAATCAATGTCAGTAGTGGCAAACCCGTTCTTCAGGTATGTCACAAGACCCATCTCAGTTCTTTCCTTCTTCACAATTTAATCAACATCAAAATCGTGGAACATCATGGAAAAATCAACCACCTTTTTCCACATGGCCATCCCAAAAATTCTCCATGCCCCCTTGGCTAACTCAATCCTTTCCAGGAAGCGGTTGGCCAAATTCTCCTTTCTCTCCTTCATTTTGGCAGAATAATCCATATTCATCCCAGTGCCCTGCCTCCACCTCACAAAATCCAAATTGGTCCCAAAACTAGCAGTGAACTTTGGTAATAACGAGTTCACCTATGGGAACGGGTCCTTAACCTCAACCCACATTACTAGCTCCATATCCGTTACCATAGAATTCTCAGCCTATGATACACCCTCAACTGCCAGTTCAATCGAACCAGAATCCCAATAATAGACTGGTACAGTTGATACAAATCGTTGAAAATCCAGACCTCGAAACCGAACAAAAAGAATGCAGTGAACTTAGGCTGAGATTTGGGTATGTTATTAACCCGGGGAAAATTGCAGACTTGCAACAAGATAAATTAGAACTCCCAACTGAAATTAATCCATCCATTATGATCAACACAGAAATAAAACAGGGAGAAGGCACAACTGAACAAAAATATTCTGGAAAACTTATCAATACCTCTCTCCCGTTCCTCGAAAGATTAGTGATACATAAACCAATTATCTATCTATATTTAATCTTTTAGGGAAAATTAAAAATATTTTTATTAAAATTCCTCTCCTCCAGACCATTCAATACATCCCTATCTATGTTAAGATAGTTAAAGCATTGTGCACAAAAAAATTTGTGGGGAAAATAAAAACTTTGCCAACTATCCATCTCATAGGGACCTTGTCTGACTTATTATTGGGCGGGGAAACACCAATAAAATCTGAAGATCTAGGGAGTCCTATAGTTACAGTCCAAATATATGGCCATTCTTTTCCAAACACACTAGTTGACTTGGGCACAACCATTAATATTTTGACTACAAAAACCTGTGAAACACTTGGTATCACCGCTTTAGAAACAACCACCACCTTGTTGGAACTTGCTGACCGATCAATCGTTAAACCAGAAGGAACTTTACTGGACATCATGGTTTCCATTGAATCATGGGAATACCCAGTAGATTTTCTAGTCATCAATCTGAAAATTCGACTGGATGGACATCGCTTGATTCTAGGTCAACCTTGGTTGGCAACAACTGACGATTACATAGGTTGTCATAGAGGCAGCATGACCATTGCTAAAGAGGATGTTGTAAAAGACTTTTTTCTATATCCCCCTTCCAAACAAATTCTTCCCATTGTAAAAAATTCATAAACACCCACCAACATACCTGGAAGAAAATATTTGTTCACCACTCATAGTAGCAGAAGCACTCAAATTCAAAAATCATGCTAAAGATGACATAATTAACAATTTTATTAATCAACGCTGTGGAAAATGAAAAATGCCAAATGTTAATAGAAATTCTTGATAATGAGGCCCACGAAGATCCTTTAAAGGATAACAATGACCAGCACATACCCATAACTTCTATTCATAATAACATCCCTCTTGAAATTGAACAAGGAAGAATTTTGAACATCAATGACAATCTGAATAATGACCAACAACAAAAGCCCATTAAAATTTTACAAAAATACAAAGGATCTTTTGCTTGGGATTATTCGGATATGAAAGGCATAGATCCTCAACTGTGTACCCACCATATTTACGTCGAAAAATATGCTTGTCCCATTATGCAACCTCAACGAAGATTGAAACCACACCTTAACGATATCATGAAGTTATAATTATAGAACTTGCTAGATGTGAACTTTCTCTATCCTATTTCGGATAGTAAATGGGTCTCTTCATTGGTAGTTGTCCTTAAGAAAAATGGAAAGTGGTGAATCCATGTGGATTACAAGGAATTAAACAAAGCCACATATAAGGACCACCTCCCTCTGTCATTTATCAATCAAGTCCTTGATACATTGGCAGTGAAACGATTATTTTCCTTCCTTGATGGCTTTAGCGGCTATAATTAGATCCAAATTGCCCCTAAAGACTAGGACAAAACCACTTTCACCTGCCCATAGGGTATGCTTGCTTACAGAGTGTTACCCTTCAGCTTATGTACCACCTCAGCTACATTTCAGAGGGTCATACTCAACATTTTCGTTGATCTGATAAACGAAGGAATTGAAGTTTATATGGATGATTTCATCCCATATGGGGACTATTTTGAGTAAGCACTGCAAATGTTGAAAAAAGTGCTGGAACGATGTATCGCCACCAAGTTATGTTTGAGTAATGAAAAGTTTCACATGATGATGACAAAAGGTGTAATCCTAGGACACTACATCTCTGCGAGTGGAATACAGGTAGATTCAGAAAAGATAGAGGCAATTCTCTTAATCTCCACACATTGTACTCAAACAGAGATACGTAGTTTCCTCGGATATGCAAGATATTATCGTAGCTTCATAAAACAAATTTCACAAATTGTTGCGCCTCTGTATGCTTTAATTGGAAATGTTGAATTTAAATGGTCTGATAAGTGTGAGACTTATTTTATAGATTTAAAGAAATTAGTCTAGACTGCACCAGAATTGCGTGGTCCCAATTGGGATCTACCATTTCCTATTTCATCAGATGCGTCAGACACAACAATATGAGTTGTTCTCGATCAAGAAGAGGACCAAAAACGCTACGTTATTTATTATATCAGCAAAAATCTGACCCCTGCTGAACTAAATTATACAGTAACATAAAAGGAATTCTTAGCAGTCATATATGCCATAAATAAATTTAGGCATTACATAACTGGCTATCAAGTATTTCTATATATTGATCATTTTTCCATTAGGTACTTAGCTAATAAACCAATTACAAATGAGAGAGTGACTCGTTGGTTATTACTTTTTCAAGAGTTCGATATCAGCATTAAAGACCACTCAGGAAAGGAGAACGCAGTCGCAGATTTCTTGTCTCGGGTTCCAAATATAAATGATCCGCTAGCAGTAGAGGACCAGTTTCCTGATGAACAGATGTTTGTTGTAGCAATGAAAGTGCCATGGTATGCAGATGTGGTGTAATGTCCCCTAATAATTATAAAATAATAAATAATATATAAATAATATAATATAATTAAATAAATAAATAATAAGTCAAGAGAATAAAAAAATAGTAAACAATAATTGGAGTTCTAAACAAAATAGTAAATAATAAATTGGAATCCTAAATGGTAAATAAATAAGTGAAGTTAAGAGTTAATTAACAAAATTAAAAATAGAAATAAATTAAGAAAGAGTTAAACTAAGAAACTATAAAAAGAAACACTAAATTAAGTAAAACTTAAAATAAAGAAATAAAAGTTGCATGTTGACACAGTGAATGTGTGCATGTGATTCCCATTCCATTGTTTGGTTTATATAATAGACATTTAGGAAGATTCATGGAGCATTCTTTCATCCATTCTCTGGAGAGAAATATATTGTGAGGCAAAGGATACCCTGACAGTAGTACGTTGATTGAGGGCTCGAGGGTGGCCAGCTGTGGAAAGATTATGTGCAGATGAGCCTACGGTTGGGTGGAGAGTTGTCCCCAAAAATTTGTTGTAGTTAGCAGGATTCAAATAGCGTTCAACCTTGGAGTCTCAAGTAAGGAATATTGCCATTATAGGGAAGTCGTCTTTTTTCGTGTTTCTGAAAATTCTATGATGATTAGTTAAACAGTTTTTGGGTTGATTATTAATTGTTTATTTGATATAATTAATTGCATGTTAAATTTGGAGTTGTTACATATGGTATCAGAGTGGGTTTCAACTTTAAGAGACCTCTAGGTAAAAGTTAAACTTGATTTTGATTGTGATTTTAATGAGCAAAAGGTTCGTGTTTGGTACTGTAGTGATTATAAATTTAATATAATAAATTTTATTTAGTATTAAAAATAAATTTGAGAAAATTTTTGCATATAATCATATACATGCTTGCTCTTAAATCTATGATTACGCCGTAAGGCGTTATTATTTGAAAACAACTTTGCTGATGTGAATCGTGTCATAATGTGAAACCCTTAGATTGGATGTTAGACGATTAAAACATTTTCAACCCTAGATGGAAAACGGAGGCAGTTGCGACGGGTTCTTGAATTTTCCTGTATTTCTGCTGTCTATTCCTATCTTCGGCTCCAGTCTGTGGCTAGGGACAGAGCATGGGACAGAGTGCGAGAAGTTCCTGACCAGGCCTGTTGTAATTCTTTGACTTTTCGTAATGCTGGTTTCTCTGGCCGGGTTCATAAGTGCTTGCTTCAAGATTTCGTGCCTGCTCTGCGTCTACTTGTTTGTGACGTCCCTGCTCATAATCCTGCTGTTTTTCTTCACAATCTTTGCGTTTGTAATGACGAACAAAGAGGCGGGGAAGGTGGCCTCAGACAAGGGATACATACAGTATTGTCTTGGGGATTACTCACACTGGCTGCAGAAACGGGTCCAGAATGGCGAGAACTGGCGAAGAATCGAAAGCTGCATATGCGATTCAGGTAATTTCTCTGCTCTGGTCCTCTCTGCAACCTTTTCTTTGGTTCCAGTTTTTGGTACATTTTTTCTTCCGGCGAGTGTTCGATGGGTGTTATATTTATGAATATAAAAACCTAGGGTTTCTCTAACACTGAGTGTTTGACATTTTCGCTGACATTTCTAACTATAAAGGAACTCTCTGAAGCGAGCAATTTATAGTTTGTGTAGTATTGCGTGGTTACTTTTTTAAAACCACAGAAGATTTCCATAAAAGATGTTCGCGTAAATTCTGTCCAATTATTTTGCAGAGGGTTTTTATCCTAATTTGTGCCGCATTTGGAAGTAGCTCTTATTTTTTCTTCGGTTGAGTGCAGGAATTTTTTTTCTTGAACTTTTAACTCAGATAACCTAATTCTGGTGTTTGCAGGTGAAAATTGTCCCACAGGTGAAATATATTCTGAATCAGAAAATAAGGGTTTTTCCTGTTTTTATTTGAGTCAATGTCGAGCAACAAGGATGAAGCAGCTCAAGCAGCGGCCAATCGGATCAAGGCTACTGCATTGAGTGCTGCGAAGGGTCTGAGCTGTGCTTAGGCTGAACGAGCAACGGCAGCAGCAGCAAGGAATGTGAATGCTTATGGCCAGAAAGAAGAAGGTCCAAGCCGATGGCAGGAACGGAAAGAAGCTAAGCGACAGATGTATTTGATGAGTACTGAGAAGGTTGTGAAATTAGGGGTTAGGAAGGATTTGAAATCCACAGTGCCATCCGGGAGTGTTGCCCAGCAATGCCAGAAATGTTTCCAAACGGGCCATTGGACTTACGAATGCAAGAATGAGAGAGTTTACATGTCTCACCCCTCTCTAACACAGTAGCTTAAAAATCCAAAGCTTAAGATGAAAATTTATGTTTCGTATGAGCTGGACAACCCTGACAATCCTTAGAATTCATTGGGCTCGCAGCATGGTCAATCAGAGCGATCGACCTCCCTTAAACTGGACCTGAATTTTAAAAGCAAGAGTAAGAGAAAGAACAAAAGCCAGAAGAAGTAGGCTAAACGGAAGGGAGATTCCGATGATAGCAGCGACAGTGATGTGAGTGAGGCATCTGTATTTTCAAGCAGTAGCGAAATTTCTTCTGAAGAGTCAGACTCTGAAACTGATACAAGCTGTAGTGATTCTGGGTCTTCCAGAACATCTTCAGAGTTTTATTCTGAAGAGGAATGAAGGAGCAGTAAGAAACATAGAAAGAGAAGGTATCGGAGGTATAGCTCATCTGAAAGTGATTCTGGTTCCAGTTCTGATTCTGATTTGGATTCAGAAGACAGCCGCAAGAGAAGAAGAAAGCATAAGAGGAGGCATCATGGTAGACGATGAGGTGATGATGCATTTAGTTCTGGTGAAAGTGCTATTTCTTTGGTGTTATGGTTTGGGACGACAAAATATTTCAACATGACAGTTATTTACTTTACATGCTAACTCTATCGTTAAGGGTAAATTCTTGAATTCTGATTACTCTGTTTGTATGAAGTTTACCGTGTAGTTTATTAACTAACTAAAATGACATATTGCTTATGGCTTTAAAATGCAATTACAATATTTTATCCTGAGCATCAGTCTTCAATTGAATTTAATATAATTACTATAAGCACAGTTAACCTGTGCATCTGCTCAAGCCTTTTTAAAGTGGACTTTTCCTCTGTCACTAGAGCAAAAACAATTTTCAACTATGTTGAGATTTTAGATCCTTTAATGATCATTATGTTCCGTATGTATCCTTGCAGCGTATGTTGGCTAACCTTAAAGCCACAGCTGAAACTATTGGTAACAAAGAATGGGGTTATGGAGGGTCAACCGATGTAGGTGACTACAATAATTGGCCAGAGGAGACAAAGTAGTGAATGGTT
The DNA here is from genome assembly GCA_034641835.2 of Pinus albicaulis. Taxonomy (NCBI): domain Eukaryota; kingdom Viridiplantae; phylum Streptophyta; class Pinopsida; order Pinales; family Pinaceae; genus Pinus; species Pinus albicaulis. The sequence continues at coordinate 345,990,308 of CM076569.1, read as the reverse complement.
GGAACTCACCTTATGGTGAGTTTATTTTGCAGTGGTATTCTTACATGCTTCTGAATCATAGATCCTAGCTTAAGCTGAATCCATTTTTCACAACTCCGGTGCCAAACTCTCTGGAAAAGTGACAGGTATTCATTGGCATTATTTGACCAGATCTCATGCGCCTGAGCTCACTGTTGGATCTCATGCACCTGATCTCACTGCTGGATCTTACAATAGCACAAATGTTTGGGAGACATGGAGTAGTTTTTAATTTTACTTGTATTGAGATGAAAGATATAGAGCAACGAGTGGATGAAAAATGTTCTCTGGAGAGTTAGGAAACCTGAAAATCCAGGATTCATGATGATCCCTGAATGATTATATGGCCTATGGCCTGTTGTTTATATTAATCTAGATTCTGTATGAGCCAACTGCTCGTATTTAAAGATCCAGACACTGATTTTAGCATGGAATAGGTATGACCCAAGATTCTACATTCTATTTAAAAAAGTTATAAATTGTTTCATTGAATGTCTTATTTTTTTATCAAAAAGAACCATTTTACCATAATGAAGTGTTATCCAATTACACGCTCATGCTTGTGCTGGTGATAGTTGTATGCCACTATTTGTGATAGGTATTGACCCCAGGTGCCGGTGCAAGTTTTGTGTGACTCAAGAAGAATAATTATTTGTACTCAGTGGTGATGAGATACTTATACCTCATTGAAAATGTCAAACATTGGATTAATCAATTCATGGTGGTACATTTTTTTCATTTTTATTGGGAGTTTAGCCACTGGTCAGCCATCTTGCAATGTAGTGAGAGACAGTTTGAGAGTTTGGCTAGATTTACTTCCTTGGGTTTCTTTCCATGTAGATTACCAGCTTGTCACTGTGTGTCCAATGAAGGAAATTCTATGGAGTTTGCTATCATGGCTGAAATCCGCTATTATTGCAAAGCATCAACTTGAGAAGCTGGATTCGGTCAAGAGAATTGAGCGTTTCAATCCCGATATCTGCCCAGTGAAAAATCTGTTATCATTGGCTTCCTGGTTGAAGGTGGTGGACGAGCTTTATTTAATGCACGTAATGAAATAGTTGGAGATCTTGGGATGACACTCGACAATAAGGCACTTCTTTAGTTGTAATATTTGCTTATATTAAAACCGAAGTTAGAATGATTCTTTCAAGTCCATTTCATGCAAAAGAGTAAAAAATATAAATAAAAATTGTTTTGATATTGTCGGTGCTCTGCTTTCTTTAACTACTTACAATGCCAATGATTTGTGTGTACACAATCTTCAAGCCTCACAGTCCCCTAGTAGATTTAGTAGAAAATCTTTTTATAAGAAAAAAAATTATGGCCACTTAGGGATAACCGTATTGTATATGATGATGATATTGAATCCCAACTCAGATAAAGAAAAACGAAAAAAGTGACATTTAGAGAGCCATGAATCGAGTTCCCTCACTATCATTTCGAGTTTAATATCATCTTTCATTTCAGTTTGTTTGAGTGTTAAATGAATTAGTTGTGATCAATAGTGTAACTTGACATCTTAAGTATTTTGTGCACAAGTTCTTAGTATAGAAAATGTATTAGAATAAGGCCATGCTTGAACTGTATTTATTTGTGTCTCTCACTATCATATCAAGTTTTATAACATCTTTCAATTCAATTGTCTCACGTGTTCAGTGAGTCAGCTGACTCGAAAAATCTGTTTAAAAATTGAGATATGGCTCTTTTCTGTTTTCTTTTTCTACTATTAATGGTAGAAATATGGGTTCAGAGAGAAAACTTGAGAAGCAGATGTCATTCTCATATTCCTATGGTAAATTAAAAATGGTTCACAAGCATTTGGGTGAGGGGAAACAATAGCCTTTTGATATGCAACAAAATATTCAGAACTATAGTAGTGTGAGCACATTAATGGAGACACAGTGTCATTATATGAGAAGAGGGAAAAACTTACAGTCTCAATATATAGGAGTATGTTTAACTTCCAGTGGATTGCAAGGTTTGGCCTAAGGTCAGGAGGGAGAAAGAGAAACATATTCTCGCTTGACTCTAGACAACTTAGGCCATGGTTTCTTGTGAAACACTTCACTCAAAAGAGACTCGATTCTAGTGCTATTTCAAATGCTTTAATGGTTGTTCAGATTGATGGTGAATATTCAATTAAATCACATAACATATCACATCTTTTTTCATCAATGATACTCTTCTCTATGCTACCACCTTACGGCGTTTCCTTTGCAACATGTGGTGCAATTGCTAGTTATAAATTTAAATTAAAAGAATTTTACAAATTTTACATGCTTATTACATGCTTGCATGCAAAATTTCTTAATATCATTATATTCATACATGTTATAAATTCATGCATGTTATAAATATATTATAAGGCTTCTTTATATATATATATATATATATAAAACAATGCATATCAATATCTTAATATCATTACATTCATACATGTTATAAATTCATGCCTGTTATAAATATATTATAAAGTTTATATATATATAAAAACAACGCATATCAATAATTTTGTTTCTGATGATAAAGTGAAATCTAATTGAAGTGAATTAAATATAATTATTAAACTTTTTTTACAATAATTGCATTCAAAATTTTAAGATACGAATATATAACTATATATATAAATTTTGTCAAATTAAATAATTTCACAATAAAAAAAAATATTTTTATTAAAATTATTAAATATAACCCTATACACTTCTTAAATGGCTGCGATTTACCGTAATTAGAATTAATTAAAAAAAAGCAATGAATAGAAATCTATGTTCACTTGTCAAGAAAAAGTCAAAGTCAAGGGTTCAATTCTTGATTATGCCCCCAATTAAAACATAAATGGTTGAAATTATTGTGAGTCTTCTGACTGGTTCACTCCTACCAAGCTCATCTTCCTCTACATCGCAACTCTGGCACATGCTGGAGCAATTTCTCAACTATCTCGAGCGGAGTAATGGCTTTAAAAATCGAATACCTACTACATTTATGAAATAAATAAATAAATAAAAACGGGTTTAGAGCGGACTAGTGTCTTTAAAACTCTTCCTCCGAAGGAGTATTCTTCTCAACGGTCAGGACGAGCACTAGCTCGGAGTCTGCCTCGTCCAAAACAATAGGACGTAACGGAGCCTGACTAGCTCCCTTCCATGTGGCTGTCCTCGAATGCGGGTTCAAATTGGGCTTTTCGGGTTTCAAGATTTAACGGGCAGGTCCGCCGGCAGCAGTTTTGACATCTCCCGAGGCATTCAAATTGCTAGTTTCCGTTGCCGCAATATTCGTTTTGCTATGCAACGTGCGTCAAAATAGCCGTTAATTCGGAATTCAACTTCCATCCCTCTGTGACTGTCGCACCAGCCCACTACAGTGGAGAAATTGGATTTGGACCCGCAATGAATCTCATTAGAATAATTGAATCGCATTCACCATTTTATGTTTGGAGATTTAGAGTCAAATCATTCAGTACTGCCCCTCGGCTTCGCCGGTTCAGTGTTACCAAACCCTGGGATTAAATCACCAAATAATGTATCGTCCCCAGACGACTGAGTGTTTACTGGTGCTTTATTCTTCCCCAAAGCCTTATTTCCTGGGATATTGGCCCATAATGTTCTGACCGAGACTGAGAGGCAGACTGAAACACGTGTCAGAGAACCAGACCGTATATGAATTCTAATTGTGTCAGAGCGGTCAATTTGGTATGATTGAGTTGTCGTTGCCGTGAATCGTGAATCCAGCCGGAAATACAATGGATGTACAAGGGATGTATGGATATGGATGTTAATCGTGCCATAATATCCTGTCGAGTGCATACTTCAACCTTTTAATAAAGTTTTATGCTAAGAGTTTGAAGGTAGATATAATATTTTTTTTAAAGAGCCATTATGATTTTGGAGATTCATTTAGTGTTATTTATTTTTTAATTTATATTTAATTTTTATTAAAAATAATAATTTTATTAAAAATAAAATTAAAAAACCAATTTTTTTAATCACTTTCTAAATTCTAATGGAATGTTATTAAAAAAAACAACTTTAGGATAGATGCAAGCCAATAAAATATAGCTAAATTTTAGTTAAATTATATTTAATTTTTATTAAAAATAATAATTTTATTATAAAATAAAATGAAGAAACCAAGCTTTCCAATCATTTTCTAAATTTTAAGTGAAATGTTATTACAAAGAACAAAGAATAGTTATATCTCACACTAATAGAATTTCAAAACATGTAAAATAAATAGTCATCTGAAAATGAATGTTATTACAAAAGAAAAAAAAGCATAAATGAATGTTATTACAAAAGAAAAAAGCATAGTTATATCTCATTTATAAAACTTCAAAACATGTAAAAGAAACAATCATCTAAAAATAAAAATATTATTATAAGAATTTAAAATTTTAAATAAAATTATTATTATAAGAATTTGAATTTTTAATCTTTTTGTAAATTTATACCAATTTCTTTGTCATAATTTTTCATGTTATTTTTCAAATGGTTAAAGAACTGAGTTAAACTTCCGATAAATATTTAAAAAGATGTGAAAAAATTTGGAGCGAGAGAGACTATTGATGTTTATGTTGAACTTGAACATCACAGGTTTGGCATCCAATATATGTTAAGAGATTTCCAGCAAAAAGTTGCTCATGTTGAATCTTTGATTGATTTTATGTATGGTTGCAATCCTTCAAGGAGTTCTCTCCCTAACTAATACAAAAAGTTTAAATTAAATATTACACGCTCTATAGGTAAATGCAATGAAAAAAATCCAAATCAATCTAAATGAAAATATGACTCAAATGCAATGAAAAAAATCCAAATCAATCTAAATGAAAATATGACTCAAATATAGAAGTAAGTGGTGTAATCAATAGTTGATGCATGCATGTACACCCAACTGATAAATCGTTAGATGCCACCACTAATTTTGTACGAAATAATTGTTTGGGCAGATACCAACTGCAATTACAAAAATTAAGGAAGATGACCTAAAATCAAATCATTACTGGACACCATCTTTATTTCAAAGAAATAAGTTCCAAGACGTCCATCATCTATAATTATTAAATTAGAAATACCATATATTAGCTTGTGGATTGGGTCCATACTTTTACGTTTCAATAAAGTTTTGCTTTTGAGTGTTTTATAGTAACATAATTTTTACGGAGCCATATAACTAGAAATTGCACCATCATTTATAGTTAGAAATTGTCCTAAAAGTGCAAAGGTACACCAAAGGAATAGAATATTTGGGAAGATCATCTCGCCACGCACTCCAATGCAAGCATTGTTAATCGTTTATATGAGTGGAGCAAAAATGCTTCTCAATAAGGATATGTAGATGACAATATTTAAAGCCACTCAGAAACATTAGAAATGGACATACAAATCTCTGAAGAGGACTTTGCCTATTATATTTTAATGACTAATGATCTAAATTAGGTTCTTATTAGGATTGAAGAAGGCATTTTCGATATTTAGAAAAACATCATTGTCAGTTCCTTCGGAATAGTCGAGTGTCAGAGAAAGAGGAATGGAAATGATAATAAAAGAGGTGGAACTAGAGTAGAGTGATGCTCTTATAGAGGTGGAAAGAGATCCACTCTTCCAGGAAAAAAAATATAATTTCGTTAAAAATTTTCTTGTTAAGGTCATTTTTGTGCTAGTTTTGAACTTCTAGGTTCTATGTTTCGTAAATATGGGAACCATGATAATATATATGTCTTTTTAGAAGAATAAAAAATAAATTCAAGCACATCTCACATGCGGTGACTGCAATTACATAAAAAAAATAGGTATAGGATTTATCTTCCAAAATAGACAATCTTGAATTCACCAACTAATTTCTAGGTCGTTCCTATGAAATCCATTGTCTATGATTTCAAGTTTGGGCTTCAAAATAAAACTATCAATCCTTGAAGGCTTCAAATCATCGTTCAAGCCTCCATAATTTTCCATTTTGGGGTAAAAGAAGCATGAATGACATTGATTTTGGCCAAAGCTTAGATAGATTACACGCACATCCAATCCATCAGATTGATTAAAAAAGGTGGCACAAAAACAACATTACTCCATCATTAATATACAAGAATTAAATATTTCCTTAAACCCTTCACATCTTTCTGTTGTTGTCAATTGTTGCTAAATCTTAATCATAATAAATGAATAATATATATATATATATATATATATATATATATATATATATGTGGAGAGAGACAGAGAGAGATTTAATTTTTTAAATTGAATAAAACTTAATTATATAATAAATTAACTTAGAAACCAATGGAAAATCAAAATATCTCAACATTTAGATATTATAATCTTTCTTTTTGCATTTAGGATGAGATTTAGAAAACTTTAAAGGACATTGAACTTCCTAGGAAGTTCTATGACAGTTGCAGTGCCATGTGTCAAAAATACTTATATATCAATAATATATATTAAAATTTTGTACAATAACTATTACATTTTTTATAATAAATTGATTTTAAACGTTTAAATATAAAAAATATAAATTATTATTCTAATATTTTTATAGATTTATTTTTCAAAACCCCATAAAATTTTATTTTATGATATGTAACTTAAAAACCAATTAAAAGTCAAAATATCTCAAAATTTTGAGATTAGAATCTTTCTTTTTTCATTTAGGATGGGATTTAGAAAACTTAATTGCAACGCACTTCCTAGCTAATTCCATGAAAGTTGCAGTGGCAGGTGTCAATTTTTATTTGGAGGGAGGAGGACGAAAATACACAAATCTTATTGGTCAAATATGCCCAACCAAACCCATCATATGAACACCCTCGAAAAATCTCAAAATCTCAAAATTTAGATATTATAATCTTTCTTTTTTCATTTAGGATGATATTTAGAAAAAATTAAAAGACAACATAGTTCCTAGCTAATTCCATTACAGTTACAGTGCCATGCATCAATTTTTATTTGCAGGGAGGATGACGAAAATGCACAAATATTATTAGTCAAATTTTCCCAACCAAGCCCATCATAGGAACACCTTCAATGTAATTATTAGATTAGAAATGCCATATATTACCTCGTGGAGCAGGTCTATACTTGAATGTTTCAATAAATCTATATTCTAAGAGTTTTAGAGTATATATAACTAGCAACTGCGTTGAGAGGTGCAAAGGAACATTGATGGGAGGTGGGGAATCTACATGGTAGTAGTGCATACATCATTTTGTGTAATATTAGGGCTTGTAGAAAGTGTTGTAGGTTGAATTATCACAATTAGTGCACCACAATATTAATAATTAGCTGTCAGAGTGCATATGAGAGGTAGGAAATATTTTGCAACTAAGATGCTAAAAAGTTTGAGTATTCATTGACCAAACACCTTCTTTAATGAGCTAAAATGACACACATAGAACTTTGTAACACCGTCTTCCCACATCTACCCAAGTAATCAGCGTACCAGGGTAAACATGTGACGAGAAGCTACTATAATGAAATTCGACCTCCTAGGTGACCTTAAGGAAGTGGAACTCACATAAACAAAACATACATACCTTGTACAACAACAACAACACCCCAGGAAGTAACCCAACCATTCAAGACTCTTACCCCTGGGTCACACTTACCTTTGAACTCTTTGATCCATAGACGTAGGCACAGGCTTGCAAGCTAGCATCCAAGAGGCTATAGACATAGGCATAACACTGCATGTCAGCATCCCCAGGATTTGAGCCACCTTTTCAGCTCCATAACTTCATCAAACGTTCATAGGTGATAAATAACAACGGGACAATGATATGTAAGAAATCACATCAATAAGAACTCATTTGGACCCCTCCTATATATGACAGACATTTGGTCAAACTTGTCACAAACATTGAAACTACAGGTGTAAACAACATATTTGAGCATAGGGTCTCATACTTATCTGAGAATCGCTAAGAAACATTGCTCCCTTACATCATTAGCTGCAATACAATCTATTTAACCATAGATACATTATGCATTCATTTACAAATAAAAACATGGAGAGAACCCTACATCACTACTGTCAAAATACAAGCTTATAACTAACATAATAATAACATAAATATCATGGTTACAAAAAAAAAAAAAATCCACATATAAACCATTTCATTTATACATCAAGTACCAAAGGAATGATCTTCTCATTAATGAATGTAAAAACCAACGAGATATGAGACATCCATGTTTCGTTCGACCATAGATTGGCTGAGTCATATCTCTCTTCATCCAATCACCCATGTGCCATAACTTCCTCAAGTGACCGTGGCTTATTATACTCAATCTGATCTCTAAATTATAATGGAAAACCAGTGACAAATCATTGAGCTTTAGCCTTCTCATCTTTAAGATATGGTACATACTTCAGTAGCTCCAGGAACCTGGTTGTGTACTCTTCATCTACCGTTGACCCATTATTTAGCTCATAAAATTCATTGGCCTTACTGTCATAGTACCTCTATAACAAGTACTTATTCTTTGAATTCCTCTGTCCTGATATCTCTGACCTACTTCACATTTTACCACCATATGCCTGCTTTACCTTTCATTCTGAATATATCAAATTTTTCCTTCATGTTATCTGTGTACTCATGCATCTCAAAGAAATTTTTCATTCCTAGTATCCAAGCCTTTACATCTTCTAGTTTCTTCAAGTCCCCATCAAAAGTAGGTGGTTTTTCTTTCTTGAATTCATCAAGAAAGTATCCCCTGCCACTTCTCTTGTAAGGATGATATCGATGACGATCATGATGTCTATCTGAACCAACACTAGAATGGTACCTGTACTCATCACTCCTCCTATATGGAGCATCCAACAACCTGCCATAATGGTTTTGGGACCCTGGCACTGATAAAATATTTCTCATGCAACAATATGGTAGCCTTGGATATGAAGACCCTATGCAACATAATAAGCACCTAAATGGTGATGATGATTTCCCTTTAGAAAACCATGGTAGTAGTGAATCACATGATGACATCACTATTGATCAGTTCGATGGCCAGGAGAGTGAAGATAAAATCAAAGTTTTAGATCATGGTTTTGGAACTATGAAATTGATAAAACAATCCGCAAGCAACCATATGGCAACCTTGGATATGAAGACTCTATGCAACATAATGAGGAATTGAGAATAATAATAGCATCAAATTGCAAGTAAATGGTCTCAGATCATACTTAGAACATTTTTATTTCCCTCCTCTTTTCAATGATGATGCTAATTGAAGTGTAGAATTGGTTTCATGATAGAAGAGTTGTTCCCTCTTATTTCATATAGGTGTCACAGAGAAGAGAATAATTTATAGGTGAGGTTTGTCTTATTTTCTTGAAAATAGGGATATTTCTACATGAATTATGAGGATAACCCCCATTATAAGTGAGATGAAGAAAATTGTAGAAATAAAATACTAAAAAAAGGCCTAAGAAACAAGCATTGTGTTAAATGGGTGATTCCTGATAAAATTTCTCCCACGGAAAATCAGTCTTGCACTAACTCTGGTACCCTTGAAAATGGATATAATGAGACTATTGATAATCCTATTTTGTGTTATTTTTTTCAAGCATCGAAAGTGTTCTAGCCACAAAACTTTGTGGAGAGGATAGAATACAGGAGATCTCCAAAACCCAGAGTTCATTTGTGGAAATTCTGCCTAGAAGTGACTTAATTAGATTATTGACCAATTTTTTAATGTTTCCTAAGTCTAAACTTAGGAAAACTCGTTAATTATTCAATATTAATTAAGTCAAGGTGAGAATAGTCTAGAAAGTCACAGGGATCGATACTGAGATGATATAGCTATCGATAATGTTTTAATCTTTGTCGTTGGTACCCCAATAGAGGATTATAAGAGGAGATAAATGTGGTGATGGAGAAAACACTTGAGTAGATCTATTTCTTGACAAATCGATTTCCTAAGTAGAAAAAATCAGTTGTCAAAGAGAGAGTCGGAGATTGAAGCAATGAGAGACGGTCATAGATAGAGAAAATAATACACATCAGAGGGAAATTTTTCCTCAAGGAATTTCAAGTCTTAGAAGTTTGAATTTATTAGGAAAATTGGCAATAGCAGCTAGTTGATCTATGCATTCCAGCTAGGTGTGAGAGTAGCAGAGAAAAAACCAAGCAAACGGAAGGAGGGATATTTCGACATTTTGTTGAAATGGCCATTGTAGGGATTTGTGAGTAGGATAGGTTGGATGGAGCTTCCAAATATGTCTTTTGGAAGGCAAGGATATCCTTCTTTCTAGATAAATATGGCCTAAATCCATACATTGATAATGTAGTGGAAATTCCTACAAATGTAGATCAGCTGAAGGCATATAAGAAGGAGATGGCGTAGGCGAAATGGTTGATTCTGGATGGAGTATGGGGTCATATTGTCTCGAATATAATTGACAAAGATACTGCTAAGAAAATGTGGGATGATCTCGCCACGTTATATCAGTGTACTTCCAAGCAGCGGAAGATGTACTGAGAGGATAAGTTGAGGCTCATATGGATGCAGAAAAGGAAAGGCATAGACCCCTACCTCACTAGAATTCAGGAAGTCTGAGGCCAACTGTTAGTTTTTGGGGAAGCACCTCAAACATCGAAGTTAGTGTGATTTGGAGGATTTGCAAGTCTTTTTCCAAAGCATATTGGGGAGATATAGGCTTCTAGACTGGGACATAATGTGGGGTGATTTGCAATAGGAGGAATTGAAGGGAGCTCTTCCAAAGAGTTCCATCAGTGACAGCAACAACAACATACCAAAGGCGATGAAGAAGGAAGAGAATGTGGCCCTCGCATTAGAGGGTCCTAGTCAGGGGCAGGGGGAACAAAATAAGAAGAAGAAGAAGAACCTATCGAAGGTCAAGTGCTTCAAGTGTGGTGAGTTTTTCCACTACAGTACCTAGTGTCCTCTCAGGAAGAAGGACAAAGAGGAGAAGTAGGACTAGGCATTAGTTCACATCGAGATTGATAGGGTGTCCTAAATGTTGGAGGAAGACTTTTCTTTGATTTCCCATATACCTCTAGGCGTGAGGTGGGGTGATTTGGAGTTATAGCCTAGAGAGCTACAGATGGGTAGGGTCCTTGCAGAGTCCACCTCTTGGATTAGTACCTAGCTACGGGGGCCCATAATATTTAGTAGCAAGATGGACCAGTGACAGTTGACACAATCAGATGCCAGAGTGATAGTTGCAAAGACTATTAAGAGCCAGATGATGGGTAGTGCAGTGTAAAGTTTATAATGGTGCAGGGTCGGCATTAGTGCATATTCCTCAATGATAGTGTAGATGGTAGTAGCAATCAAGACTCGGCTGATGGATGCATCATACTGAACACAATGGGTTCAATATTTTGGATGTTTTTAAGTTGCAGATGTTGCATATGCAGTGTTGGCAGCAGTACATCATGGTTAGCAACAAAAAATATGCAACAAATATCAAAGTTTCATAGTAGCTAGTGGGCAACAACAGCTAGACATCAACAATGTGATAGGAGATGGTGCAGAAACAAGGTGTTGCTAACAGGTGTGCAGTAGTACTAGAACACATTCCTCGCTAAGAAGGAGTTCTAATTTTTTGTTGCATCAGACGTGTTCTAGCCACAAAACTTTGTGGAGAGGCCAGAATACATAATATCTCTAGAACCTATAAATTGTTTCTAGAAATTCCACCTAGAAGTGACTTAATTATATTATTAACCAGTTTTTAGATTTTTCCCAAGTCTAAACTTAGGAAAACTGGTTAATTAATCATTATTAATTAATTCAAGGTGAGAATAGTCTAGAAATTCACACAGATTGATCTAGAGACGTTCTTAGCCATCGATTTTTTTTTAATCTTGGTCATTGGTACTCCAATAGAGGATTATAAGAGGAGATTGATGTGGTGATGGAGAAAACACTTGAGTAGTTAGATTTCTAGACATATCGATTTCCTAAGTAGCAGTAATCAACCGCTGGAGAGAGATTCATAGATCGAAGAAGTGAGAGAGTGGTAGAGATAGAGAAGCTGGAGGAATATTTCCAAATCCGGTGAGTGATTTTCAGAGAAAGGTTGAGATTTCTCCACGAAGCTACAAAAAGGTGGCACAATAACTTCAGTGGGAAATTCAATTTTGCTGGGGTGAAGTTGGTTTTCAATTCTAGAGGTCAAAAAGTATTTCCAAAGTGCCATAGGGTTAGATTCCTAGTGAGAAGAAGGCATGACAGCTTGATTTTCAGTTGTTCTGGTCTAAGTGTGTGGCATATTATCCAGTAGCTACGCTGAGAAAGGAGGACGAACTAATTTTCAATAAGAAGTCAAGAGTCAGGGTTGCTTGGAGTGAGTTTAAATGCCTTCAAGGTATTGTTTCCGGTATCTTCTCTTCAATATTGCCAGTATTCGACATCCAGATTGTACTCATATTATTTCATTGCTGCATGGTAATAAAAACCCTCAGCTACTGCACCGGTTTTACCGCATTGGGTTTTTCCAGGGACTTTTATCCAAAAGTAATTGTATTAATTTTATGTATGTGTGCTATCATTTCTTCCGGCATTTTATTCTTCCATATTTTTATTTGTGTAGATTTCAATGTGATGTATTCAATGTTTGTCATAGAAAGTTGCAATGAATTGTTAAATAAAATTATCAATTATGAGAATAATTTTCGTTTTCTGCAATAGGATTAGGCTTTAGGAATTTTCACATTTTGCATTTGGAGACTTAAAAAAAATAGCAATGAGACATGGTTGGTTCAATTTGATAGCTTTCCTGTGGATGACCCATATAACGATGACAAAACTCACTAAAATCCAATTCAACCATAACTTGAAATCTATGTCATATTTCAATGTGGTATATACCTTGTCATATGTAAATTGTAAGGTTGATTATGTGTTGACCTTGTAATCCAGATTTAGGAAGGTATATTTTGAAAAGGAGAATTGATTTCTTGTTTTGTACTTGACCTAGCCATAATTTATCTAAAGATTGCTAAAAGGTCAAAAAAGAGACCTAAATGATTCTTCAAACCCCACATAAAAGGTTATGAGCCATATTATCCATTGGTTTTGAAGACATGGAAATCTTGCAAAACCCCTAATTTTGTGTTTTCATTAAAAACCCACATTTATAAAAAGACAAAATTCTTTACTAGACACTGTACTTTAAAATTTTAATTAAAAATCTATATCCAAATGAAAAAGACTATAGACTATTTTCAAATCACATTCTAAAATCAAATTAAAAAAAATCAACTAATAATATATATGTAACTTTGTACAAATTCAAAACAAAAAAATACCATATTAAAATAGATATATACTATGCATTAAAAAAATTTATATTTTTAATTTATACAAAGTTTAATCCTATTCATTTTTATTATTAAAATCCTTTATTACGTTAAAAAATCAACAAACTCAAAACTCAATCACGTTTAATATACACAGAACTTATCATATGATATTAATTCTAAAATTAGTAACTAACCTAATCAACTACTAAACAAGAAAAACCTTCAATATATCTGACCCCAATACAAAATTAAAACGAACAAAATAGAAATTGTAAAACAGCTAAAAGCCAAGGCAGCGGGGGAAAATGGTGAAAGCACTTGACTTTCAGCAGATCCACCCAGGATCAAACCCCCGTGGAGACATACGTCTGTTGTGTCTTGGCTAGAAGAGTAGGCGACCCCATAGTGGACGTCTCGGCTCTTGTTGAGGCATAAGTTAATTGCTATTGTGTGCGGCTTGCAGGCTGTTGCACTTAGCCTACGTTTATAGTGGCAGCCAGTTGGATTTGAACCCGAGCCTTGCTTAGGCAACTCTCACCAGTTACCGATTGTCCTAGATCTAATTGTAAAACAGCTAAAAGCCAAGACACACGGCACATGTAACATACACTATTCACATAACATTTATAAATTGACATGCTATAAACAAAAAGTAAATAAAAAAATAAAACAAATTCTATATTAATGGTATGCCATCATTAGAACTCACCAACGCTATTTGTGGGAGAAGGCATACTTGGCAACAAAAAAATTGAAAATTAATGGGTCTGAGATAAATGCAGCTCATACCTTGGCTGCTTGACGGACAGTAATCATGGCAGAATGTATCGGCACCTGCATCTTGGCGAATATGGTTCATGGAGGTTGTACCAACCAGAACGATGGAAATGAAAAACCCGCCAATTCCGCATGCAATATGGTCTGGAAAAAATGCATGTCATTTCACATCCTTATACTGCAGGTCTACAAACATACCCTGTCGTAGGAAAAAAAAATTCTATAGGGCCAAACAGATAGACAGCGTGGAAAATTACGATTGTCAATTCTACTTTCTCAAATGTGGACAAGATAAAAGTAACATCTAATGTGGAGGACCATATTTAGTTGGAAGCAGAGTCAGTGTTATTAGCTTTGATTGTGCAATGTGCAATCACACACACAGGCAAATTTCCTTTTGTTTGGATGGACAGTTTCTTGACCATTGTGTGGGCTTTGGTAAATGAGGAGAGATGTTTCATGCCATTCTATGAGATGCTTCACAGTGGCATACAACCTGTAGGCAATGTGTAGGCCTTGTTTGATTTTAACATGCGTAGGCCTTGTTTTATTTTAACATGGAGATTCACAGAAGGCGGGATAATGCTAATACCTCATGGGTGGCACCCACAACTGGTGGGTAATAGGACTCTCACGGTCCACCCATCCGTCCATCCGTAAGCTAGCTTCTCGCCTAGATACCCCTGAGACTTTCCCTTCCAGTCAAGAATTAGTTTCCCTGAGAAATTCTAAGACTATTTCCCTACAACCTCAATCAAATTCTTGTTTTAAATTGAGGGTTTCTCACTAGTCTTTTTCTCCCCATTTTAAATTGAGGGTTTCTCACTAGTCTTTTTCTCCCATTGGTGTTGCTTGGAAATTTATGTCTTTCTTTTCCATAGTAGTTCCACAAAAAAGAACCAAATTCATGGAATTTATCTCCAACCATTTATCTGTGGCTTCTGCATAAATTTCCAGACTAATGACATTTATCTCTGACCATTTTCTCCGGTCCCCTTTTTTCTCTCATTTCCTTCAGAAAGTGAATGGGTGGTAATGAGGAATTTTTCCTCTTTTGTTATTTCCATTCTTGGAACATAACTAACTCACCAACTGATTCTTTAACTGTTATGAATTTATTCGTACTCGATAACCCTTTACATATTCTCAAGAATAGTTTGTGATTAAATTTCATTTCCTTTTCTTCCAAATAAATGTAATGTAAATATTTTCTTGTTAATAGAAAAACATGTAAATTCTATGATTTAAATTTTCTAAATTAATTATAGTTCAACTTTAACCAATAAAGTCTTAAGTCAAGTCACATGGGATACTACTTGTATAATTTCTTTTATGAACATAGATATTCAAGAACATATATAGAAGTCTACTTTCATAAATGCACTTGCATTTTATCATATGTGTGACTTTAGTATGTGTGCACTTCCATATCTATGTGCATATACATAAGTTGTCCATATGCATAATACATCTTCCACTTATATGCACATAAGTATATAAGCATCCATATACAAAAGTAACAGATATGCAAAAATGCAAGTGAATATACATATGATGACTTCAACATTTGTGTGTCTATGTGGTCCACTATGATGCCCAAGTAAGTGGGTGGTATTTGAGCGAGGATGCAAGTGCAAGAATAGGAATGAGTTTGTTTTTAATAACACATAAAACAAAGGGGAAAAATAGTTAATTTAAATCATATGAATGCATTTTCACCTATGTTTAACATCCATATATGCATGTTTTGATAGCTATGTGCATATACGAAAGATACGCATATACGTCAATCACGTCTCTTTATTTTTTTGGCTTCTTCTTAACATGGCAAGATGACCTTCAATTTCTTGACATTTCCATGTCTATATTTGATCTTATATTGTCATTAATATTTTCCATGTTATTAAAATCATAACATCCAGTTCTTGGGATATTGCATGTATTCACTTAATGAGCTTTCTAGTCTTACTATTGTTGGTCATGGATATACCTTCTCATCACTCCATCACTATCAAGTCTCCTTTTCCTATGATAATTTCATTCCCGGTACACTAGATGTCTAAGTTCAACCTAATTCACTCAGTTATGAGGATAATAGTTAAAAGGGATAACAATATTCTTCCTATGAATTTTGTAATATGTAGTCTTAGTTATGATTCATATATTGTTTTAAGGGTTTAAGAGCTAAATCATATATTGATGTTTGTAATTGGGTTATAAAATTAAGTTGTTTAGTTTTTTTGTAGTTGCATGTACTATTCTTCAAGCCCTCTTGATCACTGTAAGGGTGAATATTTTTTATTTTTTTGAATTTTTTGACTCCATCACTTTATAAATAAATATTTCTCATTTATTAAAAATAAATAAAATAATATATATTAATATATTAGTATGTACAAAATAATTGGGAAATTCTTACCATGCTCGGTGGTGAAGCATGATTCAATATTAACAATTTGTATCAACAATCTCTATTGTCCATCTAATAAGGATTAATAATTAAATTGAAATTCGGGAAGTCCTATTCCAAATAGGCACACCTTGTGTGTATATGTGTGTTATCAAAATGAAAGTAGTAGCAAAATTTAATAGATAGAGCTTAACACTATTGATATGCTCCATTATTAGAAACAATGAATAAGTGAAATATTAATCATGCATATAAAAAAAAATTAACGGCATAACAAAAGGTAATAGAATATATTTATTTTAGTGATGATATAAGAAATAATGATGCACATCAATTAGAAAGTTGCAATGGTTTTGTTGTAATTCAAATCATTTTAAAAATGAGATAACATCAATAAAGATATAAGACAAAAACGATAGGGTACATTTATTTTAAAGATGGTACAAAAAAAATGATGTAAATAAATTGGTTTCATTGATTTCAATAATGACATAATGAAAAATAATAAGATGCATGGAATTTACTAATGATACATTATCCAATGGGTTTTGGATGGATGGTGATCAGGTGCATTTTTAAGGCACTCCTAGATGTTAAGCCACTGGTTCAGTTCTCCACCTTATTCAGGTGTTATTCTTGGACATAAACATGACCTAGCCTCACTAATGTTGAACCTACAAAAGAAAAGTTACATTGGAAATTCTGATGGGGAATAGAGAAGACTGTGATAGGGTGTTCTAACAAAACACTCTATGGTTTAAAGATCATCAATTTGAATCTACATGGAAAAAATTCCAACCATGCTAAGAGTCGGTCTGACCTAGGTTGGGTAGGACCGTTACATGATTTTTCTGGCTTAGATGCCTCTGGGTTGCAGCTACTCAATCCATAGGTTAGTTGTGTGAGTCATCTCAAAACTGACATAAACTAACAAAAAAATAAAAAAATAATACATTAGAAATTGATTTATAATATCAAGTTGATTTGAACAATGATAAAATATAATACATTATAGGTAGACTGATTTTAATGTGAAAAATAATGTAATGTATTAATTGATGAAAATAGAAAAAATAAATATTTTTGCAAAATTGGTTTCAACATTACAATAATACAAATTATGAGAGAAGCATTTAACGATATAAATAATGAAAACCTATTTTAAAATACATATATTATAAGTTGAATTCCTATACATTTTTTTTTCGTATCTAATTTATGTTTTGTTATAATTCTAAGACATATAAAAATACTAAAATCAATAAAATGCATTAAAATTGAAATCATATAATGAATGTAAATAAAATTATCTGGAACATATAGGATTGGGAAATAAATTTTTAATGTTGAGAAATACAATATAAACAACATTGTAATATGATATATTTTTAGTTAAACATTTCAATGGTAGTACACATCACTTTCTATTCACTCTAAATCAATATGAAAAAATAAGAAATATAAAAAGTATGAAATATGAAGAAAACATATTTGTGGATTATATTTCTAGAGAAAATGTTTTTATTTTCTTATTATTCATCTTAATCGTTACTAAATTTTGTTAATTTACCACTAAGAATTGCTAAATACAAACTTATTAATAAAAATGTAATAATTATTCTTTATATAAATTTTTTTTTTTTAATTTTTATACATTAAAAATAACTCACATTTCAAAATCTCAAAGCTCTAAACTAAATTATTATCATCTTAATGTTAATCATAATTATAAAACATATAGTGGTAATTACCATGGGATAAAGATAAAGCCAAATCACTACAAACAATTGTAATATAAATTAATTACCACTACCCTGTACTTTTAATAATGTCACAACTATATAAAAATCTTCATTTCAGTATATGCATGCCATTAATGCACATGGAAACTAATAAATAATTCTCTCATTTATCAATCCACTAAGCTATAAATATTGACATGATTAAAAAAAAAAAACTAAAAAAGTAAAAAAATGCCTTGGAGATGTGATTGATTGGAATGACGAGTCTACACATTCTTGAAATATTTAATCTCGCAGTTTGGGATTAGTGTTCAAAACCCAAAACATGATGGTCTAGCCTATCTGTGGCTTTACCTAATCTTCTCGGACATCATTAAAAAAATCATGTCCACCACAATACTCCATAACACAAATATTTAGTCGAGATAAAAGGAGCAATGCGGATTTGGTAACCTCCTCTTATCGTTATTAATTTTTTCGAATTAAATTTTGGGTTCACTAACAGATGTCTCTAGACTCATAACTATAATTAACATGATTCGATAATAGTGAAGAAAGCCCTGAAATA
Organism: Pinus albicaulis; assembly: GCA_034641835.2. Lineage (NCBI taxonomy): Eukaryota > Viridiplantae > Streptophyta > Pinopsida > Pinales > Pinaceae > Pinus > Pinus albicaulis. The sequence continues at coordinate 345,971,526 of CM076569.1, read as the reverse complement.
TACACCGTCGTTTCACACGAATAACTTCAAGCTTCTTGGTTCAACAAACGGTTATTTCTCTATTTGAAAATACTCTAACTAAGAAATGGGAGATTTGTTGCATGAGCCGTTCAAAAGACAAAGAGTGGGGTTGGAGCGCATAGAAGCCATGATATTCCTCCTCCACCATCACAACCTCAACGCTATTTCCGCACAATATCAACCACTCACAGGACTCGTGGTCGCGATCTATCAGCATATCTCTGACCCCGATGGGTACCGACAATGGAGGCAACGAAATCTCTCCGAGTTTGGGGGCTGTGGGGTTCCAAGGGTTGCTGAACGAATGATTTCTGTCACTACCCAACCGGAGCGACAGTCGCCAATACGTGTCATTCATATCCAGATTGAGAAACACATAATTCACGCACTCGCGGTCCGACCGTGTGCGTTCCTTGGCGTCGATGAAGGGCTGCAACAGTATCACCCCACTCACTTTCATGGGACTTCCTTCTTCCATGTCGGCACACCGCGCCACCACGTCATGTGCGATGTTTGCACCTGCACTGTCTCCCGAGGCATTCAAATTGCTAGTTTCCCTCGCTACAACTTTCGTTTTCTTATGCAACGTGCGTCAAAATAACCGTTAATTCGGAATTCAACTTTCCATCCCTCTGTGACCGTCGCACCAGCCCACCACAGTGGAGAAATTGGATTTGGACCTGCAATGAATATCATTAGAATAATTGAATTGCATTCATCATTTTCTGTTTGGAGATTTAGATTCAAATCATTCAGTACTTCCCCTCGGCTTCGCCGGTTCAGTGTTACCAAACCCTGGGATTAAATCACCAAATAATGCATCGTCCCCAGATGGCTGAGTGTTTAGTGGTGCTTTATTCTTCCCTAAATCCCCGAGCAGATCTTCGATAGAAGCGGGACCAGGGCTTGGGCTCGCAGACCTCATGCTGAAAACGTCACCTTATGTGACCGTTGTGGATGAGCTCTTATGAATGAGAACCATCCTGCAAAAATTTTCCGTTTACATTCATGCCAAAGACTACAGTGCAAGTTTGACGAGGATCCATTATTTGTATAATCTTATCAACAAACAAAACAGAAGATGTGCCCGACATTCCGAGATCATGCATGACGAGGAACCGGATCATGATAATTCCTTCTAAAATTTAATTTAATTGTATTTCCACCTCCACCTTAAATAAAGAGATGCACCTTGTTAAGTACCATGTATATTCTTTCTTGATATAAAAACTAGCTTTTGGGTTGTCTTGAAAAATAATTTGGATAACAAGGGAGACTTCTTTAAAAAAAATGATCTCGTGGTAATTACGGCGAGGATGAAAAGCATAAAATAGGGTTAGGGTTAGGATCATTTCGGGTTGGGTTGAGCATTAAGTTGGTGGAAGTTTTCTTAATTGTTTCAGATTGATTCGTTTTGTCACTTGCATCCTTTTCATATTATTATAATAATAGTAATACTATATTTATTTAAATTATAAGTGTTTGAATGGTATAGTATATTGTGAAAGTTTTGAATGATTATATAATAATATATATTGTAATTTTATTATTTAATATATTATTCAAAGGAATATAATTTATGATTATTACACATATATTTCTTTAATTTGATAAATTATAATGTTTATAGGAATAATTTAGAAACATATATAATAGATTTTTGGTGAATTTTTAAATTAAGGCTATGTAATTAAATGAAGTTTTTAAATATTTTTTTAATAAGTTATTTGGTCAAACGTATTTGAAGGCTGTCAAGAGAAGAATGGTAAGGAAAATGTCATAATTAAGTCAAAATAATAGTGTCACTTTAAGATTATATATGTTTAACTTTATGTTAAAATAATGTGAATAAGTTGTTGGTATGATAATTAATATACATGAATGAACACATAGAGACTTGACTATGAACATTAAATATGAAGTAATACACTGGATTAATAATATGCTATATTGGCCAAGGTATTAGGTCCAAAAAAGGAGTGGAAAATCCTAATTTAAAAATTGAGAGAAGCGTGGCACATGTTCATAAAATTATACATTAAATTAAGTTCAATATTGAAGCAATATACTCTAAGATAGTATGTGAGAGGTAGTAAGTATTAGAATGTGGTGATGGAAAATAATTATAAAGATCCAACAACTATAAGAAAGGGAAGGAAAACGTATGAATTTGATTTCCAATATTAACAAGATATGTTTGATAAAATACCTTATGAAGGAATAATAAAGGAGGAACTTGAAGATTTTGATGATAGTGAATGTTGGTTGTTATAACCATGAGAAAGTTGGAATGTTTAGATGACTAGGAAGGAGTTATATGACACTTACAGCCCAGAGTGAGTGCAAGTTTCACAAACAAGTATAAGAAGTCAATGACAATTAGTAAACTATCCTACCACATAATAGAGGTTTTATTGTCACAAGGAAGTAACTTAATACTCTTGAGGTGGCACATGAATAAGTAACCAATTAATTTTTATTTTTTTTTAAACACATAAATTTTTATTGCTAGGAGACAAGATAAGAATAAATATAAGATCTAATGGAAGATGGCACATAACAAGAAGAAAATAATCAACCAATGAAGTTAAAATGATTATATAGCGATGATAATCATTTTTAAGGAAGCTGTAGGAATTATGGTAATACTAGATTATAGTGGAAATAAAACCATGAATTTCAGTAGGATGGAATAATGAAGGCAACAAGAAAATATTTGGGAAGACTTTGCAAGAAAAAAAGAAGAAGGTGGAAAGTGACTTAGCATAAACGTAGTATTTCATGGTAAGTCTAAGGTTATTGATATTTGAGTAGGGTTTCAATGTTAATAATAACAATATAAAAATTTTGGATTGGAGTAGCTAATTATGTTCATGCAGTTCTTTAAAGTGTATTAATGTGGGAAGGAAAATGTGGCAATGTAATATTTTCTAAGGATAATTTACGAGGCATATATTAAGTGGCAAGTTTTCTTAATGGTATTAATGGGTGGAATTAACAACAAGATTGGCAAGGGTCGTAGTGATGAGCTACAAAATTTAAAAGTGACAGGATTGGAAATTGTGAATACTTGTAATTGGTGAGAAATGAAAAATGTTAAAAAGGATGATGATGGTTTGATCATTGGAAAAGGATATAAACTATGTATACTAAGGATAAAACACCGAGTATGAAGTTTAGGAAGAGATATTGTTGGAAATTTTATAATGAGACCTTGATAAGGACTACAAACAAATTGCAAAAGAAAAAGAGTGAAAATCAACTAATAGAAGGTGTACTGAATAAATTTTACTCATTGTTTCATGTCTAGATTGATGATATACTAAGGCTTTTGTAGAATAAATTTATCAATTTTATACCATGGAAAATTTAAAAGTTACTAAGCACTAAAACATATGAAATGCTTTGCTGGATGATAAGGGTATTAGTGGCTCAATGCTTCACATTTTAAATCAATAGCAAGTTGAATAGCTAAAAGTGGAAGGTAAATATTAAAGATAATAATTTTATACCATTGGTAAAGGAGATAAGTTGAGGCTTAATAACTAATGAAAAAACCAAAATAAATGTGAAGGGTAAGAAGTTGTTATATCCTTGATGAATTATGTATTTTGATTAAATGAGTCAATGTATTGGAAATGAAACAATGATTCAAGGAATGATGGTAAGAACAGTAATATCTTAACTGGAGATTACGACTCTAGATGGTGAAACTTACAAGTAAAGAGACTGTATGAAAACTAGAACACACCGATAGTGTGGCTATGGCTGTTCGGTAAATTTTGAACTTTCTTATTGAAAGACGAGAGAATGATTATTGGAGGAAATTCCCATCTTGTTTAGAACACAACACTAACATTTTTGATGAGGTACTTAGATCCTAAAGGGATGTTGAATAATCTTAATTCATAGTTAGTATTCATTATTTATATAATTAAATGAAATCAATTCATGATAAGAAGGTTTATAGTGTATTTTGTTCAATATTTGATAAGTATTAAGACAATTTTCATATTAATGATGTTTCATGACATGATGGTATGTGGTAAATGAATATATTGTTCTAATGAGGATAATGATGCACATGTGGTTCTTTTTTACTTGCTACGATAATGATGTTGTATGCTCTTGGTGCATATGATATGCATAGGGATTACGATGTTATGATTTCGGGTTATATTGACATGTGGTTAGTTTATTATGTGATGTCATGATATGCCTTAATGTTGATATGTTGATGTTATAACTTATGAGGGTACTTTATGTGGTAATCACATACAGATTTTGTGGCATGCATGAGCATGCAGTTCTTATTCATAATGTGGTGATTAAAAATGATGTTATGTTTTCACAATGACATGCAAGAGTTAGCATACAGATTATTTTCTATACTACTATGATTACAACTAATGCATTGGTTGCATGTTGAGATGTGGTGACTGACATAAAATTTATAAATGGGCCAAGAGGGCTGGTTTATTTGATGATCTTGTGGGAGCCCATACCTACGAGGGAGAATATGTAACACCATATGGGTTGGGGACAAACTCAATCAACACTACATATGCCAATGGTTACTTTTTCTTGTATAGCTCTTGATGGATAGCTCTTGAAGAGCTGTGGGACCATCTTGAGGAGGCCAAGGGCCTGATATTGTAGGCCAAGTGCCTTGTATTGGATTGGGATGCTGAAGTCTAGAAGTGGGTATAAGAATTTGATGCTTGGGGCTGTGCGCCTTAGTGAGTGTGGAGGGAGTGGTCGAGCCTTGCGAGATGCTTGCAGTCATTGAGTACTGGGACCAGATGTCTGCCTTGGGTTAGATGAGGTCTGATTCAGGTGAAAGCCTTGGGGAAAACCTTGGCTATGGTACAGACTGGGGCGGCTTATGCCTGGTTCTGAAAGTGGGAAAAAGGACAGAGATTCCTTGAGATTTCCCTGGTGTTGTGGGAACTTTCGATGCCTACTAATTATAATAGTTAAGCAGAGGGTGTTGGATAAACATGAAGTAATAAATAATTAAATAATATAATATAATATAATTAAATACTTAACTTCGGGACGTAGTCCCTTAAAGAGGGGGTGTATGCAATGTCCCCTAATAATTATAAAATAATAAATAATATATAAATAATATAATATAATTAAATAAATAAGTAAATAAATAATAAGTCATGAGAATAATAAAAATAATAAATAAAATAGTAAACAATAACTAGAGTTCTAAATAAAATAGTAAATAATAAACTGGAGTCCTAAACAGTAAATAAATAAGTGAAGTTAAGAGTTAATTAAGAAGGAGTTAATTAAAAAAAGTAAAAATAGAAATAAATTAAGAAAGAGTTAAACTAAGAAACTATAAAAATAAGTAAATCTAACAAAAATTAAGCTAAACTAAGAAACTATAAAAATAAGTAAATCTAACAAAAATTAAGCTAAACTAAGAGAAACACTAAATTAAGTAAAACTTAAAATAATGAAATAAAAGTTGCATGTTGACACAGTGAATGTGTGCATGTGGTTCTCATTCCATTGATTGGTCTATTTAATAAACATTGAGGAAGATTCATGGAGCATTCTGTTGGAAATATTTTCATTAATGGCAAAGGAGCACAAAGGAGCAACACCTTAACTATCATTAAGGAAAAGGAGCAGATAAGAACCAAAAATAAGGAAAAGGAGAAGATCAGGAAACAATGCAGTAAGAAAGGATAAAAGAGAGGAAGAGGAGTAGCAAAGAGGCAACAAAGGTAGCAAAGAGGCAGCAAAGGCAAAAGAGAGGCAGCAAAGTCAACAGAGGCATCGAATGCAGCAGAGGCAACGAATGTAGCAGATGAAACGAATGCAACTAAGAGGGAACCAAAGGCAGCAAGGCAGCAGAGGTAGCAAAGAAGCAGAGACATCAGAGGCAGTGAATGCAGCAGAGGCAGCGAATGCAGCAGAGGCAGCGAATGCAGCAAAGAGGCAATGAATTGCTTCAGCGCACAATAGAAGGGAATAGGATTTGCAAGGCACAATGAGGACCAGAGATCTTACACAGAGCAGACGCAGGAAGAGGCAAGAGCCAAGAGGAAGAGGCCAACTAAACAAAGATGATTAAGCTAAGAGAGAGAGGCGAGAGATGGGAGGAAGAGAAGGATTTAATTAGTATGAAAAGGGTAGATTTCAAGTGTGAGAACTCGGGATGGCATTCAATAACAAAGACAAGCCCAGGAACAACGTGGAGAAACTAGAGTTATAGAGCACGACAGTATAAAGAACATAAAATCAACTAAGGCAGAGAATTCTTTGAAGAATTCCAAGGGAGGCAAATGGACGGTCAGGATTAGATCGCAAAATAGAATACATGAGATGAATTTCGGAGATCGGATCGCTTTAGGAGCACTTTCAGAAATCGAAACATTTAAGAGTATAGCAGAAATGCGACCGCAAGTTAAGTTAAAGTTTTGCGATGTGAAATGGAGAGACACATGTCGACCTTGTGCAACATCACATCCCACAAGAAATAGGGCTTATATTCAAATACATAACAAGGAATGTTATTTTGGTTGCGATGTAGTAAGGATCAAGTGACGCAATGTAATGAAGGGAGTCCATGCAGTAGCACCGTGCATGAGCGCAGTTTGCAGATCGCATGGTTTATGGTTTATCTCTATTGGTAGAGTGGGAAACCTACGGATAAGTGTTCGTGATGAATTGTGATTGGTTCAAGTTATTATGGGACCTGATAGCCCTGTTCCATGTGCTATCACTCAGAAAAAGTGAAACATTATTTGACATGGTCATATAGTTCATTTGTCACAAGTTGGTATAGGGAAATTTTTTTTTTTCAACTTTAACCTATCCTAAGGTTCAAACCCACCTCCATATAGGTCACATCATGTCTCATCAATCATCATTAGGTTTCATATTCTATCTCCCAAGCGTTTAAATCTGAAAAGGAAACTTTAGCGATATTTTCCTCTTTTCGTAGAGTTTTGCACTGTAAAATAGTAGTTTTTGCTACGAAACTGCATAATAGTTTCGTAGCGAAAATGTCAGAAAATGAACTAGCCACGCTACGAAAAACAATTTTTCTGTCTGTCTTGTCAAATCTGGTGAAAGTTGTCATTTCATGATTAGAGTAGATAGGGTGGATGTCATTCGATTCAGTTAGGGTTATTTCAAAGGTATAAGGTCATGCTTGAGGTCATCATTACCATTTTTAGCATGCATGAATCATGCTTAGGGCATGAGTTGTCATCAAAACCATAAAAAATTACCCAATTGAGTATTTTTTTCATTTCTATTTTATCTGTGCATGATTTTGAGTTGCTGGAGAGATGCTTCACCAAGCCAAGCTGGTTGCTATCATTTTCAAAAGTTGCAGGTGTCACTAATCAAGCGAGGCTGAGAAGATATAAATTCGCCATGGATGCAAGAAAGAAGACTAACAAAGGTGGTCATTGCCTCATATATGAACCCATGGACATGAATTTGTTAAATGAAGACCCAACTTCCTTGGAAGTGTTTAGAAGAACAGGTTGCTTGCAATTCTGTCAAATATTGCAAGGGTTCCATTTGCAGGTTTCTAAGGAGTTTGCTATCAGTTTCAATGGGACAACTTCAAAGGTGGTAATTTGAAACCTCACAGTAACACCAGATACCATTGCAGCATCAATAGGAATCCTTAGGGGAGGGGAACAGTGGTTCAAAGGCATCATGTTCACCATGCAGGACTGCAAAGAATTCGTCAAGCCAGAGCATAGTGAAATTTTTCTCACAAATGCTATCCCAAGGAGTTACATGAAAGACAACTTCTCAAAGCTGCTGCCATTTATTCGTAAGTACTTCACTTGTGAAGGGAGGTTTCACATGTTCTATTCCTACCACCTTCAGCTTCTATTACATTTTGTGGGTAAGAGGTCTCTTGAATTTCCCTTTTACTTATACAGAAGCCTAACTAAAATTTCAGATAAGGTCCAAGTTAAAAAAGAAGAAAATGAAACTTCTCTCTTTCACCATGGTTTGATCAAGTTGTTGGTGTTAGAGGAGTTAAAGAGATTAGGCAGAGATTGGAAATATTTTCTATTCATCAGTGGTTTTGAAGTAGATGTTTTCAATCTTAAAATAGTTCCCAAACCTAGAGATATCCCATCACCTTTAGTGGCAGAGTAGTTAGAACCAGTGAGCATGGAGACAACGCCTTTGCAAAATATTGGCACACCGAAAGCTACACCTGAAAAATAGAAGCCAATAGTGAGAAAACATGGCAGCAAGAGGGTTACAAGGAGAGAAACAATGTTTAAGGGTAACTTAGAGGACATCTTCCATGCCATTTTTATTGAAGAAACTCCCATTGTCCAAGCTGAAGACATAGATGAGGGAGGAAGGAAGCTTAAGAGAGGAAAAATAGCTAAGACGTTAGAGTTTATAGGTGATGATGATGGATTCATGTTTCAAGCTATAAAACCAATTACAAGAGATGCAAGAAAAGTTTCGGAAAGTAGCAAAGAAACCCAGAAGGTCAGTGAAACTTTTTAGCCACGACCAAGCATCATAGAACTCTCCTCACTTGCAAAAGAAGAATTATTCATCAAACAAAAGAAGGGAAAAGAGAAAATCACTGAGAAGTCAGAAGCTGAAGTGCTTAAGGAATAGTTGAAAGATGCAAGTGAAGAGATATCAGCCTTGAGGAAATAAGTAAATAAGCATAGGGATGAAAGAGTGTAGTTTGAAAAAATGAGGAAGATTTTGGAGGATCAAGTCACAAGTGTCTCAAAGACCTTGGACAACACAAAAAAACTGATAAAGTGGACTCAGCCACTAAGAAGAGAGGTAAAGAACATTAAAAAGGTAAACCTACACTTACAATCCAAGAATAGGACACTGAAGACCAATTCAAAGACCTTCAAGAACAACTAGAACTGATTCATGAAGAGATGGAAAAGAAAGGTTTAAATATGACTATGGTTGAGGAGCCCATAGCTCAACCGATCATAAACGAGGAGGAAACACTACAAGAGCCATAAGTTGAGATTAAATATTCTTTAAAGGGTTCATTACATGTAGAAGAGAAATTTTTAGCAGTTGGAGGTCAGTTAGTGAATAAAGTTTTGAAATGTGTAATTTCTACACTTCTACACAATTTCGTAGTGTTTCCTATGCTTAAAGCCAGGAAAATGCTACGAAAAAACTTGAAGCAACCTTTTTGCCTCTAAAGTCACATTTTGAAGTTGTCAAGGAGGTATATTGATGGTGGTGATGTGTCATGACTTTCTTGACAACATGGAACAACAAAGGAGCGAAGTTATTGGGTGCAGAAGCTACTTTTTCAACGCTACCAAAACTCGCTATGAAACTGTCCTGTTTTCGTAGCAAGCAATTGTCAAAAGGTTTTGGAGGATCTTAATGGTATTTTTGGATAGCTGGACTCCTCCAACGTGTCAAGGGAGCTTATCATCATATACTTATGACTCGAAGGAAGTGCTATCAGGATAGGTCATCAACTAAAGAAGATTTGAGGATAAGGGTCATGCTTTCATAAAAAGTAGGGTTATGCTCCATAGATCTAGGAGGGTTTTTTAATATGTAAAGTGGTGATGAATTGTCATGTGTCTTTCGAGCATGTGATACTTATGTTGTAGCCATCATATAACTGTTTCAAAGATAAGGTAGAGTTATGTAATAAATATGAGTTAGAGTCCTATTAGGAGATGTCTTCTTTAAGGTGTAGCTGTCAGTTTTCTGTTAGAAGTCATGTTTTTAAGTTATGTGATGTGTCATAGGAGAATTCGATGGTTTAGCCACCAGGAAGATCGTCCTTGTTGTAAATAATGTCTATTTAAAGACAAAGCATCGAAGTAGTGAAGGGGTTGGAGATTTTTTGCACTAAACTGCTACTTTTATGTATTTGAATTATATCAGTATTACAAAGTGACTTTCTTCTTGACAGACCTAAGATTCTCATGAGGTTTTTAATGTTTTATTGATCTATATCTTTATGTTTACCACTTGCAATAGATTTCATCTCCATTAATCAGAATTCATAAGTTTATGCTCTGACTTCCTATAGTGACGAAATGACTGTGTTTTCCTATGTTTTATGTGTGAGTTGCCTTTGTTAAAGACCTCTATTTGCCTCAGCTTCCATGTCAAGAAACCTTGCCACTGAAACTACTGATTGTTGACTCCATAAGCCCAATGGTAGCAAACCTACATTCCTTTCAAGATGAAAACATAAAAAACAAGTTACATTTCCCATGGAGTTATCCATCTAGTACTATCATTATTCAATATCATAAAAACCCCTTCAGAGAGCCCTCTCAGATTGAAGAGGCTAAGCTTCAGTCAAAAGCTATTTTGAAACAGTTACAGTGAGTTGTTTGATAAGAAACCAATAAAGTACAATTTTGTGATAACCCCATGTTTGTTATATACGCAATTTTTTATTGCTAAGTATGTATCTTAATACATTTTTTTGATCGCTAAACATATGTATGTGGAACAAGTGCTGAAATTCGACTCCGTTGCTTTATAAATGGAGTTATGTGGGCTATAACCCATAGGTCACAAAGAAATTATTTGAACACAAATCAGAGGACCAGGAGCTCGGGAAAAACAATGTTGTGGTAGTAAAGCAAACGAAAAGGCTGAATGAGGAAGAAGAGTCGGGCTAAAAGGGGAAGTTATGGAAAAAATTTGGAATATAACAACAAAAATAGAAAAGAAAAAAGGACAGCAAGTAGAAGAGGACAAACACACAACAAAGCTAAGAAACTGAAAGGGATCAGTAAAATAATTGATTGTGACTGTAAACGTATTTTATATTTTATATTTTTTGTGATGTAAAGGCAAGTCTCCGTAGGCAACGCAAAAATCCAACATAATACTGAAATCATTACATAGTGTTGTAACATCTTGAATGTGTTGAGCAAGGAAATGAGAAGGTGGAAGGTAAAGAGTCATACCTGTTCATTTCATATTCCCATATGGAATGCAAACAATGATGAGTTGATCTCTATAAATGATGTTATTGTCATATGCACAAAGAGGTTAGAGAGTGGAAGAAGAAGATAGAGCAGATAGAGAATATGTGAAGATCCAGAGATGATATAAAGCAGATTTGAAGGCTGGAAGGAAAACGGTGAAGAAGGAGGAAAACAAAGCCGATATCCAGGTAAATTAGCATATGATTTTATTGTAAAGTGAGGAAGTTGGTGCTTCCATATCAAGTTGTAGCTTGATATATTTCCAGTTGTATGGTTGAGGTATGAGCCTCCTGTGGGTTATAGCCTACAGAAAATATATGGGAGTTTGTGTTTCCATTTCATGTTGTAGCTTGATAGATGTCTAGTTGGAGCTGGTTGAGGTAGGAGCCTCCTGTGGGTTGTACCTATAGAAAATACATGGGAGTTGGCACTTCAATTTCAGGTTGTAGCTTGATAGATGTCCAATTGGAGCTGGTTGAGGTAGGAGCCTCCTGTGGGTTTTATCCTGCAGAAAATCGATGGGCATTGGAGCTTCCTTGCAAGTTTTAGCTTGCATATTTTGAGGTATTAGCCTCCTGTAGGTTGGATCCTATAGAAAATTAGTGGTGAGATGGAGTTTGTGCTTACCTTTGCATCACAACAATAATAACATGTATTTTTCTCCTTGATGGGTTTCCACTTATATCTGTTGTCCATATGCATGATGATTATGCGTTGATGTTCTATATTTAATCTGCTTAATACTTTCTGCTCACATATTAATATTGTTGTTTCATTATATATTAAGGTGGTCATGAAATGAAGGTGTAATCAATTTTAAAGGAAAGTTTTAAAAAGTCCATGAATGTATTAAACTGATTCCCCACCCCTCTTAGTTTAACTAAGGGTTCAACAATTGGTATTGGAGCCAGTTCCTTTTGTATCAGTTTAAAAACTAGAAGGAGATCTTAGGTCCCCAAGATGGCTCGCCTAGAAGGATGCTCAAAAAATAAAGCCCCTTTGTTTATTGGCACAAACTATGCCTTATACAATAATGAGGGCGTACATAATGTCTCTAGGATTAGAATTTTGGGCTGATGTGGAAATAGGATATGCTCCAAAGGATACTGACACAGAGAAAGAAGCCAAACAAGATTTTATATGTAATGCAAAAGCTATGAATGCACTCTTAAGTGGTATGTGTGAGGCATAATTTATCGAAGTAATGTACAATTATACTGCCAATGAAATATGGGATACATTAGAAAGTATCCATGAGGGAGGTAAAAAGGTGAAGATGGCCAAGCTACAAACCTATAGAGCTCAGTTTGAAAATGTAAAAATGAATGTAGATGAAGATATAGCTAGTTTCTTCTTAAAGGTTGCAGAAATTGTCAGTAACATGAAAGCTCCAGGAGAACCCATTAAGGAATGTGTAATTGTGCAAAATGTATTTAGATATTTACCATCTAAGTTTAACCCTAAGGTTTTAGCCATAGAAGAAACAAAAAATTGGGAAACCTTTAGCACGAACCAATTGCTCGGAAACTTGACAGCTTATGAGATGAGACTTCCACAGGGGAACTCAAATGTGAGGGAGGAAAACTTTAAGGTAGACAAGTTCATGAAAGAGAAGGAAGATACATGTTCATGCTTAGATGAATAAAAGGCCAAATTCGTCAGAATATTGGATAAAGGCACATGTAAATACAAATTTAAACTTCCATTTAAGTGCTTTAACTATGGAAGAGTGGGGCACTATGCATCTAAATGTCCTCATAAGAAAATAGAGAACCAACCATAAGAGACAGAGAAAAAATAAATAAATAAATGGCATAAATGGAAGAGATTCAATATAAAATCATTTTATTCTCAGCAATATAGCAGTGCATCTGAAAGCTCAGATGAATCCTCAAATGAAGAAGGAACCTCTGAATTTGTGTTGATGTCTAAGGAAGATCCTGAAGGATTCCTTCTAGAAGATGAGGAAGAAGGTGAGGTATATATTGAGGGGGAGTTAAGGAGTGCCCTAGAGGAAATAGACATACTTAAACTCAAGTGTAGAAAATAGAAATAAATTCTCCTGAAATATGTAAAGGAAGAAACAGATTCTAAAAAACCTCATTCAGTTGAAAATAGAACTTGAAGAAGCTAAGAAGGTGGAAGACATTCTGCTAAAGCAAATTAAAGATAAACATTAGGAGCAAGAGAAATTGGAAGAAGAAGTGGTATTCCTCAGAAAGAAACTAGAAAATTCCCAAAGGGAATTATCTATGAAAACTCCACAAATGAAAAGCTCTGAATAGTTGGAAAAAATACTAAATTCTCAAAGTTATCCTCTCATAAAGGCTCAGATAGGCTATGAAGGAGAAATAAGTAAGTCCAAGTTAGAGTATAACATGAATATCATTTTTGTAAAAGCTATACATGACAATGAAGCAGCTCAAAAGATTCATACAGAAGTAGAAGCCAAAAATAACATGACATGCAATTAAGTAAACATAAACAAGCAACAAAATAAAATAACAAAGAACGAAATGAAGAAACAATCAGCTGAAAAAGGCTCTTACACTCCTGAACATGAATTGAATAAATTTGTAAGTTGTTAAAGGCGATTCTTTCCTCCTATGAGAAATATCACTTATTCTTCTTGCCAAAAACCTGGACATATTGCAGCATACTGTAAGACAAAGAAAATCCAATCCAACCAACTAAAGATGCAGCCAATGAAAGGACTACCTCAAGAAAACAAATGGTGAAGTAAATATATCACCAGGTACACAAAGTATTTCCATGGATTCTGTTATGCATGAAATAATTTTGGACATAAACTTGTTGAATGTAAATTATGTTCAAAAGGGAGCATAAAATATTATACATAAGCTCAAATGTTCCTTGGTAAAATAAGATGCTATGTATGTCTCAAGCTTGGTCACAAAGCAAAAGACTGTAAACTGCCATATACTTTAAAGAAATCTAGACATATGATAGAATCCAATCAATTCAGACAAAACTGTGAATCAAAAAGAAGTACTGACATTATGAAGAATCCCAATAGAGTATGGAAGGAAAAGAGAAAGGGGGAGCCTATTACTTCAATAACATAATGAATCCATCCTAGTCTCAGGGGGAGCTACTCTAGGAAGCAACAAAAATATCCCTCCAACAATAGATAAGAATAAATATCCCAAGGGGAGAGTAGTTCATAAATAGTCCCCATTAAATTAGTCCAAGAAGAGCTCCTTGGAATAAGAACAACTAAAAGTTCAAAAAGGGAAAGGACAATTCTGCTGACAGAGAAATTTTGAGGAAGAAGGATACCTAAAGAATTCAATAGCTAGCAGGTTTATGGAAGGAGGGAAGGCAGCAAGTAGCCATAGTGGTAGAGGGAACATCAGCCATGAACATATTCCTAGTAAAGAAATTGATGATGTCTTCCCAAAGATCATTATGTTAGAACAATTGAATTGTATATCGAGTAGCAATGATTCTAGAGAAATCCTAGAAATGAATATGCAGTGACATTCCATTAAATCAGAATGATAGAATAAGAAAAAGGTTAATGATGCTAAGATCATATTCAGTATATTGATGATTTTTGTTGATAACAGTGGAGAGATTAATAGCAGAAACTATGAAGGTTGTCTTAACTATGGGTGAATGTGCGAGTTGAAGTAAAATTCCTACATGGTTTATCAAAGTAGTATCAATTGGTATTTGGAACAAGCAGCCTGCCTATCAACAGAATGCCAAGTGTCATCAGTGGAGCAGTGGTATGGTACAATTCCTCAGGATCAAAGTACTATGGTAGAAGTACTTCAAGGTAGTATTCTCAGTGTTATCTACATTATTAAAGCATGAAAAGGTCAATAATAGTGCTAAAGGATCATTATCTTGATTACGCTTGAAGTATTATATTGAGAATTGAAGCAGTATCTATTTCTATATATAATTGCATGTCTTCCTCAAGTCAGTACATATATATCTTCAAGGCCTCTTTCTTAAGGTCACTCATAAAACTATGTGAAGTCTATTTGCTGAAATCTCAAGTAAAGAACTTGAAGATGTTTTGCTAAATATCATCATGATAGAACAATTAAAGTATCTGAAGTATGAAGGACTAGTTGTGTTAATATTGCATTTGAAGCTCAAGAGTCTTGTATTGATTCATCTAAAGATTACTTCAGCAGAAACAAATTGCTAGTATTTCACCATTGAAGAGAGGTTTATCATTGACATACATATCCCTTATGTCATATATAAAATTTCATAGTTGATAAGTGAGACTGACCAACGCATTAAATGTATCTAACCTCAAAGGTTTGTTTTGAAAGTACTTTGTACAGTAGTAAAGTCATGTGGTCTCTTTGATTGAAAGATATTGTCTAATCTTACAATAAGTTGTAAGTTATAGTTTGATTCATTGTTCACATCAGTATCAAGGGCCTTTTTGGGTAAATTTACTGTTGCAAATTAACAGAAGTATTTATTATCAATCTGGGTTGGTGAACTTAGAAGCATCCCCAAAGTATATGGGTTTCAATCACAGTCAAATTTAGAAGATAGACTTATTGATGGTTAGTGAAATACATATTACAAATACAAAAACTAATTTTATTAATTTCTAAACAATGGATTAAGATGTATGGAATAATAATCAAGAGGCTCTAGCTTTAGAGATCTCGGTTGTCCTTAATTACTAGTTTTATACATCGTTAATATCATTGTGAAAACATGAAAGAAGGAAATATAATACTAAACAATACATTAAAATATATGGAGTAATAATCAAGAGCCTCTAGCTTTAGATATCCTGGTTTTCCTTAATTACTGGTTGCATACATCATTAACACTATTGTGAAATCATGAAAGAGGGAAATCTAACTTCTAAACAATTGATTAGGACATATGGAATAATAATCAAGAGGCTCTAGCTTTAGAGATCCTAGTTTTCCTTAATTACTGGTTGCATATATCGTTAATACCATTGTGAAAACATGAAAGTAGGAAATAATAAATATAAGTAAACTAGTTCACAAATTATAGCTATGAAAACTAAGAAGTGCACTTTGCTCGGTGTGGGGGCCCTTCCACCCTTGGCTTTTGCACTGAAAGTAAACTCAGCTACTCAAGACTTCAAGAAATCAATCAGCATGTAGCAACATCAAAATATGGTAGAACATATCCTTTATTATGTCTTCAAGTCTCAAAGATAATAATAATAAGTCATACAAGTTCCAATGTCAAAGCCTTCAAAGTGTGAGGCTTAAATAGGTGAAATGTCTAAAAAACTGATCTAAAATGTCTCAAGTAATCATAAATATCTATCATATCATATCAACTCGAATCCATCTATCCTATCCATCATAATTTGGAAAAATCCCATAAAATAAGAGTGTTGACCTAGTTTCTAGGGATCCTCCATAAAGACTAGTCTTGTTTGACCGCCTTTGACTGAGCCTATTAAAGCTCAATCTAATTGTACCAATAGGTGTACTGGTACTCCTAGTTCCTAAGCTTTCTATAAACATATCCAGCTTGAGCCCAAGTGTCCTACACATATGAAAACCATCATGCTATTACGGGAATTTTTGTTGTTGTCCAAAATTGCACTTAAATTTCAATTTTCAGAAAAACATCTAATAATTGAAAAACATAAATTAAATACCTGTATATGCATATTTAGGTCTATGTGAGGTGAATATGATGGTAAATTTATGGATAATGTAGCAAAACAAAATGTATTTCTTAAGAAAAAAGAGATAAAAAACAAGGCCCAACATCTCCCCCAAACTGAAGATCAAGCATGCTCTCATGCTTGTTGTTTCCTCTTCGACCTCCGGAGTCCTGATGCTGACCCAATCCCTGATCCTGTAACCTCATGCTGTGTTGTGTGAAAAATAGAATCCATGTCCTTTCCCTGCTCTTCTTTATAGATGGAAGTTTTGACTTTCTGCTTCTCATACTTAGTTTTCTAGGAGTCTTTCTCCTGAAGCCACTTGAAAGCCTGTGTGTAAAGAAGATTTTTTTTATTCCTTATTTTCTCCATCTCTTCACTAATATTCTCATTCTATTTAACCAATTTTTCATTGTTATTTTGTAATTTTCATTTTCTTCTTTCAAGTGTCTTTCCATGATCCTGCTTATTTCTAAGCTGTCAGTAAGCTCTTTGACTCTGAAAAGATTATGAACTTCCCCTATTGAATATTTAGAAACTGAAACAGCTTCCAATTCATTGTTCTCAAAGCATGAATCTTTATCTAAAGCATCCTCATAAACTTGTTTTTTCAACCTTTCAAGAATTTCAGTGGATTTTTTCCTAATAAGAGAAGTTTCCAAGATTTGGATCTTTGGTTCTACTGAATTTTTCTCCTTTTTCCTCCTGGAATAGTCACAAAGGATGTCTCATTTTCTAATACCATTGCTCCCTGCTATTTCTATGATCTTGTGGATGGATAGAGAGATGTATGCATGATATTTATTATTTATTCTATGGGTTTTGTTTTGTTTTCCACAATTTGTTCTACAACCCCATTTTCTGCTAGGAAATCCTCCCAAACTATCCTGTTAATCTTCAATTGATGATCTAAAAGAATTTTAGTAAGTCCCTGGTGAATGAATTGAACTTATTTTGGTTTGGCTTCTGATTGAATGCTTTATATCATTTTCATCAAACTCTTGTAGAATAAATAAGGAAAATTTATTCTTATGTCTCCCTTTATGTGATGTAGTATCCTTACATGGTAAAGATGCACCACACTGAATCTAGTATCACAAGTGAAACATTTCTGAATTATTAACACCAATTTAGCCCATGGTTCATTAAACCATTCCCTTGGAATACCTTTTGACTTGTCGAAGGAGCCTTTCCTATTTTTATCTAGGAAGAAAGTCCACCCTTCGTCTCTAAAATGCAAACCTTTATGATATAACTCTCCTAAAAATGTTAAATCTTGTGCTTCAAAAATATATTCAGGACTTAAAGAGATATGCATATTTCCCACCATGGTTTCATTCTGTGTGAAGTTCTGTACAAATTCTTTTGTCACTTTCTCATTATGGCCTCTGAATTTTTATAAAAATCTTGTCAACCCTGACTGGTATAGTTTCTCCACAGTCTCCCTACCCCAGTGTTCTATTTGAAAATCCTTTGGCTCTGCTCTGGAAGCCATTTTTTCTAAAAACCATTTAATGTGACCATCCCTTGTCATTAATTTCATTTTGAAAAAAATAAAATAAAAAATTAAACACTGAGTATAACTGTGGTAGTAGGCTCACCTCTCTGTTTCACTGATTTTGATAGCCAATCAATTCTCTATCTCTTTTCTTTTGAAGAATGTACTCTTACTGAAATTTAACAAAAAGAAATTGATAGGAAATGTTGCAAGAAAACATAATATATGTTTCTAATGTTACTCCTTCTATCAATCCTCTATTTTCCCTTTTAAAATTAGTCTTTGTTTTATAAATGAATTGGAAGGTATATTTAAAAAAACATCCTCTGTTTTGCAAAAGATTTGACCTATGTAAAAAAATAATTTTTTCTATGCACAATATTTTTTCACTCCTTATTTCATACAAAAAATTTCCAAAACACTGCATCCAAATTCACTCTACATTTATCAAAAGAAACTTCAATCATTTGTATCAAAATAAAATTCATGGTAAACTGTCTTACTCCATTTCTCTTCAATTTTGTCTTATGTCAAAACACATCTATCTATTCTCCATTTGCTTCACAAACTTGTGTTCTACATTTGTAGATTGAGTGTGTTAAAAAAAAAAAAATAGTTCACAACTAAACTAACAATTTGCCTCATGCATTCAAATTGCACTTCTCTGTTTTCTATTTGCATTAAAACACTGTGAAGAAAGATGTGCCTACCTTACCTTCTTCTATGCACTTTCTTCTTTATGAATTTTCTCTAATTTTTTGGTCTTCTTCAGTTGAGCTAGAGTTTTTGAATCCAAACAAATCCATTAAAATATTCTCTTTTACGAACTCATTCAAAAGAAAACATGATTGACTGATGGCAGAGCACTTTTAAAACTTGTCGACAGGTTTTTAAACTATTTGAATGTGAATTTTTTTTCATGATATGATTGCAAGTCGAAATAAATACACTCCCTTTTTAACTCAGAGTTTGACTAATTGATACAATCCCGAAATTCATTAAAACAATCAGATATTACCTTTCTTTAGAGAATTATGCTTTCTATTGGATGGCACCATTGATTTTTCCGAAATTTTGGCCGTGAATGCTTATTATTACTCTGATTTCCCTTGCTCACTATATCTCTTTCTTCTCAACCTTCACAAATTATCTCTCCTTTAAGTTTTTCACAGTGGTTACATACACTAGGACATGCTTGAATATGCACTCCTTTTTCCTCACTGAGCCTTTCAATGGCGATGATGGTGACTATCTCTTTCTAGCAGTGATCTCTGAGTTTTAAAAATGGCTGAAATAGCTTCCTACAGGAGTGAAAATGCTTACAACAGAGCAGAAATGGTTTTAAAACAAAGCGAAAATGAGTTTATTTTGTTTACACAGTGTTTGTTTTTGAATTTATTAACCGTTCACTAACTCTTTGACCGTCCATGCACGTTATTTCTTTGACTATCGTGCCTGTCCTTCTGCATTGCTTTCATGTTTCATATTCATGGTATGTACATATGACTACCTGCAATATTAATCGTGCTCCATCATTATCATTTGCATCCATGTGTTGCATTTCTCATACCTTGTATGCGACATCATTTCCATACTTTGCATGCATTCATATTGCATTATGATTTTTTTTGTATTGCATGCATGCCATCATATCTATGCATACCACTATTATCATTGCATTACCATGCCATCATTTCCATTGCATTCCATTTCTTTGTATTTGTGCTCACCATTTAATTTTAAATTGCGCCATATAATTTTAAACTTTGGTTTTGATTTTTAATTTTAAAAATTGACTAATGCAATAGTCAAGTTTTTAAAATTAATGTAGAATGCTAACCTTTTCTTTATGGTTTTTGTAGGTCTCAAAAAACATTCTTCTTATGGGTTCAACTTGTGACCTATTGTTTATCATTATTTTTATTAAGAAATACATAGGGTAGGATATGGGTAGTGATATGAAATATTTCAAATGGTAATATATGGATAAATGATAAAATTTGTGTAGGGAATATGAAACGTGGGTAAAATATGGAATGTAGGTAAAAAAAAAAAAAAAAAAAAATGTAATGGTAAAAGATGCATTAACTAGTATTTAAATTAGATTATCAATCCTAGACTATTTTTGAAAAATATGAAAAATTAAGAGCAAAAATTTTTAGTCACTGTACAAATGTACTCCCTCGTCAACATTTGATGATGATCGACATTGTTTTTGACAGTTCTTGTAGACTTGATAGGATTTTTATTTCTTTTTGAATCTGATTTTCTTTTGAATAATTATCATTCAGGTACATGTTGACATCTACTATGGTCTTTTCAGGTCCCTACTGATACATTAAATTTTCAGGTCCCTTTTCTGGCGAAATGATATTTAAGTCCCTTTGTGACATAATAATGTTCAAGTGCCTTTCTGGCATAATGATATTCAGGTCCATTTCTGGCGAAATGATATTCAGGTCCCTTTGTGACATAATAATGTTCAGGTCCTTTTCTAGCGTAATGATATTCAGGTCACTTTCTGGCATAATTTTGCAATAATGTTCCATAATTGAGAATTTCTTCCGTCGCATTCAGCTGCTGAAAACTATTTTCGTAGTTTTTTTATTTCACACCTTCCCCGAAACTGATATTCTCACTTGTCCTCAAGTCTGAAAAATTTGGAGGCTAAATCTGCAAAAGAAAAACTAAAGTAAGAGGAAAACAAAAATCAAATTCAGATTGGCCAAAAAAGTTGGTTTTCCAATGGGAATTTGAGTTTTTATTGTGCCAGTTTCCTAGATCTTCACAACCAAACTTTTTATTATTATTATTATTATTATTTATTATTATGGATCATATACTAGAGTTTTGGAAATCATATTGCTCTGTTGTCCTATTATTTCCAAATCAGAATCCATGGGGATTTTTCTCAAAAAATCCTATTTGTCTTCAGGCTTATGATAAATTTTTAGCCTATGTCCATTTACCACAAATGATACAGATGATTCATCAATTGTTTTGATTTTGACCGCTCCATTATCGAAGATTTCTTCAATCTCATTTGGCCCGAGCCAATGAGTCATAAATTTGGCTTTGAAATCTTTGAATTTGGAGTTGAGCAAGAGTGCCCAATCTCGTTTTTGAAAAAATTATTTCTGATAAATTGATCATGCCATTTAATTCATTGTTCTTGCACTAGAGTAGTATGTTCAACTGCTTGTTGTCAAATTTCATCTAGTTTGTTTAGCTGCATAATCCTTTCTTGTTGTGCTTGCGATAATTCCATCCCTAGCTCTGCTGCTAGCTTTTATGTTTGTATTTGAAATTCAATTGGTAATAGAACTTCCTTTCCATATACTAACTGATATGGACTTAAACCAGTAGTATTTTTCCAAGTTATTCTATATGCCCATAATGTATCTTTCAATTTATCTAACCAATCTTTTCTGTTCATGTTCACTGTTTTTGTCATAATACTTTCTATAACTTTGTTTGTAGATTCCACTTGTCCATTTGCTTGAGGATGATATGGAGTGGATTTTTTGTGTTTGATTTGGAAAGTCTTTGTAATATCATGTTGGCTTGAGGGGTCCTGACCCAGGTTCGATGTGAAAGGTTTGCCAAAAAACCCCTATACTACTGGCCCTTTCGGCAGTGACCTACTTGCGCAGGTCAAAGTCTCACCCAAAATAGTATGGGTAGGTGATGGAATCAATTTTTTGCACCCTAAGAAAGGATGGGTAAGGCAAGTAGAGCTGCGCTAGATCCTGGGATTCCCAGATTACCTTGTTCCGCGCAGAGTTAATTGTCTCTATTCGCATCCATGTGCACTAGATCTATATTTATATGCTTGTTATAACATCAACACAATAGTACATAAACAAAACATAAAAGATCTAGATCCAGGAACGTAGCACACAGATCTTTCACAACTTAAAGACAAAAAACACACAATACAACAATTATCAGTAATTCACACAACAATACTCACAGATTCAGTTCTTTAACAATATTCCACATTCATTCATTCATCAATTCTTCCTTATAATTCCCTTCCCAACCTACACACACAGCAGCAGAGTCCGCACACAACTGGACTTGGATCTTCGCACACATAGCCAGTAGGAGTCCTTTCCCCAAAACCCAAATAGATATCTTAAACCACTATTTGCATGAATAGCTCATCATTTCTTATTATTTACAATACAAAATTCATATCTATTTATAACAATCTAGCCTCGACTTTCCTATGGTCCACAACCCATGGTTTTCGGACCCCTAGTTTACCCTTCCACCTATTACAATGCTTTCGGAGCTTTGACCCACCCGAAAACCCCTGCGCTAGACTAAATATAATAAAAAATATTCAAAATGGATCAGTTTTGTCGCTTATTAAGAGACCTCATTCCAACAGTCCCCCAACACAATCTTGTGACTCGTCTCGAGTCACTGTAGTGGTGCGACCTCTATTTGCTCGCGTAAGGTAGCCAGAGTGCAGACGAGCGGGGGGAGCACTTCTTGACTCTGGGCCGTAGCTCGTTGCACAATGTTGACAAGTATTATGGAGGCAGGGCCATCTTGAGCCGCGGTAACCCTTTCTAACAGTTGTTGGAGACGTGCAATGGCGGACTGAGCATCTTTGGCGAGTGGGAGTACAGCGTCCGCCCATGGTTTCAACCATTTTTGGATGACATGCTTTTTGTTCCAAAGGTTCTCAAGCTTGTCCAACACAGCTAGACGCTACACGGGGACAATAGAGACTCTGGCTTGATCTAGAGCAGCTTCTGCCTGCTGTAATTCCTTCTAGATATGCGGAAGTGTAGAATGGTGTTGAATGACCATCCATAGTTGGGTAGATATTTCGACCAATTGTGTGCCCTGTGTCAGCATCTCTTTAATAATATGTGTTGCATTTGTGACCACTGCAATCCGCTGGTCCAGTACTTCTAGAGGTATGTCATACTGTTGTTGTGTGGCCCAGTCATCATGGAAAACTTCGTGAAACACTCTGGTGTATAGTCCTTGTAGCTCTGTGCGAGATATCTGTGCTAAATCTATTTGGATGTCCCCAGTAGTTGGATTAGGAGCATTGACTAGGGAAATGCGAGGGAGTGAACACACATTTCTTCTGCTGGGCGGTGTTCTAGAGTTGCGGAGAAGTCGTAGCATGTCCATGTATCTCAGCGTTCCTTCTTGGCGCAGAACTAGTGGGGACCTGACTGTGATGCTGTGGGCAGGGGACTGTGGTACTAGCATACCTTCTTCTACTATATATTCTAAGGCTAGCCGGCTGGGTCCCGTGGTTCTCCCTTGAGTGCGATGGTGAGTTGCACAGTACTGGTGCCTCTCTATTTGTGGCTCGCAGACAATTAACTCTGCAGGAAGCCAGTACTCATTCCTTTGACTGCACTCAGCATTCCCAGACTCTCTTAAGATGATATCTACAGGTACTAAGCAGCCTGGGACCAGATCATTTAGCAGGTTAGGGTCCATCTTAGCAACAAGAAAACATGCATCCTAGAGAATGTTAACGAGCGCAAAAAATCAATACGTAGATAGCAGGAGCATGTTTTAGGGTGAATAAATAGCCTGGTGTGAATTTATCCAGCCAACCGCACACCGTCCGAAGCTATTTGATGGTGGAGTAGCCCATTCGTGACACTGAACATCGATCAGGCGGATCAATCTTACCATAAATTGTTGCATTGATGATTTGCCGCATATTTTTCATACTTGTAAGATTTCTTTTTTATCAAATCAGGATGTGTTGATGGTCGTCCTTTGTGCCTGAGGTCGTTTCCACGGAATGTCAGACCATGGATGATGCCTACATGTCGTTCGCGTACCGTGAATGAAGGTCGATTCGGGGTGTGTCTGCAAGTTGGCCATGAGTATTTTCGAGCCATGCAATTTGCCCTTGGTTGGGACGTCCCTGTACGATAGGGTTGCATCATGCATCCTCGTGCCATCTATTACTCAAGGCATCTGCAAATTCTCCCAATTACACATGGGTTCAGGCAGGTCTATAACCCCATGCACGCCTAGGTCAACGGTACCCAGGCAAGTCTGTCCGGGCAAGTTTTGGTCGCACCCTTGAGTGTTCTATGTCAGCAAGTATCTACGTAGGTCGACTGACCTCAGAGCCCATCTGGCAACGGGGGTCCCTATGCGCAAGATCACCCTTCTCCAATACTTCTCCTGAGTGAAGAATACCGGTCCTTGCGTAGGTGCTCCACGCAGTGTTAGTGGCAGTGCCCCTATCCTGCGTTCTATGGGAATCTTAGGTTCAACAGTCTTCTGACTATCATCTACATCCTCTTGGCAGGGTAGGTTTCTTTCCTTGGTAGATATGCGATGAAAATTCCTGACGGTCTAAAGACATCGAAGCGCCAAAACCTCGTGCAATCAACCTTGCCAATTTTCCAGCTCCTCATCAGAGTCAGAAAAAAATTCACTGTCCTTTTCCCAGTAGAGAATTCCTTCATCCGTGGGGTTAACCTGATCTTCATCCTGCACTGTTAATTTATAAATGTGATCTAATTCCTCCTCCTCATAGGCTGGCTCTGTATAACGCGCACCTTTTGTTGGATCTAGTGGTACTATGACACGCGTACCTTTTCTTTCAAATAGCATGATGCGCTTCTTGAGATTGATGACAACCTCTACATCTATAGCCCAGTCTAGTCCCAGGAGTGCAGGGTAAGGATCTGCATCTTCCATGATTTATATTACTTCAAAATCAGCTAAGACCTTTACTCCTGCAATATCTACCATGAATTTTGGCAACCTCCCTAGAGGGATGATCTTCTATTGATTCGCCATGCCCAGCTGGATGGTAGACCAGTCTAACTTAGGTTCTCCCATTCGTTGCCATCTTTGCTTTGGTAAGACGTTCGCATCCGATTTGAGATCGAGAATAACCTGGTCTATCTCATAATCACCAATTTGCGCAGTCAACCACATTTCCCTCCCAATGCATCTCTTATAGCTGTGTAATTTATGTAGTTCCTTAATCTTAGCCATTGTGTTAGGCTCGACTGTGTATTCATGCAGTAATTCTTGGAGATTTTCTACAGCCTATGGTCTATGCAGTAGTTTCAGACATGCCCTTAGAAAGGGCTCAACCCCTTCCTCCTTTTGGAGGTGCATTGGTAGCTGCGCAAGTGCTTCCAGCGGTTCTTGTTCTTTTAGATTCATTCCCTTGTGAGAAGCAAGTTCCTCCCTTGCTCCATGGGTGACCACCTCACCGCGTGTTATGAATTTTACACTCGCATCCTTATTCCTTAGCTCTATTTTGACTCTTTGCACATTTTGCGTGGGGGTAGGCTGTTTGTCCTGCATTTTCGTTATCAAGACTGGGTAGTCTTTGATCTCGTGGTCCAACTGTCGGAAATATTTATAGGATTTCCTGGTGGGATTCGGGTAGTCCCTGGCGAAGTGCCCTACCTCTTCGTAGATATAGCAGATTAGCTGGCCTTGTCCTCGTCCTGCGCTTCCTCCCTGGCCCCCCTTCCCCTTGCAGGGGAGCCACCGAAGGTCGCGGGAGATATCAACAACATAGGATCTAATTATACCCTATAGAGGTTCCCCCGATCTACCAACAAGTCATATGTGCAACAATTCTACTCATCATGCCCTATCGAATGACATAACTTGCACCATTGTTGCTTCAGTTCACCCATACTTATCCGAGGGCACTGGGCTGTATCATGCAGTCCCACTACCTGGCAGTCTTCCCACCATAGCGCAGATCTGCTGGAACCAGGGCGTAGCAAACTGGGTTCCCCTACCTATAGGTAATCTGTTAATAAAGGACACTAGTCCTTGGTATGACCAGACACCCGACATCTTATGCACCAGAGGTCCGTGCTGATTCCTTTTCCCCTTTCCACCTGTAAGCTCTGTATTTCCATCTGCATGGCTTTGAGCTAATCTTGAATTTGCTACACTCCCCCAAACGTGTTGTCCTTAGGCACGACTTCGAGTTTCATGGTAGCTTCCAAGGCTTTTTCCTGTAATTCGTAGGTCTGGTGGCCCATTAGTATGCGTGAGGTAGCAACATAGCGATGAACCATTCTGCGTTCTGTATGTCTTCATACTTGAAACCCCCTTCCCTGAACGATTTCTTTAACCGTTGATCAGCCTCCCATATTGACTCAGACGCACTTTTCTTGAAGTCTTTTACTTCTGCTACCAACTGAGAGTAAGGTTTCGGCTTCCGGAATTGTTGTTTTAGGGCATCCATAACATCTTGAAGCGATGCGCTCCCATTTTGAGATATATACCGCATATACTAGTCCAGAGCCCTCTCTTCGAAGGTTAGGGATAACTGCGCTCTTTTCACAGAATCTCTTACCACCCCTTGCGTAGTCCATACCAAGTCAACCACGAACCAAAACCGCTCCATTTCCTCATCGGCTGCGCCTTTAAAGGTAGGTAATTTCAAGTGTACTGCCATAATTTCCTCTGGTTTTCTTCCCCCAAGGTCCGACGTCGGGGTAACTGACGGACCTTCCCTAGGCACTTTCTTCCGCAAGCTACGAGCAGAGCCATCCTCCACTTGACTAGTTCGATAATACTTACCGCTTCGTGTTGTGTTGTTGCCCAAAGTAGCGCTCATTCACCTCCTTGTTAGATCTCCACTATCCGCTTGACATTATCGATCCCTCTCTCAGACTTCTTCCGGTCCCCGCAATGGAACCATTTGTTGGCTTGAGGGGTCTTGACCTAGGTTCAGTGTACAAGGTTTGCCAACAAATCCCTATACTACTGTCCCTTTCAGCAGTGACTTGCTTGCACAGGTCAAAGTCTCACCCGAAGTAGTATGGGTGGGTGTTGGAACCAGGTTTCCGCACCCTGAGAAAGGATGGGTAAGGAAAGTAGAGTTGCGTTAGATCCTAGGATTCCCAGATTACCTTGTTCCGCGCAGAGTTAATTAAGTTTCTATTCGCATCCACATGCACTACATCTATAGTAATATACTTGTTATAACATCAACACAGTAGTACATAAATAGAACATAACAGATCTAGATCCAAGAACGCAGTACAAAGATCTTTTGTAGCTTAAATATAGAAAACGCACATTAAAAAAATTATCAGTAATTCACACAACAATACTCATAGATTCAGTTCTTTAACAATATTCCACATTCATTCATTCATCAATTCTTCCTTATAATTCCCTTCGAAACCTGTGCACACAACAGCAGGGTCTGCACACAACTGTACTTGGATCTCCGCGCACATAGCCAGCAGGAGTTCTTTCCCCAAAACCCAAATAGATATCTTAAACCACTATTCGCATCAATAGCTCATCATTTCTTATCCTTTATAATACAAAACGCATCTCTATTTATAAAAATCTAGCCTCGACTTTCCTATGGTCCACAACCCATGGTTTTCGGACCCCTAGTTTACCCTTTCACCCATTACAATGCTTTCAGGGCTTTGACCCACCCCAAAACCCCTGCGTTAGACTAAATATAATAAAAAATATTCAAAATGGACCAGTTTCATAGCTTGTTAGGAGACCCGGTTCAACCATATCATGAACAAATTTTGATGTAAATGGTGCATGTTGGTCAGTCACTATTTGTCTAGGAACTCCATATCTGACAAATATTTATTCATATAGAAAAGATGCAAATGTTTCTTCTGTTTCCCGTACTACTGCCTTGGCCTCAACCCATTTAGTCACATAATCTATACATAAAAGTATGTATTTCTTTCCATTGGATGGAGGATTGATTGATCCCACAAAATCTAAATCCCACTATTCAAATGGTTCAATAAGTACTTGTGGCTTGAATGGTATTTGATCTGATGCCACTGGTTTACCAAGTATTTGACACTGATCACATCTTTTGACATAATTTCTGGAGTCCTTGAATATGGATGGCCAATAGTAGCCAAGCATCAATACTTTGTATGCCTTCCTTTTTTATGCAAAATTACCACCACAAGGTTCATCATGACAAGCTTTCAAGCTTTCAATTATTTCATCCTCCCTTACACGTTTTCTAATAATTAAACCAGGACTAGTGTAAAATAGATCTCCATTGATCCAGCTATATCTGGCACTATATCTAATTATTATTTGTTTTTGTTTACTTCTATAATGAGATGGTAAGATATCAGATGATAAATAATTAGCTATATCTGCAAACCAAGGGGTTTTTACATTTATAACAAATAAATGTTCATCTGGAAAATTGTCTGATATCAGATTAGGATCGTCGGGTAAATTTAATCTTGACAAAAAGTCAGCAACTTGGTTATATTTTCCTGGTCGATCTTGTACAGTAATATTAAAATCTTGCATCAATAACAACCATCGAGTTATTATGCTATTTGTAATAGATTTTTTCATTAAATATTTTATAGCAGAATGATCCGTATGAATATAAACTTGATAACCTATTATATAATGTCGAAATTTATTTATTGCATGTACAACAGCTAACATTTCTTTTTCTGGCATAGTATAACTAAATTCTGCCGGTGTTAAGTTTTTACTGATGAAATATATAGAGTAATTGAATTGATTCTCTTTTTGTCCAAGTGATGCTCCAATAGCTGTATCAGATGCATCAGTTGAAATGTGAAATGGAAAAGACCAATTGGGTCCTCTAAGAATGGGTGCAATTGATAAATTGTGTTTTAATTTTTCGAATGCATATTGAAATTTATTAGTCCACTAGAATTCTACATCTTTTGAAAGTAACTTGAATAATGGTAAAGCTATTTTACTGAAATTTTGAATAAATCTCCTATAATAGCCTGCATAACCCAAGAAACTTCGAACCTCTTTTTGTGTTGTAGGTGGTGTCAAATCCACAGTGACCTGAATTTTTTCTAGGTCCACCTTAATTCCCGAAGAAGAAATATGGTGTCCCAACACTATCCCCTCAGTTGGCATCATAAAAAAAATTTCATTACTGAGTGATAGGTTTGTCTCAATGCATATTTTTAATACTTTTTTTAGATTATTTAAATAACCATCATATGTCGTACCATACACGGTGAAATCATCCATGTAAACTTCCACACACTCATGAATCAAATCAGAAAAAATAGCAAGAACTTCTCTTTGAAAGGTAGCAGGTGCATTACATAAATCGAAGGGTAATATATTCTATGCATATGTTCCCCAAGGGCATGTGAATGTTGTCTTATCTTGATATTATAATGCTATTTTTATCTGATTATATCCACTAAATCCATCCAGAAAGGAGAAGAATTTCTTTCCTGCTAATGAATCTAACACTTGATCAATAAATGGTAAAGGAAAATGATCTTTTAATGTAGCTTTGTTAAGCTCATGATAATCAACACAAATTCTCCACTTCCCATTTTTCTTAGGCACCACAACTAATGGTGAGACCCATTGACTATCAGAAATAGGATAGATAAATTTGACCTGTAATAGTTTTTGTAATTCCTCTTTCACTATTTCTTTCATCACGGGATTCATTCATATTTGTGGTTTCCTAATAGGTTTGATTTCATTATCAATATAAATGTGATGTATGCATGTTTTTGGATGAATTCCGGGCATGTATTTATAATCCCAGGAAAAAGCTTTTGAATATTTTTGCAATAATGTTATTAGCTTTTCATCTTGTGATGATTGTAAATTGTTACCAATATTCAAATGTCTTTGAGGACTAATTTCAATGATTTTACTCTTTGAATTGGTAATTTAATTTACAAGAAAAATTATTTCAAATTTATTTTTCAATGATTGTATTGTGAAATTTTCCTGAAAATATTTATTTCGAAGATAACTACCAGCTTCATATTGAGTCACCCTAAGCTGCTCTGAAATATTTGGTTCTGAGATGAATAGATCTAATAAGTCGTCATTTTCTTCTTCCTCTCTAAAATTATAAACTTGATTAAGACTAAGAATAGGTTGAAATATTTGTTGTTCATCTTCTTCAAGTACTGTAAATATAGAAGGAGATTGAGCAGGAGGATATAATGTGACATGCTTTCATTCATCTCCATGTGCAATAATCATGCTTCTTTATTTGCATCCAATATAAGCATCTGCAGTGGCCAACCAAGGTCAGCCTAAAATTAAGGGATGCCCTCCCAAGTTTGTTTTTAGGTGCAAAATCAAAAAGTCTACAAGATATTCCCAAGAATCCATTGAGACAATGATATCCTCTAGTATACCTTCTAGAACAAATTTAGATCTATCTGCAAGTTCTAAGACTGTGGTAGTAGGTCTAATGTTGTTCAAATTCGATTGTTTCATAGTCTTTGTTGTCATAACATTCATAGCTACTCCCAAATCTATTAAAGTATTTGGTACTGAAAAATTGTTAATTGAAATAGTAACCATAGGAATTCTTGGATCAACATATTTTTCAATAGTCATATTCTTAGACATGAGAGTTGATAAACTTTCAATTACCTGGATTGTTGGTGGATCCTTCTTTCTTCTACCACATTTCTTTTTGCATAATTCCTTTATTGTTTTTGCATATATTGGAATGTCTTTAATTGCTTGTAGTAAAGGAATTTTAACATATGTATTTTTCAATTCATCTAGAATACTAAATTCAGGAAGAGATATTGGAATGTTCTATTGTATAAGTCTCTCTGGATATGGTGGAGTTTGTTTCATGATTGCCTCACCATTTTGAATTTGTTTTTCTGGTTGAGATTGTTCATTTTGTTCTCCTTGTTCCGTTTTCTCTTCAATTATTGGAGGAGAATATTTTTGGAGTGCCTTCCCAGACCTTAGGTGAACATATTCTATAAGAAGAATTGAATATGTAGGATAATATGTTGCCTCTTCCACATGATATGCTGGTCTATCCACCTTATTGCTTGGATTAGCTATTGGTGGAGCTGGTAATTGTGTTGGTCTAGGAGGTTGTTGGTTAGTTGGCAACTGAATTTGCTACCGTTGAGTTAGCATTGGTGGATTTTGAGTTGGATATGGCATGGGTTGTTGTTGTTGGAATTGTTGATATTGAGGGAATGATTGTGGAGGATATGGATGTTGATATTGATACTGTTGGTTATACATTTGTTGTGGTGGTTGGTTTCCATAACCATATCCCCTCCAACCTTGTGAAGGTTGGTTTTGATATTGTTGTGGTGGCCAAGCCTACCATGGCATTGGTGTATTCCATATATTTTGAGGGTATTGAAAGTTTTGTTGAGGGAACTGTTGAGGCATTCTTGGCTACCAAGGTCTTCTTGGTGCCATATAGTAGAGGGAATCTACTCCTTGTACTTCTTCCCCTTGCAATTCTTTTACCTTTGGACATTTCTCTGTTGTATGATTTTCTGTGCATATTCCACATACTTGTATATTTTACAAAGGACATTCTTTAAGTGGATGTTTTTGTCTACACTTTGGATAGAAAATTGCTAAAGCTTCATATTGCTCTTCTTTCCTCTTTTTAGCTTTTAAGACATCTACTTGTGTACCCAAAGTGCTTAAGATATATGTTTTAAAATTTTCTAATAGGCTTCCTATCTCTGCTCTTGTTACTGCACTTGCTGTAGATTTAGAAGCTTTTGATGAAATATCTCTTTTTCCACTTTTAGCTCTTGCTCTAGAGTATTTTTGACATAATTTGGAAATTTCTTCAAATGGTAAATTAGAAATATCTCCTTTTCCAATTACATTAAGAATGTCTAAATAATAATCTCTAATTCCCTTTAGAAAAATGGTGCGGATAGTATTTGGACTAAGAGAATGATGTTTGGATTTTTGCAAATTATACAGGAATCTTTCCAAATATTCTTCCAAACTTTCATCTTCCTATTGGGACATTCTGAAAATGTCTTCTTTCAAGTCTCTAGCCCTGCAGTAAGCTTGATACTTTTTATGAAATATCTTCTTCATGTCTTCCCAAGAAGCTATAGTGTGTTCTCCTAATCCCATAAACCATTTTAAGGCTGCAGCTTTTAAAGTAGCCAGAAAAAGTAGAATTTTATGTGCATCATCAGTATATCCATATGTTCTACACAAGATATCAAACTCAAACATAAATGCATCAGGATCTTCTGTTGACATTCCATAGAAATTCGGCAATACAGACGGTGGAATATTTTTCATTTTTATTTCTTCTCCTAGTATTGTTGTTGCATCTAAAATAGGAAAGCAAAAAGTAGTCTCCTTATCATTATTATCTTCTTGTTCATTTTCTTGTGTTCTTCGAGTTTGGTTTTCTCTTCTTGCTTCTTCCTCTATTTTTCAAAGTGCTTTTGTTCTTCTATCTTCTTTAACCTTTCTTTCTGTTTCAATTCTTATTTCTTCTTCTCTTTTTCTTCGCCATTCCATTTGTTGTCTTTCATACTCTAATTTTTGTTTAGGAGTCATGTTTATTCTAGTTGATCCTTCCCCCTCTTCAGCCATTTCGTGTTCAGAGATTTTTAGTGTTTCAATAGGTTGATTTGTACTTCTTCCACTACAATTTGCTCAAGGACAGGCTGTTCTAGTTGTTCAACAATTGGTTTTGGTGTTTTTTTTTTTCCAAATAGAAGGAGGCTCTTTAGGTGATTGATTTTTCTTTACCTCATTGTCTTTCAACTAAAGTTAATTTTTGTCCTGATCTCTGTTTCTCGTCTACCTCTTCTACAATAGGTTTTCCAACAACTGGTGTTGTTAATCCTATCGATGAATGTGTTGTTGGGGGGTTTTGTTTCACAAATCTACCTTTTTTATCTCTATCTCTAGGAATATGAAAACATTAATTTAAAATGAAAACTATGTTTTTATTTTCTTTGATGGTTTTATGCTGGTTTTGTGTTAAAAAAAAATATCTTCTTATTTTGATTGTTTTGGAAATATTTTTCCTTGGCAACGACGCCAAAATGTTGGGTCAATTTACTATTTCAAATTAACAGAAGTATTTAATATCAATCCAGGTTGGTGAACTTAGAAGCATCCCCAAAGTATATGGGTTTCAATCACAGTCAAATTTAGAAGATAGACTTATTGATGGTTAATGAAATGCATATTATAAATATAAAAAATAATTTAATTAATTTCTAAACAATGAATTAAGATATATGGAATAATAATTAAGAGGCTCTAGCTTTAGAGATCTCGATTGTCCTTAATTATTGGTTGCATACATTATTAATATCATTGTGAAAACATGAAAGAAGGAAAGATAATACTAAACAATAGGTTAAAATATATGGAATAATAATCAAGAGGCTCTAGCTTTAGATATCCTGGTTGTCCTTAATTACTGGTTGCATACATCGTTAACACTATTGTGAAATCATGAAAGCAGGAAATCTAACTTCTAAACAATGGATTAAGACATATGGAGTAATCAGAAAGAGGATATATCTTTAGAGATCCTGGTTGTCCTTAATTACTAGTTTCATACATCGTTAATACCACTGTTAAAACATGAAAGAAATAAATAATAAATCTAAGTAAACTAGTTCGCAAATTACATCTATGAAAACTAAGAAGTGCACTTAGCTCGATGTGGGGGGCCTTTGACCCTTTCCTTGTGCACTGAAAGTAAACTCAGCTACTCAAGACTTCAAGAAATCAATTAGCATGTAGCAGCATCAAAATATGGTAGAACAGAGCCTCTATTATGTCTTCAAGTCTTAAAGATAATAATAATAAGTCATACAAGTTCCAATGTCAAAGCCTTGAAAGTGTGAGGCTTAAATAGATGAAATGTCTAACAAACTGATCTAAAATGTCTCAGGTAATCATAAATATCTCTATCCTACCATATCAAGTCGAATCCATCTATCATATCCATCATAATCTGGAAAAATCCCATAAAATAAGTGTTGACCTAGTTTGTAGGATCCTCCATAAAGACTGGTCCTGTTTGACTGCATTTGATTGAGCCTATTAAACCTCAATCTGACTGTACCAACATGTGTAATCTTACTCCTAGTTCCCAAGCTTTCTATAAACATATCCAGCTCAAGCCCAAGTGTCCTGCACATATGCAAACCATCATGCTATTACAGGAATTTCTGTTGTTGTCCAAAATTGCACTTAAATTTCAATTTTCACAAAAACATCTAATAATTGAAAAACATAAATTAAATACCTATATATGCATATTTAGGTATATGTGAGGTGAATATGATGATAAATGGATGGATAATGTAGCAAAATAAAATGTATTTCTTAGGAAAAATGAGATAAAAAACAAGGCCCAACAAGCCTTTCAACTGTTAATGTAATATCTCTGTCAGTAGTCTAGCACACATCACTAACAACTAGCAGTAAAGGTGAACCTGAGCTATCAAAGATATATTGGCATCATCTTATTTGAATAGATGTTTATTGTAGATATGTATTGCAAAAGAATACATATTCCATCTACAATCTTCCTCAACAGATATGTATCTTATATGAAGATCATAATATATAATGAAGTATATTTGGAGCATTATCAATATTTTGGTATTGTTCCAATG
The DNA here is from genome assembly GCA_034641835.2 of Pinus albicaulis. Classification (NCBI taxonomy): domain Eukaryota; kingdom Viridiplantae; phylum Streptophyta; class Pinopsida; order Pinales; family Pinaceae; genus Pinus; species Pinus albicaulis. The sequence goes on along the minus strand of CM076569.1, from coordinate 345,936,966 downwards.
ATGCATCTTAGATTATATAAGTCTTATTATATGATTTTGTTCTATGAAGTGTCCTTATCATCACTTTCAGCTTTATACAAGTGCAAGGAGGCTGTGCTTTGGGATCATATCAACTTACTGTGTATATACATACAAGTTTAATGATTCTCAACTCTTGTACACCAGTCTGGAGCAGCAAGGTATAAAGTCAGAAGAGAAATGCCTAAACACAGCTCAGAGAGAGGAAATGAAAATATAGAATCTACACTAGGAAATGTGCAACCCTTTTCCATTCATGTCAAAGGGGGAGGAAAAGCAAGCATAAGAAGAAAGGTTCTTCTGAAAAACAAGCAAAGGAAGAAAAGACTCCTCAGAATGAAAGGGGGAGGAAGTCCTCAAGAAAGTATTGGAGTATTTCCATCAATGCCAAAGGGGGAGACTGTTGTAAATATTGAAATTGATGGCAAAGGAGCACAAAGGAGCACCACCTGAACTATCATTAAGGCAAAGGAGCAGAGAAGAACCAACAATAAGGCAAAGGAGCATATTAGGAAACAATGTAGTAAGAAATCATAGAAGAGAGGCAGAGGAGTAGTAGAGAGGCAACAAAGGCAACCGAGAGGTAGCTGTTAGCCACCTATAAAAATTTGTCATATCAAATGGTGGCTAAAATTTTTTTGTAGCCTTCGAGAAAAAAATTTATGGCCAAATTGTGAGTTCTTGAAGTATTATGATGATATTTATCCTTTAAGATAATCTTCATTGCTGTTTCCCTCATTAACCTTGAAAAATCTGTTATTTTCCTGGAGAAAAAGACTACTGAAAAACCCCATTTTCCCATCATGTGTACCCCTCCTTCACTCATAAATAACCCCATTTTCATCCCCTTATTTCCCCAACAAATCCCTCCACAATCCTCATTCAAACTTCAAAATCACTTAAAAACCCTTTTAAAACTTTATGCTTTTCCTTATTTGTTTTAAAATGCCTTCTTTCCCCTATCGGAACCACTAAATTGCCTTAAAAACTCTGTTTTTAGGCCAAAAACACTCTTTTATGTATATAAATTTCTTAAGCCCCCAAGGGCTTAACTCTAGTAGACCCTTCGCTACATAAGACGATAAGCCCCACAACCAGGTGCTTAAAGGGTCTAAACCCCCATTGTAAACCCTCATTTCCTTATTTTCCTTTGTGTTTCATGTGTTAGCACTCAAATTTTCCTTGAAGTTGTAGGGAAAAGGAAAGCGGTCCGAGGTAACCACAAACCAACCTTTAGGTACATAATCTAGCCAATCTGTACCCATAGAGGGCGCTCTCTTTAAGTTTTAGCTTTGTTTTTGAAAGATATTAGGCTAGTTATGAAAGTACAAGGATTTTGATTGTGTTTGGGTGATGAAATTCTATAGTTGAGGGTAATATTGAGTAATTTAGGCCATTGGGCTAATGGATTCAAATAAATATGGCTTAACTATATTAGGTTTCTTAACAAGAGATGGCTTCACAGGGCAAGGTAATCAAATAGGGAACAATTATAGATCAAAGATGAATGGAATGGACTCGAAATGGGTGAAGGGAAATTAAGAATCCTTCAATATTTTGGAAAGAGGGAACTTGAATGATTATTAATAAAGAGAAATTAAGTATTCTTTACCAAATAATCAAAATGATTAAACTAGAAAACAGGAGCAATTAATAATTCACTGTTTAAACCAGTCAAGAAGAAAACATTTAGAATAAAAACGATTGAAAACAGATTGCACTTAAGCACTTTCTAATCTATTCCTTTTAGTTTATCATTCATAAATGAAACACAGATGGTGTAATAAACAAGTATAAAAACTCTAAAACATAAGAGATAGATGATTTATTGATCTGTATTTAGACTCAAGAATCCTGTGAAAAGTCTTTTGCATCAATTCATTATCCAGCTAGCCATATGAAATTTGTCCAATAGCACTTTATTCCAAAGTAATAAATGTTACAGCAAAGTCTAAGAATCCCCCCCTCAATACTCCAATTGAGGGAGTATTTATACAAAAAATTATAAAAAATATCTCCTAACAAAATGAGATATAATCTAGGATGACTCATGGATATTTTAAACGAAAATAGAGACAGATGGTCTCCAAGATAATAGAAAAGATAACTGATGTTGTGCTGTTCCCTTTTTTATGAATGTGCTGGAGGCAGGCCCTATGATTTGGTTTGTTGCTGTCCTCTGTTCTGGCTGCTCTGTTTTACTGATACTCTTTACTTGTACTGATACACTTTAACCTCTGTTTGATCTCTGTTTACCCTTTTTATCATGACTTACTGTAGTAAAAAATCAAAAATTCATGTAAGGATAATTTTTACAAGATATGTAACATTTCTTCCCACCATTGGGATTCTGGTATTTTGGTTCTTTGAAGCTTCCTCGGAGTCTCATCAGTCTCTGTATATCCGAAGAAAGTAGGCTGAGTGGGGAATAAGTGCTTTATCTCATGCTCGAGATAAAACAAATTTCCCAAACTGTCATGAATAATTTTGCCTGTAGGCAATGCTGTTGCTGCTGATGAACTAGCTGATGAACTGGCCTGATTGTTAGCATACTTGTTCAATTTCTCAACATAACTTTCAAGGCTCATTAGTTTATCATCTGAAACTAAAGGACTTGGAAATCCTTTATTCAGCAGAATATCCAATATTTTTGTGAAAACATAGATTTCTTCCTGCATATCAGAGCATCTTCTTTCTAGATTCAGCATCTGAGTTATTTTGGTAAAAACTCTTTTTATTTCCAAAATAGTTCCTGTTCTGTCTTGGATGCCTAAATCTTCAAGTTGATATCTATTCTTGGTGTTTAAAAATTGTATGAGCTCATTGGCTTCTTCAGGCATATGTCCTAATTCCTCTCTTGCCTTTTGAACTTCTTCCAGAGCCAATTTAACTAAATCATTCTGCTCATACATTATTTTAATTGATGGCCAGACATCATTTATTGATTGAATGATGTTGGTCTAAAGAATTTCTTTGATTTCCTTCAAAGGCTTCTCCAATGTGAGATCCTTCTCCAATGCTTTGACCAATTGTTCTAATCTGTTGATCTCTCTTGTTTTTTCTGCAACACTCATCTTTGAGAGATCATATTTTTGTTCTAAAGTGATAAATTGTACCTTGGTTCTCTGGAGCTCTTTCACTTGGAGTTTCAATTCTTCCATTGATTTTATTAATTCTTCAATGCTTAAATTGGAAGTATTGCCCTGTGATAGTCATGCTGCCTGATCTGTTGTCATTGTACCTGTAATCAATTCTGTTGTTATAGATGCTGGAATGTTTGACTGCTTGTCCTTTAATGCCTTTTCAAGTTCTTTTTCGGTCTCATTCAGTTGCTCATTAAGTTTCAAGAGAAAATCCATAAATTATTCTTCAGAGTTTTTCTTTATGATTTCTGCAGTTTGTGGATGCCTTGAAGATGGAAACTTCAGCTGTTTTCTTAAGGCTACAATGTCATCATCTTTATTCTTAATCAAAGCTTCTATACCCTTGACATATTTGGGATTATGACCCAATCCAATAATTATTTCTTCCAAAGTCTTTATTCTGTTGTCCTTGGCTTGGGAAGAGGCTTTTTCCAGATGCAATTGAGCATTAGTATTATCTAAGGAATTCTATAATCTTTGGGCCATCATTGATTTATTAGTCAAAGTAGAATAAATCATTTCACCAGTTTGTTTGTGTAGCTCAATCTGATCCAAAGGATGAATATCCTTTCCTATGATTTCAAAATTGGTTCTGAAATAATCTGCAGTTGTTTGAGGCTGCTGCACTTTGGGTATGAAGTGACTCATCACCATTTTACCCTATTGGATATCATATGCTGACATTAGTCTTTGTTGATTTTTGGGAGTCATCTTCAAATATTGATTATAGACTTGAAGTCTTAATGGATCATTTCTGGCCTTTATATTTATAAATGTCTTCTTAATATCCCAGACATCTTTCACTGGTGGTTTCAAGGAAGATACTTCTACACTTTGCTGTCTTTGTAGCTACATTCTTTGTGAATTAGTGGATGTCCCACTGATTGTGCATGTTTTTTGACTATCTAACTCCTCTATCCTCTCATTATTAGGGTTTTCTTGAAAAAATTCTAGTTCTGAAAGAGGATTTAATATTTGCCTTTTGACATCAGGTTGTTCTGAAGATCCACTGATAGGGGTAGCTATTTTTGCATCTCTCTTCTTACCTTTTTCTTTATTGAGAGGAGTTTGCAAAACTGAAATTTATACCACATTAATTTGAGTAGGAGAAATCTGTATTTGGGTCTGTTCCTTGGAAGTTTCAGGTTTCTCTGTCATTGTGAATTTCTCTGTGACTTGTGCGTCAGCGTCCTTTTCCTTCCCTTTGGATGCTACTGTGGCTAGTGCACTGATTTCTTGCAAATTTTGCTGAGAGGTTCCAACAAAAGAAGGACCAATTCCTGGTCTTTCCACCTGCCCAAAAGAGTCTAGGTCAAGTATTTTTTCAAGATCTTTCATAATATTTTCAACACTGACTTTTTCACTATCTTGTTCTATTAAAGTCCCTTCCATCCATTCATCCATATTTGCAAATTGTTCAATTTCTGGAATTCTATGATGAAGGTATGGTGACAATTTGTTTTTCATCCTGCTATCATAAATAAAACTGTTTGGGTCATAAGGTACCTAGTGGATTTTTTTTTTTTAAATTTGAGATAATCTTCTAGGATTCTTTCAGCTTCTTTTCCTGCATCTCTAGAATTATAGACAAAAGGACCTAATTGACTCTTAATCCTGAGCTGAGCTTTTTTCTTTGCATTGAAAAAATGGAATATGTCAGAATTTATCATTTGTCTAAAATACTCTAAGGCAAAGAGCCTCATTGGGACATATTTTGGTAACTTGAAAGGACATAGCTCACACCCATATATTCTGATTTCTGTATGATTCCGGTATAGGTACCAATCACCTATCCTGTATTGCTTGGAAAGTTGGAGAATTTTCTTCATGTCATTATTGATCCTAGGAGGGGAGACTCCTGTTAATAAGGTAGTTGCAGGATGCACAAATAGGTCAATGAACTCATTGTAGGAATAACAAGAATCAGAGGAATTATGGAAGATTGCAGACCAAAAAATTACAAACCTTGGATTTCCTTTGGCATCAAGTTTCATGACATGGAAAGGGAAAATTTCTGAATGATAATAAAGCATGAGATGGTATATAACAGTGGAATATTTAAACACTCTTTCATGTTCCAATCTCATGAACTGATCATGGATTTTATTATCAATGTAGGAAGAAAAATCATATTTGACAACAGGAGGCTATCCAGGGGTAAAAATAGACAACAACACTAGGGTTAACTGATCAACATATTCACTAGTGTTGAAACCCAATACAAAATATATCATATTCAAAATGAGTCTGCCCATATCAGTGAAAAAAGTATATCCATAAGGAGGAGGGCCTTTGGGCTGATGTTCTTGAAGCATAAAAGTCTGACAGATCCGTTTCAACTCTTCTTGGGATAAATTGGTTGATTTTTCGAGTAAATCTCCCATGGAAAGGGGAGTCAGGGCGGGCCCAATGTAATTTATAATGAATTAATCGCATCGGGAGCATTTTGATTGGTGGGATAGGTTATTAATCAACCATGAGGGTTAATTAATCCCTTTTATACGGCAGGGAGACGGGCTCATGATTAATTAGAGATTTGACTAATTAATCGTAATTAACACATTTATATGGTTATTTTTCAACCAAAGGGGCGGGATAATAATAATTTGGAATTTTATTAAAATAATACGGGAATGAGTGGATATAAATAAGGATTTAAATAATAGAGTTATAAATTAATATGAAAAATGAATGGAAGCGCTAAGTGTAAAAACATTATGTTTATGTATTTAACTTATGCTTGAATGAAAAAAGGGTTTTTTATGAGATATTGTAAAATTTTCCTAAGTAAAATAGGATTTTACTTAGGAAAATATTTTTTTTTTTGGAAGTGAGTGAATGATTTATGAATGCTTTTAAGTACTTAGGATTTTTCAATTATTGGGCCAAGGGTCTGGTCCCTCCAAAAGTCAAGGAAATTCCTTGAGCCCCTCTAATTTTCAAATGCCTTAGTACTTAGGGGAAATTAGTGAAATTTTTAGGGAAAAATGAGAAGGGAAATTAATAATTTGAATTTTCTTGGCTTGAAATTCTTTCAATGTGGTGTATGCCTTTGCACTTGTGATGAAAGTAAAGATTTAACACATCTAGAATCATTATCCATCACATGTAATTCTGCAACAACATCTACCTACCCTACCTACTTTAACCTACCATTTTTTCTTCTTTATTAGGGTGCACCTAAACTGGCAAACTCTTATCAAATTTTTTCTTTCACATGTAGAAATCTATCTAATTCTAACCTTATTACATCCAAGGGCTCAGATTAAAATGTTGAGCTCCTTTTATTTACTCTACCTATCTACTTATCTGCCAAGATTAAACTGTTTGGTCAGATTTTATTCTCTATCTCTAAAACATAAAATTGAAAATGAACTAGCCAAGCTTAAACTATTTGACTGTTCATAAATTGTGGCATAAAATACAAGTTACACACAATTTTTTTATTCACATAAGAGCAAAAAGTAGTGGCATTTATACTTGCACACTTTCCTTGGCCTTTCTTTTGGTGGGGTTCATTTTCTTTTACTTTTTTGGCATTTTTTATTTTTTCACCCTTTGATTTTTCTTTTAGGGTATACCCTCTTTACATTTTTTAAATTTTTTGATTTTTTTGATAATATGGAAAACCTTTGCAGCAAGAAAAGGTATGAACATATTACATAGCTCATCAAGTCAATCTTGATATATGACACCTATTGGTATAGGAGTCTAACACTGGCTCCACTTGGGGATGGCTTTTCCTGATGAAAAGTCAAGAACAACAGGTCAGTTGTCCTCAGAATGATTTTGACTGAACTATGGAATCTTCTTCTGCTTGTTGCTTTATTGTATGTATGACAGTGGTACTTCTGAAGCTCAGGGCCTTCTCCTCGGGCTTCAACTCCAGCAAGTTACTATCCACTCAAAACTGTGACATTACAAAGGATATAGTATGTACATGTTAAAAATCAGAATATCCTAATAAATAGGATCAAAGTAACGTTTCAATATTCGACCATTAACTGGCCCATCTTCAGTTTTTGTACCATCCAAGTTTTTCAGAAAATATGTATTGTTTCCTTGTAAAGCATGAATAATATAAGGTCCTTCCACAAGAAGTCAAAATTCCCATGTTTTCCCTTATCCTCTCTTCTGGAATCCCATCTTAAAATTTTTTTTCCAAGTTGGAAATCTTCTACCTTAGTCCTTTTATCAAATATATTCTTTAGTTTCTCCTGCAATACTTGGGATCTCTGATATACTTCCTCTCTGGTTTGCTGCAAATTGATAGTCTGATTTATTCTCCTTTAAATATCATTAGGTTCAAATTGATCTTCTTGAAGTAATTTCATTACGGGAACTCTTAAAGATGAAGGAAATACAGCCTCAATGCCATAAAATAACTCATAAGGACTGGTCCCAATAGATTTTTTGGTGGTGAGTCTGTCTTCCCACAGTGCATTTGTAAGTTTCTTGTGCCAATTTTTCTTGTTTTCCTCCAATAATTTCTTAATAATATTGATGAGACTCTTGTTGGAAGATTCAGCCAGTCCATTGCCGTGAATGTAATAGGTTGTGGAATGGCTTAATGTGATATGATATTTTTTACATAAACTTATCATCTTCTTAGATTTGAAGGCAGCAGCATTATCAGTTATGATTTTCTCAGGACAGCCAAATCTTGATAATATATTGGTTTCTAGGAATCCTATGATCACAGTCTCATTGGCTTGTCTGGAAGGAATTGCTTCTATCCATTTGGTAAAATAGTCTGTGGCAGTGAGGATCCATTTGTGTTGGCCAGAAGAAGGAGGATGGATTTCTCCAATGAAATCCAAGCCCCATTGTTGGAAAGGTTTTTCAGTGGAAATTGGTTTTAGGGGTAAAGGTAATAGTTTTCTCTTGCCTTCAAAAATTTGACATTTATGGCAAGCAGTGACAAATTTCTTTAGATCAGAGAACAAGGTTGGCCAATAAAATTCAGCTCTTAGGATCTTGTCTGTAGTTGATTTCCAACAAAGGTATCCACCACAGTCTCCTGCATGAAATTAATGGAGGGCCTTGTTAGCTTCATCTTTTAATAAACAATTCAATAGAATACCTTGATGATTTTTCCAAAAAAGAATATTATCTAAAATACAAAACTTTGAAGATGTCATCTTTAAAAACATTTTCTTTGTTCTGAATAACCCTGGAGGAGCTTGCAGGTTTAACAATACATAGATTATATCAGCATACCAAGGTGAATCTAAGAAGGCCTGGCTAATTTGTGGAGTCGCCATCTCCTGTCCGTCATCCAGTTCATTAATATCCAGGGCTTGGCAATTTGTTTCTGTCATGAGTTGAGCCAATCCTTGTCCCTTTATAAGCTTTGTAGCTTTTATTTCAATATCATACTCTAGTATGGTAGCAATCCATTTACCTCTTTTGCCTTCAATTCCATCTTGAGTTAATATGTCTTTGACAATAGCATTTGGTACGTAGGCTATCACATGGGAATACTATATGTAGATTCTAAAATCTTTAATGGCTTTTACAAGTGCAAAAGCTTGTTTTTCCATGATGTTGTATTTTAATGATGCATCTCTTAATGCTTTACTAAAAAATTCTATAGGTTTTTCACATCCTTGATCATCCTTTTTTAATAAAACAACTGCTACAGTGTGTTCTGATGCAAATGAAAATATTATGAAGTCTCTATCAAATTGTGGACTTGTATGGACTGGAGTTCTGGTCAAAGCCATTTTAATTTCTTCAAATGCTTGTTTGGCTTCTACTGTCCATTTGATACTTGAATCCTTTCTTAACATATTAGTAAGCAATCTAATTAGTTCAGGTAAGCTAGATATGAATCTTCTTAAAAAATTTATTTTTCCTAGGAAAGCTTGAAGTTCTTTAACATTTCTAGGGTGAGCTATCTGCAATATAGCTTCTATTCTAGCAGGATCAATTCTAATACCATCTTTGGAGATGATATGGCCCAAGAGTTTACCTTCTTTAAGACCAAACAAGGATTTCTTTGGATTCAAAGAGATACCATACTTTCTGCATTTTATGAATACTTGTCTGAGATGGTCCAAATGTTGTTGATCTGATTTAGAAAAAATAGTTAAATCATCCAGATATATAATAATAAAGTCATGAATTTCTTTTGCAAATGAAATGTCCATTGCTCTTTGGAAGGTTGCTCCTACATTTTTAAGTCCAAATGGAATTTTAACATACTTGAATGTGCCCCATGGTGTTGTAAAATCTATTTTTTCCTGGTCATCAGGATGAACCAAAATCTGGTTGTATCTTGAGAACCCATCTAGAAGAGAAATCCTAGAAGCACCTACTACCATTTGTAAAATGCGATCCATTTTGGGAAAAGGTTAATTATCCTTCAAAGAAACCTTATTTACATTTCTTAAATCAACACATAATCTGATCTCTCCAGTTTTCTTCCTAGTAGGGACTAAATTAGACACCCACTCTGAAAACCTAATGGGAGCAATTATCCCTGCTTCATACATTCGTTTGATTTCTTTTTCAATTAAAGGCAGCAGTACAGGGTTGATTCTTCTGAGTTTCTATTTAAATGGTTTCTAATTTTCTTTCAGAGGTATTGTATGCTGAATTATAGAGGTGTCATATGATTTCAAGTCTTCATAACTCTAGGCAAAGACATCCTGGAATTCTCTTATTAGTTCAACATATTTTAGTTTTTGACCAGGAGACAAAGATTTAGATAACTTTATCAGTTTAGGATTTTCTTCAGTTCCCAAATTATATTCCTCAATATCTGCTTTCAAAGGTTCCATTTTGGGTTTCTTTGGAATATTGTTAGAATCGAAAAGATCTTCCAGAGGAGTTAATCCTTTAGGCAAATGATTATCTTTTAAATTAATGATCTCAGATTCTTCTTCTATAATCTCATCAACCTCCATTTGTTTAAGGTCCTGCATTTCTTTTTCAGTGAACTTTGTTGGATGAAGCATTTGAATTGCACTTTCTTCTGAAATGTCTATTTCTTTTTCATTTATTTGATCAGATTCAATGATTGTATCTTCATCTATGTTACTGTTAGAAAATTCATTCTCTAGAGTCAAGAAATTGTTAATCTTCTTATCACTTGAAAACACTTGCCAGTTCTTAAAATTGTCAGGTATGGAAGGTCTGTGTCTAATCTTAGCTGTGAAATGATGATTAGGTTCAAACGATAATTTACAGGTGCTGGCAAACATTGCAAGACTATGAGCTTGCAAATTTTGTTTTCTTTGGATTTTAGCAAGCTGAGTCTGTAGAAAAGTATTGAGAAACTCTACAACTGTTCCTCTATATTCTCTCAATCTAGGATCATTTGTTAGAAAGTGTCCTTTAATCTATTGAATAATTAAATCAGAATCTCCTATGACCGATACTCTAATTGCCCCTAATCTTTTGACAAGTTTAAGCCCTAGCAAAAGAACTTCATATTCTGCCATATTATTGGTGCACTTAAAGTTTAATCTGTAAGCATGGCCTTTAGCATGATCATTTTCAAGGTTGTGTATCCAAATTCCAGCTCCTGCTCCTAACTTATAAACTGAACCATCAAATTCTATATGCCAAAGAATTTCATGTTCATAATTAGTGTCGAGAGTTTTAGGAACCTTTTTAACAGTGAGATCTGGTTTTTTAATTTCTTCTAGTTTTTCTTGGGTATCTGGTGTTTCATTATCCTCGGAAATTTCCTGGATTTGAACACTATATTTTTCTTTTGTAATTTCTTTTGGTTCTGTTGCTGGAACTTCTAATTCAGGGAAAGGATCAATTTCAGCATTATAAAGAATAAATGAATCCATATCAGAGTGTACTGAGTAGATAGGGAAATTTTCAGGTTTCTCCTGACTACTGACTACATATTTCATTAAAGTTTCTCTGTATAGTCTCTTAGGTTGGCCGAACACAGAAATAGTATCAGATGACATGTCCAATTGAGGGGATCCTCCAAGCTTTGCACCCCAAGATCTGGACAATAGCATACCATATTTTGGAGGAATATCTGCTACTACTATATCCATCAAAATTGTTTTTGTAGGGTATTGAACCAATGAAACACACATGTCTTTGATTAATCCTAAACATATCACCTGATTTGAATCAAAAGAAAAAAGATATTTGTATGGTCTGGTGATATCTAGGTTTAATCTCTCCATTACAGCCTTGGGCATTATATTTTGAGATGCCCTAGAATCAAGCATGGCATTATGAAGTATTTTATCATGTATATTTAAACTCACATAGAATGGAGGAGTTCCTCCACTTCCTGGTTTTCGATTTACTTCAGGGCCAAAGAGTAATCTGGGTTGGTCATCAAAAAAATTTACCGAGTCATCACTTCCAGTAATATTAAGTGATCTATTGATTTGACTTCGGTAGACATCATGTTTAGCTAATTCAGAAAATGGAACAACTATTTTTAATTTTCCTACTTCAGCCTCCAGATTAAAAGGTTTTTCAGTCTGAATTCTTGTATTTCAAACAGTTGGATTCTCTTTATCTTCTGTGTTTTCGGTATTTTTCTCCTTCTCAGGAGTGGGGTTGTGGGCTGAAGTTGTTTCCGAATCAACTTCTGGAGGTTCCTCTACATTTCCTTTGGGAAGAAGAGTATTGGAAAGTTGTCTGTTATTCAGTTGACTATCGGATACATCTTCAATTATTGGATTAGCAGGATTAGGATCTGATCTAGAAAGAATATGTACAGGGGTAGTTTTGGTTTTACCTTTGAGGGGCTGCTTTGTAGCTTTCTGTTTACTCATTTCTGGGACATCAATTCTTCTGCTCCTCAGATTATATTGATTATGGACTTCATAAATAGTTGTATAATATCCCTCTTTGAAGTCAAATGATTCTCCTGAATGAGTTTTGAATTGTTTAAGAATGTGAGCTTCTTAATCATCCTAGGTCAAGAAAAATTCTGGTTCATTTTTGCATCTAGTCAAGTTGTTTATTTGACCAGCGTCGGTTGGTTCATCAGAAGTTGAAGCTTCGACATAATTTTCCTGGAATGGTGGCCTAATGTTTTGGTCAGGACCAATTTTTCCATTATTTTGGTTTTGTTTCTTTCTGAAATTTGGATTTCTCCCAGTATTACTTGGTTGACCATCCCAAGGAGATTTCCTTTCAATTGTTTTTACTCTATCTCCTAGCCTTTCCATCCATTTAATAATAGCATCCAGTTTCATTTCAAAAGATGAGGATTCTTCATTTAAAGGCATTCTCCTTTCAGTTCTGGCTTTATCACGTCTAGCTATCAGGTTAGCTTCAACACTAACAGCTATACTTTGCATATCTTCTAAAGTTTGAGGATATATTTCCCTAAGCTGATACGCCATTTCAGAATCAAATCCATCACTGAATTTTATTAATGCTGAATCTGGAGAAGGTCAAAGGTTTTGGGGAATACCATTGTAAACATCATTGAACCTGGTGAAATAATCTTGCACAGTCTCTTGTGTTCCTTTCTTTAGATTTCCATAATCGGATAAGATTTGAAGAGGATATTTCTTCTTTTCCCATCTGTTTAAAAATGATATGTAAAGAGCTTGCAGGTTAGTGATAGTTTTTGCAGGAAGGGCTCTAAACCAGGTTCTAACTTTTCCAGTAATACTTTGAACAAATATTCTCATTCTTACATCATCAACATCTATTTCATAAATTTCAAAATAATCAGTTATCTTTTTTGTATGATGTTGTGTAGTGTAGGTACCAAAACCATCAAAAGGAGTAATTTTACTTTCGTAGTCTTGGGGCATAGCCCCTAGATTGGCTGGTAATACCAAATGAGAATATATGTTTGCCATTGCAGGAGGTATTGATGAAATAACAGGTGAGGTTGGTCTGTGAGTAGTGGATGGAGGAGTAGTAGGAGTGGCTTGAGGTTGAGATGTTTGAGGAAATGTTGATGAAATTAGAGAGGCTGAAGTGATCACAGAAAGATTTGATGTTCCTTCAAAGGTAAGCTCAAATTGTATGGAATCTCGCAAATGTTTATAAATATGTGAAGTAACAAATTCAAATTGTAAATCTTCAATAAATATTGGGTCTTGAACCAAATTGGACAACTCAGATTCAGAAAAATTTACAAATAAAGAGGTTTCAAATTGCTCGTCAAAAGGTTCGTCCTCAAGGTAAATCCACTTCATAGGATAGGATATTGATCTATAGAGAGGTCTAGAACTACCAGAATGTTCTTGGATTTCTTGTATCCTAAGAATTCTGGGGATCAGATTTGGATTTTCAAACACAGGTGGTGGATTTGGATCAGGATTAGCCCTGGTGTAATGAGTCCTTTCTGAAGGTAGGTTTCTAGGTGATTGTTTTTTATTTTTTTGTCTAATTGGAATGAATAATACAACTTTGACAATCTCTTTAAGAAGTTTTAGATATTGAATTTAAATTTTCTTAAAGATTTATTTTACTAGAGGAACTGATCAAATGTTTGAAACCAAATGTTCAGTTCATAAACTACACCGGAGATAGACTGAAGAAACATTTATTTACTTATGCAATTGCAGAACAAAAGCAGTTCAAAGGCTGCCTGGCTAACTTCAGGCTCCGTATGTAGTTTATAAAGTAAACAATAGTAACAATAAAATTATTCAGGTCCCCAGTCGAGTCGCCACTATGTTAGCACTCAGAGTTTCCTTGAAGTTGTAGGGAAAAGGAAAGGGGTCCGAGGTAACCACAAACCAACCTTTAGGTACAAAATCTAGCCAATCGGTACCCAGAGAGGGCTCTCTCTTTAAGTTTTAGCTTTGTTTTTGAAAGATATTAGGCTAGTTATGAAAGTGCAAGGATTTTGATTGTGTTTGGGTGATGAAATTCTATAGCTGAGGGTAAGATTGAGTAATTTATGCCATTGGGCTAATGGTTTCAAATAAATATGGCTTAACTAGATTACGTTTCTTAACAAGAGATGGCTTCACAGGGCAAGGTAATCAGATAGGGAAAAATTATAGATCAAAGATGAATGGAATGGACTCGAAATGGGTGAAGGGAAATTAAGAATCCTTCAACATTTTCGAAAGAGGGAACTTGAATGATTATTAATAAAGAGCAATTAAGTATTCTTTACCAAATAATCAAAATGATTAATCTAGAAAATAGGAGCAATTAAGAATTCACTGTTTAAACTAGTTCAGAAGAAAAAATTTAGAATAAAAATGATTGAAAACATATTGCACTTAAGTACTTTCTGATCTATTCCTTTTCGTTTATCGTTCAGAAATGAAACATAGATGGTATAATAAACGAGTATAAAAACTCTAAAACATAAGAGATAGATGACTTATTGATCCGTAGTCTGACTCAAGAATCCTGTGAAAAGTATTTTGCATCAATTCATTATCCAGCTAGCCATATGAAATTTGACCAACAACACTTTATTCCAAAGTAATCAATGTTACAAAAAAGTCTAAGAAACCCCCCCTCAATACTCCAATTGAGGGAGTATTTATACAAAAAACTATAAAAAATATCTCCTAACAGGATGAGATATATTCTAGGATGAATCATGGATATTTTACATGAAAATAGAGACAGATGGTCTCGAAGATAATAGAAAAGATAACTGATGTTGTGTTGTTCCCTTTTTTATGAATGTGCTGGAGGCAGGCCCTATGATTTGGTTTGTTGCTGTCCTCTATGGTGGCTTCTCTATTTTACTGATACTCTTTACTTGTACTGATACACTTTGACCTCTGTTTGATCTCTGTTTACCCTTTTTATCATCATTTTCTATAGTAAAAAAACAAAAATTCATGTAAGGATAATTTTTACCAAAAATCTAACATTTCTTCCCACCATTGGGCTTCCAGTATTCTAGTTCTTTGAAGCTTCCTCGGAGTCTCATCAGTCTCTATATATCTGAAGAAAGTAGGCTGAATTGGGAATAAGTGCTTTATCTCATGCTCGAGATAAAACAAATTTTCCAAACTGTCATGAATAATTTTGCCTGTAGGCAATGATGTTGCTGCTGATGAGCTAGCTAATGATCTGGCCTGATTGTCAGCCTACTTGTTCAATTTATCAACATAACTTTCAAGGCTCATTAGTTTATCATCTGAAACTAACGGACTTGGCAATCCTTTATTCAGCAGAATATCTAATCTTTTTATGAAAACATAGATTTCTTCCTGCATATCAGAGCATCTTCTTTCTAGATTCTGCATCAGAGTTCTTTTGGTAAAAACTCTTTTTATTTCCAAAATAGTTCTTGTTCTGTCTTGGATGCCTAACTCTTCAAGTTGATATCTGTTCCTGGTGTTTAAAAATTGTATGAGCTCATTGGCTTCTTCAGGCATATGTCCTAATTCTTCTCTTGCCTTTTGAACTTCTTCCAGAGCCAATTTAACTAAATCATTATGCTCATACATTATTTGAATTGATGGCCATACATCATTTATTGAGTGAATGATGTTGGTCCAAAGAATTTCTTTGATTTCCTTCAAAGGCTTCTCCAATGTGAGATCCTTCTCCAATGTGAGATCCTTCTCCAATGCTTTGACCAATTTTTCTAATATGTTGATCTCTCTTGTTTTTTCTGCAACACTCATCTTTGAGAGATCATATTTTTGTTCTAAAGTGATAAGTTGTACCTTTGTTCTCTGGAGCTCTGTCACTTGGAGTTTCAATTCTTCCATTGATTTTAGTAATTCTTCAGTGCTTAAATTGGAAGTATTTCCCTGTGATAGTCTTTTTTCCTGATCTGTTGTCATTGTACCTGTAATCACTTCTGTTGTTATAGATGCTAGAATGTTTGACTGCTTGTCCTTTAATGCCTTTTCAAGTTATTTTTCGGTCTTATTCAGTTGCTTATTAAGTTTCAAGAGAACATCCATCAATTCTTCTTCAGAGTTTTTCTTTATGATTTCTGCAGTTTGTGGATGCCTTGAAGATGGCAACTTCAGTTGTTTCCTTAAGGCTGCAATATCATCATCTTTCTTCTTAATCAAAGCTTCTATACCCTTGACATCTTTGGGATTATGACCCAATCCAATAATTATTTTTTCCAAAGTATTTATTCTATTGTGCTTGGCCTGGGAAGAGGATTTTTTCAGATGCAATTGAGCATTAGTATTATCTAATGAATTCTGTAATCTTTGGGCCATCAATGATTTATCAGTCAAAGTAGAATAAATCATTTCACCAGTTTGTTTGTGCAGCTCAATCTGATCCAAAGGATGAATATCCTTTGCTATGATTTCAAAATTGGTTCTGACATAATCTGTAGCTGTTTGAGGCTGCTACACTTTGGGTTTGAAGTGACTCATCACCATTTTACCCTTCTGGATATCATATGCTGACATCAGTCTTTGTTGATTTTTGGGAGCCATCTTCAAATATTGATTATAGACTTGAAGTCTTAATGGATCATTTCTGGCCTTTATATTTATAAATTTCTTCTTAATATCCCAGGAATCCTTCACTGGTGGTTTCAAGGAAGATACTTCTACGCATTGCTGTCTTTGTAGCTCCTTTCTCCGTGAATTAGTGAATGTCCCACTAATTGTGCATGTTTGCTGACTATCTAAATCCTCTCTCCTCTGACTATCAGGGTTTTCTTGAACAAATTCTAGTTCTTAAAGAGGATTTAATCTTTGCCTTTTGAAATCAGGTTGTTCTAAAGATCCACTGATAGGGGTAACTATTTATGCATCTCTCTTCTTACCTTTTTCTTTATTGAGAGGAGTTTGCAAAATTGAAATTTCTGCCACATTAATCTGAGTAGGAGAAGTCTATATTTGGGTCTATTCCTTGGAAGTTTTAGGCTGCTCTGTCATTGTGAATTTCTCTGTGACTTGTGTGTCAGCCTCCTTTTCCTTCCCTTTGGATGCTACTGTGGCTAGTGCACTGATTTCTTGCAAATTTTTTTGAGAGGTTCCAACAGAAGAAGGACCAATTCCTGGTCTTTGCACCTACCCAAAAGAGTCCAAGACAAGTATTTTTTCAAGATCTTTCATACTATTTTCAACACTGCCTTGTTCACTATCTTGTTCTATTAAAGTCCCTTCCATGCATTCATCCATATTTTCAAATTGTTCAATTTCTGGAATTCTATGATGAAGGTATGGTGACAATTTGTTTTTCATCCTCCTATCACAAATAAAACTGTTTGGGTCATAAGGTATCCAGTGGAATTTTTTTTGTAATTTGAGATAATCTACGAGGATTCTTTCAGCTTCTTTTCCTGCAGCTCTAGAATTACAGGAAAAAGGACCTAATTGACTCTTAATCCTGAGTTGAGCTTTTTTCTTTGCATTGCAAAAAATGGACTATGTCAGAATTTATCATTTTTCTAAAATACTCTAAGGAAAAGAGCCTCATTGGGACATATTTTGGTAACTTGAAAGGACATAGCTCACACCCATATATTCTGATTTCTGTATGATTCTGGTATAGGTACCAATCACCTATCCTGTATTGCTTGGAAAGTTGGAGAATTTTCTTCATGTCATTATTGATCCTAGGAGGGGAGACTCCTGTTAATAAGGTAGTTGCAGGATGCATAAATAGGTCAATGTCCTCATTGTAGGAATAAGGAGAATCAGAGGAATTATGGAAGATTGCAGACCAAAAAATTACAGACCTTGGATTTCCTTTGGCATCAAGTTTCATGACATGGAAAGGGAAACTTTCTGAATGATAATAAAGCATGAGATGGTATATAACAGTGGAATATTTAAACACTCTTGCATGTTCCAATCTCATGAACTGATCATGGATTTTATTAGCAATGTAGGAAGAAAAATCATATTTGACAACAGGAGGTTGTCCAGGGGTAAAAATAGACAACAACAGTAAGGTTAAACGATCAACATATTCACTAGTGTTGAAACCCATTACAAAAGATATCATATTCAACATGAGTTTGCCCATATCAGTGAAAAAAGTATATTCATAAGGAGGAGGGCCTTTGGGCTGATGTTCTTGAAGCATAAAAGTCTGACAGAGTTGGTTCAACTCTTCTTGGGATAAATTGGTTTATTTTTCGAGTAAATCTCCCATGGAAAGGGGAGTCAGGGCAGGCCCAATGTAATTTATTATGAATTAATCGCATCGAGAGAAATTTTATTGGTGGGACAGGTTACTAATCAACCATGAGGGTTAATTAATCCCTTTTATATGGCGGGGAGACGAGCTCATGATTAATTAAATATTTGACTAATTAATCATAATTAACACATTTATATGGTTATTTTTCAACCAAAGGGGCGGGATAATAATAATTGAGAATTTTATTAAAATAATACGGGAATGAGTGGATATAAATAAGGATTTAAATAATAAAGTTAGAAATTGATATGAAAAATGAATGGAAGCGCTAAGTGTAAAAACATTATGTTTATGTATTTAACTTATGTTTGAATGAAAAAAGGGTTTTTTATGAGATATTGTAAAATTTCCCTAAGTAAAATAGGATTTTACTTAGGAAAAGATTTTTTTTTTGGAAGTGAGTGAATGATTTATGAATGCTTTTAAGTACTTATGCTTTTTCAATTATTGGGCCGAGGTTCCGGTCCCTCCAAAAGTCAAGGAAATTCCTTGAGCCCCTCTAATTTTCAAATGCCTTAGTAGTTAGGGGAAATTAGTGAATTTTTTAGGGAAAAATGAGAAGGGAAATTAATAATTTGAGTTTGCTTAGCTTGAAATTCTTTGAATGTAGTGTTTGCCTTTGCACTTGTGATGAAAGTAAAGATTTAACAAATCTAGAATCATTATCCATCACATGTAATTTTGCAACAGCATCTACCTACACTACCTACTTTAACCTACCATTTTTTCTTCTTTATTAGGGTGCACTTAAACTGGCAAACCCTTATCACATTTTTTCTTTTACATGTAGAAATATATCTAATTCTAACCTTATTACATCCAAGGGCTCAAATTAAACTATTGAGCTCCTTATATTTACTCTACCTATCTACTTATCTGCCAAGATTAAATCGTTTGGTCAGATTTTATTCGCTATCTCTAAAACATTAAATTGAAAATGAACTAGCCAAGCTTAAACTGTTTGACTGTTCATAAATTGTGGCATAAAATACAAGTTGCACACAATTTGTTTATTTACATAAGAGAAAAAAGTAGTGGCATTTAGACTTGAACACTTTCTTTGGCCTTTCTTTTCGTGGGGATCATTTTCTTTTACTTTTTTGGCCATTTTTATTTTTTCACCCTTTGATTTTTCTTTTAGGGTATACCCTCTTTACATTTTTTAAAATTTTTGATTTTTTTGATAATATGGAAAACCTTTGCAGCAAGAAAAGGTATGAACATATTACATAGCTCATCAAGTCAATCATGATATATGACACCTATTGGTATAGGAGTCTAACATCGTGAAAACCCTACTTTCCATTATGTTTTAATAAAACCCGACGATCTGTTTTAAAAACAAATCTGGGCCGTCGATCTCTGCAAGATCAACGACCATTAGCTAAAAATCGCATTGCAAATATTTATTTTACCCTATTTTCTTTGTTATTTTCCCCCTTCCAATGCGATCCTACGATCGTTTCTCCACCGTTGATCTTCTCTACTACACCCAGATCCAACGGTCCATATTGTTCCCTGTTCCAAACCTGCCATTCCTCCTTTTGCCTTCATGATTAAATCTCCACCGTTTTTATAGTTTTTAGATTGATGGCTCTCGCTCAATCGCAATCGGCAAATCGATGTTTCCCCTAAAGCTTTGCCCTTTTTCCTTCTCCGATGCCGATCCCCCCAATTGAATCCTAGCCGTCGAATCTAAAAGAACCGACAACTAAGATTTCTTTGCACTCCGCCCATAACTTTCCTCGTTTACCCATTCAATTGAATATTGATCATCGATCTTACTCCCATATCTGACGGCCAACGCTTAATCTCATCGCGCTCATTTGTCGCATATCTCTCCACCATCTCGACCTCTGATTAAATCCTCGTCGTTGATTTCCTCTAATCCAATGGTCTACCTTGCTTCTGCTCTTCCCACTTTGCCCTTTTCTTTTCTCCCCATCATTAAATCTGGGCCATTCATTCCTAGGATCTAATGGTCGAGATTTAAACCGTTGTTTGACCCTACCTAATTTTCTATCCGTGCTTCTTGCCTTTCGTCACGTGCGATCCGCACCATCGAATCTCTACCCTTCCATCTGATGACTCACAATCGTTTTCGCGTTTCTTTTGCATCCAGGGTTTAACGCCAAAAAAAAATGTGAAAAATGGTTTTCTAAGGGACACATGTCAGTGAGCAAGGAATATCGTGTTTTTTTGAAGATTTTTGAAAACCACTTTGGAGCAGCCCGAAACCAGCGGTTTTTTCAGCCGAAACCACCTTTCCCCATCGCATTACATTTTCCCAGTAAAATCTCCATCGTTCGTTCTTTTGATCTGACGACCTAGATCTCATTAAAATCCCAAGTCTTTGCTCCTTCATCTATTCTCTTGGCCATCTCATTAACTATTTCCCACCATCGATCTCCGTAGATCGATGGTCCTGATTAAATATTCCCCCCAATTCATTTGCAATCACATTTTCTCCTCTACTCCCAAATGCTCTACTATTTCACCCCAACCGTTCATCATTCTAGATCAACGACTCTCATTTATTCCACGTCCAAACTTCACTCTAGCTCTTGTTCGCTTCCGATAAAGGTTTTCTCCCATTTATTTTACAATTGCTTCCATTCTGTTATAATATTACCCTCTTTGCATTGTAAACTCCCCAATTAATCCTGGCTGTTGATCGATATAAAATCAACGATTGGAATTAATCTTCCCTCCATTTATCCAACCGCCTCCCCATTTAATCCCGTCAAGTGATCTCGACCATTGGTTTATTTCATCCAACGGTCATGATTAAACCTCATCCCCAAAGCGGCCTTAGCCTATTTTTCACGGGTTTTTCTTAATTTCGCTTGTTATGTGTAGGTTTTTTAAATGTTTTTCTATTTTTTTAAAAAGAAATGAATGGCCAGGGATGACGATCCCTCAGGCCAATATCAATCAGGAAAGAAAATGTGCAGGGCTCGACTTACGATTTATCTGTGCCTCATGAAGCATTGATAACATTATAAAACCCTCTGTGCACCTGCACAACCTGCAAAACATAGTAAAACACAGTGAATATCAAACAACCTAAGAGTATCAGTGTCAAACGATAAAATCAGAGCAAAAGTGAAGATTAATGATTTTAAACACAGTTTTGGGGGATTAGGGCATAAATTTGACTATCAAAGGCCTAATCCACACAGTTAAAGACAGTATGAAGACCAGAAGACAAAGATTAAGTCTAAGCATGCCTAAAACACAGATCAAAGACATATTAAAGTTGTTTTAGGGTAAAACAAAGAAATCTATTAGTCTGAAAGCCTCCACTGCCACATCAGAGGCTAATTGAATCCTCTCCAACTACCAAAGCTCCACCTGCAGCCTCAATAAATCTAAGAAGGCATAGTTATTGCCTTAGTCAGTGATATTTTGTTTAAAGAGGCCTGAGTTTTTTCAAATCCTGCCTGAAAGAGTTCTAAAGTCAACAAACTCTCCTAAGCTGCTAAATACTTAATGAAAACCAATTAATATAGAAGAAATATTAGAAAGCCTCTCCATTGAGCCCCTTAAAGGCCGAGAAGCATTAAAACTATATTAGTTGAGCCTAGACATATTTTCTCTCATCCCACCTCCTCATTTCTTCTATAAATACTTCTGTAGAAGATGAGATAATGTTGGTCACTGCATATCTGTTTCCTGTAAATAGTTTTCTGAAGCTACTGTAAGCACTGTTTTGTAATTTAAGATACCTAAGTTGAGATGAGAAGTTTGAAGCTATAGAGAACCACTGGACTTGATGATTGTAATTGGTTTGAACATCAAATACAAGTTGATTTATGGGATCTTGGTCTATGTCAACGGTGATGTTTTTCTTATTGTAAATTGCTATTTTATTTTTGTTTCCATTCTATCCACTTTCTCTGATAAAGAACAACAAATATAGAGCTAGGATTTACTGTCAAAAGTACCCTACTCTCATTGATAAGCTTTATCTTTATGTTTTCCTCCAATTGTGTGTTTAGGAATGATTTAATACAGCCCAAGTAGTTAAGGAATGTTGGTGTTCCCACATCTTATTGTCTGAAACTTTAAACATTGTTCTTGAATGCTATTTTCATTACTTGCTAAGTAGAGTTGGACTAGGAAAGTTTATGGTTTGCCCTGTCTTCTAGTTTTCCTCCAAAGGTTGTTGAAAGTTTCCCTTAAGAGTATGTTGAAAGCAGGATAGGTTCAAAGTACTTACCTGATCTTAGACTAATTTTTCTATTTATCATGAATGTTTTCCTTTTAAATACACTGGAAGCAGGATAGGTTCAAAGTCCTTACTTGATCTTAAGCTATTCTTTGTGTTTTTTAAATGTTTTCTATTGAAATTGCATCAAAATCAGGCTAGTTTCAAAGTACTTACCTGATCTTAGATTAATTTTATGTCTTTCTTAAGTGCATGCCAAAAGTAGGATAGTTTCAAAGTACTTACTTAATCTTAAGCTGCTCTTTGTTCTTCAGTTGTTTGATTCCTCTTCTTATTGTTTCATTCCACTCCATAAAATCAACTTAAAGAGATCCTTTGACATAGATTAATTGCCCCATGGACCACTCTTGAATCTTGCTGTTTCAATTAAATACTATTATGTCTCCATAGCCCAATGGATTGAAGCTGCTTCTTGCCTATCTTGTTAGCTGAATCACTCTTTCACTTTCATACACCTTCACCCTTCATTTAGACTTCCTTCACCTTCATTTTATGTTTTCCAAACTAAAAAACCAAACAAACCTTGTTCTTCATAACTAGCCTAATATCAAATTTCAAACCTTAAAAGATAAATCAATATTTGCACTTATAGAGAGATCCTTCTCTGGATTCAGGAGGGATAGATCCTAGAATCCCAAAGTGGTTCAAATGTTGTCTCTACATCTTTAGTCTTGCCAATCTGATAAAATTACAGGGACCTAACATTTCTGGCGACTCCACTAGGGACTTCTGAGTAAATCCTTGAAACACAACACTTAGTGTTCAGTGCAGTATTAGTAGCTCTATTCAAGCACTGCCAAACATATTGATAATCATGATAAAACTTATTTGAATCAGTGAAAAACTAAGGAACACTTAGGATTCTTGTAAGAGCTTATCAAACCTTGAAGGAATCAACTAGCTAAGCCATAAGAGTAAAATTCCTTTGTCTCATCACCCTAGCTAAGTGTTGAAATAGATTTAGGACACTCTTAGAACTCATAGGACTAAAAAAACTTAGAAAACCCAAAAATATTTCAGATTGGTACTCATAATAAACATGGTGGTGGAACCATAAAACATTTTACCTCCTTAAGAGCTAAAAATGTTCCACCTGGCGACTCCACGCTCTATAACTCCTAAGAAGGCCAAATGAATCCATTGGTAGAAGACCTTGAACTGATTGAATAGACTCAGTTACCTCTTTATTGATTTACAAACATGATTCCAAGGATACAACGAAGATATGCCCCAATGAGTAGAGATCATATCCCTGGGTTTCCACATAAAATGCCCCAGATGAATTGCGATGACAACCTGCCTGTTTTTCAAGGAGAAAATTTTGATGACCCTCTCTTACATCTCATCAAATTTCATATACATGTATGGAGGTTGAAATTTGAATGGCATGAAGACTGCCTAATGAAAATTTTCATGTTAACATTAGAAGGAGAAGCTAGGGATTGGTATCAATGGTTAGAGTCTGGTAGTTTTCTTTCTTTGCAAGACCTTAAATATGTGTTTTATGAGAACTATAAAGAAAAAACTACATCATTATCATGGGGTGAAACACATTATGATCCATCACAAAACATCACCCAACACATTATAGACAATGATGAAGATTTGGAACAAATACATCCTGAAGATCTTTTAGTAGCCATTCATGAGTTTAATATCATGTTGAAAAATTACAAGAACATAGATGAATCAGTTGAGGAAGAAAACAACCTAGAAATAAATAACACTCCTCAAGATATTCTTGAAGACATAAATAATGATTCAGCATCCCTTCTAGGTGAGGCTGATTTAAATATTGATGATGTAGAGCAGTCCATGCTTTTTCCAAAACTAGGACAAACTCAACCTTTACAAGACCTAGATAATGAGCTAAACATGTATGATGATCAAGACTTTATAGAGGATAATGAGGAAGGTTGCCAAGAAATTTCTAATTGTCTACTTATAACTTGTGTTTTATGGTTAAGAGATCTTTACAAACAAAATCAAAATTCTAATAGCGAGCAGTGCTTTGAGGAAACAAATAGCCACTTAGAAAATGTAGAATCTAATGTGCAAGGAGAATTAGCATATCTAGGGACTCTCCCTCTATGTTATAACTAATTCGGAATTGCATAAGAAGAATGGCATCCTGATAATGTATAAGAAACAACTCATGAACCTTGTATTCCAACTAAGTATCCTAACAATCATGAAGGGTTGTTTAAAACAGAAGAAGATTAGGAAATACTATGAAACCCTCAAAGTTTCCCTGCAAGCACAAGAAAAGATCCCTTAGAAGAGGATCTAAAAGAAATCCAACCTCAAAACCAATTTACACAAGAGAAAGAAGACAACTGTATTTTTGTTTATTCTGAAAGAGAAATCTCTCCTTTGACAGAAGAGGAAATTGATCAAATACGAAACAAGAAGCTACCCTCCGAACCTTCATTTGAACAAGAAAATCATGAACATAGTGACTATTCCATAGAACAACCCAATGGCACTCAATACAAAGAGGATAGTAAGGAAATTAATGATAATATTGGAACTATTCCTCTTTGGAGTATGAATTTTGATGGATCATGTACTAAAACTAGTGCAGGTGCAGGAATATGGCTTTACAATACAGAAAAAAATCATTCTGAAGCCCATTCATATAAGTTGATTTTTCAATGCACAACTGACATAGTAGAGTATGAGGCACTCCTCTTAGGGCTACACTTATTGAAGAAATCAGGAGCCCAGAAGATAATAGTTCATGGAAATGCAGAATTGGTAATTAGGCAAGTGAAAGATGAATGCATGATTAAACATCCCAGACTTAAAGCTTATAAGGTTGATGCCATGGATTTGTTAATATCTTTTAAAGAATTCCAACTTATCCTTGTTCCTAAAGACCAAAACAAATTTTCTAGTAGATTAGCCCTTGTTGCTAGTACATGTCTAAGACCTTGGGAGAGCAAACAATATACAATTCAAGAAAAATTCAGACCATCTATCCCAAACAATAAAAGATACTAGCAAGCCTTTGAAGGAGAAAAACAAATAGAAGACTATCCTATTGAGGATATACCATATTTTCAAGAAGAAACTTCTCCCATCACTGATATCAATCTGTCATTCAAAGAACCTGAATTTATATCAGAAGCAAGCATAGATTTAGAGAAAAAATAAATTTCACTGCTTGTTGATTTGCAGGTTAAAGATGATGATGCTTCCAAGGAACATACTGAAGATACAGTCCTCAAAGCTGATGTCTTGGAAGCAGAAAATCTACCAACCATGGAGGGCCAGAAAGAAGAGAATCTTCATCTTTTCTTTGTTGATCCTTTGGAAGAGCGTGTGGAGATCCCAAATGGATCAAATTATTAAGCATGGATCCTTTGCAAGAGCCAAATGCATGAAAAGTTGTCACCTTCTGTGATAGCCTTGGTTTTGAAGATTAATCTTCAAAATGTACTATGGATACCCCTAACAAGCAGCTAGAATTTACTTTCCTTTTTTTCACTACTCAATTCGCTACATTCGCATTTTTGTATCATATAAAGATATAAATATTCCAAGATAGAATAGGTTAGATAGGAATTTCAATAAAGCTCAGCCTTGAGAATTTAGTTATTTAATTGATTTCTGCTTTGAAGAAAAAAGAAAAATACAAAAATAATAGAAGATAGAAAAGAGGGCAGAGTGAAAACAAGAAAGGTACAACCCCATACCAAAAAAGAGAAACAAAGTCTGAAAGTGTGCAAGTTCAAATGCCACTCCTAAAAACACACACCTACTTAGTCATACAACATAATCGTGACTAATTAGTTTTCAATTTACTGCTAATAGCTTAGTGAAATAGATCTTTCAAAAAACTTAATCTTGGCTTATCAGTTAGGTAGATTAGGATAGAAGAAAAAGGGTTCAAACAAGCTCAAAATCTGAACCTATGAGTTTCAAAAAAGAAGAAAGGCTCTAACTAGATCAAATCTTGAGCCAAGGATAGAAGCAAACTGGTTCTAAAAAGCCCAAAACTTGAACCAGTGAAGAAAGAAGAAGCATCTCAAACAAGCCTAAAAATAGAGCTGAAGAAAAGAGAAGGATTTTCTTTAGTTTTCATATCTTAAGCCTTCACCATTTTGCTTTAATTTTCTACAAATTTTAGTGTATGTGCAGCTTGTTTTTATGCCATAGATGTGCATCAAGTCAAGTTCCTTAAATATTGGCTTGACTTCTTTTAATAATCTGTTTTAGAATTTAGTGAATAAAACTCTGTCAGACAGTCTCATCCTAACATATAGTAGTTAGGTAGAGAAACTTATGAACTCAACTGCTTAATCTGAGTTCATGGAGAAATAAGGGTAGAAATAGACTAGTTTTATGTTTTCTCAAAAGACTAAAATTTTTGTAAAAATATTTTGCCAATCCAAATGCACTCTGAAAGAAGAAAAAATGTTAGATCATTAGGATTGGGTAGGTAGAAAGCTTGTTTGGATAGAATTCCATTGTTTTTAATGGCTACTAACATTGTTAGAGCAAAAGAAGATCATCAAAGTAAAGAAAGTTGCAGCCCAATGGATGGGGCATTGATCAGCTTCCAGAGAAGACATGTCTGAGGTTCTTTGAACCTCCAAGGAGTTTCCATCCCAAGTTGGAGCCGCTGTTAGCCACCTATAAAAATTTGTCATATCAAATGGTGGCTAAATTTTTTTTGTAGCCTTCAAGAAACAATTTTATGGCCAAATTGTGAGTTCTTGAAGTCTTATGATGATCTTAATCCTTTAAGATAATCTTCACTGCTGTTTCCCTCATTAACCCTGAAAAATATGCTATTTTCCTGAAGAAAAAGACTGCTGAAAAACCCCATTTTCCCCTCATGTTTACCCCTTCTTCACTCATAAATAACCCCATTTTCATCCCCTTCTTTCCCCAAAAAATCCCTCCACAAGCCTCATTCAAACTTCAAAATCACTTAAAAACACTTTTAAAACCTTATGCTCTTCCTTATTTGGTTTTAAAATGCCTTCTTTCCCCTATCCGAACCACTAAATTGCCTTAAAAACTCTGTTTTTAGGCCAAAAAAACTATTTTATGTATATAAATTTCTTAAGCCCCTGAGGGCTTAACTCTGGTAGACCCTCCACTGCATAAGACCATAAGCCCCGCAACTAGGTGCTTAAAGGGTCTAAACCCCTGTTGTAAACCCTCATTTCCTTTTTTTCCTTTGTGTTTCGTGAAAACCTGACTTTCAATTATGTTTTAATAACACCCGACGATATGTTTTAAAAACAAATCTGGACCATCGATCTCTGCAAGATCAATGGCCATCAACTAAAAATCGCATCGCAAATATTCAGTTTACCTTGTTTTCTTTGTTATTTTCCCCCTTCCAATGTGATCTTGTGATAGTTTCTCCACCGTTGATCTTCTCTACTGCGCCCAGATCCAACGGTCCATATTTTTATCCGTTCCAAACTTGCCATTCCACCTTTTGCCTTCATGATTAAATCTCCACCATCAATCTAGTTTTTAGATCGACGACTCTCACTCAATCACAATTGGAAAATCACAGTTTCCCCTAAATATTTTCCCTTTTTCCTTCTCTGATGTCGATCCCCCCGATTGAATCCTGGCAGTCGAATCCACAAGAACTAATAGCTAAGATTTCTTCGCACTTCACCCATAACTTTCATCCTTTGTCCCTTCGATTGAATATTGACTGTCGATATTACTCCCAAATCTGACGGCTAGTGATTAATCGCATCGCGCTTGTCCGTCGCATATCCCTCCACCATCCTGACCTCCGATTAAATCCCCGCCTTTGATTTCCTTTAATCCAATGGTCTACGTTGCTTCCGCTCTTCCCACTTCACCCTTTTAATTTCTCCCCATCATTAAATCTGGGTCGTTCATTCCTAAGATCTAACGGTTGAGATTTAAACCACCGTTTGACCCTACCTACCTTTCCGTCAATGATTCTTTCCCTTCGTCGCGTGCTATCCGCACCGTCAGAACTTCGACCTTCCATCCGATGGCTCACAATCGTTTTCATGTTTTTTTTGCATCCAAGGTTTAATGCCCTGAAAAAATGTGAAAAAAGTGGTTTTCTAAGGGACAGGTGTCAGTCAGCGAGGCATATCATGTTTTTTTGAAGATTTTCGAAAACCACTTTGGAGCAGCATGAAACCAGCAGTTTTTTGAGCCGAAACCACCTTTCCCCATCGCTTTACATTTTCCCTATTAAATCTCCGCCATTCGTTCTTTTGATCTGACGTCCTAGATTTCATTAAACTCCCAAGTATTTTCTCCTTCATTTGTTCTCTTGGCCATCTCATTAATTGTTTCCCACCGTCGATATCCGTAGATCGATGGTATTGATTAAATCTCCCCCCCAATTCATTTGCCATCGAATTTTCTCCTCTGCTCCCGAATGCTCTACTATTTCATCCCGACCGTTGATCATTATAAATCAATTTCTCTCATTTATTCCACATCCAAACTTCACTCTAGCCCTTGTTCGCTTCCGATAAAGGTTTTATCCCATTTCTTTTACAATTTCCTCCATTCTACTATAATATTACCCCCTTTGCATTGTAAACTCCCCAATTAATCTTGGTTGTTGATCGATCTAAAATCAATGGCCCATACTTAATCTTCCCTCAGTTTATCCAACTGCCTCCCCATTTGATCCCGTCAAGTGATCTCGACCGTTGGTTGATTTCATCAAACGGTCACGATTAAACCTCATCCCCAAAGTGGCCTTAACCTATTTTTCACAGGTTTTTCTTAATTTCACTTGTTATGTGAAGGTCTTTTAAATTTTTTTCCATTGTTTTAAAAAGAAATGAATGGCCAGGGATGACAATCCCTCAGGCTATATCAATCAAGAAAGAAAATGTGTAGGGCTCGACTTACGATTTATCCGTGCCTCATGAGCACTAATAACATTATAAACCCTATGTGTGCCTGCACAACCTACAAAACACAACAAAACACAGTGAATATCAAACAAATGAAGAGTATCAGTGTCAAAGGATAAAATCAGAGAAAAAGTGAAGATTAATGATTTTAAACACATTTTTGGGGGATTAGGGCATAAATTCGACTATCAAAAGGCCTAATCCACACAGTTAAAGATAGTATGAAGACTAGAAGACAAATATTAAGTCTAATTGGGCCTAAAACACAGATCAAAGACAGATTAAAGGTGTTTTAGGATAAAACAAAGAAATATGTCAGTTCAAAAAGCCTCCACTGCCACATTAGAGGCTAATTGAATCCTCTCTGGCTACCAAAACTCCACCTGCAGCCTCAATAAATCTAAGAAGGCATAGTTATTGCCTTAGTTAGTGATATTTTGTTTAAAGAGGCCAGAGTTATTGAAAATCCTGCTTGAAAGAGTTTTAAAGTCAATAAACTCTGCTAAGATGCTAAACACTTAATGAAAACCAATTAATACAGAAGAAATATCAGAAATCCTCTCCATTGAGAACCTCAAAGGCCGAGAACCATTAAAACTGTATTAATTGAGCCTAGAGATCTTTTCTCTAATCCTACTTCCTCATTTATTCTATAAATAATTCTGTATAAGATGAGATAATGTTGGTCACTGCATATCTGTTGCCTGTAAATAGTTTTCTGAAGCTGCTGTAAGCACTATTGTGTAATTGAAGATACCTAAGTTGAGATGATAAGTTTGAAGCTGTAGAGAACCACTGGAATTGATGATTGTAACTGGTTTGAACATCAAATACAAGCTGATTTATGGGATCCTGGTCTATGCCAACTGTGATGTGTTTCTTATTGTAAATTGTCTTTTTCTTTTTGTTTCCATTCTGTCCACTTTCTATGATAAAGAACAAAAAATATAGAGCTAGGATTTATTGTCAAAAGTACCCTACTTTCACTGATAAGCTTTATCTTTATGTTTTCCTCCAATTGTGTATTTAGGAATGATTTAATACAACCCAAGAAATTAAGGAATGTTGGTGTTCCCACGTCTTACTGTCTGAAACTTTAAACATTGTTCTTGAATTTTATTTTCATTACTTGCTAAGTAGAGTTGGACTAGGAAAGTTTATGGTTTTCCCTATCTTCTATTTTTCCTCCAAAGGTTGTTTGAAAGTTTCCCTTAAGAGTATGTTGAAAGTAGGATAGGTTCAAAGTCCTTACCTGATATTAGACTACTTTTTCTATTTATCGTGAATGTTTTCCTTTTGAATACACTGAAAGCAGGATAGGTTCAAAGTCCTTACTTGATCTTAAGCTATTCTTTGTGTTTTTTAAATGTTTTCTATTGAAAGTGCATCAAAAGTAGGCTAGTTTCAAAGTACTTACCTGATCTTAGATTAATTTTATGTCTTTCTTAATTTCATGCCAAAAGCAAGATAGTTTCAAAGTAATTACTTGATATTAGGCTGCTCTTTGTTCTTCAGTTGTTTGATTCCTCTTCTTATTGTTTCATTCCACTCCATAAAAAAACTTAAAGAGATCCTTTGACATAGATGACTTGCCTCATGGACCACTCTTGAACCTTTCTGTTTCAATTAAATCCTATTATGACTCCATAGCCCAATGGATTGAAGCTACTTCATGCCTATCTTGTTAGTTGAATCACTCTTTCACTTTTAGACTTCCTTCACCTTCATTTTATCTTTTCCCAACCAAAAAACCAAACAAAACCTTGTTCTTCATAACTAGCCTAATATCACATTTCAAACCTTAAAAGATAAATCAATCTTTGCACTTATAGAGTGTTCCCTCTCTAACTTCAGGAGGGCTAGGTCCTAGAATCCAAAAGTGGTTCAAATGTTGTCTCTGCAGCTTTAGTCTTGCCAATCTACTAAAATTAAAGGGACCTAACAGTAGCAAAGGCAATAGAGAGGCAAGAAAGACAACATAGGAAGTGAATGCAATAGAGGCAGCGAATGTAGTAGAGGCAATGAATGCAGCTAAGAAACAGAGACAATAGAGGCAGTGAATGCAGTAGAGGAAATAGATGAAGAAGAGAGGCAACGAATTGCTTCAGCGCACAGCAGGAGGCAATTAGATTTGCAAGACAAAGCGAGGACCAGAGATCTTACACAGAGTAGAAGTAGGAAGAGGTGAGAGCCGAGAGGAAGAGGCCAATTAAAAAAAGATGATTATGTCAAGAGAGAGAGGTGAGATCTGAGAGACAGAGAAGGCTTTAATCAGTATGAAAAGGGTAGATGTCGAGTGTGATAACTTGGGATGAAAGTCAATAAAAAATACAAGCCCAGGAACAAGATTAGGAGGAACAACGTGGAGAAACCAGAGTTACAGATCACGACAGTATAAGGAACATAAATCAACTAAGGTAGAGAACTCTTTGAAGAATTCCAAGGGAGGAAAACAGACGGTCAGGATTAGATTGCGGAAGTGAAGACGAGAGATGAACGAAAGGATTAGATTTCAGAAGTGAAGACGAGAGATGAATGATAGAGATTGAATCTCTTCAGGAGCAATTTCGTAAATCAGAACATTTAAGAGTATAGCAGGACAAAGACCACAAGTTAAGTTAAAGTTTTATGATGCAAAAAATGGAGGGACACGTGTTGACCTTACGCAACATCACATCCTGTAAGAAATAGGGCTTAACATCAAAGACATCACAAGGAATTTTGTTTTGGTTTCGATGCAGTAAGGATCAAGTGACGTGATGAAATGAAGGGAGTCCACGTGGTAGCACCGTGCACAAGCGCAGATCGCAGATCGCATGGTTATGGTTTATCACTATTGTTAGAGTGGGAAACCCGTGGGCAAGTGTTTGCGATGACTTGTGATTGGTTCAAGGTATTGTGGGACCCAATAGCCCTGTTCCATGTATATTATATACACGTTGTTTGATTGCTAAGTATGTATGTTAATACACTATTTTGATCGCTAAATGTATGTATGTGGAAAAAACAATGAAATTCGACTCTGCTGCATTATAAAGGGAGTTATGTGGGCCATACCCCACTGGTCACAAAGAAATTATCTGAATGCAAATCAAAGGACCAGGAGCTCGAGAAAAATAGTGTTGCAACAGTAAAGCAAACGAAAAGGTTGAACGCGGAAGAAGAGTCAGGCTAAAAGGGGCAATTATGCAGCAAAGTTGGAATATAACAGTAGAAACAGAAAAGACAAAAGGATAGCGAGAAGAAGAGTACAAATGCACAACAAAGCTAAGAAACTGAAAGGGCTGAGTAAAATAATTGATCATGACTGTAAATGTATTTTTTAGTTTATATTGTTTGTGATGCAAAGGGAAGTTTTCGTAGGCAAAGAAAAACTCCAATGTAATACTGAAATGAGTGCATAGTGTTGTAACATCCTGAATGTGCTAAGCAAGGAAATGAGAAGGTGGAAGGCAAAGATTCATACATGTTCATTTCATATTCCCATATGGAATGAAAAACATGATGAGGTGATATCTATAAAAGATGTTATTGTCATATGCACAAAGAGGTTAGAGAGTGGAAGAAGAAGATAGAGAAGATAGAGAAGCTATGAAGATCTAGAGATGATATAAAGAATATTTGAAGGTTGAAAGGACAACAATGAAGAAGAAGGAAAAAAAATTGATATCCAGGTAAATCAGCATATGATTTTATTGTGGAGTGAGGAATTTGGTGCTTCCATATCAAGTTGTAGCTTGATATATGTCCAGTTGTAGCTGGTTGAGGTAGGAGCCTCTTGTGGGTTGTAGCCTATAGAAAATACATAGGATTTGGTGCTTCCATTTCAAGTTGTAGCTTGATCGATGTCTAGTTGGAGCTAGTTGAGGTAGGAGCCTCCTGTGGGTTATAGCCTATAGAAAATACATTTGAGTTGGTTCTTCCATTTCAAGTTGTAGCTTGATAGATGTCCAGTTGGATCTCGTTGAGGTAGGAGCCTCTTGTGGGTTGTAGCCTATAGAAAAAAAATGGGAGTTGGAGCTTCCTTGCAAGTTGTAGCTTGCAGAATTTCAGGTAGTAGCCTTTTGTAGCTTGGATCCTATAGAAAATCAGTGGTGAGAGGGAGTTGGAGCTTGCCTTTGCATCACAACAATAATAATATGTGGTTTCTCCCTTATGGGTTTCCACTTATATCTTTTGTCCATATGCATGATGATTATGTGTTGATGTTCTGTATTTAATCTTCTTAATACTTGCTGCTCACATATTAATATTTTTGTTTCAATATATATTAAGGTGGTCATGAAATGAAGGTGTAAATAAGTTTAAAGGAAAGTTTTAAAAGTCCATGAATGCATTAAATTGATTCAACCCCCTTTTCTCAGTTTAACTAAGGGTTCAACACATTCTTTCATCCATTCTCTGTAGAGAAAGGTATTGTGAGGCAAAGGATATCCTGGCAGTAGTATGTTGATTGAGGGCTCGGGGTTGGCCAATTGTGGAAATATTATGTGCATCTAAGCCTACGATTGGGTGGAGATTTGTCCCGAAAACATTTTTGCAGTTAGCAGGATTCAAATAGCATTCAACCTTGGAGTCTCAAGTAAGGAATATTTGCATTACAAGTAAGTCATCTTTTCTCGTGTTTATGAAAATTCTATGATGATTAGTTAAACAATTTTTGGGTTGATTATTAATTGTTTATTTGATATAATGAATTGCATGTTAAATTTTGGGTTGTTACATGTGGAAAATTATCTCGCAGTGGGAAAACTGCCCAGGAATTTGACAAAAAAACAAAGGAAGCTGATTAACCAATGCAACGCCCAATTTTCTTAGATTAGTGGATATCTCTTCCACACAGGGGTTGATATGCACATACGCAAATGCATCAGGAAGATGAAATTTTCGACATCCTGAGGGCTTGACATGACGAACCTTGTGGTGGATACTTTGCAGATTGCAGAAATGGGCACAAAGTATTACAAATGGGTTATTATTGGCCCAATATTTTTAAGGATGCGAAGAAATATGCACATGCCTATGATAGCTACCAAAAGATGGGCTACCCCAGTCAATTTGATGGAATTCTCGTACAACCACAATTTGTAATAGAACCTTTTGAATGGTGGGAATTGGTTTTTTTTGGTCCATTCAATCCACCCTCAAAATAGAAATATTACATACTGGTTGCCACAGAATATGTAGAAAAATGGGTTGAAACAGTCGCACTTTCAAGAGCTATAGAAAAAACTGTTATTAATTTTATTTTTGAGATATTTGTGCAATATGGTTTTCCTAGGGAAGTGATAACAGATGGAGGGGCACAATTTATAGGACTTAGTATTAAAGCCTCTCTACGGAACCACCACATCATGTATAGAATCACTTCTCCATGTCACCCGCAGGTGAACGGGCAAGTCGAAAGTACCAATAAGGTCATTGAAGCAATTATGACTAAGACAGTTTCGACACATGGGCGGGACTGGGCTACTAGACTGACAGAGGCCTTGTGGGCTTATCGCACAACTTGGCAAAATACTACTAGACATTCTCCATACCAACTTGTATTCAGAAAATAACCTATTTTTCCCATCGAATTTGAAATACAAACTCTCGGAACAGCTCAAGAAGTGGGATTGGACTTGACGGAGTCTCAAACTAAAATACTTCAACAGATAAAAAAAATTATATGAGGCTCAATTACTTGCTCTACAACGTACCACAATCGTTCTGCAGCAACGATGTAAGTGGCATGACAAGCTTATCAAAAAGAAGACATTTCAGGAAGGAGACTGGACGCTCCTCTACGATACCAGATTTCAAGACTTCCCGAGTAAATTACAAACAATATGGCTTAGCCCATATGAAATTCAAGAAGTGCATAACAATGGCACTCTCGCTTTGACAACCATATATGGTCTAGGTATTCCTTCCGAGTAAATGGAAATCGGGTACATATTTATCATAAACCACTTACAAAGGAGTCTTTTTTCCAACAGGTATGTGACGACCCCGCCATGCAAATTTTAGCTGCAGGGAGTGATGATATGACAACTTTACTTTCATGAAAATCTATTCTTTTTGGCTTGTAAATAAGGTATATATTTTCTTGCATTTGATTTTGATTTGTTGTTTTCAGATAAGCATCACTTTATAAATACAAAAATCCCTTGTTTTTCCATTCTTTCTTTCGTTTTGGTGAGTTTTTTTTGTTCAATAAATTGAATAGCCAATTTCCTTTTTGTGTGTTATTGTTATTGAATGAATTGAACAACTATCATTCAATCGACTGAAAAAAATTTGTTTGGTAAAATGAACAGCTGATTTTATTTTTGTGAGTTTTTGCTATTCAATCAATTAAACAGTCGATTTTCTTTTTTTTCGAGTTTTTGCTGTTCAATCAATTGAATAGCCGATTCTCTTTTTGTGAGCTTTTGTTGTTCAATCAATTGAAAAAAAAAAATTTCTTTTTTCAATTTTTTGTTGTTCAATCAATTGAACAACCGATTTTAGTTTTTGCTATTTAATTAATTGAAAAACCGATTTTCTTTTTGCGAGTTTTTTTTGTTCAATCAATTGACCATCTGATTTTCTTTTTGCGAGTTTTTTCTATTCAATCAATTGAAAAGCCGATTTTTTTTTTTGCGAGTTTTTTTGTTCAATCAATTGAACAACATATTTTATTTTTGTGAGTTTTTGTTGTTCATTCAATTGAACAGCTGCTATTCAATCAACTGAACAGTTGCTGTTTGGTCAAATGAACAACCAATTTTCTTTTTGTGAGTTTTTTTTTTTAATCACTTGAACAGTTGTTGGTCAATCGACTGAGCAACTATTTTTCATTCAAATGAACAGTTGATATAATTGCGTGTGTTTTTTTTGTTCAATAAATTGAACAATTGTTGTTCAATTGACTGAACAACAACTGTTTGGTCAAATCAACAGGCAATTTTTCCTTCGTGTGTTTTTGTTGTTCAATCAATTTAAAAATTGTTGTTCAATCAACTGAACAACCTCTGTTCGTTCAAATGAACAACTGATTCTTATTTTGTGTGTGTTTTTTTTTTTAATAGATTGAACAACTATTGTTCAATCCATTGAAGAATTGTTGTTTGATCAGATGAACAACCATGCTTTTTGTAATAAATAGCTGTCTAAATGAACTTTTGCCAATTTTATTGCCACAAAACTATTTTTTCATACGCTTTGTCATGAAAATCATCATGTTGAATGGGGAATGTGCATCTAGGAAGGAGAAAAACAACGATACTAATAACATTATGATTTTTTTTTTTACCTTTGATGGGTATCTTTATTTTCTTACATTGATACGGTTTAAATATATAATGGCTTGTTGGATATCTCTTCTTCAGACATATTATAAATAATTCATTATCTTAATACCATGTTGGTTTATATTTTTACACTAGTAATGGTTGATCTTATAGGGGAGGGTGACTTGGGAATAAGGGTATAAATTTTATTGGCATATCTTTTCACCCCTCACACCATCACAAACTCTTAAGGAGTTAATGAGCCTCCCTCTATTTATGATTCAAGAAAACATACAAATATGAAAATAATTTAGAGAGGATAGGGGGTCTCATCATGAGCCATCCTACCATGATCATAAGGAGATAATAGGTAACATTCCCATCATGGCCACCACACCAGGGCAATGACCTTCTAGCCAAGTAAAAAAAATGTCAGAAGGACATGAGGTCTCATCACGAGCTGACCTGATTACTTTGTTAAATCCTAGTGAATGACACTATGGTTATATGGTTACCATGCCAACACATTGGTGTCTCCATAAGAACAACTAAATTATTTAAATACTAAACATAGGATTCTCGCTCATTTTTTGGTTAAAAAGCAACCCCGTTGAGGCTATGGACATCTGCTGGTAGCAATGACTCTGCTTGTGGCATTGGAGTTTCATGATAACAACCAATCATGTTATATTCACTTATTTCTACCAACTCAGTCCCAAAGGAGAACTTACCATTTGAATAGTGTTATCCTTATAATAACCAACATGCATGGTAAAGCTAAACTTTCATATGAATTAACTTAATTGTGCTTAACCACTTAATCCCAACCGTTGTTACCACTCTTTACCTATCATGTTTCTATCACAACTTTCCATCAGAGAAAAAAATATTTTTCTCATAATAATTATTTCTTCGTTTTTTTTCCTTTGTAATCATTTCCCCACCTTCCTTATGATTTGAGCTGATTTGATTGATTTCTGCTGCAATGTACGTCGCTCTAGTTATTATTCTGCTGCATTAATGCTCCTCAACATCTCTCCTCTTTTTCTACGCTCTAAGGGTGTTGTGAAACCAGCTCCAAAAAGAGAAGAAAAGAGATACCAACGCCTTAGAAATAAGCCACTTCGAGGGGGCAACCTCCAATACATTACATGAATGAACAATTCTTGGATGATTCAAATTACAAAACCTCCTTTCTATATATAGGAGTCCATAGGGCCACAATGTAATCCTAGCCGACCTAAAAATAATAATTTAAAGGCACAATAATAACAATATGGGGGTCACAAGGGTACAATAATAACAATAAGGGGGTTACACTAACAACAATAAGGGACTATACTAGTAATATAGGGAAGTAACATGCCCCTCTCCTTAAAAAAAGTGTTGTCCTCAATGCTTGAGTAGCTCTGGGTGCTTCTGTATAAAATTCTCATCCTCCCATGTAGAATCTTTAGTGGGTAGGTTCTTCCACTTGATAAGATACTCTGAAATTGATTGATTCCATAGTTGTCGAGTTCTTGTTTCCGTGACCGCTTCAGGTTCCAATATGATTTTTCCTTTCTCATAAAGTTCTAGCAATATTTTTTGAACTAGAATATTTTCACCTATAACCCTTTGGCATGTTTTGGTAACAGTATGCACTCATGAAGAAGCAGGAAGCTCCAATTTGTATTCCATAGTACCAATCTTTTGCAACACCTTGTAAGGACCATAGTACTTTGGCGATAATTTATTATCCTTCTTAGCTTGCTTAAGGGACATTTTTTTGTATGGTTGTAGCCGTAAAAATACCCAGTCTCCTACATCAAAACTTCTCTCGCTGTGATGTTGATATGCCTGTTGTTTCATTCGATTTTGTGCTAAATTCAGGTTGTCCTTTAAGAGTTGGAGAACTTCTTGTTGATGCTCAATGTGGTCTTCCACTGCTTGAACCTTCGAATTTTCTCTTAAAGATGATGTGCTGGATGGTGGATGATATCCATAAAGTGCCATAAATGGGGTCATTTTTGTTGCAGTATGGAAGGAAGTGTTATACCAGCTGTTGTGGATCATCTTTTGCATATCCTCTTTATTTTTATTTCGAAAAAAAAAAAAAAATTAAAATGCGGGAATTCAAGAAAATATGCTATAGTTTTAATACTATATCATAAAAAACAAATAAAATGTTTTTATAAAGCTCGATGCACATAAAAGTAGTCATAAAGCTTTATTTTTGATATGTATATTCTCGAGCTTAAGCGTCGACGGCTCCCGAGTGGAAGTGGTGATGGAGGGGTTCAAATTAGTCTCTAGGTAAGGAAGAAAATAGCTCGTTAATTAACAACACCGGCCGTAGTTGGTAGTCGAATCCGGAGCGAGCCGTGATCAACGGTAGAGATTCATTACGGGGGGTATAGGTTGAAGATTTTGCCATACTCAGGACCCCGGTAGTGACGCCATCGAAGCAAGATCGTTTAACTATGGGCGATTGTGTACTTAATCCCGATTCTCTATCTTGAATTCATCCAACAGTGGCTAGATAACTTTATGAATGTAACCCCACTCATAGGCGGGGTTTGTGTAAGAATTTTGGTTAATATTGCTGGAAAATCCCGAACAAAGAGATGGCATTGTTTCATTGTTAATTGGCGGAGCCGAAGTTTAGCAGTTAACAAGCGAGCGGCGCAACGACGTACACCCTTGGTAAATCAACATGCCATGAAGCACGAGCAGGTTCCGAACCATTCCGCACTACTTTTCGACCATAAGTGGTAATCTTCGGTCGGGCAGCGATTCCATGGGAATTGCGACGCGTGTCCTGGGCGGTATTAGAAGCCACCAGTTAAAGTGCGGCTTCACGCATTAAACTCCGACTGTAGATGCCGAGCGGAATGCACGTGAGCCGTTGATCTGGAGGCGTGACATCGAACGGTGATCGCACATTGAAACTGCCTGGAGTTTAATGAAGGTGATCGGAAGTTAAGCCGAAAGAGTAACATTGGGATATATATATATATATATATATATATATATATATATATATATATATATGTCGAGAATATAATATAATACCAAGTCACGATTATATTTATTTGTCAAATTTCATTTGGAATTGATAAATAAAAAGAAAGGAAAACGAAGACAGAGCCACGTATCTGCTGACCATCCCTCCATTGGGCGCTAACCTTCGGCGTTGTTGCGTCAGGAGCACCAGTTCACATTGATTAGAAATTTTCAAATTTTATTTATTTTTTTAGTGAAATCATGTAAATGTAATAAGAATTATTTGAGGCACATGCCTCCGTAGTAGTAGTTAGTTTAAGCAGTTAGAATCAGTTAAAACTGTTAGGATCAGTTTCATTACTGGAAACTGTTATGTGTTACTGTATTTAAAGACAATTTCAAGGAAAAGGAAGGTTCCGAGTTTTTTGAACCTCGAAGCTAAATTTTGTACTGGAGAACACTGAATCAATAAAAAGTTTTGCAAGTTTCCTTCATTTTATTTATGCTGAATAGTTTCTCAGTTTTCATTATGTTTCCCATGTCTGTGAATAAAATAGAGTAATTTGAGCTGCGGGTCTCTAGATACATGTGTATTTAAGAGTTAAATAAACCTTAATGGGCGCTCCTCTATTTTAACGTTATTATTACTCATTTCTTCAGGATTTTACACTGATAGATTCTGTTTCAAACAACATATCAAATTGAAATCCTTCCTTTCTTCTTTCTTCCATCCACTCATTTTAGCATAAGGAGAATATGGCATTGCAGAATATTGTATTGGTTTAATATTTGAAGTTTATATTATTAATGTTTGAAGGTTCATAAAACAGAGACAGATTACTTTTGTTTGTGACATAATCTTTAATGTCTTGAGCACGGATTCCTTTACACAACAGGGAATTGTTTCTCAAGGAACAACATAAATCGGCGTCGTTGCCGGGGATCGAAGATTCGAAGAGTTTCCCTGGGTTTTGTTTTACATTTCCTCTAGTTGTTTAGAGAGGAGGAGATATTAAGCTGTGTTTGCTAGAAAATAGCTCTGGCTCCCAAGAAACCTCACACGAGGTCGGATTCCTCTCAGCAAACCATTCCTGTTTTGTCTGATCCTGAGAAGCTTGTTTCAAAGAAGAGCCAAAAACTAAAAATATTTGATACACCAGAAACTAAACTGCTTGCACCAGGTAGCATTTCATGCACTTTCATATCCAAGAAAGCTTCCAAGAAAATCACTTTCTCGGAAGAAGAGTCGTCACCATCACCCGTTCGTTTTCAAGAACCCACATTAGAAGATCAATCTTTGGAGTTTGTGTCTTTTCTTTTTACAGAAACTTAGCCCCATATAGTTGCCAGCTCTTCTGCAGTCGTTCATACTCCAACTCCTATATCAGTTGTTCCACCTCATTCACCATCTCCTACAACTGGTATTCATTTAACCCCCGCTCAAGGAGCAGTTAACCCGGGTGTAAACATGGCAGTCCCTGTAGCCCCTGCTTTCTTGATGAATAGATATGCACCATTGAATATACCCCAACCACTGCATGATATGCCTCAGGAGTATCTCAAGTTACTCCCTAGATTTACTGGTGAAGACGAAATAACTGCAGAACAACACTTGCCCCTGTTTTGCACATTTGCCGAGAATTTAAATGTTGAACATTTGGACGTTGTAATGAGACATTTTGTTCAGTCTCTAAGTGGAGAGGCAAGGAAATGGTTTAAAGGATTGCCTAATGGTACCATAAATGATTGGGATACCCTAGAAATGTGTTTCACTGAGAGATGGGGTAAAAAAAGGGACCATGGTTATTCTTTGATAGAGTTCAATGCAATAAAGAAGAAATCTGATGAAAGCATGAAAGATTTTGTGAAAATATTTAATAAATTGTATAATAGTTTTCCTATTGAAATGAAACCCCCTCCTATTGGAGCAAGGGTAGTTTTTGCTGGTGCATTCGAACCAGAATTTAGTTTCACATTGAGGGAAAGGAGGTCACCTACATTGGAGCAGATTCAAACTGATGCTCTGGAGATTGAGGCTAATATGTCCGCTGCTGGTAAAGTTCAAGATAAAGGAAAATCTAAAGAAGAAACCTCAGCTCAAGA
Organism: Pinus albicaulis; assembly: GCA_034641835.2. Classification (NCBI taxonomy): domain Eukaryota; kingdom Viridiplantae; phylum Streptophyta; class Pinopsida; order Pinales; family Pinaceae; genus Pinus; species Pinus albicaulis. The sequence continues at coordinate 345,895,280 of CM076569.1, read as the reverse complement.
ACAAAGAATTGATGATATGAATAAGGTCATAAAAATATGTCTAATAAATTGGTGAAATTGGAAATAGATAGTAAGCCTGCAAGACAGAATAGAGGGGTTTTTAATCCCCAATTTAAAAAACAGCCTCTGTAGATTCTACAAAGAGAGAAGAAAGATCTAGATCAGGTACAAGCACCTTTGTATATAGAGGCGGCTCCATCCTGTTCATTAGATGATGATGATGAAAGAGAGGATGATGCTCGAATTTCTGCTGTGTACATGGAAGATGACGAAATAGAAGAAGAAGTTGAGGAAGAAGGAGCGGAAGAAAGTGATATTTCGTTTGATCAAGAAGAGATGGATGATTACTGCAGACAGTTTACAGACTTCATGCAATCCTAGTTACATAAAAAGTATGATTTGACGTCAAAGAAGAGGCTAAGAACTCAAGAGAATGAAGAAAAAGAACCAGAATCAGTGCCTGCTCCAGTGGCGACTCCATTACAGAAATACCAGACTCAGAAAATAGATAAGGGGAAAAAGTCCATGAATGAAGAAAGAGAGAAGGAAAAGCTACAAGCTGATGCTTCTCAAACGAAGATTAGAGATTCTAATATTTTGGAGAAAGTGGTCACTGTTTCTTATCAAAATCCAAGTTCCAAGAAAGATCAAGAAGAGCCTGAAAAGTTGACAAAATCAAATCAGACTTTCAGTTTGGCAAAAGAATTGGAAAAGGTGAAAATTCAAGTTCCTCTTCTTGAATTAATGAAAACACCTGGTTATAAGAAAGAGATTGCTGAATTTATCAATTTATCTCAGTCCGATGAAGTGGGTGATATAGTTAATCTGCAAGAAGAAAAACCAGTGGTTACATTTGGGCCTCATGTTGAAGAGGTAGATTCATCTGTCCCGCCTTTCTATATTTCACTTCTATTACACAACTTTGTTTTGCATAATTGTATGCTAGATTCTGGCGCATCCCACAATCTGATGCCACTGTGTGTGATGAAAGAACTGAATCTGCAAATCACTAAGCCATACCGGGATCTTTATTCTTTTGATTCAAAGAGAGTGAAGTGTGTGGGACTTATTAAGGATATGGTTGTGTCATTGGCTCAAGTCCCAGCCAAAAGCATTATGATGGATGTGGTAGTGGCTGATATTCCAGCTAGAATTGGTATGCTATTATCTAGATCATGGGGAGAAAAGCTAGGAGGAGTTTTGAAGCTAGATTTCACATATGCTATCATTCCTGTTTTTAATGGGGAAGAAAGAAGGTTGTATAGAGAAACTAGGTTTCAAAAAACTGCCACTAAGAAAGATGCAGGTAATTCACCAATTTATGGCCAAGTGAAAGATGACCTCTCTTGTTTCATGCTGCATGAGGATGTAGAATTTGCTGAAGAATCACAAGGGCAGCTTCCTTCAGCAGTTGTACATAAGGAGTTGCATTCAAGCAAGCCTTGGAAGTGTTATTTCGATGGTGCGTTTTCAAAAGAAGGCACAGGAGCTGGCTTCATTTTTGTTTCTCCAGAAGGTAACCTTGTGCCTTTTTCTTTCAAATTAGATTTTGAGTCCACTAATAATGTTGCGGAGTATGAAGCATTAATCATTAGTTTGCAGACAGCTAAGCACATGGGAATTCAGTCTATAACTGTGTTCGGTGATTCTAAATTAATTATAAGACAAATAAAGAATTTGTGTCAAACTAAACATCCCAGGTTAAGGGCATATAGGAATGAAGTTTGGGATTTGATTGAAAATTACTTTGAAGCCTTCAACTTATAGTTTGTACCAAGGGAACAAAATAGAATGGTTGATTCTTTGGCAGTTGCAGCCAGTACTTTCAAGCCTCCGATAAATCCAAGGCTAAGGTATGAAATTGAGATGAGATATAGACCTTCAATCCCTGATAACATTAAACACTGGCAGGTCTTTGAGGATGATGAACAGATCAAGCAGTTTTTGTTGATGATTGAAGAATTCGAAGATCATCAGATTGATTTGGAAACTGAGGAAGATGAGCTGGCTGGTAAAACTCTAAAAAAGAAGATTGGTGTTCAGGATATTATCCAGTTGAAAGACAATCTTTTTCCAAGAGGCTTGGTGCCTCTCGAAAGACTGTTTGATGCAAATGACATTGCAGTGAATCAGAAGAAAGCAAACCAAGACGAGAAGGTAGAAGAATGCAATTTGGGGACTCAACAGGAGCCTAAATTGATCAAATTTTTCAAAGGGATCCCGAAGGATTACAAAGCAAGGTACGTAGACCTGTTCAGACAATTCAAAGATGTATTTTCTTGGTCCTCTGATGATTTGAAAACGTATGATAAGAGTATCATACAACATAAAATCCCACTAAAGGATGGAGTCAAGCCGCATAAATAGAAACTCCGACAAATCAATCCACTATTGTTGGCTCCGATTGAAAAGGAGGTAAAGAAATTGTTGCAGGCCAAAATAAATTTTCCACTCAGATATTCAGATTGGGTTTCTAATCTTGTACCAGTCCGAAAGAAAAATGGAGAGATAAGGCTGTGCGTAGATTTCAGGAATTTGAACAGGGCTTCATTGAAAGATAATTATCCTTTGCCGAAGATGGATTTTTTTTTACAAAAAGTCACAGGGGCCTACAGATTATCTATGGTGGACGGATTTTCAGGGTATAATTAGGTTGCTGTGGAGAAGGAAGATCAAAAGAAAACTACTTTCACTACACCCTGGGGAACATTTATGTATGCTAGGATGCCATTTGGCTTGATGAATGCAGGGGCCACATTCCAAAGAGAAATGGATATCGCATTTGTGGGAGATGAGTTTGTGGTAGTTTATTTAGATGATGTCACAATTTTTTCAAAATATGATGAGGAGCATCTACAACATTTGCATAAAACTTTCCTGAAGTGTAGAAAGTTTGGATTATCGCTGAATCCTAAAATATCTTTGTTTGCTTTGGAGGAGGGTAAACTATTGGGTCATATTGTTTCTAAAGAAGGAGTGAATATTGATCCAACAAGGGTCGAAGCAATCCAGTCAATTCCACTGCCCCGAAGTAAGAAATATATTCAGAAATTTCTCGGAAAAATTAATTTTCTAAGAAGATTCGTTCCCAATTATGCAGAGATCATCAAAAAGATAACAGACATGTTAAAAAAGGAGGCAGAAGTGAAGTGGGACAAAGAAGCAAGGGAATATTTTCAAAGGATTAAAGAGGCTTTAAAGGAAGCACCTGTTCTAATCAATCCAGACTATTTGAAGCCATTTCAGATCTTCTCATTTGCATCTTCTTCAACAATTGCTGCTGTGTTACTACAGAGAAATGAAGAAAAGCATGAACAGCCTGTAGCATATTTTAGAAAAGTTCTCCGAGATGCAGAATTGAAATATAATATATTGGAGAAACAAGTATACGCTCTGGTGAAAGCATTGAAAGCATTCAGAACTTATATCCTTCATTCTCAAATCTTAGCATACGTTCCCAATTCAGTTGTAAAAGATGTCCTAGTACAGAGCGATGTGGAAGGTAAAAGGGGAAAATGGATTGCTAAAATCCAAGAATTATGACCTAGATGTAAAACCAACCAAACTGGTGAAAGGATTGGGATTGGCCAAATTATTGACAAAGTCAAATTTCCAAGCATTGGGAATCAATTTGTCGGCCCTTGTAGACGGAGTCGATGGAGAAGCAGGTGATAATCAGTCAAAGACGACAATTAAGTATACATTTCTCTGCTCAGATTGGTACAAAGATATTATTCATTATTTGTGCTTTATTTCTTGTCCGCCTTCAATAAATAGAACTAAATACAGAGCTTTAAAACTTAAGGCTCAACCTTATGTCATAATTGAAGCAAAATTATATTGGAAGGACCCTGCTGGTGTGTTGTTGTTATGTTTGACAAAGGAAGAAGTTTAAGAAGTAATCAAAAAATATCATGGATGCTTGTGTGGAGGTCATTACAGCTGGAGTGTAACTTCTCATAAAATATTCAAATCAGGTTTTTATTGGCCATTTGTGTTTGCTGATGTCTATAAAACAGTCAAAGGTTGTCAAAAATGCCAAGTATTTGCAGAAAATAAAAAGCTAGCTCCATTACCTCTTCTCCCTGTTTTTATTGAAGAACCTTTTAGACAATGGGGGTTGGATTTCATTGGAGAAATCAATCCACCATCTAGTGGGCAATTTAAGTGGATCCTTACTGCTACAGATTATTCTACAAAGTGGGTGGAGGCAATCCCCACCAGGAAGGCAAATGATTTGGTTGTTATGAAGTTTCTAGAGGAGAATATCTTTAGCAGGTTTGGATGTCCAATGAAGATTATGACAGATAATGCCCAAGTTTTCAGCTCACTCAGGTTTATTAATTTTTGTCAGACTTACAGTGTGATATTGTCTCATTCTACAGCTTATCATCCATAGGGAAATGGAATGGCAGAATCTTCTAACAAAACATTGATAAAATTTTTGAAGAAGACAATTAGTGAAAATCAGAAGAATTGGGATACAAAGTTAGTTTTTTCTCTATGGGCAACGAGGATGACTACTAGGAGGTCTACTGGCAAGTCTCCTTATGAGCTCTTGTACAGTACTCAAGCATTGTTTCCCACCCATTTGGTGAAACCTGTGATCTCCTTCCTCCAAGATGCTGAAGCAGAATCGAATGCCATGATCAGAAGAATGAACAATGTGATGGAACTAAGTGAAAACAGAAATAAAGTTCGGGAAAAATTGCTTACTTATTAGCAGAAAATGAAGACAATATTTGATAGGAAAGCAAAAGAAATCATGTTTCAGAAGGGAGACTTAGTATTGAGATGGGATACACGAAGGGAAGACAAAGGGAAACACGAAAAATTTGATCCCTTGTGGTATGGCCCATACAAAATTAATAAAGTCAGAGGGAATAATACTTTCATGTTGGAAAACCTTGAAGGAGAAGTGCTGGATATGCCTGTGAATGGGAAATATCTCAAGCATTATTTTCGGCATTAAACAGCTGTTCGATCATCATTGTATATATCCAGTGTGATCATTGTACATTTCCATCAAGCAATGTTTGACTCCATGCCCGAGGTGAAGGCACTAATCTGCAGGTTCTTAGTGTTTTGTGGTAAAAACACTATCCCCAGGTGAAGCCAGATGTTGTGGATCATCTTTTGCATATCCTCTTTATTTTTATTTCGAAAAAAAAAAAAAAAAATCTGGAAATTCAAGAAAATATGCTATAGTTTTAATACTATATCATAAAAAACAAACAAAATGTTTTTATAAAGCTTGATGCACATAAAAGTAGTCATAAAGCTTTATTTTGATATGTATATTCTCGAGCTTAAGCGTCGAGCAGCTTCCCGAGCAGAAGTGGTGATCGCGGAAGAGGGGTTCCAGATTATTCATTACGGTGGGGAAAATAGCTCGTTAATTATCAACACCGGACCCCCCGTACTTGACTGGTCAGATCTGGAGCGAGCCGTGATCAATTACTGAGATTCATTACGGGGGGTATAGGTTGAAGATTTCCGCCGTACTCTAGGACCCCCCGTAGTGACGTCATCAGGAAAAGATCGTTTAACTGTGAGCAATTGTGTACTGGTAATCCCGATTCTCTATCTTTGAATTCCCGCAAGTGGCTGGATAACCTGTGAATGTAACCCCACTCATAGGCAGGGTTTGTGTAAGAATTCTAGTTAATATTGTTGGAAATCTCGAACAAAGAGATGGCGTTGTTTCATTGTTAATTGAAGACCGGGACCAGATATTTAACCCGAGTTAAAAACCGAGGCGAGCGCAAACCTGACGTACACCCTTGGTAAATCACTGTAGCAAAACCACGAGCGGGTTCCGAACCATTCCGCACTACTTTTCAACCATAAGTGGTAATCTTCGGTCGGGCAGCGATTCCATAGGAATTGCGACGCGTGTCCTGGGTGGTATTAGAAGCCACCAGTTAAAGTGCGCCTTCGCGCATTAAACTCCGACTGTGGACGCCGAGCAGAATGCACGTGACCCGTTGATCTGGAGGCGCGACATCGAATGGTGATCGCGCGTTGAAACTGCCCGGAGTTTAATGAAGGTGAGCGGAAGTTAAGCTGAAAGAGTAACATTGGGATATATATATATATGTCCAGAATATAATATAATACCAAGTCACGATTATATTCATTTGTCAAATTTCATTTGGAATTGATAAATAAAAAGAAAGGAAAACGAAGACAGAGCCACGTATCTACTGACCATCCCTCCATTGGGCGCTGACCTTCGACGTTGTTGCGTCAGGGGCACCAGTTCACATTGATTAGAAATTTTCAAATTTTATTTATGTTTTTAGTGAAATCATGTAAATGTAATAAGACTTATTTGAGGCACATGCCTCCGTAGTAGTAGTTAGTTTAAGCAGTTAGAATCAGTTAAAACTGTTAGGATCAGTTTCATTACTGGAAACTGTTATGTGTTACTGTATTTAAAGACAATTGCAAGGAAAACGAAGGTTCGGAGTTTTTTGAACCTCGAAGCTAAATTTTGTACTGGAGAACACTGAATCAATTAAAAGTTTTGCAAGTTTCCTTCATTTTATTTATGCTGAATAGTTTCTCAATTTTCATTATGTTTCCCATGTCTGTGAATAAAATAGAGTAATTTGAGCTGCGGGTCTCTAGATACATGTGTATTTAAGAGTTAAATAAACCTTAATGGGTGCTCCTCTATTTTAACGTTATTATTACTCATTTCTTTAGGATTTTACACTGATAGATTCTGTTTCAAACAGCATATCAAATTGAAATCCTTCCTTTCTTGTTTCTTCCATCCACTCATTTCAGCATAAGGAGAATATGGCATTGCAGAATATTGTATGGGTTTAATATTTGAAGTTTATATTATTAATGTTTGAAGGTTCATAAAATAGAGACAGATTACTTTTGTTTGTGACATAATCTTTAATGTCTTGAGCACGGATTCCTTTACACAGCAGGGAATTGTTTCTCAAGGAACAACACCAGCATTCAGCTAGAGATAACCACTTGACCCATTGTGTTTGTTTATCAGATACAAAAAAACGAATATATCCTTCCAAACATTTATTTACTATCTTATTTTGACCATCGGATTGAGGATGATAAGATGAGCTAATTGAGTACCCAAACAAGAAAATAACTATTTTCAAAAATTTCCAGTAAAAATGGGATCTCTGTCGCTCACAATAACCCTTGGGTTTCTTTGTAGCTTTTGAATTGTGTCCATAAATGTAGTAGCAACTTTAGTTTCTTTAAATGGATGAGATAACGAACAAAAGTGTGCATACTTGGTAATTATATCAACTACCACCATGATGACACTCTTTCCTTCAAAATTAGGTAAAAAAATGATAAAATCCATTGAAATCTCCTCCCAACGTTGACTTGGAATGGATAAAGGTTGTAGAAGACCAGAGGTCTTAATTGTCTCAATTTTATTCTGCTGGAAAGCCAAACATTCTGCCAGAAACTTTTGAATATCAGATTTAAGGCCATCCCAAAAAAATTCTTTCTTCACCCTGTGGTAAGTTTTTAAAAATCCTGAGTGTCCTCCTAAAGGAGAAGTGTGCAATTCTAAAAGAATATTTTGTTTTAGTTTAGAATTCTTACAAAGATATAAGCGATCTTTGTACCATAAAGAATCATTTTTCCAACTAAATGCATCAGATGTACTAGGATCTTGCTGCAACTTTTGAATGAGTGTCCACACTTCTTCGTCCTTCTTCCATTCATCTCTTGCTTCGGTTATCCAATCTGGTTGGATAATAGAAATGGCACAAAGCAATGCTTCCACCTCTTCATTCTTTCTTGAGTGCATCTGCAACAACATTTAGCTTCCCTTTTTTGTAGATTATTTCAAAGTCATAACCCAACATCTTTGTGACCCATTTTTGCTGCTCTTCTGAAGATAGTCTTTGTTCGAAAAAGTGTTTAAGACTATCATGATCAGTTTTTACCTTGAAGTGTCTTCCCATTAGGTAAGTTCGCCATTTCTTTAGTGCATGTAGTATTGCTAACATTTCCTTTTCATAAATAGGTTTCTGTAAATACTTTCCTTTGATTGGACGACTTTCAAAAGCAATGGGTCTTCCTTCCTGCATTAAAACTGCACCAATTCCATTTTTTGAGGCATCACATTCCACAATAAAGGTTTTTGTGAAGTCTGGCGTAGCTAAGACCGGTGCTAGGCACATTGCCTCTTTAAGATGTTCAAAGGCCTTAGTTGCTTCAGGAGTCCATGAAAATGCATCTTTCTTCAATAATGTTATTAGAGGTGCTGCTATTCTCCCATAATTCTTAACAAACTTGCGATAATACCCTGTTAACCCGAGAAATCCTCGCAACTGCTTTATGGTTGTGGGGACTTTCCATTCCTTAATGGCTTTAATTTTGTGAGGGTCTACTTTAACACCCTCGTGAGATACAATATGACCCAGATATTCCACCTCTTGTACTCCAAAGAAACATTTGGATGTTTTTGCATATAATTGTTTCTCCTGCAATAGTTTGAGCACCCTGTCAACATGTTCAACATGATCCTTCCAAGACCTCTTGTAGATTAGTATATCATCAAAAAATACTAGCACAAATTTTCTAAGGAAGGGTTTGAAAATGGAATTCATCAACCCTTGAAATGTAGAAGGTGCATTGGTAAGGCCAAAAGGCATGACCAAAAATTCATAATGACCCTCATGAGTTCGAAATGTTGTTTTCGGAATATCTTCAGTCTTCATTCTAATTTGATGATACCCTGAATGAAGATCCAATTTGATAAAATAAATTGCTCCATGTAATTCATCCAATAATTCATCAATCACAGGAATGGGAAATTTATCTTTAATGGTGAGCTTATTGAGCTCCCTATAATCCGAACACATGCGCCATGATCCATCCTTCTTGTGTACCAATACTACAGGAGCAAAGAAAGAACTTTGACTAGGTTGAATTATACCTGCCTCTAACATTTCTGCAATCATACGTTCAATTTCGCTCTTTTGGACATAAGGATATCTATAAGGCCTGATGTTTGGAGGAAAAGTTCCTGGAATCAAATGAATAGTATGATCATGATCACAAATAGGTGGGATTCCTTTTGGAGTTTCAAAAACCTTGGAATGATTGTCCAAGACTTTCTGGAGATCTGCAGAAATAGATGATTTTGATTTTGGAACTTCTAGTGCCCATAATTGTGCAATAATGACTCTTTGTTCTTTATTTAGAAGCTTTGTCATGACATTAGAGCTTATTATCTTTCCCGACTTCCATACAATACCCCGTAATTCGACTTCCTTTCCTTCTAAAAAAAAATTCAAGAACATTTCCTGAAAATTAAAAGCTACTGTCCCCAAAGATTGTAACGATTGTACTCCTAGTAAAACATCAACACCTCCGATAGGAATGGAAAGCATTGGACTATTCAATAAATATTCCCCCATGGTTAGCTTGATATTATGGCATTTTCCAGAGAAATTTATAGTTCCTCCATTTGCAACCATCACTTGACATTCTGGTGCTGGGTATAGGAAACAATTCACTTCCTTGGCTACCTTACAATGAATAAAATTATGGGTACTACCTGAATCAATCAACACTATTGCATTTTTATTCTTGATATGTCCTTCTATCTCGAGAGTTTGAAGAGTGGTAATTCCTACCAATGCATTACACAATATGGTCAGACTCATTTCTTCCTCTTCTTGGATTAGTTCCTGGTGTATATCCTCTTCTTGTTCATTTTCTTCTTCCTCTTCACAATCTATGTAAAATAATTTCTTCTCGGCACACTTATGACCTTTAGTTTATTTGCTATCACAACTGTAGCAAAGCCCTTTTGCTCTTTTTTCTTCCAATTTTTGTGGTGTCAACCTTGAATGTTGTGGAAATATAGGAGTAGCAACACTTCCTTATTTATAGAAGTGAGTGGTAGGCTTCCTTGTCGCCATAATTTTACATTCAATTTTTCTTGCCAACCTGAATGCCTTCTCTAATGAATCAGGTTCCAAAATGCGAACTTCATGTTGGATGTTATCCTTTAAAGTAACTATGAAGAGATCTATCCTATGTTCCTCTAGAATATCAGTTACCCTTATATTCAATTTTTGGAAGTCCTCAATGTGCTTCCCCATTAAACACTTTTGTTTGAGATTTATCAATTGCTAAAGAAGGTGTTGCTTTTTGTATCCTCATAATGTGTTATCATTTCCTCCATAAAAATTGACCAAGTGACAATTTTTTTATGGGAGAAAATCCATCGATACCATACAAATGTATTTTTTTCTAAATGTAAAGTTTAAATGCTTACCTTTTGTGTGTTTTTCACATTATGGAGATCAAAATATTGTTCCATCTGTAGTATCCATGTTACAGGATCATTTCCATCAAACTTACTCATATCCATTTTTGGAATATGGTGGTTCTTCCTGCCAACATTAGATTTTATGAAATCATGATTAACATTTATTTTGTTCTCATCATGAGTTTCCTCTACTATCTTTTCACCATTAGGAAACATTTCTTTTATCAACTTTGTCAAACCTTCCATGTTTTCTTTTAGATCATTCTTCATGTTTTCCATTTTAGATTCCATGCCAGCGTCCATGCCATCTATCTTAGATTCCATGCCATTCTTGAAACCATCCATCTTAGATTCCACGCCTTTCTTCAAACCATCCATCTTAGTTTCCATGCCTTTCTTCAAAACTTCCATGTCATTTTTTGTTTCTCTTTGCGAGAGCGAAATTTGTTGCAGTTGCTCTTGTAATTTTGATATGTCATGTTGCCACTCTTCATCTTCATGAGTCATATTAGAGCTTTCTAAAGGCTTAATGGGTTTTGAATTATTTTTAGGGGCCATTTTAGAATCCAATACTGATATTTATTCTACAATATTCCCTTGGAATCAATTCAACTTGATTCTTCAAACAAGACTTATGCAATTCGAAAAAGAAAAAAAAAATACACACCTTTTACTTGCTTTGGAGGAGCTTGATATCGAAATTGAATTATCCCTATAATTGAAGATCCTCAATATCTAAAATTCAGCCCTATAGTGTCCCTCTAAATATTCTTTAAAATGCCACAAGACTGATCTAATTTGGACTCTTCAAAGCAAAGTTATGTCCAATCTCCCACAATGACCCAATTTTGGACTAGTTCAGTAGAGAAAATTTATATGAATTGCCACGTGTCATTGTTTCCTCGTTTGGCTCTTGAAATTGATAGAACAAAAACTACATTTCGTGCACTTGTGGCCACTTTTTACATCATTCCAATCCGATGCTCAGAGAGATAGCTATGAATATTTTCCTACGATCATCTCTTTGCGATGAAATTCGAGAGCCTAAAACAGCCCTAACTTACACAGATCATATCTCCAAAAATATTGCGAACCAATATCTAAAATGTTTCCACGATGTTCCTCAGGATTGTATCTTCACACTCTAAAAATTTCAGCTTCTGAACCTTCATAGAAAAAAATTTATTACGCAAATACCACAATGACCTGGTTAGGTTAAATTCAGGAGCCTGCAAAATGACCTAACTTGCACAGATCATATCTCCAAAAATAGTCAAACCAAGATTTCAAATTTTTTGAATATTTTCCTCAAGATTTTGGCTTTGCACTCTGAAAATTTCAGATTCTGAACCTTCGTAGAAAAAACGTTATAGCGAAAATGCCATGCTGACCTAATTGGAGCAGCAAAACCATAGAATCTCAAAGCTCTGATACCAAATGTTGTGAAACCGGCTCCAAAAAGAGAAAAAAAGAGATATCAACACCTTATAAATAAGCCACTTCAAGGGGGCAACCTCCAATACATTACATGAATGAACAATTCTTGGATGATTCAAATTACAGAACCTCATTTCTATATATAGGAGTCCATGGGCCCACAATGTAATCCTAGCCGACCTAACAATATTGATTTAAGGGCACAATAATAACAATATGGGGGTCACAAGGGTACAATAATAACAATAAGGGGGTTACACCATCAACAATTAGGGACTATACTAGTAATATAGGGACCTAAAACAAAGGGCGTGGAAGCCCTTCTCTCATTGGAGGGAGAAAAGATGTACAGTATGACCGAGAATGTTAACTAATTCTGAAAATCCGCTGAAACCTATTGATATGACAGACAAATATAATTGCATTTATATAATTTTTAAAAACAGAAAACAATTTTAAAGTATTTGCATGCAGTATTTGTGTTGTTCCGAATTTATGAAGTTGTGAGTAGTGCATGTAGAAGTGTGAATTAAGTCTCTCAAACAAAGTAGTCATGGGTGGGAGATCTATATGCAACGAGCCCACAGTACTCATTATTATAGAACAGTCTTGTGCTATCCTTTAGAGCACTGGCTGGCTCCCATATCTAGAAAAATTACAGGGATTTCACACTGAGATAGCACTAGAATTCCTGTAGAACCTGTAGGTTAGACACACAATTGTGAAGGGAAGAGATATAACAATATCGTAAATTGTAATAGATGAGGTTTCTGGAGTTCCAGTAGTAGGAACAAGGTGGACTGATAAGCACGTTCTCTTACATGAAGCATTTTTAGTATTCCATGGCCCAGACGACAAATTGGTACGCAACGGAAAACGGATTTATCCTGTGTCTTTGAAGGAACCTTGGCAAGAAATGGAAATCATCATTCATAAGTATATTATGTGTGATGGACACCAAGACATGGTAAAACCCTAGAAAAAAAGTTTTCTAGCCATACTAAAACAAAAAATTTTAATTCATTTGTCATTTTTCTTGAATTATTTGTTGCATGCCATATATGGTTAGGTTAGGAGGGATAATAATCCACATACATTTATTAGCCATCATGGTATGATAAAGCTGATTTTCATTCATGAATTGACTAAGCATCAGTTAACTTGGGATAGCTTTGTAAAACTTATTCTAACCCCAACAGAAGAAAATCCTGATAATAAATAACTTGAACAGTGGAGAATAGAAATATAAGTTCCAAAGAAAGAAAGAAGAAAAAGAACTCATCTCTCGACCTCAGGTCTAGTGAAACAAAGATGCTCTAAATGGTTAAGTTCATGACAAGACACCTCAACCTTGGACGATGAGGCAGGGCCTCCCCTTGTGCCTGAAAAAATTATTGTGCCCTCTTCTATTGAAAGCCCTATAAAGAAGTATAAGCCAGTTAGGGCTAAGTAGAGGAAATTGCACAATAAATACAAGAAATTTAAGAAAATTGTTAAGATATTAAGGGAATGGTTAAAAGAGGCAGATAAGGCCTAGAAGCCTAAAAAATAAACAGACACCATTGAAACATAGACAGAGGACACTCAGATAGATGAAACACCTTCTTATACTCCTCTGATAAACGAAGCTGTTATTTCAAGGCTTCAAAACGAATTGATGCAGACCCAACAGGAGTTATCCAAATATAAGAACAAATTGGTACCCCTATGTGTGCATCAGGAACTGCTAGAAAAATTCAAAAATCTTGCTGTAACCAAAGATGAGACTTTCACAAACTTCATAGGTGACCAGGAGAAGGTAAAGAAATCACAAGCTCAGCTTGAAGAGGCCATGAAGCAAACAAATACTATTTGATGGGTTTACTCGGATGTCTTGTCTTGAAGATCGCCTACTACTAATTATGCTATTTTTTTATTAGAGAGATATCGGTTATTAAAAGTGAAAGCCATTAGAGAAGGGAAACCCACCAAATTTAAGACCACTACAAAATTTCTCCAATGTTGTGGGGAATAGAATGAGAAGGTTCAACGCCTCTTATGTGAACTTTATTTACACAGAAGATGATCGAGATAGTAACCCTAGTCCCTTCATAGGGGACATCTAGTTTCAAGAATTCCTCCCTTTTGCTAATAATTAGATCAAGTGGGTTAAAGCCTATAACATTTTTCAGAGAAGGCAACATAGCTTGGATCTCTGGGTTAGAGGAGAGCCCACTATATCCCTGCATCTCTTCACTCAATGTAAGAGATTCATGAAACATGAAGGGGTCATAGCTAAATTGAGACCACTCCACCAGGACATTGTAAAAGTAGGGAGATAATACTTTCAGGAGATTAGAGAAGATGCTTTATTAGTAGCCAAGAAAATATGGTAGGCCTGCATCAACAATGTTAAGAATCGGGAGCCCTTTAATTATATGAACTTTAAATTAATTGTTGTTCATTTCAACATGTACAAAAACATAATTTTATGCGTGGGTCCTACATGGATAGGGTGCCACTACAAGTGTCCAATTATATGGTACCATCCTGAGGGCTATCACCATGACTATGATCTTCCAGAGGGTCATGTAAACCAGGATTTTGCAAAATTCAAATAGAAACATGATTTTAGATTATATAAGGAGAAATTATATCCTGCTTATTCCTTGACATTGTGACACCTCAACCATCTCGTTGTATGAGTACATGTAGCAAGGTAAGCTGGGGAGTATTTTGGGCCATGAAAAAGGTACGTTTTACCCTCATAATTAGCTTGATTTATTACTAACTTTCATATGCTTACCTTCACTTTGGAAAAATATCTAGAAGAATTAATTGTAAACAAAGGGTAAGACTAATTGTCAACAAACTAGATGATTATGGGCATAAAAGCTAACTTTCTCTTTTTTTATGTGCAAGAAATATGAACCAATTAACCGATGTTCAAACGAATGAAAAACAATGACCAAGAAAGGAGAAATATCTTGTTCTGTTAATAAAAGCCAACAAAGAGTGAGGACGATCTCGCCTATTCTATAATGTGAATTGTTGGACAACTGTGAAATCCTGAGGATCTCCTGATCCTAAGGATTAGATATTATCTGTTCAATTTTTTCAGAGGATATAAAAGACTAATAGGTGAAATAGAACGGGTGGATTTTGACCAATATGTTGTAATTGTGTATTATTTACATTCCTTTAGAAAATAAGCTTTCACACTCAGCGATGTTGTATCTTGACTGTTGAATATAATGAAAGAGATAGTGGTTTTTCCATAATCATGTTCTGAAGATATTCTAGAAGACACTTTTGGAGTCTCTAGGCCCAGTCACTAGGAGCTCTACTGCTGTCTTGTGCTATATTCTTATTTTCCTTTTCTCTATTTAATCATTTATATGTTTTGTAGAATTATAATTGATTTAAACCTCATCAACATTGAATGGTTTGCGTTTATATTGATTTAAAGTCTTAATTGCTTTTATTTTCTGCATGAATGTTATCTCTGGTATTTACCAGAGTTATTTGAATATTTTGATTGTTGTTCATTCTGAGTGATATTATTTGGTTGATCAGTCATTGAGAATTTCAATTTCAAAGCATGACTGTGTTACTCTCTGTTTAGTTACTGCAGTATTACCTGTCTGGTTAAATAGACTGTTATAGATATCGATTAGTAATTCTAGTTAATTGTGAATTCTTTCAATATTTGCATTCTAGCTTGCTTCCTTCATAGAATAAATCAGAATTAAGTTAAGTTGATTGATTAAAGTTATTTGATGATTGCTTTAAGAATTTCCTTGATTTAACTTCAAGGATTAGACTTCACTTCTTGCAACGATTTCGATTGGTTAACTTCTGATTTCACTTGCATAAACTATGTTGAACACTCTTGAAATAAATAAACTTACCTTGGGTTGATGATTAATGTAGGCATTAGGATCATTTTAAATAGTCATCTTAATGCACCAACACCTGACATGATTCTCTCTCACCAGGTGAATTTGTAGGACTGTTAAAATGCCCTCTAAGCCCCCAAATTTGCATGCGCACCTGGTCATGTGGGGTCCCATAGGACCTAGGGCTAGCCCCCTCCACTAGTGGTCTCGACTTAACCGCCAGGCTGGTCACATCAAGAAGTTTGGCTGGCAGTTAAGGTTTAGAATGATGATTAATATATGTGATTAGGCTCCCCCCATATGCACCATTTATTAAACCTTAAATACAATTTCAAAACATATGATATTAAGAAACGCGATGGTGGTAGAATGGTAAGACCAATTGTTTGTTGGTGGGAGGTCACGAGTTTGACCCTTGCCAAACTCACCATGACCCTTCCCATAATTTAAACCAACTGGTATGTGCCACATGGCAGCCTCCGGTTCGGCCACGCACGTGGCGGCCTCTCATTGGCCTATTACTAAACTAATAGAATTTCCCCAATTCCGACTAATCTGCAATTTACAAATGGTGTGCCCTCATTATCCCATCAAAATATAGTCAATGGTCCAATCAATTGTAAATGGTCTAGTTAGTAGTGTGGAATGTTGACTGGGCAACCCTATCATCTAGAAACCAATATTTTTAGTTGTTTCTAAACACGAACAGAATGCAATTGCAGAAGAATATGAAGTTGGTTTTTCATGAAAGGAGTTACGTCGTATGAAGAACAATGATATCTATGCAAGCGCATAGGTTTAATTCCATTCTGAGAAATTTGAATTTTGAGCAAAAATTTGATCCACTGGATCAGATCTCAAGAAAATGCTCCCCTAACCTGAATTTTTGTACTTGTACATCCCACTAATGAACTAGGAACTTGAGTAATTCCATTTTGTTCCTCATGCTAGGTAACCAGAAGAATTTCAGCAAACCACAATTTCTAAGTGCCTCAATGGCGGTGGGATTATTTGTTGCATTCAATTTGTGTTTTTTATGCTCTCTCTATCTCCACACAAAGACAATTTTGTGCTAATCAGTACCTGAATCATCAATAAGGCGCTTATTAGGATCATTTTCATGTATAATACTAGACAAATTTTAAGAAAAATTGGTAATTTTAGCTGAGGAATTGCGCCCAAGCCTACCCCAAAAGGAATTAAAAAGTGTTGCAACCTTATCTACAGTGAAAATCTTCCTATATGCAACACACTTTTCGACAGAATGGGCATCGATTGCTCCTAGGGTGAGTCTTTGTAACGCTGTGGCTCTTAAAAATCCACAGAACTTGCATGAAATCACAAAAAGGAACCACAAATTGAAAGAGAAGTGTCTTAGCTCCTACCTGGAACTAACGAAACTGAAAATGATCCACTGGATTGGCAACAATCAACTACATAATATCAAGGGAAAAATGGCTTAGAGCTCTCACTGTTGAAGGTGAATGTCGAATGGTAAAAATGAATAGTCATTTTCATTATTTGTGGTTGTTGTTTTGTTATTTTATCATATTTAATGATTTAACCTACTAATTGTTCATTTTTTACCATGAAATGGGTATGTTTAATCATTCTTTTGATATTTTGAGTAGGTTAACAACTGTTTTAATGAATATTTCAATGTTTCATTTTGACCAAGGATTGCACTTTTATCTCTTTTTTCAGACTCCATAAACATAGAAAAAATGAACCCCTTGGAGTCCTCTTTGATATCTTTTAAGGCACCCAAAACATGAAAATATTTTCAAGAACTTGACTTTTCGAACTCATAAAAGAAAATGAAAACATGTCTACTCATTATAATTTTAACCTGTTTCGAACATAGATAGATTATTTACAAAAAAGGAATACCTTAGTTTAACATGGCGAAGAGGTTATCTTGAGTATTTTTTTTTGCCTTTTCAGGCTTGAGGGACTATCTATGAAAATGAACATATAGAGTTTTCTTTTTTGCCTCTTTTCAAACTCTCCAAACATGAAAAGGATTTAGATTTTTACCTTCTCTAGACTCATTAAAACATCAAACAATGATGGACTTGTCGAACATAACAAGGTTGAAACACTCCTCATTGTATGTTAAACATAATTAGAGCGATCCATCTGAAGGATGAAATTACAAATCAAGCATATGTTATCCTCCTCAAGCTTGTTAAAAAAATAAAGAGATATTGACCAGTATGTTTGGCGAAATTGGAAAAATAGGGAACTCCATTTGCTAATGCCAATGAGTCACACTTGAACATGAAACTATTCCACTTCCTCTTCGTTGTTGTTGGATTGGGTTATGTACTTGTCTTTTTTTTATCATATAATTTTCAAAGCCTCCATTTTCTGTTTTGGTTCAATTCTTCCAATTCCATTCAGCGTTGTCGTTGTGTTCAAGAGAAGTCTTTCAATCAATATCTTCTATAATACACTTAAACCTCCATTTCATGTATTCCTTTCCCGATCCAATTTTGTATCATCATCCTTATGTATGTAATAATGATACATGTTCCATGTCCTTGATGGGGGATATTGTTGGGGGTGTGTTATATTCTTCCATGACTAGCTTCAGGCGAGAAGCAGGGGGTAAGAGGGGCATGTCCATCTTCCCCACGCTTGCATCAGACGCACCCAAGGGGCCACAGGGAGGGTGTAGCCCCCCCTGTTTGGGGGTTTGTAGGAGGGTAGAAGCCCCCCTACACTAGGTTTTGGGGAGCACCCAAAAAAAAAATTTGTACCCTATATTAGGTGGGCGAACATACCTATGGTTTTCTGCATGGGTTTTCACATGGTTTTGGGTATGTTGGTTTTCTTCCCATGATATTTTGTAGATCCAATTAAGGGAACTAAGGTTATGTTCTAATCCATGGTTAATGGATTGGGGTTTGTGAATTCTTCGACATGTATATATATGTGTTGTATCATTGAAAGGAATATACTGAAAATTATGTTGGTAGTTCTGATTTTTGGATCTAGGGGAAAATATTTGTGTATATATATATTTTTTGTTTTTATGCTCTCACTATTGTTTATTTTCTGTTTTAATAATCCATATGCAGATAATTTTTATACATGGTTCAAACCTATTGATACATCAAGGCCCTCCTATGACGGGTCGCTTCCTATTGACATCAACTCATTATGTAGGAAGTTGACTTAGAAACACCCTTCTGTACGTTGGTGCTTGCATACATCAATGGAAATTTTGCTCACTCTCAGTGACAAGTTTACATAATCGACCTTCAATGGAAATATTTTTTGTGGTGTTCAAAATCAACTCATTTACTCACACCATATATATTGTATTGTAGTACCTTGAGACCCATTAACATCATCAATGGTTTTTCTCATGTTTGTTAATGACTTACTTCATTGGTTGGTAATCATATGGTGTCTACCATGTTCGACTCTAGATCATTGATTCACATGGTTAGACTCGTACATTAGATGGTAATTTGAACATGATAGAAGACCCCGGATCTAGTTTCATCCATCTGATCTATAATTACAGGATAAATACATATCAAAATATATGATGTCTATGGCAATACAGATAGCCATCTAGTCATGGGTCTATAGTTTTTCATCCGTGGACATGTATTTTGATCATTGTACATGTAATGTTAGCTTATGTATTGAGTATGGGTATGCCTCCCTTAGAAAATATATCATGATGTAAATGTACTGTAACAAAATATGATCTTGTCGGTTGTTCTTGATTTTGACTTGTCACAAGGTAAAGGACTTCAGTCACAAGTCACCTTTTTTGACTTTGCGCTTTAGGGGGCAATCTGTTATAGGCCATTTTATCACATCTTCTCAGTCATCCTACAAACTAGATCAGTCAACATCCTTTGACCCCTTGACATCATCATAGCACAAATCCCTATGCATGACACTACAATATCCCAGAGTTTATACCTGAAAACACCTTGTTTCAGTCATTTTAAGGACCAACTCTCCCTGGACTCCTATTGAAAAACGTTCACCTACAGTTTTCTCCGTTGTGGCTTTATTTTATCACCTACAATTATCTCTCCATTGCACACGCGTTGGTTCTAGAAATTCGGGAAAAGGAGAAAACTTATGGAAGCCTCCTTTTCCTGAAACTTCCAGAATTTGTTACAACCATTTATGTCATATAAAACATTTGAATCCTGCCCTATCCTACCTTGGATTTTCCATCCCTTATCCTTTGATCCCATCCTCCCATAAAAGGTGGATCTAACACCTTATATTGGTAATTAGATAAGAACTCCTAACTTACTCCCCTCACCTATATATTTGTGGTCATCCAAAAGCTAGGGGTTGGCTTTTGGAGATAGAATTATATCCTAATGTTTTTGTCGTAGATAGGTAACTTTACATGCATTAGGGTGATTAGAAGTGGATTTTGTGACAAATAAGGAACAAGTCAGCCTCGAGGAGTTCTTCTAAAAGATCAAGATCTATTTATGGTTGTAACGCCTTCCATTCATATTAAATAAAAGAGTTATTTGTTTCCCTATATGTGATGTTATGATTTCATCTATTTCAATTCCATGATGATACATTGTATGAAGTAATTAGATGATGCTACAAATATCTCGTAGATCATTGGATTGTTTTGTATGATTGTGCATGTTCTAATTTTGGCAATGGGATCTAGAATTCGAGCATTCAATGGAAAATATAGGAGCGAAGCATACAAATGATTATAGGTAGGCTTCCACCCATCATACATTTTATTTAAGGAAAAAAATTATTCTTTGTCCTTTTCTTGTTCTAGACTTAACCACCTAGTCTAGGGAATACACTATTCTCTGTAGTTGTAGATACTACAACTCTTTCACTTGATACTTGTTATCCTTCACAATGTGTGTGTTTTTCCTCTCCATAGGATATTTATTTATAAATTTCCTTTAGGTTATTTAGATAACCCTTGGTCCCTTAGGATTTAACCCACTCAACCTTTTAATAATTAATTAGAATGAATAAATTAGTTTTCTAAGGTCCGAACCCACAAATTTGGGTCTAAAACCCCAACCACTTGGGTTGTAACAACCCTGCGTTAAAACTTCATGTAATAAAGTTAATAAAGGAAAAATAATGCCATATTCATATGATCTGTATAGTAAAATTGAAGGTTTTTCATGAAAATTTCAAGTGAAATGTTTAGGATTTTATTTAATTAGGTCAATTACATTAACATATAAACATGATTTTAAACTCATATTTACATAAAATAATGAAGACATTAGTACCATAACATCATACACATGAAAACTAATGATGAAAGAGTTCACCCCTCCTGGGAAACATCTCTTGGTACAACTTCCAATGTTGGGCCTCTTTCATTATGCTCAAAATATGTGTTTAAATCAAGTTACAATGCTCAAAATGAAAAAAAAAAAATGTTTCCAATTGCTCCAAAACAGGAAAAAACCCCTATTTGGGCTCTATCTGCACTCAAAAAGGTCACTAATTGACTAATTTATGCTCCATCGAAGCTTTCCTACTAACTATCCTCCAAATCGCACCCACCTGCTATCCATCCTACAAAATTTTCCTTTTTTGGCCACGTGGGGCGACAAATTTTCCTCGTGCCAGGGAGATTCCTGCCAGTTCCGGTGAAATTTATCGGACCATTAATTTGCCTATGTAAACCCATGATCTGACAAAATAGCACCATGTTGTGCACTACTGGTCATTGCATATGTGGTTAGTTTGAACAAACTATGGTGCCAAATACTAACCTGCTCTCAAAATAGGGTTTGGTGGTGTGGTTGGGTTTGAAAATTGTTGTGCCATATATGCTAACCAAACCCCACTTAAAAATTTTGGTTTTCATGTTGGTGTGGTATGGTTCCCATCGGTGGTAAAAAACTATGTTATAACATTAAACGTCACCACCCAAACATGTTCACATGTCATGACCGTCAAACTATTGGTTGAACCACCATAACCTATTAACTCTGAAACTTTGAGTTACGACATATATTATATGGTTTGGAAACATGTGATATGGTGTTGTGTTATATCATGTGATTCGATGTTAACATAAGGTTTGACAACATTAATCTATGGCATATGTTACGATAGTAACATATGGTATTGAAATTTAACATATGGTGTTGGGGCCAGGTAGGGAGATTTTTAAGGATGACATTGTATCTTAAAGTTTATAAACTTTGGTGAATTTTACTAGTATCTAGTAGAAAAATAATAAAATGTTTGATGACATTTTCTACAAATATATAAATTTATAATTATTTTACATTAGTTTGTATAAGGTCTTAGCGATTTTTAAGGTAAAATAATTTTATACTATAAAACTTGGGTGAATATTTTTTAGAAAAGATGGAAAATGGAAAATTTTATCTTGGAAAAAATATGGAAAATAAGCCTACCTACGAATATTAGCCCCTAAAATTTTCCTTGACAGGTTTAACTGTGGGCCCATGTCACCCTGCCATGTCTTGTGGTTGGGTGGACGGAGGTTCGGGGGTTAACCCCATTCCTCACCCCCCAAAAAAACCCAATGAAACTTTAAATAGGCATTACATACCATAGTTTACAAGAAACACCAGCAGCGCAGTGGTATGAGCTACGCTACCACCTAGGAGGTCCATCGTTGGAACCCTGTGGAGGCCTGATTCACCATATACCAAAATTTTTCCAAGTAATGGGAGGCCATGTGGCTGCCACTGATTGGCCCACATGTCTCTCCGTCATTGGTCCAAAAAAACAACCCATAATCCAATCACATCTCAAGAAAATCTACCAACTAAAATATGAGACTTGTTAGCATATAATGTTCATAAGAGTATAGTCACATGCCCAGTCAGCGTACAGACTACCAATTGGGTGTAACTGCAGCCTACTTTACAAAAATTTTAGTTGTTTTCCAATTTGGTCAGAGATATATATCACGAACATACGATATTTGTTTTTAGTGAAATGAATTCTGTTGGATTCTAGGCGATGATATCTTTGTTTTACCATTGGCTTTGATTTGTTTCAAGCACTTTGAAGTTTGAGCATTATACTGATCCAATGGATCAATCCTCCCCACTAGAAGCTTTTGGACCTACAAAAGCTCATTCTTAATCAACAAATAGATGAGGGTACAGTTCCCTCACCCTTCTAGCCTCAATCCACTTAGATTTTCTTTTATTTGTGGCTTTGATATTTTCATGAAAGTACATTACTTTCCCTGATTTTGGAGTCCTTGTCTTGTTGTCGAAGATCACGTCTTGTTACAATCTTCCAAGATTTCTGGAAAAGAAATTTCCCTTGAAGGAATCTCAAAATTTCCTTCCTCGGTCTTTAATAAAAGGAAACTTATTCACTTTCAAGTTCACTTCAACTTGAATGTTGTTGTCATAATGATTCTTAGCATTTTTATCCTTGCACTTGGCTCGACTCTTTACCAAATTTGATTTCCATCGCCATGCACCATCCATTTTCAGAGACAAGACATTATGAAAACCACTGGAAGAATTTTTAGAACCAATATCCTCTTTGTCAAATAGCCTTTGCATTTTATTTTTTACCCCTAAATTCTTTAACACTGTCATATTTTTCACACCAATGTTAAAGAATGATGCATCCTACTGCAATTGACCTTCTTCTTTTTTACCTCTTTTAGGAGGCAACATGTTAAACTAGTGAAACATATTATCACATGGATTAGAAACCTCAATGAAATCAGATTTAAAACTTGATTTATATGCTAGAAAGGCTTTAGTGTCCTCAACATATTTATTCTTGAACATTAAAAATGGAAAATCTAACTAGCATTAACTATCCTCTTCATTTGTCGATCATTCATAAGAGATAACTTCAATTTATTGCTATGCGCTCTAACAATGTACTCAATCCCATTCATTAAAAATTGATATTTATCCTTGTGGCGATGGAAAATAGTTGTCCTATCATATACAAAGGGCTTCCCAAAAAAATCCCACATATATATATTGGAAATAGATTCAATGATGGAAAAGGATTAGAAAGGAGCAACACCAAAATTATCATTTAGAACAAAGGAGCAGCATTAGAGGCAAAGGAGCAAGGCAAAGGAGCAGCAAAGAGCCATGGATCAACACCAGAATTATCATTAAGGAAAAGGAGTAGAGAGGACCAGTAAAAAGGCAAGGAGTAGCATTAGATTCTTTATCAAAGAGAAAAGGAATCAAAGGCAGCAAGCTTGGGTCAAGTCATGAATGAACAGGTCAAGTTGGGAAACTGGGTTGTATGAATACAAATAAGTGAACGTAGTTCCTATGAACTTCGTTGTAGATCAAAGTATGGAAGAACATGGATTTATTGAAGACGTGATTCCATCGACATGTATCAGTGTGCAGGAGGAATGGACAGTCATGATCAAGTCAGAGAAATGACACCGAGAGAATGGATGCACCAGATTATGTTGCATTGGCCACAAGACGATTGGCGCACATCGCAGTCGGTGACTTTTATATTTACATGTTAAGAAATCACAAGTTATATTTCTTAATTTTTGATACAATGAGGAGCCACGAGTCGGGCGGAGGTCCATGTGCATATCCCACATCGCATGTGATATGATATAACTATTAACAGCGTAGAGGTAAATGTGCAAAATGCTGATTTGAGATGGGTTAAACTCCGTGATGTGCGGTAAGGTTTTTGCACTGATTGTCGATAAGGTAAAATGTCTGATTTGTGATAAGATATAGAAACTGTGAAATACGAAGTGCGGGAGATGACATGGAAATATGACATGGCATGATGACGTAGAGATGGCATGGACCTGGCCCGCATATCGCACATCACAGGCTCAGGAGGATAACCACTCAATAATCATGTTAAAATGTTGAAGTGCGAAATGCGATAAGAGTATCAGATGCAATATGCTTCAAAGCTAAAGTATAGAGGATTTAAAGTCCAGAATGAGACCCATTCATATACCACACATCATAATCAGTGATTCTTATATTTATATGTTAATACATCGCAAGTTAACTGTTTTAAGTTACAATGTGATAAGAATTGCGGTTTTTGATGCGATGCAATCGCATATCGCATATGATAAGAGGAAAATTGTTATTGCTATGAGCTAAATATTTTGAAATGCGAAATGTGCCCAGATGTGATACCTATCAAAGGTAAACACTAATATAATTCAAGTCTAGAAGTATGAGGTTTTCCATTGTTAAATTGCATCAGAGAGAAAAGGAGCCTTATAATGGAGATCGCCTGAATGCCGAAATGTGATGGAAAGTGTACATGATGAATTATTCAAATGAAATAGAATATATTTCAAGTCTAGCCTTACACCTATTTAAGTGGAAATAGGTTTGAACATGGAAAAAGGAGACTTGGGTAAGTGACTCGACATAGAACAAAGGGGAAAGGAAAAAGATGAATGTTGCAGTAATAAGAACACATGCACCATGGGTCGATTTAGGCTCAGAAACTCCGAGCAGAGTTGGGTGTTCAGAAAAGAAAAAGGCTA
Organism: Pinus albicaulis; assembly: GCA_034641835.2. Taxonomy (NCBI): domain Eukaryota; kingdom Viridiplantae; phylum Streptophyta; class Pinopsida; order Pinales; family Pinaceae; genus Pinus; species Pinus albicaulis. Next base: position 345,870,178 of record CM076569.1, on the reverse strand, counting down.
AATGCTGCGGGAAAGAGAAAGAAGGTAGCAGGGTCAAGTTGGTAAAAAAGGATGTTATGCAACACAATTAAAATGTAACATCATAAACATAATAGACAAAGGTACAACAAGAAGAAGAGGACAAATGCATTGCAAATCTAAGAAGCTGATATATTTTATATTTTTTGTGATGAAAAGGCAAGTCTCCAAGGCAAAGGAAAACTCCATTTGATACTGAAATAAATACATATATTTTTGTAACATTATGAATATGCTGAGTGAGGAAATGAGTGGGTGGAAGGCAAAGACTCATGCATGTTCACATCATATTCCCATATAGAATGCGAAGATCCATGAATTTATCTCTATAAATGATGTTATTTTAATGTGCATAGAGAGGTTAGAGAGTGAAAGAATGAAAGTGAGTAGATAGAGATATTGTGCACATCCAGAGCTAATATGAAGTAGATATAAAGGTTGAAAAGGTAGCAGTGGAGGAGTGTAATAGAGCTGATATCCAAGTCAATCAAAATTTTAGTTTCATGTTGAGTGACGAGATTGTAGTCTCATTTCAAGTTGTAGCTTGATAAATGTCCAGTTGTAGATGGTTGAGGTAGAAGCCTCCTGTGGGTTGTAGCCTACACAAAATAGATAAGAGTTGGAGTGTAATATTCCTACTTAGCCTAAGCTAAGAGGAATATTCATTTTTGTTTTATTTTCTATTGCATGAATAAAGGAATAAAGGAGGACATGTAAAACTCCTAAAAAGATTGAATAAATCAATGCCCATGTGAACACAGATAAATCAGGGCTATGTAAATAATCACTTGCAGGTCTGAAAGGGGTTTGCGCTGTGAGACTGGGTCAACCTTGACCAAATCTACAGCGCTGTCTAGGTTCAATGCATCTCCAAAAGGGACAACATAGTTCTAGAAGGAGGCCCCTCATGTGAAAGAAGCTCACTCATCAAGGTGGTTTAGGGTTGGAAAAGGCTTTCATCTTATAAAAGGAAGGGAAGGGAAGCAAGAGAAGGTTGTTGATTGATCATATTTATGAGTATCTTGTCTTCTAAGAAAAATACTATTTGCTACCATTTAGTAGAGAATTGTGCTTCTTAGCACTTGGAGTTCCTATGTAGGGATATCACTTGTTCCTTTGAGGATCCTTGGAGGAATATTTTCTAATTTGATCCACTATCAGGCTTGAGGCCAAGCTCTACTTTCAATTGCATTACATATCCAGTGAGGGTTTGTCTACTTTTTCAAGCTGCAGCAAGTGGGATTCTAGATCTGCAGATTTCTAGCATGTTTTTGGGAGTCTCTTCTCATGGAGTGTGTCTTTTAACCTCCTGGAAGAGTGCCTCTCCTGTTTTCATTTTAGATCTATGACTTGGTAGTGGGCCATATTTTCCATTTGAGCTACAACTTTGTTTCCGTTGATTTACTGCGTTATTTTGATATGAGGTTCTTTATGGTGTTTTGATTCTAGTTTTGATCATAGATCTCTGGTGCCGGGCATTGCCCTTCATTTTGGTGATCCATGGATTAGCTTGCTGATCCATGTTCTATTTAGATCTGACATATTGTACTGTAATTTTATATTCATAAATTACTACAACATTTTATAGATCTGCAACTTGTAACTCAGATCTACTCTTATTTATGTATGATTTGGGCAAAACCCCAAGGGGATCTTATAAAGAAAACTATCTAGTTTCCAGATCTGAAATAGATCTAATGTTTTGTCCACATATCTGTCCTAGATCTGAGTTGTAATATGAAACTATTACAGCTCCTAAAAATAACGTTGTTGAGCCATTTCTTCTGATATATATATATGTTGTAACTCTCTTTTCTAAAGATATCTTGCTATATTGTCTCAAGTAATCTACTGTATATTGAAAGAGCTTCACTTTACTTCTGATTTGATGTTTCACATTCATTTTTTAATCATATTTAATGGCCTCCTGCTCATATTTTTCAAGAATGTGTTATTCTTGAAGCAGTTTGTTGTGCATAGCTGCAGCCCCTCTTGTAGGGTGTTTTTCAGCTAGACTAGGTTGTGGGATACTTCTTTACCACACCTAGTTTGAGTTTATTTTTTCTCCCCTCGTGGATCTAGACTCTAGATCTTCTTATATAAGGGATCCAAGGGTTTTAAACTCATTTCTGTACATCAATCTCCCAGGAGTGCGTTATTTTTACAAGCCTGCTGTGTAATCCCCATTTTGGGATATTATAGTGGTATCAGAGCTCCTTTTTTGGCACAACTTGTGCTTGCCTTGGAGCACCAACCATGTTTCATTCAGAATAATATGAACCTCTTACTAAGAGGGAGAAGAGGTATCATAACAGAATTCATAAGAAGTATGACTATACTACTAAAGATCAAGATAAGGGTAAAGCCCCTGAAACTACAAGTGATAAAGAAGGAGAAGAGTTTGCAAGAAATCTGTTGGTGGCCATGAGAGATCTTGCCAAGGAGATCAAGGAGATGAGGGTGGATAGAATGAGGGAATCTCTTGGAATATTTCATCAAGGAGAAAGCTCTGACATGTCTCATCATGGGACTGGTCAACCAGTGAACCTACTGCAAGCTCCACAAGCCTCACAACGCTCCACTATGCCTACCTTCTTGGCTATGGAGAATGAAGGAAGACAAGAGAAAGCCTCCCTTGAAGGTTAATTTGTGGAGTATGATTCTCAAAGTCAGAGATTCAAGGATAACTTGAGTTTCCAAGATTTTTGTCACCTTAAGGATAGAAGAAGACCAGGCTAGCAGTATAGAGATGGTGGATTCTTTCATGGTAGACACCACTCTATGGGAAAATTATTTTTTCCCAAGTTTGATGGATCATCCTCCAGCTCTACCAATGCATGGGTAGAGAAGCTAGATATCTATTTTCAGTTGAACAAAGTCCCTAAGGTTGAAGCCATCAAGATTGCAGCACTGCACTTTGAAGATGAAGCACACAATTGGTGGTTCCATGGGTTGTATACATTGGGACACATCAATGTGAATACCTATGCTGAGTTTACTAGAATACTGGTGGAGAGGTTTGACAGGAAGGATCTTGAAGCACCCTTCATAAGCCTTGCAAAGCTGAAGCAGTCAGGAGATGCAGAGACTTATATCTTTGAGTTCCTGAGATTATCAGTCATGGTCCCTGATCTATTTGTAGCAAGGGGAGTCTACATGTTCATCGATGGCTTGGAGGAACCTTTGCATGAGTTGATCAAATATACCAAACCCATCAGTTTTCATGATGCCATTGAGAGGGCTAAAGATCTCCAAGATTCCTTGCCAAAAGCAAAGACAACTTTCCAAAGCAGGGCCCCTCACTTTTCTAAGGGGAAGGAAGGAAAAGTTGCTCCTCCCAAGGAGAAATCTTTGAAGAAACCACTAGATATTGATCTCAAGAGGGAATTGAGGAATAAGAGACTGTGCTTCACTTTGTAAGAGTCATGGGCACCGGGACATAGATGTGCTGCTGGGAAAGCACACTACATAAAGGTCTTCTCAGATTTTGAGGAGGAAGATGAAGGTGATGAACCTAGGAGGGGTCATAGTGCTGATGATGATGATGAGGGAGATCAAACACCATCTAGAGATGGGAAGGGAGCCTTTGCTCCAACAATTTGGACTCTTGCCTCTTTGAGAGGAGTGCCTAAGTACTTGACTCTAAGAGTACAAGGTTCAGTCATGAATCAAAGAGTATCTGTCCTAATTGAAAGTCAGGCCACCCACAACTTTATTGATGCTCATCTTGTGCAGAGAAGAGGAATCTCCACTGATACTTTTGAGAGATTTTTTGTTTTTGTCTCAGGAGATAGGACCATGCAATGCATGCAATATTTTCCATCACTCTCTATCACTATGGAATCCTACACTTTGGTGGATCACTTCTTTGTAGTTGACATACCAAACACCAACATCATCTTGGGTGTCCAATGGTTGATTACCTTGGGGAAGGTTACCATTGATTGGAAAGCTTTTCAAATGGAGTGGGTGGAATTGAAGAGTGGGAAACCACAAATGATTCAACACATGCACACTTATCCTTCACCTAATGTTTCCACACAAACAACAGAGATGGATTTGCGTAGTGGAAGAAGGGATCTCACAGTTCCTTATCTCATGTTCATGGGGATGTGGCAAGGGACACTCTTATCTCATGGCAAGCCACCTGGAATGCCATCATATTTAGATCTTATGGGGGAAGCCTCAAAAATTACTGCTCCAAATCTATCCAGGAAGGATTGGAGAAATGGAAGATCAAGCTGCAGCACTGTGGGAGGAGAATAATGGGGGGATCAACCTTCCAACAAACAATTTTGGCATGGGTAATGTCAAAAGGGAAATCAGCAACATGAAAAGCATTCCCATGGATGTATCAGCAATGCTGTCATTGTTGAGAAGTGTGGATATTTATTGGAAATCTCAACTACTTGTAAGGTATTCCAAATATCTCCACACAGGTATGACACTATATGGCATGCAGCAAGAAGAGGGCTACTTAGTCCAAGGAGGAGTCATCTATTATCATGGTAAGATATTCTTGGCTAGAGCCTCCAAGATCAAGCAGAAGATCCTATAAGGAGCATATGAAGAATTCTTCCTTAGCCATATGTATTCAATGAAGATCTATTCCCTGATCATGAAGAGTTTTGATTGGGAGGGTATGAGAGAAGAATTATATCAACACTTTAAAGAGTGCAATAGCTATGGAGGATTGGGGCAGCCAATGGAATATTTGCAAGAGTTATCTCAGCCAACTCTTCCTTTGCTTGAGGGGAGGGGAATGCTCATGCACAACTCCATGCGTGTGAAATACTGTGATGGTAAAGGATTTGATCATGCCAAGAAAGTTTTATTTTCTGATCTATTATATTCCTTTGCCATGCTTTTGCAGGATATGACTCCTAAAGGAAGTGAGAGATCATGTGGATCTCATAGTTTATTGGGGGCCAATGGAAATTCTGAACTTGGCCACTCCCTTGATGTGCAAAGGGAGATTCCTTTCCATGATGGGTGCTTCCCAAAGGCACCAAACTTATGTAACACCTTTAGGCATGTTAAGGTGAATCATGCAGAAAAAGTGTGGTGGGAATGCCATTTGCCACACCTGGATCTAATGAAGACAATAGGTGCACTGTGCTGGCATCACATGTGGGATTTTGACCCACCTCCTCAAGTTTAGATTTAAATTTGCATGTATGTAGTCTTGCTTCCATGCATTGATGATATAGTTGTATTTTTTATGGGACTGTATGGATAGAGGATGGGTAGTGTGTATGTACCACATGTTTTGGAACTTCATCCTATACTTCATGATACATGTTTCAAATGTAGCATTGCTCCAACTATGTTAATTTCTGTTGAGTTTTTCACTCCTGAAGGGATGGAATATGCACATATTATGTTGGCCTTGGAGGAAAAATTCATGATGATTTTGCTTGTTGAGCACTTGACTTATGATGAGGATTTGATCCTTGATGATGCCATGTAATATTCCAAATCTGGAATTTCTACACTATTGGGAATATCTCAAGATATTACCAATGTGGAGATCAACAATTCATAAACATGAGCTAGAAATAGCAGGGAATGCATTGAAACAAAAATTCTAGAAGATCCACATAACCATTACCTTAGATTATAACAGCAACAAATGTATACAAGATCTTGAGGAAATGATCTCTCAAGCTAGGCAATGCAGCCTCAATGAAACATGTACATGAAATATGGAGAAATACTACTATATAAAGAGGCCCTGGCTATGACTGTGCAATCCTTGAGGAGGAACTACTGCAAAATTTCAATAATACATAGATGTGACAATAATGGCTCAAATAAATAAGGGGGAGAAATATCTCAACCCCTGAAAACAAACAATACACAATCCTCAAAGGGATTGGCTGAAATATACACAAAATGGAAAATATGCAGAAATGCCAGAGTTACTGGGTAGCTGCAGCAACTCAAGAACTAGAAATAAATGGAGAATACTGAAGATGCCGAAATCAAAGACAAAATCTCCTCCAATGAATCTCTAGAATGAAAGGCTAATGCTCTCACCTAAAATCTCACCCTCCAAACATGTGGAGCAAGTCTCCATTGCAAACACACTCATAAATAACACAATCTAGTGAAGGGACTGCACTATTGGTGAAGAGAAATGCTTGGCCTTGATGCCAAAGTCTGCAATAACCTCCGGAATATCTCCAATATGATATCTCAAAGGAAATAGAGACTCCTCCCCTGAAAATAGCTGATGGAAGTGATGTAGTGAACCCTCACTGCAACACCTAGCAACACAACATTACTCTACTGCAGAAATAACGTTGTCTTGATGGAGGATGCTTGGCCTCAAGCTTGGATGTGAGGAAAAATGAAGAAAAATTCCTCAAGAGACCTCTCAAGAAGGATAAGGAATCCTAAATAGGAATTCCCCTAGAAATTCTTATTAAACAACAAAGAATGCTCAATTGTCTGAATAGAGAATGAGATGAATAATACAAAGCATGAGCAACAATGGTAGCCTTGCCCTCCTTTTAAACAAGTGAAATCTCTCTCTCCATGGGCCCATAAATTAGGGTTTCCTCCACCAAATATCATATTCCTAATTCACACTGCACTGTCTCATAAAGTGATCCACTCCTCCTATGGCAACGTTGTTGACTTGGTCAAACATGACCTTGCCTTCATGCATTTTCCCCTTTTCACACTTGAGGGTGTAAAATGAAGCTACTATGATGATCCCTTTCATATTATGAGGGATTTTATTTATGTATTTAATTAGAATGGGCTCCTTTACCCATTTATTTAGCTGCATTGTGGTGAAAGAAAAATTTTAATGTTCCATTTAGCCATGTGCTAAAATGGGAACATTACAGTCCTCCCCTCCAAAATGTTGCTTGTCCTAAAGAAACTGTAAGGATAGAACTAAAATATCTCCACCCAAGGAATGGAGTCTAAAATATGTTGAGGAAAATCTCCCTCATGTAGACCCTCCATCCCCCAAGCAATTAGCCATACAAAATGAGTTACCCTCCAACATGACAACTTCTGACAGTCATCTTCCACCTTTGGATCCTGTAATGTAGGTGGGCTGAAAATATAATCTTGGTAGACAAGATAGCCTACCCCACACTAGCCTCCTCTCCACTTAGGATAAGTGTAGAGTGTATGCTGATATTCGGCTACAACAATGTTGCCCTGAAGTGGAAAAATGAAGACTATACCTCAAAGGATCACTTCTCCAGCGTTATGAAACATGTTGTCCCAATCCATCTCATATGTGATGAGTTGGAATTCATCATCATATGGCATCTAATCAAGCATATGACCCACCTCAAATGGAAACAAGTGTTTTGTTGTAGTGGCTACATGTCCTCTCATGCTCCCATTAGAACATGTAATGCAAATAATGTGGGAGTTCTCTCCCCCAAGGGACACATCCAACCAATGTGCCATTCCCCCAATGATGCTCTCAAAAAATACAAAGATAACATCAACATAATGAAAAAGAATGAGAACCATTCTTGCTGTCATGTGTGGCAAGGGAGAAGGACAATGGTCCCTCAATTGTAACCAATGCAGTTTGACCCTCAACTGCAAAATAGTGTGACAAAAAGTGTGGCCTCTCAACCACTTGTTTGTTTTCCCACTCTCCTCAAATGTATGGAGGAAGTGAATGATATATGGTGCAAGGTGAGTATGTCCTCCAAAATACATTTCCTCCCCAAGTCCTCCTAGAGAATGGTCACCAATAGTACCCATGGCCTCAAGTAGACCATGGGGTCTAGCAAAAGAATGCTCCTCCTTGGGGCAACATCCTGTACATATATGGTTAAGGGATGAATATATAAATCATCATGCAAATAAACAATACCCTTACCATAAGTTTTGCTTTTAGAAATGGAGTGGCTCAAAAATGAGTCTCCTCTCATCCTCAAAGAGTAAGGAGGTGGTTGTGCTAACTCCTCCAAAGAGTTATTTACCTTCTCCATTTGCACATGATCTATGCATCTCCTCATATGCTAATCTGTCAATATTATGCAAGCAAGATGATCCTGGGAATACTCCATTAACAACCTAGAGCTTCAACATGGATCTATCCTCCATAGTGATAGTGCTATTGATCCCTCATGAAGGTAATTTGTCATATGGTTATCTCCCAAGGTCTCCACTCCTCTAAAATCAACGAATGGTGCCTCAACATGTGAAGCATCTCTCATCATCCGCTGATCCAGTGGTCTCCTCGGCAAAATGTCTCCATGCAGTGAGACATCATCATCAAGTGGTGACTACATATATGAATGAAAAAATCTGTCCATGCTTCTACTACACAATCCAATCACCTCCCTAGGTGAATCAACCTCTATAAATAAATAGGGATGTGTACTCCTCATCTCATGATGCTGGGTCTTCTCCCTACTTCCTCCTTGTGTCTCCTTGGATTTACACCTCCTCAACAATGGCACAAATAGAACATGAATTGTGCCTTGATCTACGTCCATGAGATCATGGGGACTTCCTTGCAAAGATGCAAGAATCGCTCTACCTGGAGCAATAGCTCCTCCTTCCTTTACATGAGGCACTAGATAATCTCTAGATGGCACAGCGTTGTTTCCCTCAGCTTCCTCAACATAGATGGGCAACCCTCCAATAATGTTGCTGCAAATATGGAATCTCTCCCATGGTGGAAGTAATTCCTGATCATCGAAGGTTAAGGAGTGTCTCCTTTGCACCATGATAGTGCCATCTCCTACTCTTGCAACATCATACAAGAAATGAGAGCAACTCTGCCCTTGCTCTCCAAATAGCAACCCAAGCAACAAAAGTTTCTACTGCTTCCTCATGCTCTCATCATACAAGATATGTGATGAAGACATAGTGAATGTCATGAATGTTGCATCATCACTATGCACCCATACTGTTTTCTACTCCATGATGCCAGCATCCTACCACATCTTCTCCATCATCATACCCTTGGAAAGAGTGTATGCCAAGTGATGGCCAAACTCCTTCAAGAGTAACCAATGCAGCCAAGCGTCCTGCTGCCTGGTATCATAAATCTACAAGTAGATTACCAACTTCTTGCTCACCATACACATCCACTCAACCAATTGTGGGTGTTTCCTTCCACCCTCCATCTTGGTACTCCTCCCATGAGGGCTACTATCATCCTAAATCAGGTTGTTTCACTTCATGGGATCTTGAAATGCAATCTTCCCGAGGATCAATTTGACCCTATGAGGATCCAAATAGGTGGTAGGAAAAAAACGTCCCATCATGATGTGCATGGCTCAAGGAATGTCCAACACAGTCATGAGAGATTTTATCCATTCGAATATTTCCTCCATCTACTATCTGTTCCTATGAGAAGGGAAGTACCTCCTCAAATTGATGAAGAATATTGCACTCCATGATGTGTGGGAGTGCACCTCTACTGAAATCTCTCTGGGGGATCTCCTCCTCATGCATGTCCTTCCAAAACCAAAGAGGCCTTAGATCTGCTACCAGTAGAAGTCTCTCTTTGAGCTATGGCAAGCTCATTGAGAGAGTGTCATCTAGAGAGGAGAAAGCACTTCTTATCTCTATATGGCTACTCCTTCTCACTACTTCCTTCATGGCTTCCTGAATGACGTTGTTCTCTGAATGCTCACATGAGGAATGATTCCTCCTTTCTCCATCATTACTTAGCGCAGTGCTATTCTGCTACTCTAGATCAACTACATGCAATGATATAGATCCATCCAAAGTGTTTGCTGAAATGAAAAGAGATAGATGCTCAATCATACCTTGGTGAAATGTGGAAGCTCCCTGCAAGGTTGCAAGAGTCCCCTCCTCATAAGTGTTGGCCTCCCAAACTGTTGAAGATGAAGGTTGCTCCTCCATGGTCTCAATAGCGCTAGTACATGCCTCAATAACTAGTGGTGAGGGCTCCTCCCTCCTTTTTCCAAACCTCCTGATCAATATTTGAGAAAAATCAACAAGAGTAGAAACCCTTGTATGGCTTAGATGGCTGATCCACCAATCCTTTGCTTCACCTTCAAGGTGCAGTGCTGTAATTTCTATAGCCTCTCTATCTACTATAGGATGTAGCAGGAAGGAAGCCTCTAGCTTATTTACCCAAACCTTTGCTGCACAAGCGTGTGATCCATCAAATGTGGACAATAGGAATCTATTGCCTCTCATCATCCTATAGTTGTAGGGTCTTCTTTCTTCTTTCTGCTGAATAAATTGTGGAAAAACTAGAGTCTCTTGGAAGGCTCTAGGTTTAGCTCAGTATTCAGCCAGGTACTCACTTAAAATTTCGAATTCCAAGTGTTATTCATGCTTCATGCCTTCTCTTCTGTGAGAATAGGAAGTGCATGGTCCTTCCATTTCTCCTTCCTCATTCTTCTTGACCTCCTTGGAGAGGTTTTCTCTGGATCTGAAAATGGATGAGATTAAACTCATATTCTTCATCATCTTGATCTTCTTTGGCTAAGACTCATAGGCTGAGCCAGAGATCATGCTTTGATACCATTGTAATATTCCAAATCTGAAATTTCTACACTATTGGGAATATCTCAAGATATTACCAATGTGGAGATCAGAAAGTCATAAACATGAGCTGGAAATAGCAGTGAATGCATTAAAACCAAAATTCCAGAAGATCCACATAACCATTACATTAGATTATAGCAGCAAAAAATGTATACAAGATCTTGAGGAAATGATCTCTCAAGCTAGGAAATGTAGCCTCAATGAAACATATACATAGAATATGGAGAAATACTGCTATATAAAAGAGGCCCTGGCTATGACTGTGAAATCCTTGAGGAGGAACTGTTGCAAAATGTCAATAATACATAAATGTGACAATAGTGGCTTAAATAAAGAAGGGGGAGAAAGATCTCAACCCCTAAAAACATGCAATACACAATCTTCAAAGGGATTGGCTGAAATATACACAAAATGGAAAATCTGCAGAAATGTTAGAGTTGCTGGGTAGCCGCAGCAACTCAAGAACTGGAAATAAATGGAGAAGACTAAAGATGCTGCAATCAAAGACAAAATCTCCTCCAATGGATCTATAGAATGAAAGGCTGTTCCTCTCACCTAAGATCTCACCCTCCAAACATGTGGAGCAAGTCTCCGTTGCAAACACACTCAGAAATAACACAGTCTAGAGAAGGGACCGCATTGTTGGTGAAGAGAAATGCTTGGCCTTGATGCTAAAGTCTGCAATAAGCTCCAGAATATATCCAATATGATATCTCAAAGGAAAGAGAGAATCCTCCCTTGAAAATAGCTGATGGAGGTGATGTAGTGAACCCTCACTCCAACACCCAGCAACACAACATTACTCTGCTACAGAAATAACACTGTCTTGATGGAGGATGCTTGGCCTCAAGCCTGGACGCGAGGAAAAATGAAGAAAAATCCCTCAAGAGACCTCTCAATAAGGAGAAGGAATCCTAAATAGGAATTCCCTCGCCAATTATTGCTAAACAGCAAAGAATGCTCAATTTTTTGAATAGACAATGAGATGAATAATAAAAAGCCTGAGCAACAATGGTTTCCTTGCCCTTCTTTTAAACAAGAGAAAGCTCTCTCTCCATGGGCCCATCCATTAGGGTTTCCTCCACCAAATATATTCTTCCTCATTCACACTGCACTGTCTCATAAAGTGATCCACTCCTATGGCAGCATTGTTGACTTGGTCAAACATGACCTTGTCTTCATGCATTTGCCCCTTTTCACACTTGAGGGTGTAAAATGAAGCTACTACGATGATCCCTTTCATATTATGAGGGATTTTATTCATGTATTTAATGAGAATGGGCCCCTTTACCCATTTATTTAGCTAGAATGTGGCAAAAGAAAAATTTTAATGTTCCATTTAGCCATGTGCTAAAATGGGAACATTACATGCCAACAATGAAGGAGGAGAAGTACTACAGCTCTTACCCTATCAGTTGCTTGAGGACAAGAAATTTTTTGGAGGGGAGGACTGTAATATTCCTACTTATCCAAAGCTAATAGGAATATTCATTTTTGTTTTATTTTATGTTGCATGAATAAATGAATAAAGGAGGACATGTAAAACTCCTAAAAAGACTGAATAAATCAATGCCCATGTGAACATAGATAAATCAGGGCTATGTAAATAATCACTTACAAGTCTGAAAGGGGTTTGAGCTGTGAGACTGGCTCAACCTTGACCAAATCTATAGTGTTGTCTAGGTTCAATGCATCTCCAAAAGGGATAACGTAGTTCTAGAAGGAGGCCCCTCATGTGAAAGAAGCTCACTCATCAAGGTGGTTTAGGGTTTGCAAAGGCTTTCATATTATAAAAGGAAGGGAAGGGAAGCAAGATAAGGTTGTTGATTGATCATATTTCTGAGTATCTTGTCTGCTTAGACAAATACTATTCTCTGTTGTTCAGTAGAGAATTGTGCTTCTTAGGACTTGGAGTTCCTATGCAGGGATGTCACCTCTTCCTTTGAGGATCCTTGGAGGAGTATTTTTTGATTTGATACACTGTCAGGATTGAGGCCAAGCTCTACTTTCAATTGTACCATAGATCCAATGAGGGTTTGTCTGCTTTTGCAAGCTGCAATAAGTGGGATTCTATATCTGCAGAGATCTAGCTTGTTTTTGGGAGCCTCTTCTCATGGAGTGTGTCTTTTAACCTCCTGGAAGAGCACCTCTCCTATTTTCACTTCAGATCTGTAACTTGGTAATGGGCCATATTTGTCATTTGAGCGACAATGTTGTTTCCATTGATGGACTACATTATTTTGATATGAGGTTATTTATGGTGTTTTGATTCCATTTTTTATCAGAGATCTCTGGTGGTGGGCTTTTCCCTTCACTTTGGTGATCCATGGATTAGATTACTAATCCATGTTCTGTTTAGATTTGACATATTGTAATGTAATGTAATATTCAGAAATTACTGTAGAATTTTACTGATCTACAACTTGTAACTCAGATCTACTCTTATTTATGCATGATTTGGTCAAAACCCCAAGGGGATCTCATAAATAAAACTATCTAGTTTCCAGATCTGAAATAGATCTGATGTTTTGTCCAAAGATCTATCCTAGATTTGAGTTGTAATATGCAACTGCTACAGCTCCTGAAAATAATGATGTTGAGCCATTTCTGCTCAAATATATATGTTGTAGCTCTCTTTTCTGAAGATATCTTTCTCTATTGTCTCATGTAATCTACTGTATATTGAAATAACTTCACTTTACTTCTGATTTTTTACTGTGAATTCATTTTTTAATCACAATTGACAGCCTCCTTCTCATATTGTCCAAGACTGCGTTATTCTTGAAGCAGTTTGTTGTGCATAGCTACAGCCCCTCTTGTAGGGTGTTTTTAGCTAGAATAGGTTGTGGGAGACCTATTTACCACACCTAGTTTGAGTTTGCTTTTTATCCCCTTGTGGATCTAGACTCCAGATCTGTTGATCGAAGGGATCCAACAGTTGTAAACTAATTTCTGTACATCAATCTCCTAGGAGTGCGTTATTTTTACAAGCCTGCTGTGAAATCCCCATTTTGGGATATTACATGGAGTTTCCTTGCAAGTTGTAACTTGTAGAAATTGAGGTAGTAGCCTCTTGTAGGTTGGAGCCTACAAAATATTAGTTGTGAGAGGGAGTTGCAACTTTCCTTTGCATCACAACAATAATAAGATGTGGTTTTCTCCCTTATGGGTTTTCACTTATATCTATTGTCTATGTGCTTGATGATTATGTGTTGATGTATTGTGTTTAATCTGCTTATTACTTGCTACCGATATATTAAGTTTTTTGATTTTTCATTATATATTAATTTTATTATGAAATGGAGGTGTAAATAAGTTTAAAGAAAAAAATTCTAAATTTCCATGAATGTACTAAAATGATTCACCACTCCTCTTAGTTTAGCTAAGGATTCATCAATTGGTATCAGAGTCGGTTCCTTCTCTAACAATGTAACAACTAGAAGGAGTTCCTAGGTCGCCAAAATGGCTAGTCTAGAACAATTCTCAACAAATAAATCCCCATTGTTTACTGGCACAAACTATGATTTCTAGAAAATAAGAATGAGGACATACTTAATGTCTTTAGGAATAGAAGTTTGGGTTGTTGTGGAAGAAAAATATGCACTAAATAATACAAACACTAAGGAATAAGCCAAACAAAATTTTAGAGCTAATGCAAAAGAAATGAATGCACACTTGAGCGGTCTAAGTGAGTCAGAATTTATCAAAGTAATGCACAGTAAAACCACCAAGATATCTTAGATACTTTAGGTAACATTCATGAGGGAGATACAAAGGTGAAGATGGTCAAAATAGAAGCACATAACACTAAGTTTGAAAACTTAAAAATGATTGAAGATGAAGATATAGCTGCATTCTTCTTAAGAGTTGTAGAAGTTGTGACTATCATGATAGGCCTAGGAGAAGAAATTAAAGAAAGTGTTGTAGTACAAAAATTATTGAGATCTCTACCACCCAGGCTTAATCCTAAGATTTCTGTCATAGAAGAAACAACAAACTGGGAAACCTTGACCAAGAACCAATTACTTGGAAACCTAACAGCATATGAGATGAGACTTCCTAGAGGGAAGTCAAACATGAGGGAGGTTGCCTTTAAAGAAGAAAAGTCTCATTAGGGGAATTTTGAGGTATAAAATGGGCCTCCTCAGGAAATTACAAAATAATAGTGGAAATAATAAAATAATATTTGATTACATCATCAAATCATAGGGAAAAAAATGAAAACCTATTTTTTCGACTCGTATTTTCAACTTATTTCCCTATGGGTTTACTCAATTTTCAAGCGGAAACACTCGTTGGATGAAGAATTTTATTTCCCATCCATGGAGTACCCATGTTGCATACCTTAGATGCACAATTATACATGAAAAATGATAAATACATGAAAAACGTGATTGTAAACATGTTTTTTCATGTATTTCTTATTTTTTTTGTAGCAGGGTCCATCGAAAGTATGCAACATGGGTACTCCTTGGATGAGGAATTAAATTTTGCATCCAATGATTACTCCCTCTTGAATTCAGTAAAACATTAGAGAGATAAGTTGAAAGTACAAGTTGAAAAAGTAGTTTTATTATTTTATTATTTTTTAATGTTTTTACTTTTTTACTTCAAAAAAGATGAGTCGTCCCCCATGGTTGACATAATAATCTTGAATCCTACTCGTTCTTATAAAGTTTATTTTTTTTGTACATTTTTCTTAGGAGGCCCATTTTAGACCTCAAAATTCCCCTAATATAGAAGATAAGGAAGGTACATGCTCATGCTTTGATGAATAAGAAGCCAAATTTTTCCGAACATTCGATAGAGGCACAAGTAAGTACAAAGGTAAACATTCATTTAAGTGCTTCAATTGTGGAAGAGTGGGGAATTGTGCTTCAATATTTCCTCATAAGAAAATATAGAACTAGTCAAAAGGGAAAGAGAAAAGTGATTTAAGCAATAGGCAGAAAGGGAATATATTTAATAGAAGAACATTCTATTCTTAACAAGGCAACAGTGCATCCGAGAGCTCAGATGAATCCCCCAATGAATAAGGAACATCAGAATTCATTTTTATGGCCAAGGAAGTGCATGATAAAGATTTCCTGGAATTTGATGAAGATGGTGAGGTAGATCTTGAGGGGGAGTTGGTGAGTGCACTAAAGGAAATAGATAGAATCAAGATCAGGACTAGAAAACAGAAGGAAATCCTTCTGAAACATGTAAAGGAAGAACCAAACTCTGAAGATTTTATTAAGTTTAAAATTGAACTAGAAGAAGCAAGGAAAGTAGAAGAGATTTTGCTTCATTAAATAAGAGAGAAAAGTCAGGAATGTCGCAGATTGGAAGAAGAGGTGGTGAGTCTGAGGAAGAAATTGGAAAAGGCTCAAACTAATTTAGCAATGAACATTCAAAAACTACAAGGTGTTGAAAAAATGGACAAGGTATTAAATGAAAAAATATTTCCTCTTGTAAAGACCGGGATAGGATATGAAGGAGAATCCAACAAGTCGAAGGATGACAATAAGAAAAATATTACATTTGTGAAAGTTATCTTAAAAGAAAACTTTGACTCCCATCAATATCAGAAAAAAAATGTGGGAAATCCTTCAAATCCTCATGAGCTACAGCGAAAATCCACCACAAGGAAAGCCCTGGAAACAAAAGGAGTGAATAACCAAGCAACATTCCAGCACAGATCAAATGGCTTCCAAAGACAGAATTTTCATATGACTAGATGACTATATCCCAAAACAATGTTAGGTCCCTATATTACCAGTATAGTCCCTTATTGTTGTTATTGTAACCCCCTTATTGTTATTATTGTACCCCTGTAACCCCCATATTGTTATTGTGCCCTTAAATTATTATTGTTAGGTCAGCTAGGATTACATTGTGGCCCCACGAACTCCTATATATAGAAAAGAGGTTTTGTAAGTTGTATCATCAAAGAATTGTTCATTCATGTAATGTATTGGAGGTTTCCCCCTCGAAGTGGCTTATTTCTAAGGCATTGATATCTCTTTTCTTCTATTTTTGGAGCTAGTTTCACAAAATTTGGTATCAGAGATTTGAATTCTAGGGGTTTTCTGTTCCAAACAGGTCATTGTGGAATTTTTTCTATAACTTTTTTTCTATGAAGGTTCAGAAGCTAAAATTTTTAGAGTGCGAAGAAAAAATCCTAAGGAACATCTTTGAAAAATTTAAGAGCTTTATTCACAATATTTTCGGAGATATGATCTGTGGAAGTTAGGTCTTTTTGCAATCTCTTGAATTTCACTTAAAAATGTCATCGCGGAATTTTCACTATAACGTTTTTTCTACGAAGGTTCAGAAGCTAAAATTTTTAGAGCATGAAGCTGAAATACTTAAGAAAATCATCAAAAAATTTTAAAGCTTGGTTCGAAATTTTTTTGGAGATATGATATGTGGAAGTTAGGTCTTTTTCAGGCTCCTGAATTTCATCTCAAAGAGGTGATCATGGGAAAATTTTCATAAATCTCTTTTTGAGCATCGGATTGGAATTTTGTAAATAGTGACTGGAAGTACATGGACAATAATTTCCTGTCTATAAATTTTAGAGCCAAAGGAGCAAACAATGACACGTGGCAAGTCGTAAAAGTTTGATCTACTGAACTAGTCCATAATTAGGTCATTGTGGGAGATTGGAGATAACTTTGTCTTGAAGAATCCAAATCAAGTCAGAACAGTGGCATTTGAAAGAAGCTTGAGAGGAATACTACAAGGCCAAATTTCATATATTTAGGATTTGCAAGTATAGAGATAAGTCAATTTCAATATTGAGCTCCTCAAAAGCAAGTAGAAGGTGTGTATTTGTTTTTTCCAAATTGCATAAGTCTTGTTTGAAGAATTAAGTTGAAATGATTCCAAGGGCATATTATAGAATAGATATTAGTATTGGATTCTCTAATGGCCCCTAAAAATAATTCCACACCAATTAATCCTTTAGAAGGCTTTGCTATGACTCATGAAGATGAAGAATGGCAACATGACATATCAAAATTACAAGAGCAAGTGCAATAAATTTTTCTCTCTCAAAGAGCAACAAAAAATGACATGGAAGTTTTGAAGAAAGGAGTGAAAACTAAGATGGATGGTTTGAAGAAAGGCATGGAATCTAAGATGGATGTTTTGATGGATGACATGGAAGCTAAGATGGAAAACCTGAAGAATGATCTAAATGCAGACATGGAAGGTTTGACAAAGTTGATACAAGAAATGTTTCCCAATGGTGAAAAAATAGTAGAGGAAACTCATGACGAGAACAAAATAAATTTTAATCGTGTTTTCATAAACTCTAATGTAGGAGGGAAGAACCACCATATTCCAAAAATGGATATGAGAAAGTTTGATGCAAAGGATTCTGTAATATGGATAACACAGATGGAACAATATTTTGATCTCAATAACGTGCAAAACACACAAAAGGTATGCATTGCAACTTTACGTTTAGAAAAAAATACATTTGTATGGTATCGATGAATTTGCTCCCGTAAAAAAATTGTCACTTGGTCAATTTTTACGGAGGAAATGATAGTAGATTATGAGGATACAAAGAGCAACACTTTCTTTAGCCAATTGATAAATCTGAAACAAAAGTGTTCAGTGGGGGAGTACATTGAGGACTTCCAAAAATTGAATATAAGGGTAACTGATATTTCATAAGAACGTAGGATTGATCTCTTCATAGGTACTTTAAAGGATAACATCCAACATGAAGTTTGTGTTTTGGAACCTGATTCATTGGAGAAGGCATTCAGGTTGGCAAGAAAAATTGAATGTAAAATTATGGCGACAAGGAAGCCTACCACTCACTTCTATAAAGAAGGAAGTGTTGCTACGCCTAGATTTCCACAACCTACAAGGTTGACACCACAACAATTGGAAGAAAAAAGAGCATAAGGGCTTTGCTACAATTGTGATAGCAAATACACTAAAGGTCATAAGTGTGCTGAGAAGAAATTATTTTACATAGATTGTGAAAAGGAAGAAGAAAATGAACAAGAAGAGGATATACACCAGGAACCAACTCTAGAAGAGGAAGAAATGAATCCGACCATATCGTGTAATGCACTGGCAGGAATTACCACTCCTCAAACTCTCAAGATAGAAGGACATATCAAGAAGAAAAAGGTAATAGTGTTGATTGATTCATGTAGCACCCATAATTTTATTCATTGTAAGGTAGCCAAGGAATTGAATTGTTTCCTATACCCAGCACCAGAATGTCAAGTGATGGTTGCAAATGGAGGAACTATAAATTTCTCTAGAAAATGCCATAATATCAAGCTAACCATGGGGGAATATGTATTGAATAGTCAAATTCTTTCCATTCCTATGGGAGGTGTTGATGTTGTACTAGGAGTACAATGGTTACAATCTTTGGGGATAGTAGCTTTTAATTTTTCAAGAAATTTTCTGGAAATTTTTTTCAGAAGCAAAGGAAGTCGAATTACAGGGTATTGTAGGGAAGCCGAGAAAGATAATAAGGTCTAATGTCATGAGCACTAGCACAAAACTCAACCGCTTCAATAATTGCAATCTCCTCTGAGCAATATCGCTTTGATACCATGTATAAATTATATAACTTATGTGTTATATATCCAATATTCTCCTGATCACACACTATTTTAACTTCATGCACAATACAAGAATTCATTCAATTGACACTGTCACAGCGGAAATTAAATCAATTGCAATGCACACATGAAACCATATAAAATTCACAATACATTAACACAAACTTGCTTAATGTGGGAAATCCTGAAGCTGAAAACCCCAAATATCATATATTATGTATCATGGAGATCATGTAACAATATCATACAAAGCTTAGTACATCAAGCTCTCAGTACAATCAATCGTCACACACTAATCAGAAGAAATTTGCAAATCCATGCACCGATTTCTTGCCACCTGATAGCCTGCCTCATCACAATCCCTCAAGAATGTTCCAATTCTAACTCAAAGATATCCAACCTTGCTCACGCAAATCATCATTGGTATTCCATTATGTTGATGCAATCAATACATCACTATAGTCACAACTGAGAATAAGCACTTGCTCTTTCACCTATCTCTCCACTGGGTCTCCACTGGAACTGACATGCACTGTAGTTAATTTTTGTATTTTTTAGTTGATTAATGAGTTATTATTTGTGAATTAATTAACTAATTAATTCACTCCACTCTCACTAGTGTATCATTCAGTTAGAATATATACAACTAGCTCAACTGAGTCTAACTGAGTTAAAATGAATACAACTCCACGAACTACTTCTATAACTCCACCAAACTTTGTCACATGAGTTCTAACTAAAGTCCTCATGCATTAGCTCCAGTAAACCCTCAAGAATAGATTAATTCCTTCTGTCAGCTTATGTGTCACATCTATGGACTTACCTGAAGTGCTCCAAGAGAATAAGATAATGTTTAGAGTCCAAATATTATTAAAAGCTAATAATATTCGACATATCTATTTTTAGACTAGAAATCTAAAAATATATTCCGCCCAATATTTATAAAAATAGAAGTCCATCTATTTTTCCAACTTGACCAACCATCTACAAATAACATCCTTCAACTCATAGAATATGATCGACATGTCTAAAAATAGACATAGTCTAAAAATAGACTTTGCACCAAAAATAGCCTGTGGGCCCACTTAGTGAAGGCGACTCTTTTCACTAAGCTCATCATCTTGTTGAATCTCAACAAACGTATGATTGTATAAATGTTAGAGGCGGGTAAAATTCAACCTATTCAAAGAAATTTCTCTACTCCTGTAGTATTGGTACACAAGAAGGATGGATTATGGTGCATGTGTCTGGATTATAGGGAGCTCAATAAGCTCACCATTAAAGATAAATTTCCAATTCCTGTGATTGATGAATTATTGGATGAATTACATGGAGAAATTTATTTTACCGAGTTGGATCTTCATTCAGGATATCATCACATTAGAATGAAGACTGAAGATATTCTGAAAACAACATTTCGAAGTTAATTCGAACTCATGAGGGTCATTATGAATTTTTGGTCATGCCTTTTGGCCTTACCAATGCACCTTCTACATTTCAAGGGTTGATGAATTCCATTTTCAAACCCTTCCTTAGAAAATTTGTGCTAGTATTTTTGGATGATATACTAATCTACAACAGGTCTTGGAAGGATCATGTTGAACATGTTGACAGGGTGCTCAAACTATTGCAGGAGAAACAATTATATGCAAAAACATCCCAATGTTTCTTTGGAGTACAAGAGGTGGAATATCTGGGTCATATTGTATCTCACGAGGGTGTTAAAGTAGACCCTAACAAAATTAAAGCCATTAAGGAATGGAAAGTCCCCACAAGCATAAAGAAGTTGCGAGGATTTCTCGGGTTAACAGGGTATTATCGCAAGTTTGTTAAGAATTATGGGAGAATAGCAGCACCTCTAATAACATTATTGAAGAAAGATGCATTTTCATGGACTCCTGAAGCAACTAAGGCCTTTGAACATCTTAAAGAGGCAATGTGCCTAGCACTGGTCTTAGCTACACCAGACTTCACAAAAACCTTTATTGTGGAATGTGATGCCTCAAGAAATGGAATTGGTGTTGTTTTAATGCAAGAAGGAAGACCCATTGCTTTTGAAAGTCGTCTAATAAAAGGAAAGTATTTCCAAAAACCTATTTATGAGAATTAAATGTTAGCAATACTGCATGCACTAAAGAAATGGCGAACTTACCTAATGGGAAGACACTTCATGGTAAAAAATGATCATGATAGTCTTAAATGGGTCACAAAGATGGGTCACAAAGATGTTGGATTATGAATTTGAAATAATCTACAAAAAATGGAAGCTAAATATTGTTGCAGATGCACTCTCAAGAAAGAATGAAGAGGTGGAAGCATTGCTTTGTGCCATTTCTATTATCCAACCAGATTGGATAACCGAAGCAAGACATGAATGGAAGAAGGAAAAGAAGTGTGGACACTCATCCAAAAGTTGCAGCAAGATCCTAGTAAATATGATACATTTAGTTGGAAAAAAGATTCCTTATGGTACAAAGATCTCTTATATCTTTGTAATAATTCCAAACTAAAACAAAATATTCTTTTGGAATTCCACACTTCTCCTTTAGGAGGACACTCAAGATTTTTAAAAACTTACCACATGGTGAAGAAAGAATTTTTTGTGATGGTCTTAAATCTGATATTCAAAAGTTTGTGGTCGAATGTTTAGTTTTCCAATAGAATAAAGTTGAGACAATTTAGACCTCGGGTATTCTACAACCTTTATCCATGCCAAGTCAATGTTAGAAGGAGATTTCAATGGATTTCATCACAGGTTTACCTATGTCCAAAGGAAAGAGTGTCATCATGGTGGTAGTTGATAGACTTACCAAGTATGGAGACTTTTGTGCATTATCTCATCCATTTAAAGCAAGTATAGTTGCTACTACATTTATGGGCACAAATCAAAAGCTTCATGGGAACCCAAGGGTTATTGTGAGAGACAAAGATCCCATTTTTTATTGGAAATTTTTGGACGGAGTTATTTTCTTGTTTGGGTACTCAATTAGTTCATATATCATCTTATAATCCTCAATCCAATGGTCACACTGAGATAGTAAATAAATGTTTGGAATGATATCTTTGTTGTTTTTTATCTGATAAACAAACATAATGGGTCAAGTGGTTACCTCTCGCTGAATGGTGATATAACACTTCCTTCTATACTACAGCAAAAATGACCCCATTTATGGCACTTTATGGATATCATACACCATCCATCACATCATCTTTAAGAGAAAATTTGAAGGTTCAAGTAGTGGAAGATCACATCGAGCATCAACAAGAAGTTCTCCAACTCTTAAATGATAACTTGAATTTGGCACAAAATTGAATGAAACAATAGGCATATCAACATCGCACCGAGAGAAGTTTTGATGTAGGAGATTGCATTAGGGGAATTTTGAGGTCTAAAATGGGCCACGTAAGGAAAATGTACAATCAAAATTCACTTTATGAGAACTAATCATATTTTAGGGGATGGCATCATCTCCAATGGTTGAGGTGGCATTGCTTGAGTTGAAGGTACTTACTTGTTATATTCTCAATGGTGGATAAAAACCCATGGTTAACCATGGTAGTGCTTTATGTACTTTTAAAGTCATAAAGTAAATTACTAATAATAAATGTCATTTCACACTTTTTGAATAAAATATTATTATTTTCATTTCATTTTTTTTGAAAGAAACAATGCATATCTTTACATAATCTTCATGTCTTTACACATTTTTCAATAAATATTATATTTTTATATTTTCATATATTTATTTTTGAACTATATATTCATCTCATTTTATTTAATATTATAATTTCAAATTAATTATAATTTATTTTAACTTATTTGAGTACAAAGGACAAATGCATTAGTTGTTCAAAGATAATGACATATTATTGAAAAACACATTCTTATTTATAGTCACATCAATACATTTTTTTTATTAATTTTATTTTGGTACACCTTTTCAATTTAATTTAAACATGGTTACATGGATTATGGCAAAAAAAGTAAAATGAAAATTCATAATTATTATTTTATTTGTTTTGCTATTATTTTATTATTTCCTTAGGAGGCCCATTTTAGACCTCAAAATTCCCCTAATGGATATTTTTACGGCTACAACCATACAAAAAAATGTTCCCTCAAGCAAGCTAAGAAGGATAATAAATTATCGCCAAAGTACTATGGTCCTTACAAGGTGTTACAAAATATTGGTACTATGGCATACAAATTGGAGCTTCCTGCTTCTTCATGAGTGCATCCAGTTTTCCATGTTTCATGCTTAAAGAAGGTTATTGGTGAAAATCTTCCAGTTCAAACAATATTGCAAGAAATTGATGAGGAAGGAAAAATCATATTGGAACCTAAAGCGTTCATGAAAACAAGAACTCAATAGCTACGGAATTGATCAATTTCAGAGTATCTCATAAAGTGGAAGAACTTACCCACTGAAGATTCTACATGGGAGGATGTGAATTTTATACAGAAGCACCCAGAGCTACTCAAGCATTGAGGACAACACTTTTTTGAAGGAGAGGGGCATGTTAGGTCCCTATATTACTATTATAGTCCCTTATTGTTGTTATTGTAACCCCCTTATTGTTATTATTGAACCCATGTAACCCCCATATTTTGATTGTGCCCTTAAATTATTATTGTTAGGTCAGCTACGATTACATTGTGGCCCCATGGAATCCTATATATAGAAAGGAGGTTTTGTAATTTGTATCATCCAATAATTGTTCATTCATGTAATGTATTGGAGGTTTCCCCCTCAAAGTGGTTTATTTCTAAGGTGTTGATATCTCTTTTCTTCTATTTTTGGAGCTGGTTTCACAACAAACAAGCTTATCCACAAGATACAGATACTAATTCCATGGGTATTGCTTTTGTTGTAAAAGGTTTGGTCACAAAACCATGTGTTAGTCATCAATATTTTTTTCCTGCATAGATGATATAATTTTTTTCTTATATTTCTAGAAAATAAGTTCTTCAACATTGTGAGTTTTAGAAATCTCACTGCCTTCATCATCCTTAAAAATATTTTTTCACCATTTTATCTTTCCATCATGTCTAACATTGTTTATCAGTCCCAAAAAAACCATTAGTTGCTTTTGTCACTCTTCCTGTCTATATGTTTTCACCTTTGACCCAAATCCTCTGTCTTGTTTTGCCTAAAAACCTCCCACTTCTACCTAAACCCACCAGTCAAACAGCCTTGTTGTGTCTCCCAAAGTACTCTTAAACACTGATAGTCTCAAACTATCTCTGTAGACTCCTTAGATAAATCAAGTACATTTGATTTTTGATCTTCAGTACATCAGTCTATCCTAAACTCTATCTTGCACTTGATGATCCCAAATTCTAGGTCCTAGTTCGAAAACCAAGTCCAAGAAGACCTCCACTAGGTCACCTAGGGTTTCACAAAGTCATAGGATAGATTTTGCACCCTACAAACTCTTTTTTTCCTATATGAAGAAAATGTATTCAAAGAAGAAAAGGATAGGTGATATTGTCCAAGATGATCAAAATGTCATTCAAGGAAGGTTCCTGACCTAAGAAGGCATGAATATGCAAGGGGAAAATTGCCCTTTTCTCACATTTCTGCAAGAGGGTCAAATAGCCATCAGACTAGCAATAGGCAAGGTAATGAGAAGATCATAAAAAAAAAAAATCATTCATAACAAGAAGAAAGCAGCAAGTATGTGTTTGATGAAAATCAAGGTTTATAACTATTTTGACCAAGCAGGAAATAGTACTAGGGTTACAAAGGAAAAGGCCACCTCTAATCCTTCAAAGAGCACATTGAAGACCTTTAGAGATGATGAGTAAGTTTGAGAAGTTTCAGGGAACTTAGAAGACAACATTTTATACCTTTTCCTGAGCAGCCCTAAAACCTAAAAGTTTGGGAAAATTGACAAAGATGGTCTGAAAGTGATAACAAAACCTCCTTCATAATAGTAGAGGGTTTCAAAGGGTTTCAAGCTACCCTCTAAGATTTGGTAAAAGGGCATTAACTTCCCTACGCCAAAGGAAGAAAGAGGATGAAGAGTATCAACAAAAGGGTCAAAAATATCAATTCAAGGGTCTGATTTCTCAAAGAAACAATCAGAAGTAGTTTCAAATTATCAAAGAGGGCAAGCATGAGTTAAAATTACCCCAGGAAGTGATTATGGTAAGCACAGGTTCACTGCTAATAAAATAATTTGTCCAAGTTCAAAAGAGTAGTGATCAAAGGAAGAAATTGGGTAGGCACTTGCATACACAGAAGTGGCCATGAAAGACATGAAAAAGGGTTTAAAATAGCTTGCCCCACTCACTAGACCTACATCATTGTCAAAGTGGTCTAAAGAAAAAATATGCCACTAATTTATAGCAAAGCAGTAAAACCTCCAACAAGGGTCACCCTATCAGATGAATATTCTGCAAGAGATGGATTATGCCATAAATAACACTTCTACAAACTGTCAAGGATAGTTGCCTATAGGACAATTGATAAAGATTAGAAGACCAAATTTCTTTCACAATGATGGCCCACATGGAGGCTAAAAGGACTATTGATGCTTAATGTTGGGGTTTCATATTGAGATGTTGTTTCACTGTTTTAAAGAGGAAATCTGACAGAATCGATAGTCAAGGAAAATATGTCTAAAAGATCACAAAAATCTACTATTTACAAGTGACAAGAATCGTCAAGAGATTCATTGCTTAAAATGGTTTGGAGGCACATGTATAAAACTTGATTAAAGGGTTTTCTGTGAGCACCAGGAAGACATCAAAGGAGGTCCCAACAAAGAAAGAAACCATTTATATATCAAACTGACACCCACAGGACTAAAAAGCCAAAAAATCACAGAGAGAGAAATAAAGAGGGAAATAAACCTTATAAATAAGGTTTTGGCATCAAATTAGTTTCAAAAAAGGCTATAAAGCCTCTTTGGCCTCTTTTACATCTCATTTTCATATCAAAAAAGAGAAGAAGCTATTGAAAGCAATTTTGGAGGGTTTTTGTGCAAAGTTTGAGAAAATCTGCATGTGTTATGCACCGAGGCTGGCGCTACGCACCTAGCTCTCGGCGCTA
The DNA here is from genome assembly GCA_034641835.2 of Pinus albicaulis. Lineage (NCBI taxonomy): Eukaryota > Viridiplantae > Streptophyta > Pinopsida > Pinales > Pinaceae > Pinus > Pinus albicaulis. The sequence goes on along the minus strand of CM076569.1, from coordinate 345,844,002 downwards.
TGCAAAGATGAGTTAGCCGCAATGTTATTTAACATTGTGCTGCACACTTGGAGCCCAGCGCTATGCACCTAAGCGAGCACTATGCACAGGCACAGGAGAAGCCTAACTGCCTGCCTTTAACCCGGCGCTGCACTCCGACTGGCCCGACAGGCCCTCCTCTGACCCAAGCTGACCCAGCACTATACTCCGACTGGCCCGACTGGCCCTTCTCTGACCCAACGCTGCACTCCGACAAGCCGACCAGACCTGAACGTGCAATCAGGAAAGCTCTACGCACAGACAGAGTGTGCTATAATTTTCTCAAAAACATTCAAAAATTAATGTTTTTTCCTCCAAATCTTCCGCAAATAGTCAAAAAAAGGTTGGCCACTCTTTCCCCTTACTTTCCAAGTGTTTTTGTCATAATAAAGAAAGGTATTTTTGACCTAATATGATCAAAACCTAGGCTGCATAAAAATCAATTTTTTTACCTCCTAAGTTAGTGTTTGCAAAGAGAAGGGTTATATATGTATAAATACACTCAGTGACAGCAAACCAACCTCTAAAAATTTGAACACACTCCTTGAAAGCTTCTTATTTCCCTCATTTTCAAAATTTTGCCATCACATAACTCATTGTCATCCTTTGACCTAAAGGCCCTCAAAAAAGTTTAAAAATCCTTCTATGCTAAAGAACCAGTCACCATGTCTGAAGAAGAGATTCATACTAGCAGTGATGAAATTCAAAGGCCTACCAAGCCTAAGCACAAGGGAGGAAGGGTTAATAGAGCTGAACCCTTGGACACCATTCAAATCACCTCCTCTCTAATGATACTTACCTATTTTCAAGATGTTGGGTGTTATCAATTTTGTGAGAAGGTTAAGCAAGTCCAAAGCCATTCATATTTGACTATATTTTTCATCTTCAGTTTGCGAAATCACCAAGTCAACCTAGCAGGAGTGAAATTTGAACTCTCTTCTGAATCCATTGCTCAAGCCACACGAATTCTAGATGTTGGTGAGAGATGGTTTAAACAAAAGAAATTGCATTTGAGCTATTATGAGCCCTACCTCAAACCTAGCTATCGGCCAGGATGCAAGGTTGTTTTCCCATTTTCCCACCTGCTAGAGAGGTATGGCCTGTTAATGAGGCAAATTATCAAGTATTTCATCTGTGAGGGGAGGTACTCCAGGGTTTACTCTTATCAAATGAGGCTTCTGATGCACTTCACCAAGGTTAAGTTACTGAACCTACCATACTACCTATACCAGAGCATTGAAAAAATGGACTCAGTGGTAAAAAAGAAGAGTTATGCGCACCAAATGCAGAGCCTTTTTCACCATTCATTGATCAAAATGATTGTCTTACATCAGCTGGAGTAGCAAGGGATCCCTTGGGAGCTTTTTATCTCCCATGATGTGTTTTCCAATCCCCAAACTTTCATTCTACAAAATTTTCCTTCCACTTCACATCCACCTACCTCCACTCCTCCTTCGTCCCCACATATTCCTTCTCCAAAAAGAGATTCACCTCCTATCCTTTCTTGTTGTGAAACCAACTCCAAAAATAGAAGAAAAGAGATATCAACGCCTTAGAAATAAGCCACTTCGAGGGGGCAACCTCCAATACATTACATTAATGAAAAATTCTTGGATGATACAAATTATAAAACCTCCTTTCTATATATAGAATTCCATGGGGCCATATTGTAATCCTAGTGGGGACACAATGTAATCCTAGCTGACCTAACAATAATAATTTAAGGGCAAAATAATTACAATATGGGGGTTACAGGGGTACAATAATAACAATAAGGGAGTTACATTAACAACAATAAGGGACTATACTAGTAATATAAGGACCTAACATGCCCCTCTCCTTCAAAAAGTGTTGTCCTCACAGCTTGAGTAGCTCTGGGTGCTTCTGTATAAAATTCTCATCCTCCCATGTAGAATCTTCAATAGGTAAGTTCTTCCACTTGATTAGATACTCTGAAATTGATTGATTTCGTAGCTGTCGAGTTCTTGTTTCTGTGACCACTTCAGGTTCCAATATGATTTTTCCTTCCTCATCAATTTCTGGCAATATTGTTTGAACAAGAAGATTTTCACCTATAACCTTCTTTAAGTATGAAACATGGAAAACTGGATGCACTCATGAAGATGGAGGAAGCTCCAATTTATATGCCATACTGCCAATCTTTTACAACACCTTGTAAGGGCCATAGTACTTTGGCGATAATTTATTATCCTTCTTAGCTTGTTTGAGGGACATTTGTTTGTATGGTTGTAGCCGTAAAAATACCCAGTCTCCTACATCAAAACTTCTCTTGCTGTGATGTTGATCTGCCTGTTGTTTCATTCAATTTTGTGCCAAATTCAGGTTATCCTTTAAGAGTCGGAGAACTTATTTTTTATGCTCAATATGATCTTCCATTGCTTGAACCTTTGAATTTTCTCTTAAAGATGATGTGATGGACGAGGGTTGATATCCATAAAGTGCCATAAATAGGGTCATTTTTGCTGCAGTATGAAAGGAAGTGTTATACCACCATTCAATGAGAGGTGGCCACTTGGCCCATTGTGTTTGTTTATCAAATACAAAACAATGAAGATATCCTTCCAAACATTTATTTAATATCTAAGTTTGACCATTAGATTGAGGATGATAAGATGATTTATGAGCTAATTGAGTACCCAAACAAGAAAATAACTTCGTCCAAAAATTTCCAGTAAAAATGGGATCTCTGTCGCTCACAATAACCCCTGGGTTTCCATGTAGCTTTTGAATTGTGTCCATAAATGTAGTAGAAACTATACTTGCTTTAAATGGATGAGATAATGCACAAAATTGTGCATACTTGGTAAGTTTATCAACTACCACCATGATGACACTCATTCCTTCGAACTTAGGTAAACCTGTGATAAAATCCATTGAAATATCCTCCCAACATTGACTTGGAATGGATAAAGGTTGTCGAAGACCCGGGGTCTTAATTGTCTCAACTTTATTCTACTGGCAAACCAAACATTCCACCACAAGCTTTTGAATATCAGATTTAAGGCCATCCAAAAAAATTCTTTCTTCACCCTGTGGTATGTTTTTAAAAACCCTGAGTGTCCTCCTAAAGGAGAAGTGTGCAATTCCAAAAGAATATTTTGTTTTAGTTGGGAATTCTTACAAAGATATAAGCGATATTTGTACCATAAGGAATCATTTTTCCAACTAAATGTATCAGATGTACTAGGATCTTGCTGCAACTTTTGAATGAGTGTCCACACTTCTTCATCCTTCTTCCATTCATCCCTTGCTTCGGTTATCCAATCTGGTTGGATAATAGATATGGCACAAAGCAATGCTTCCGCCTCTTCATTCTTTCTTGAGAGTGCATCTGCAACAACATTTAGCTTCCCTTTTTTGTAGATTATTTCAAAGTCATAACCTAACATCTTTGTGACCCATTTACGCTGCTCTTCTGAAGATAGTCTTTGTTCCAAAATGTGTTTAAGACTATCATGATCAATTTTTACCTTGAAGTGTCTTCCCATTATGTAAGTTTTCCATTTCTTTAGTGCATGAAGTATTGCTAACATTTACTTCTCATACATATTTTTATGTAAATACTTTCCTTTGATTGGACAACTTTCAAAAGCAATGGGTCTTCCTTATTGCATTGAAACAACATGAATTCCATTTCCTGAGGCATCACATTCCACAATAAAGGTTTTTGTGAAATCTAGTGTAGCTAAGACCGGTGCTAGGCACATTGCTTCTTTAAGATGTTCAAAGGCCTTAGTTGGTTTAGGAGTCCATGAAAATTCATATTTCTTCAATAATGTTGTTAGAGGTGCTGCTATTCTCCCATAATTCTTAACAAACTTGCGATAATACCCTGTTAACCCAAGAAATCCTCGCAACTGCTTTATGGTTGTGGGTAATTTCCATTCCTTAAGGGCTTTAATTTTGTTAGGGTCTACCTTAACACCCTCATGAGATACAATATGACCCAGATATTCCACCTCTTGCACTCCAAAGAAAAAATTGGATGCTTTTGCATATAATTGTTTCTCCTGCAATATTTTCAGCACCCTGTCAACATGCTGAACATGATCCTTCCAAGATCTGCTGTAGATTAGTATATCCTCAAAAAATACTAGCACAAATTTTCTAAGGAAGGGTTTGAAAGTTGAATTCATCAACCCTTGAAATGTAGAAGGTGCATTGGTAAGGCCAAACGGCATGACCAAAAATTCATAATGACCTTCATGAGTTTGAAATATTATTTTCAGAATATCTTCAATCTTCATTCTAATTTGATGATATCTTGAACAAAGATCCAACTTGGTAAAAAAAATTGGTCCATGTAATTCATCCAGTAATTCATCAATCACAGGAATGGGAAATTTATCTTTAATGGTGAGCTTATTGAGCTCACTATAATCCGAACACATGCACCATGATCCATCCTTCTTGTGTACCAATACAGGAGCAGAGAAATAACTTTGACTAGGTTGACTTATACTAGCCTCTAACATTTTTGCAATCATACGTTCAATTTCTCTTTTTGGACATAAGGATGTTAAGTCCCTATATTAATAGTGTAGCCCCTTATTATGTTAGTGTAGCCCCCCTTATTGTTATTATTGTACCCTTGTAACCCCCATATTGTTATTATTTTGCCCTTAAATTATTATTGTTAGGTCGGCTAGGATTACATTGTAGCCCCACTAGGATTATATTGTGGCCCCATGGACTCCTATATATAGAAGGAGGTTTTGTTCATTTGTATCATCCAAGAATTGTTCATTTATGTAATTTATTGGAGGTTTCCCCCTCGAAGTGGCTCATTTCTAAGGCATTTATATCTCTTTTCTTCTATTTTTGGAGCTGGTTACACAACATTTGGTATCAGAGCTTTGGATTCTAGGGTTTCGCTGCTCCAAATAGGTCATCGTGGCATTTTTGCTATAACTTTTTTTCTACGAAGTTTCAGAAGCTGAAATTTTTAGGGTGCGAAGCTGAAATCCTGAGGAAGAGTTTCTAAAAATTTCACATCCTGGTTCGCAATATTTTCGGAGATATGATCTGTGGAAATTAGGTCTTTTTTCAGGCTCCTAAATAGGGCATCGTGGAATTTGCGCTATAATTTTTTTTCTACGAAGGTTCAGAATCGGAAATTCATATGGTGCGAAGCTGAAATCCTAAGGAAATTCGTCAAAAAATTTCAGAGCTTTTTTCGCAATATTTTTGGAGATATGATCTGTGGAAGGTAGTGCTTTTTCAGGCTCCGGAATTGCATCTCAAAGCGGTGATCGTGGGAAAAGTTCAATAACTCTCTCTCTGGGCAGTGGATTTGAGTGCCGTTAAAATTAGTTGCAAGTTCACGGACTGTAGTTTCTTGACTATCAATTTCAGAGACAAAGGATGAAACATTGACACGTGGCAAGTCCTACAAGTTCGCTCTACTGAACTAGTCTAGAATTAGGTTATTGTGGGAGATTGGACACAACTTTGTCTTGGAGAATCCAAATTAGGTCATACCTGTGGCATTTGAAAGATAACTTAGAGGGCTACATCAGTACCAAAATTCAGATATTGAAGTGCTCCAATCGCAAAGATAATCCAATTTAAATATCGAGCTCCTCAAAAGCAATTGAAGTGATTCCAAGTGCATATTTTAGAATTTTTATCAGTATTGGGTTCTATAATGCCTCCAAAAAATAATTCCATACCCATTAATCCCTCAAAAAGCTATACTATGACGCATGAAGAGGAAGAGTTGCAGTATGAGATATCAAAATTACGGTACCAAGTGCAACAAGTTTCAATCTTACGAAGAGTAATTGAAGATGAAATAGATGGTTTAAAATCAGAAATGGAGGCTAAGTTGGATGGTTTGAAGGATAAAATAATAGCAAATATGGATGATAAATTAATGGAAGATCACATCGAGCATCAACAACAAGTTCTCCAACTCTCAAAGGATAACCCAACTTTGGTGCAGAATCTAATGAAACAACAGGAAGATCAACATGACATCGAAATAAGTTATGAAGCAGTCATAGAAACAAGAACTCGACAAGTACGATCAATTTCAAAGTATCTCAGCAAGTGGAAGAACTTTCCTGTAGAGGATTTCACATGGGAGGATGAGAATTTTATACAGAAGCATCAAGAAATAATCAAGCGTTGAGGACAACACTTGTTTGAAGGAGAGGGGCATGTTAAGTCCCTATATTAATAGTATAGCCCCTTATTATGTTAGTGTAGCCCCCCTTATTGTTATTATTGTACCCCCGTAACCCCCATATTGTTATTATTGTGCCCTTACATTATTATTGTTAGGTCGGCTAGGATTACATTGTGGCCCCACTAGGATTATATTATGGCCCCATGGACTCCTATATATAGAAGGAGGTTTTGTTCATTTGTATCATCCAAGAATTGTTCATTTATGTAATGTATTGGAGGTTGCCCCCTCGAAGTGGCTCATTTCTAAGGCATTTATATCTCTTTTCTTCTATTTTTGGAGCTGGTTACACAACAAAGGATATCTATAAGGCCTGATGTTTGGAGGAACACTTCCTGGAATAAAATGAATAGCATGATCATGATCACGAATAGGTGGGAGTCCTTTGGGAGTTTCAAACACCTTAGAATGATTATCCAAGACTTTTTGGAGATCTGAAGAAATAGATGATTTTGGTGTTGGAACTTCTAGTGAGCGTAATTGTGCAATTACGTCGCATTGTTCTTTCTTTAGAAGATTTTTCATGACATTAGAGCTTATTATCTTTCCCATCTTCCCTACAATACCCCGTAATTCGACTTCCTTTCCTTCTGAAAATAATTTCAAGAAAAGTTCTTGAAAATTAAAAGCTACCATCCCCAAAGATTGCAACCATTGTACTCCTAGTACAAAATCAACACCTCCCATAGGAATGGAAAGCATTGGAATATTAAATACATATTCCCCCATGGTTAGCTTGATATTATGGATTTTTCCAGAGAAATTTATAGTTCCTCCATTTGTAACCATCACATAACATTCTGGTGTTGGGTATAGGAAACAATCCAATTCCTTGGCTACCTTACAATGAATAAAATTATGGGTACTACCTGAATTAATCAATAGTATTACCTTTTTCTTCTTGATATGTCCTTCTATCTTGAGAGTTTGAGGAGTGGTAATTCCTACCAATGCATTACATGATATGTTCGGACTCATTTATTCCTCTTCTAGGGTTGGTTGGTGGTGTATATCCTCTTCTTTTCAAGATTCTTGTTCATTTTCTTCTTCCTCTTCACAATCTATGTAAAATAATTTCTTCTCAACACACTTATGACCTTTAGTGTATTTTCTACGAAAACTGTAGCAAAGCCCTTTTTCTCTTTTTTCTTCCAATTTCTGTGGTGTCAACCTTGTAGGTTGTGCAAATCTAGGATTATAAACACTTACCTCTTTCTAGAAGTGAGTGGTAGGCTTCCTTTTCACCATAATTTTACATTCAATTTTTCTAGCCGACCTGAATGCCTTCTCCAATGAATCAGGTTCCAAAACGCAAACTTCATGTTGGATGTTATCCTTTAAAGTACCTATGAAGAGATCAATCTTGTGTTCCTTTGAAATATCAGTTACCCTTCTATTCAATTTTTGGAAGTCTTGAGTGTGCTCCCCCACTAAACCCTTTTGTTTGAGATTTATCAATTGGCTAAAGAAGGTGTTGCTCTTCATATCCTCATAATGTGCTATCATTTCCTCCATAAAAATTGACCAAGTAACAATTTTTTTACAGGAGAAAAGCCATCGATATCATACAAATGTATTTTGTTCTAAATGTAAAGTTTCAATGTGTACCTTTTGTGTGTTTTGCACATTATTGAGATCAAAATATTGCTCCATATGTAGTAGCCATGTTATAGGATCCTTTCCATCAAAATTCCTCATATCCATTTTTGGAATATGGTGGTTCTTCCCTCCAACAGTAGAGTTTATGAAATCATGATTAACATTTATTTTGTTCTCATCATGAGTTTCCTCTACTATCTTTTCACCATTAGGAAACATTTCTTGTATCAAATTTTCCAAACCTTCGATGTCTACTTTTAGATCCCTCTTCATGTTTTCCATGTTGTCTTTCATTTTTTCATCAATCTTAGCTTCCATGTCATCCATCTTAGCTTCCTGCCATCAATATTAGCTTCCATGCCCACTTCCATGCCATCCATCTTAGCCTCCAAACCATTCATCTTAGCTTGCACACCTTTCTTCAAACCATCCGTCTTAGTTTCCACACCTTTCTTCAAAACTTCCATTTCATTTTTTGTTGTTCTTTGCGAGAGCGAAATTTGTTGCACTTGCTCTTGTAATTTTGATATGTCATGTTTCCATTCTTCATCTTGATGAGTCATAGTAGAGCCTTCTAAAGGCTTAATGGGTGTTGAATTATTTTTAGGATCCATTTTAGAATCCAATACTGATAACTATTCTAAAATATAACCTTGGAATCAATTCAACTTGATTCTTCAAACAAGACTTATGCAATTCGGAATCAAAATACACACCTTTTAGTTGCTTTTGAAGAGCTCAATATTGAAATTGAAATATCTCTATGCAGATCCTAAATATCTAAAATTTAGACTTGTAGTAGCCCTCTGAAGCTTCTTTCAAATGCCATGGCTCTGATCTAATTTGGATTCTTCAAGACAAAGTTATGTCCAATCTCCCACAATTACCCAATTTTGGACTGGTTCAGTAGAGCGAACTTGTACGACTTGCCACGTGTCATTGTGTTGTGTAACCAGCTCCAAAAAGAGAAGAAAAGAGAAATCAACGCCTTATAAATGAGCCACTTCAAGGGGAAAACCTCCAATACATTACATAAATGAACAATTCTTGGATGATACAAATGAAAAAAACCTCCTTCTATATATGGGAGTCCATGGGGCCACAATATAATCCTAGTGGGGCCACAATGTAACCCTAGCCAACCTAACAATAATAATGTAAGGGCACAATAATAAAAATATGGGGGTTATAGGGGTACAACAATAAAAATAAGTGGGGCTACACTAACATAATAAGGGACTACAGTATTAATATAGGGACTTAACATGCCCCTCTCCTTCAAACAAGTGTTGTCCTCAACGCTTGATTATTTCTTGATGCTTCTGTATAAAATTCTCATCCTCCCATGTGGCATCTTCTACAGGAAGTTCTTCCACTTGCTAAGATACTCTAAAATTGATCGTACTTGTTGAGTTCTTGTTTTTGTGACTACTTCAAAACTTCTTTCGATGTGATGTTGATATTCCTGTTGTTTCATTAGATTCTGCACCAAAGTTAGGTTATCCTTTGAGAGTTGGAGAACTTGTTGTTGATGCTCGATGTCATCTTCCAATAATTTATCATCCATATTAGCTATTATTTTATCCTTCAAACCATCCAAATTAGCCTCCATTTCTTCTTTTAAACCATCTATGTCATCTTCGGTTTCTCTTCGTAAGATCGAAATTTGTTGCACTTGGTACCGTAATTTTGATATCTCATACTGCAATTCTTCCACTTCATGCATCATAGTATAGATTTCTGAGGGCTTAATAGGTGTTGAATTATTTTTAGGAGGCATTTTAGAATGCAATACTGAAATATATGCTCAATAGGCCCTTGGAATCACTTCAAACTGATTTTTTAAACAAGATTTATGCAATTCGGGGAAAACAATGCACACCTTTTACTTTCTTTTGAGGAGCTCGATATTGGAATTGGATTATCTATGGGATTACGACTCTTCAATATCTAAAATTCAGCAATGAAATATCCCTCTAAATTTGCTTTTGAATGCCATAGGTCTGACCTGATTTGGATTCTTCAAGACAAAGTTGTGTCCAATCTCCCACAATGACCTAATTATGGACTGTTTCAGTAGAGAGAAATTGTACGACTTGCCATGTGTCACTGTTTCTTCTTTTGTCTCTAAAATTGATAGCCAAGAAATGAAAATCTATTTACTTGCGGCCACTTTTTACGACACTCCAATCCTATGCCCAGAGAGAGATTTATTGAACTTTTCCCACGATCACCTCTTTGAGATGCAATTCAGGAGCCTAAAAAATCACTACCTTCCACAGATCATAACTCCGAAAATATTGCAAACCAGGCTCTGAAATTTTTAGAAAATCTTCCTCAGGATTTCGGCTTCACACCCTAAAAATTTCAGCTTCTGAAACTTCGTAGAAAAAAATTTATAGTGAAAATGCCACGATGACCTGTTTGGAGCAGCGAAACCCTAGAATCCAAAGCTCTGATACCAAATGTTGTGTAACCAGCTCCAAAAAGAGAAGAAAAGAGATATCAACGCCTTAGAAATGAGCCACTTCAAGGGGGAAACCTCCAATACATTACATAAATGAAAAATTCTTGGAAGATACAAATGAAAAAAACCTCGTTCTATATATAGGAGTCCATGGGGCCACAATATAATCCTAGTGGGGCCACAATGTAATCCTATCCAACCTAACAATAATAATGTAAGGGCACAATAATAACAATATGGGGGTTACAGGGGTACAACAATAACAATAAGTGGGGCTACACTAACATAATAAGGGACTACACTATTAATATAGGGACTTAACACTTTGTTTCCTCCTTTGGCTCTAAAATTGATAGCTCGAAAACTATAGCCCATGTACTTGAGGCCACTTTTTACAACATTCCAATCTAATGCTCAGAGAGAGAGCTATGAAGATTCTCCCATGATCACCTCTTTTAGATGAAATTTAGAAGCCTCAAAAAGCCCTAACTTCCACAAATCATATCTCCAAAAATATTGCGAACCAATATCTGAAACCTTGTGACGATGTTCCTCAGGATTTCGGCTTTGCACTCTAAAAAATTTAGCTTCTGAACCTTTGTATAAAAAACGTTATTACAAAAATACCACGATGACCTGTTTAGGTTAAATTTAGGAACCTGCACAATGACCTAACTTGCACATATCATATCTCTGAAAATATTGCGAAAGAAGGTTTGAAATTTTGTGACGATGTTCCTCACGATTTTGACTTCGCACTGTAAAAATTCTAGATTCTGAACCTTCGTAGAAAAACCATTATAGCAAAAATTCCACGTTGACCTCTCTGGAGCAGCGAAACCCTAGAATCTCAAAGCTCTGATAGCAAATGTTGTGAAACCAGCTCCAAAAATAGAAGAAAAGAGATATCAATGCCTTAGAAATAAGCCACTTCGAGGGGGAAACCTCCAATACATTACATTAATGAAAAATTCTGGGATGATACAAATTACAAAACCTCCTTTCTATTTATAGGAGTCCATGGGGCCACATTGTAATCCTAGTGGGGCCACAATGTAATCCTAGCCAACCTAAAAATAATAATTTAAGGGCACAATAATAACAATATGGGGGTTACAGGGGTATAATAATAACAATAAGGGGGTTACACTAACAACAATAAGGGACTATACTAGTAATATAGTGACCTAACACTTCTCATAATGTATCAAATGAAGGGGTTGGCAACAACTCTAATGAAGAGAAAATAGTGGACCATGAAGACAAAAGGAATAGTGAAGCAAAGACTGAGGTAGATGAAGAAAACAAAGAAGAGATTAGTAGTGAGCAAGAAGATGATGATATCAGCCATGAACAAGAGGATGATGGTAACATGGAAAGGAGTGAGAAAGATGAGGAAAGGGTAGAAAATAGTGACACAAATGAAGAGCTTAATCAAGAAGGTGATGAAGATTTTGAAGAAAAAAATGGGGCAGAAACAGAGCCTAATGATGAAAAAGTTGATGATGACATAGAGGAAGAGGATGAACAGTGATAGTGATGAAATGAAACCCTAAAGAGAAAGACAGTGATGAAGAGGAGTAAAACAGTGACAGTGATGACACTCATAAGACAATATAAAATAAAGAAGAGAGTGTTGATAATGAGCAAGATGACAGCCAAGGGGATTACGAAAAGAAAAATGAAGATGACAGTCAGCAGGAGGATGAAGAAGATAGCCAAGAGGATGATGGTTTTGAACATGAAAGTGAGCCCAATCACAGTGACAAAAGTGTTGAAATAAATGAAGAATGTGAAAGTCAAGAGACATAGGGAGATGATGAAGAAATTGAAGACCAAGAGCAGATAACTGATGAGGCTGAAACAGAACTTTAAGATGAAGGCATTGACCAATACAGTGATACAAATGACATATTCAGTGACAAGAAAGGAAATTTTCGTGACAGTCATGACAGCTATCATGACTGTCATGACAATAATCAGCCTCCAAATGACCAAGAAATCCAAAATGACAGTGTTGGAAGTGACAAAGAAGACAAATCTAATGAAGGACAAAGCCAAGATAAGGAAAGTGAGCAGGATAGTGGTCAGTATGAGAACCGAGATGTCAGTAAGAAAAACAGTGAGGGAAGCAAGGATGATGATGAAGCTCCTCTCACATGCACCTACCACAGAGGCAAAAGAGATGTGTTTGCTGCCTCAAAAAGGAAAAGGGCCATCTCTCCTCCAGCTATCAAGAAAAAAGACAAAAGCAAGGAGAATTTGGACAAGGGTGAAAAAAAATTCAAGGTAAGGAGAAGCAAAAGGATCAAGATGACTTCTCAAGGGCCTCAATTCATTGATTTAGACAGTGACACCGAGGACAAGGAGATGAACACAATATTGCTTCTCTTGGAGAAGGATTCTCAGCTTTAGGAATGGGAAAGATAATTTGAGATGGCACAACATATAATCCACTATTACAAAGAGGAGCACAAGAATGTCAAGGAGGTAAAGAGATGCCTTTCCTTAAAAAAGAAAATGACAAAACATTATGCAAGGAAGAGCATTCTTGCATGTACCAAACTGAGGAAAGCCCTAATAGAGCTTCAAGACCTAAAAAGAGCCAAAGTGAAGGAAAACCTTGGAATTTTGGCTGATGCTTCTCAATAGGTGTCCAATACCTCTTGAGGGACCTCTCCACAAATTTTGAGGAAAATTGGACAACGTTTTGTTTTTTCCAAATTTTGACCCCTAGGAGCTCAACACCCTAGGTGCTATGCACAAAATTGGTGCATCCTCAGCTTTCAAAGTTTAAATTTTTGGATTTATCACATCAGAAATATTCTTCTCACCAATTTTCATATCATTTGAATCATTTTGTCCCCCTCAAAAGGTCAAAAAACATCAACAATTTGACCTTTCTGCCTCATTTTCAGACGAGGCACTGCACACAGAGAAGTTTTGGGAGATTTGATTTTTGGACAGGTAAATGGCATCCATTAAAAAAACCTCAAGTATTTTTGGAAAGTAGACTCATTAGGATTTCCAATGGGCCATCACAGAGCCAAATCTGGTGTCAGGAAGGGGTCCAAAACTCAGCTGCAAGAGACCCTATTTTCTGCTGAAGTGGCGCTAAGCACAGAGGCTGCCTAGTGTATTTCGGAACAAAAGTCAACAAAACATACTCATTTATGGAAAATAGATATTTTTAAGTTTTTTGAGGCAAATTAAGCTAGAATTAGGTGCAAATAGTTATTTTAGCATTTATTACTTGGGATATTATATGCCTTGGACCTTGCATGGTCTCTTGGTCGTAAATGGTATTTATGACTAAAATTGACATTTTCCTACCACATTTATGGTTTTAGTCCTCATTTTCTCCATAAATAGAGCATTAGGCCCCTATGAATTTTTTTGTAATTTGATTAGCTTGAAGAGAAATATACATGGTTTCATGAGCTTGGAGAACAAATTGGTTTTCTAAAGTGGATGAATGGCTTGTTTGCTTGGATGATGGAGAAGCTTATTTGCAGGATTCCATAGCTTGGTGAATGGCGATGTTTTCTTAATATTTCTATTGTTTCCTTTGTTATCATTATGTTTCATGTTTCTTAGCTGTTATTAAACAAAAAATTATAGGTTGAGACATGTTCTTTGAGGCACCTTAGTCCTCCTGTTTGTTATAGCCTTTATGTTTTCTATTTTGGCCATCTTAAGGAATTATTTACTGCTCCTTATGTCCACTAATTTTTTGTTTTTGTTTCATGTGTGTTTATTATGCTAGCTTATAATTAAGATTCATGGTATTCCCTACTTATTTGGAGTTCTCAAACCCGTATCTTGAAGCCTTTATGTGGAATATTGATTGATTAGGTTAAGATAAAGAGGTCTCATTCGATATTGCCCTTTTTCCATGATTTTCGACTTATTTAAGAGTTACCAATAGTTTGAAATATGATTTTTACGAGTTCCCTCTTCATAAATTAAGTTATTTGTTTAAATCTTGTATGTCTTCCCAAAATCTGAAGGTGAATTTCTAAAGTTAGGAGTTTTAATGCTTCTATGTTTCACTAGAATTTTCATCTTATATGTTTATCAGTTTGAGTATTATTCATAGAGATCAATGGTTTTCCCTACCTCATGAATTATACTTCAGACTATATATGTGTAAGACCTCTTATTTTTTTCCCCAACTTGATGTTCATTACACCATCATACATCACTTTAAGGATCCATTGACCTTGCTAGATCGGCCCTGCAATACACTCTATTCCATCATTTAGACACTCTTGACTTTCAATTGATTCCATGGCCCAATGGATTTGAGAACCTCTCACTCCTCATATTCTATTTTACCATCTTTCCCAACCAAAGCAATCAACAATCCCTATCCCTAACAACTAGCCTAAAATCAAAACCCTAGAGAAAAATGAACACATCCTTTGCACCCAATAGAGAGATACCTCTCTGAGTCCAAGAAGGCTAGGTCCTTAGACTCCAAAGCTTGGTTCCATGTTACCCTATCATTTGGTCTGTCAATCTGCCAAATCACAGGGCCCTAACATTCTGGTGATCATGGTGGGACTTTCTGAGTGTATAGCTACTTAGCAAAATCCTATGGACTCATTTGAACCTTCTATTGAGCTTAGAAAATTGACTGATAGTATTTGGTTTCTCATCTGCTACCTCATCACCACACTAAAACAATGGTGATCATGATGGACCTTCTAAGTTAGTGACAAACGAAGTAACCCTTAGAACTTTAGATACCCTCATTAAATAATTACGAAGCACACACTATCAGCCAAAGAGTAGACTCTATTTTTTTAATCATCCTAGCAAGATGATGAATCAGTTATAGGACACTCTCACAAACTTTAAGAGACTTAGAAAACCCCAAAAATATCTTAGATTGGTTTTTATTACTTATTGATGGTGGACCATAATACATTTTACCTTTAAAAAAGCTAAAAATTTCCACCTGGCGACTCCACTAGCCTCCAGTAGGCCTATTACTTCATTAGCACTCATTTGGCTTCCTATATTTGTTTAACATCAACCCTAAGAAGTTTATAAACCCATTCATATACTGCAATAAGTACCAAGCATTAAGAAAGGTCAGCCTTAAGAAACAGTATTAAAACTTTCAGCCTCTATGAATTTTGAAAATTGAAATCTGGCTTCACATAGGATCAGTACCAGATCTCATTCGGACCCAAACGCTCCCAACATAGTTGATTACCCAGAGAATATTATTTGGCAAACTTCTAGATCTCGAAACTTAACCAGTGTTAGGACTATCCATATAACAAGCTCTGTACCTGAAAAATCTCATAGCTTTGCAAGATCCCTAGTTTGACTTATACCATCCTAGGAATCTCTTCAGAAACATGTCTCAAACTAACCTTGGACCTTTATATTTGCTCCAGAGTTTGAGAAGAGAAGCCTCTCCTTCCACACCACCTGACTTTCAACTTCTCCATCACTTCAACTCTTTCTATACTCAAAACCAGTTTGTCGTTCCAAGTAATTCCACCACACCCATCCATACCATCATTGTGCAAACCACCCCACTTAATCATACACCCCCTTTCACAAACCCACCTCTTGTAAATCCTCCATTACCTCCCATCATGGTAGCTTGGTATTCACCTTTGGTCTTACCACAACCCCTAATACCTTTACCAAATTACTATCAATCTAAGATCCCTCATTTCCCTGGGGTTGAATCCATTACTTCCCAACAGCATGTAGATAGAATCAATGATGCTTTTGATTACATGGAGATGGAGGAAGAAACCCTTAAGGTGAGAATATTTGCACAAAGCCTAGGAGGAGAGGCCAACAAATGATTCAAAGCATTAACTCCTAATTCAATACATGATCTCTCATCCCTTTACTAGACTTTCATAAACAAGTGGGAAATCAAGAAAAACCCCTTCCAAATCTTGTCTGAATACAACAACCTTAAAAGGACTGTAGGGGAAAGTGTGAAATACTATTGAAGTAGGTTTAACAGTGTGTACAACTCCCTCCCACCTCACCTGAAACCTCCACTAGGCCTAGCACTAGTAAAATTCCTTGAAGGCTTTGATCCTCACATGAATTTCCAATTAAGAGAAAGATACTCTGAAACCTTAGAAGAAATGCAAAAGGAAGCTATTAGTGCAGAGGTAAACCTAATTGAAAAGAGAGCTAGGTTGAAATAAAAAAGGAGAGTAAATTACAAGGATGAAGTCATGCCCTCAACCTGCTCTTCTGATACCAAAATAGACAGCCTAATGAGGACTGTGGAGAGAACGATAGAAAATATAAGCTTAAATGAGAGGGCACCTCCTAGGGATAACCAAGCCAACTCCCAGAACCGAAATAGAACTCAAAAATTCAGAACTGATACTCCCCATATCAAACAAAGGGAAAATGACCAACAAATCAGACCTGCCTTTCAAAAAAATTGTGTAGATGAAGAAGGAGAAATTATAGAACCTGAAGAGAACAACGTAAACCAAATAATCTCTTTTCAATGAAAATGAATATTTTCTCACGGAAGAAGAACAAGGTCTTTTTGCTTTCGATCAAACTCAAGTCATTGGTGAAAACTATGAATATTACCAATCACGCCTAGAAAATGCCATTATGGAAATCCATAGGCAATATGACCTCAAGAATAAAAGAAACTAAGAAGCCTCTAAGAAACACCCAATTGATACTGCTTCTAAGAAAACTCTAGAAAACAGTCTTAAGGGAACATTAGAAAATATAAATAGTAACTAAGAAAATTGATCCAAATAAAGAAAAATCAGCCAGCAAAGTAGTGATACAAGCTACCCAGGTACCTCTACTAATGGCCCTAAAAAAATTCCGTTATCTAGAACCCCTGATCAAAATCAACAAATCAAACTTATCGAAAAGGATGTGGCAAAAAAAATTGATGCAAATATGTCTAAAACAGAAGTCCCCTTTAGCTTTGAAGGGGAAATTTCTAAAATTAAGATAACTATGCTCTGACTGAACTAGTAACCCAAGGAGTGTATAAATCCCAAGTACTAAAGGTCTTAAACTTATGAAATGATACTGACACACTAAATTTAACTGGTGATGGTCCTGAATTGTTATTTGGACCTAAGGTTGAAGGAACGTATCAAGAAGGGGTTGTCCCTCCTTTCTATATCAGTTTAAACATACATGATAAAATATTACACAATATTATGCTGGACTCTAGAGCCTCACACGACCTCATGCCTAAAGTTGTGATGTAAAGCTTAGGCCTAGAAATCACTAAACCTTACAAAGACTTATACTCATTTGATTCAAGTAGGGTTAAGTGTTTGGGCCTAATCAAAGATCTTTGTGTCAATCTGGCACAAATTCCTGCTAAAAGTCTTGTCATGGACATAGTAGTGGCAGACATTACACCTAAATATGGCATGCTTCTATCTAGATCTTGAGGAGCCAAACTTCAGGGAAACCTTCAACTAGACATGTCTTATGCCACTATCCCTGTATTCAAGCAAACAAGAAAAATTTACTGAGAGTCACACATGAAATATACAGTGAGTAAATTGGATAGAACAAACAATACTCCTGTCTATTCTATTCATTCGAACTTGGATTCATTCATATTCTTTAATGAAAATTACATTAATGAAAAAGTGAGTGAAAATGACAAATTTATAGTGCTACTGGAACAATCAAGTATACCCTCGACTGAAGAACATATCATCCCAAAATCTAGCAACCCCGAAAAACATCAAAGTGCTGAATATGAAATAGAAACACTATGGAACATTACCTTTGATGATTCTTGTGGCAAGGTTGGGTTGGGGGCTAGTAACTAGATACATAACACTAATGAGGGTCATTCTTACAAACTAGATTTCCAGTGCACTAATAACATTGCAGAATATAGGCCCTCCTCCTTGGCTTACACCTGCTCAAAGACTTAGGAGCTAAGAAAATCTCTACTCAAGGAGATTCTGAACTAATCATTAGAAAAATCAAAGGTGAGTATTCAGCTAAGAATCCCAGATTAAGAGAGTATATAAATGCATCTTTAGATCTCCTCAAAACCTTTGAGAAATATGAGCTAGCTTACATCCCTAGAGCCAAAAATAGTCTTGCAAATGAGCTTTCCTTCACTGCTATCATCTGTCAGATACCACTTGCAAGTGAAAAATACACTGTTAAATTCAAAAAGCAACCTACAGTATCTAATAATATTGAATATTGGCAAGTGTTTGAGGGTGATGAAAAAATTGATTATTTTTTGCAATCTAAGAATGAGTTTACATTGGCAAAACCAAGTTTAGGGCATGGGGAAGATTTTTATACAAAAGAAAACACCTTAGAAGTAGAGCTAACACCTTCCGCTGATATAAAATTTCTTTCACATTATTATGTAGCAGAAGTGTTTGAGGGTCCAAATCGAAGAGACCTTGAATTTTTAGAGTGCAATGATGATACCTTACTAAGAGGACTAGCACCATTAGAAGAAATTTTTGAATTTAATTATGTAGCTAAAAACCAAAGACGGAATCCATAGAAAATGATATAGAGGAGTGCAACATTGGATGCCTAAAAGAACCCAAAATGATCAAAGTCCCCAGAACTCTTCCTCCTGACATAAAACAAAGATATATTGAACTTTTCTGTGAATATAGAGATGTTTTTTCATGGGGATATGAAGATTTAAAATCATATGACACTAGCATTATTCAACATAAAATTCCTCTTAAAGAGAATCAGAAACCCCTCAAACAAAAATTGAGAAGAATCAACCCCATACTGTTACCTCTAATTGAGAAGGAAATTAGAAATATGTATGATGCTGGGATCATAGTTTCCCTTGGATACTCAAAGTGGGTTTCAAACCTTGTATCAGTCAGAAAGAAGACCCGAGAGATTAGGCCTTGCATTGACTTTAGAAATCTAAACAGAGCATCCTTAAAGGATAAATACCCATTGCCTAAAATATATCACATTCTTCAAAGGGTGGTTGGCTCTAAGAGGATTTCCCCACTTGATGGTTTTTCTGGCTACAACCAAGTATTAGTGTTCCCGAGTGAACAGCTCAAAACTGCTTTCACCGCCCTTTGGGGTACATTCATGTATGTTAAAATGCCATTCGGGTTGATGAATGTAGGGGCCACTTTCAAAAGGGCCATGGATATAGCTTTTTCCAAAGACATAGGCTACTTCATAGTCATTTACCTTGATGGCATCACTGTTTACTCTAAGACTGATGAATAACACTTAATCCACTGAAGGAAATTTTTTGAAAAATGTAGAAAATATGGCCTTTCCTTGAATCCTAAGAAAACATTGTTCAACCTCTAGGAAGGAAAACTCATAGGTCACATAATCTTAGAATAAGGAATACAAATAGACCCCAAAATAATTGAGGGCATATTACAAATTAGCCATCTTAGAAACATTAAAGAGCTACAGTCTTTGATTGGGAAGATAAACTTTCTAAGGAGATTCATCCCTAATCTTTCCAAACTTTTGAGAAATATTAAAAACATGTTTAAAAAAGAGATAGGGGTTTAATGGACCTTATAAGCCTAACAATCCTTTGATCAGGTAAAACTATCCCTCACTCAAACTCCGGTTCTAATCAGTCCTGATTTTACCAAAGAATTCTACATTTTCTCATTTCCCTCTTAACATACCATTGCTGTAGTATTACTGCAAAAGAACACAATGGGAAAAGAACAACCCATAGCATTCTTCAGGAAGGCCCTTAGAGATGCTCCTTTAAAATACAACATCATAGAGAAGCAAGCCTTTGCCTTGATCAAAGCATTGAAAGACTTTAGAGTATATATCCTACATTCTCATGTCATTTCTTTTGTCCCACACTCGGTTGTCAAGGACATTTTAAATCAGGACCCTAATGGTAAAAGAGGAAAGTGGATTGCCATTATACTAGAATATGACATAGAAATTAGGCCCACAAGACTGGTTAAAGGACAAGGACTTGCAAAACTTATGGCTGAGTCAAATTTCAATGTTTTAGATATCAACATGGTTGATGTTTTAGAATAACAAGAAGAATTCCCTGCTCCCCATGTTGAAGAATTGTTTCTGAATTCATCTTGGTATGCTGATATTCTCTATGTGCTTTTCTATCTTAATGCTCCCCCTGCATTATCAAAGACAAAAGCTAGATTCCTAAAACAAAAAGCTTTGAAGTTCTGCATTTTAGATGGGATATTATATTGGAAGAATCCTGTTGGTATACTACTTAGATGTTTTCTTGAGGATTATGCAGGTAAGACCATGCATGAACTGCATGAAGAAGAGTGTCGAGGCAATATTTACTGGAAAACCACAACCAACAAAATCCTTAGAGTTGGTTACTATTGGCCCACCCTTTTCCTTGATACCCATTAACTAGTAATGACTTGACATAAATGCAAAATCTTTGATGGAAAAATAAAACTATTACCTTTACCATTACATCCCATTACGGTTGAAGCTCCTTTTCAATAATGGGGTTTAGACTTCGTTGGAGAAATTCACCCCACCTCATCTGCACAACATAAGTGGATCCTCACCACCAATGATTACTTTACCAAGTGGATAGAAGCCATCCCCTTCAGAAGTGCCACTAATTCAGTCATTATAAAATTTCTCCAGACAAACATCTTGTCTAGACTTGGTTGCCCCAGAAAGATCATCACAGATAATGCTACTGCTTTTTCATCCAAAAATATGATTGAATTTTGTTATAAATATCATATCACAATAGGACATTCCATAGCTTATTACGTTCAAGGTAATGGGTTAGCTGAATCTTTTAACAAAATCTTAGTCAATATCATCAAGAAGCTCCTAGAACAGAATCAAAAGGCATGGCATGGAAAGCTTATACCCTCACTATGGGCTGATAGAGTAACCACCAACAAATCAATCAGTATGTCTCCCTATCAACTAGTGTATGGCATGGATGCCATTTTCCAACATCTTTGGGAGTTCCGGTGGTAAGAATTCTCCAAGAGGTATAATTAGAAGAAAATGACATGCAAATGACGCTGAATCAAGCCATTCATTTAAAACAGACAAGGGAAGAAGTGTATAAAAAAACTTAGGCAATGTAGGAAAGCATAAAGAAAATATTTGACAGAAGAACCAAAGTTAATAATTTCCACATTGGAGACATTGTACTAAAGTGGGATTCTAGGAGGGAAGATAAGGGTAAACATGGTAAATTTGAGAATTTGTGGAAGGGCCCTTACCTTATTCAGTTAGTTAGAGGTCATAATGCTTTCTTTTTACAAGAGCTTAATGGAGAAGAACATTTTAGAGTTCCTATAAATGGCAGGTTGCTCAAGCACTATTTCTGTTAAGAGTCCTAAGTCATAGTTATAATTTCTCATTCATTGTACATATCACTGTTAGATGGAAAGATATTGAGAAAAATCACAAAAAAAATATACACAAAACATAAAAATGGAAAAGAGGGCAGATTTGAAAGGAGGTAAAGCCCCATACCCAAAAAGTAGAACCACTGAAAGTGTGTAATTCTAAATACCACTACTAGTGCATAAAGGAGTCTTGTTTTAGTCATCTAGCCTAATCATGGCTGAAGCATGTTTTTAATTTATTTGTTGATAATTTAGTGAAAGATAATGGGTCAAATTTTTCAAGCTTGACTTGTGAAAAGATAGATTAGGTAGAAAGATACTGGTTCCACATGCCTAAAACGGAACCAAAGAGAAAAATAGGGATGAGTAGCAAACAATGTATCCTAGTCGTGATTTTTCTAGTCTTGTTTTGTACAAAAATAGCATTTGTGTGGAGCTTTTTCTTATGCCACAAACCCATGGTAAATCAGATTGTCTAATATTGATTTAGCCATGTTTTCAGTTTTATGTCTGTAGCCTAGTGAATAAATCTCGTCAAACAGTTTAACCTTGACAGTTGAATAGTATAGGTAGGGAATCAAAGGAGTTCATTAGCATAATCTGAGCTCCACGAAGACATAATGGTAGAATTAGATAGTTTTTTTTTTTTTTTTTAAACAAACAATGTCAAGGTCACTAGTCCAAATGCACCTTGTTATTTCCTAAATCTACCTCAGGCTGAAAGAAGGCAGAGTTCAGGGTAACATCAAACCACGCTCAGTCTGGTAGCTAGCCCTACCAGAACAAGAGAGGGCTCTCTCCGGGTCAATCTCAGCAAAAATAATCAAAGGGGCTTGAGATGACTTGAAACAAAGGCTAATTTTAGGCTAGGTATATAATTAAAGGAGTTTGATTTTGATTTTGGGGGTTTTGTTGGAAACAAAGGGAAAGCCAGTTTTGGGTTCGGGGATGAGGCTTAGTTTTTGCAGAGTTCTGAATGGGGCAAGGAAGGCAATTTCTTTGATTCTTTGGATTGAATGAATGGATATTTAAGACCAGTGAGGAGCTGAAGAGGGAAAGAGACTTTCAAGAATCCTCTTCAAACAGATGAAAACATGGAAAATTAAACAAAACTGAAGGCAGAGCAAAGCAATCTAATGAATTCCACCTTTATAACTCATTTGTTTAATTTAAGAAGAAAGGAGAAGAGAAATGATACACATAAACATCAATGAAATTAAAATAACATAGAGAAACACACCATCAAAACACAGAGCCACATGGATCCCAAAGAGTGCTGCAAACCCTAGTCTATTCCTTTGCCAAAATTGCAGAGATGAAATGTACAATGAAGTGCCAAGCGATCCCAAGTGTCCAACCCTAAAAATGACTGAATAACTACATGATATAGACAATCATAACTCATCCCCATGCCTCTAGGGGTCAAGCTTATCATTCTAGGAGCTGTTTCAACCATATCTAAACTAAGAACTGGAAAATAGGCAATGAAACAACTTGCCTCTATATGATAGGAAACTGATTCATTCACTTACATTTCACTTTTTGGTGAATGAATCCACTAAAATGAGTAAAAATGTGCCAAAATTACATCATGGTAATGAAATTATATCAATTTACATCAAGAGTTACATGAAAAAGTCAAACTAGCCAAACTAGGCGAAAATTTGAGCTGCTGAGTGAAAAATAGGCCAAATTTCCCTATGCACCGCGCCTGAAATATCTATGCGTAGCACAAGTTTGAGGCTGATTTTGAGGGCCTTTCCGAAGTCCAAATTGAGCGTAGGATACTCGTTGGAAATCTCTGCCTATCTACTTTCCAACCCAAGTGGAATTTTTGAATTTGGTTGCCATTTGCCCCTCCAAAAAACAAATCTCCCAAGACTGCTTCCTGTGTGTGCAAAAAATGGCAGAAAGGCCATTTTTAGGGTGTTTTTGACCCTTTAGGCAACCTAAAACTTGTCAAAATCCTTAGGTAATCCATAGGCATGCATAAATTTTGATGAAAAATCCATAAATGCAAAGTTTTCCTCTAGAAGAGCTGCTAATTATAAGCGCGCACCAGGTGGCGCCACGCATCAGGCAGGAAAATCTGTGTTTAGGCCCAAAAATTCAAAATTGACAAAAAATTTCCCAAATTTCTTGAAATTTGGGCTGAATTCCCACCAACAAGCGATGGGCCAAAGAAGCTTCGACCAAAATTTGGAGTCTATCATGCCTTTCACGACGCTTTAGTGCCCTACTTAGCCTTGCCTTCAGGATTTTGATCCTCGCTTTGCAAACATGATTTCATGCCCAATAATGGTTCTTTATGTGCCTGAGCATGTTCTTTTCCTTATTTTCCTTCTCCAACATCTTCTCGAGATGAATATTGACCCTCTCCAGCCAAGTCTCTCTATCAGCCTCAATCTCCCGCTCAATGGGTGTCATCTCAGTTTGACTTCTTTGGGAAGCTTGCCGATTATCACGGATGTTTTGCAACTCAATGACTGTTTGCTAATCCCCCAACTATTTTTTCCGTTGCTCCAGGTAGTTTATGATCCATTGATCTCTCTGCAACTTGACGGTCAAGGTGTCAATTTCAGCCTTCTACTCCTGAATGGTCTCTCTCAACTTTGAGCTTGGAGAGCTCAAATCCTCATCAATCAATATGAAATTAGTATCCTGGCCTCCTGAAGGGCCTTCATCCTACATAGGCCTCTTACCTTTTTCATGTACCTGTACCTGTGCTGCTGATGACGACAACGACACCCCTTCCACCCCGGGTGGAGATAGTACTCGTTGGGCTGCTGCAAATAATACTCTGGTGCCTCTCTGATAAGTAATAAACACTGGCACACTAATAGGCTATGTCTCGTGACCTTTAGGCTGATGTGAAGGTTCACCTGGCTCATGAACAACCTTCGGAGGAACCTGAGGTGCTGTGAAGAAATCACGGGAAATGAAATCCTCCCATGAAATACCCTGCAATCCAAGATGATGTACAACCAATATCTTGATGAGTGCATAGTGATAAATATTGTTGTACTGCTGCTCAGGAGTTTTATTCTGCACAAGAGTGGTCATTCTCTCAATATTTCGGCACATGAAATAAGGAATTTTCATCATCCTCACTCTCGTGAAATGCATCAATAACCTGATGTGGTAGGCATAGAGGCGTGAAAACCGGCCCTCACAATTGAAATATCTGATAATGAGTTTCATTAGAGGCGCATAGGATTCCTTTAGGAACTGGAATGGGAATACTCTGCTGAGATGTCTCACATAGCTAGGCTTGATGTATGGTTCATAATGCACTCTGTCCACCTGCTGTATTTTGTTCCACTGTTCACCCACACTTGGTATTCCAGTTGCTTAAGAGATGGTTTTCGGTGTCAAAGTGAAATTTACACCAGCAAGAGTTACCTGACCATCATGTAAATGCAATACAAACAAACAAGCCAACTCCTGATGATGATGAATCCTAGCAATCATCTCACAATACTGATAGCATGACTGCTCTCGAAAACATGCCATGGCAAGTGGGCAAGCCTGCAATTGAGTCAATGAGGTGGGATCTTCTCTCACATGTTTGCCACCATTACGAGGCCTTCTAGGTGCATGTAGCTCAGTGGTAGAATCACTATCTCTGTCATATGAGGTATCAGTGTCTGTCTCCATGATGTTTCAAGGTATATGTTTGGCTTGTATGAGAGGAAAATGAGAATTTGGTGCTTTGTTTTAATTTCCAAATGTGTGTCAAAGGGGAGGGACTGTAGGAGATATAGGGCAGTGGGGACAATGGGGTTTTAATCAAATGATAATTTGTAATTTGAAAATTTGACAAACTTAGGGACAAGGGACAGCCACTGAATTTTTGGGATTCTTAGGGTTAGGAATTTTTATAAGTGAAATAGGAAAGTGAAAATGAGAGTGAGATGAATGACTTGCGATAGGGATAATGGAAATGAGATGGTATGAGTGGCTAGGGATATAAGGGAATAGGGGAGGACTTTAATGATAATATAAACAGTGAGAGGGAGGAATAACCAAAAGGGGAATGAAGTATTTGGCACCAAAATTACTTTTAAAATACCAATTTTAAAACCCTAAGGGAACAATTTTTAACAAGGCGATAGGGTTTATGGTTTTGACATTCAAACTCTCATATTCCCTCTTTCAAACAACACCAAACACTGATTTATGGCAATTGCAAGATGACATGAACTTACTTGGAGCAGAGGAGACCGTTTCATTTTGAAATTTGAAAGAGATGGCAACAAATTTTGTTTTTCTGGCCAATGCACCATGCGCACAACCCAGTACGCTGCATTCTCTGTGTGCGTCGCGACCGTTCTAATTTACACGGTGAAAAACGGTCCTATCCGTCGTGACCGTTGTGTGCGCCGCGCAGGTTGCCCAGTGCGTCGCAACGGTAAACTCACCAACAGTTCGGCCTTCCAAACACTTGTTTCGCTCTACCACAATTTCTCTTGGCTCTTTGATGACTTTGCTTGCAAATGGATTGTTTGAAACACCAAAAATATCTTATATATGATAGACTTTGATTTTTGATTTGAAAAAACCCACTTTCTAAAGTCTGAATTTTAACACTTTTTGAATAAACTCTGTTTTTGTTTCCTTTGTGATTTTTGGACTGATGATGAATCTCTTGTCTGTTCTTTGCAGGGATAGCTGGAATGGGATTTTTGGAAAAGGCGACCAGGGTTGCACCTGAAGAACTTTACAACTGAAAAAATTTTAAAATTACATTGCATTTTATTACAAAAGGATAAAATAGACAATTTTTCTTCAAAATAGAGTTTTGAAGAAAAATCATTATCAAGCATAATGATGATGAAATTTTTTCAATGAAATCCTATTTCGAACCTCCCTCTTGTGCCTGTTGACATTATTATCCATTTTGAAGACTAAATTAACGAAACCCTAGACTTAATGAGACTGAAACCCTAAAATGACTCTTTGTCGACCAAGAGACCAAAGATGACTGTAAATGATTGTGAATGATTTCGATGAACATACACAGACCAACAGGTACATGACATGAGGGATATGAGAGAAAATACCCATATTTCATATGATCCATGCTCCTAATGGAATGCAGCTGACTGAACTGAATGAGACACCTAAAATGAAATGCAACAAGAGAAATTTGATCTCTGACGGAGGGAGGAAGATACCGACTCTAACATTGGCTCCAATGGGGATGGTAGCTCCTTGGAGGTGCCAAGAACTACAGATTTTTGGGAGAGTAGGCAGTGCCTTCGTCCATTGGGCAATGGAGTCCATGACTCATGACTCATCATCACTCCTTTTATTGACTGAAAATTGACTCAAACGGACTCAATCTTGAAACCAAAATGACTGAAAAACCTGACTTGACAAACTCAAACCAAAGCTGAAATCAATATTTAGAGTTATAGCCTTCACTTTGGGCCTCAAACTGAAGAAAATATCACAGTACACACTTGCAATGAATATGAAATAAATGGTATGTACAATGACAATGTAAACATCAGAAAACATTCAGAAATGATACCGCTTGAGTAGCCGACCATTCACCGGCCCTCCTGGAAAATCTTCCTCGTTCATCTCTTTCAAAAGAAAATCATTCTCACTCCGGTATGCAGTAATTTTAAAGGGTCCTTTCCAGAGATTTTAAAACTTACCATGCTTACCCTTTTCCTCGTTTCTTGCATCCCATTTTAGCACCACTTCTTCCAATTGAAACTTGTTCGCTTTGGCTTTTCTGTCATATATTTTCTTAATTCTCTCTTGCAGCTTGAATGTGTTTTGAAAAACTTCTTCTCTCGTCTACTGCAAATGGATCATTTGATTTATTCTTCTTTGCATATGATCTTCTTCACTGCCAGCTTCCTGTAGAAGTTTGACCATTGGAACTGTGAGAGAGGTAGGAAACACCGTATCAACTCCATATACTCGCTCAAAAGTGGACATACCAATGGATTTCTTCTGACTCACTCGATCTGCCCAAAGTGCATTAACCAACTTCTTATGCCAAATTTTCTTGTTTATTTCCAGCAACTTTTTAATGATGTTGACCAAATATTTGTTCGAAGACTTCGTCAATCCATTACCTTGTGGATGATAAGCGGTTGAGTGTCCCAAAATGATATGATACTTGTCACAAAACTCAATCATTATTTTTTATTTGAAAGCTGCTGCGTTATCAGTGATTAACTTATTTGAGCAACCAAAATGAGACAAAATATTATTCTCAAGGAATGAAATTATTATTGAATCTGTAGCTTGCCTAGTGGGAATTGCTTCAATCCATTTCGTGAAATAATCTGTCGCTGTGAGGATCCACTTATGTTGAGCTGAAGATGCGGGATGGATCTCGCCAATGAAATCCAAACCCCATTGCTAAAAAGGAGCACTTACCTCAATGGGCTTAAGCGGTAAAGGCTGCAATTTCTTCCTCCCTTCAAAAATATGACATTCATGACAGCTTTTGACAGTCTTATACACATCAGCAAAAAGTTTCGGCCAATAATATCCCACTCTCAAAATATTGTTGGCCATTTTTTTCCAAAAAAGGTGACCCCCGCAATCTCCCTTATGAAAATCCTCCACCAAACAATTCAGCAAAACACCACCGGGATCTTTCCGATAGAGTGAATTATTCAAAATACAAAACTTAGCAGCCTTCAATTTGAAAGTTCTACTTTTGTTTCTAGCCATGCCAGGCGGTGGTGACAAATTTTGAAGCACATATACAATATCTGAATACCAAGGAGAAAGCACGAAGATTTCTGATAGCTGAACTGATGAACTTTCCTCATTTTCCTTGGACATAGCAGCAATGAGATTAATGTCCAAGGCATGCAAATTCAACTCAGCCATTAGCTTAGCCAGCCCTTGTCCTTTGATAAGCTTTGTAGGCTTTCTCTCCACATCATACTCCAACAAGGCGACAATCCATTTGCCCTGTCTCCCTTCTGGATCTGTCTGTACTAAAACATCCTTTACAACAGTGTTAGGAACATAAGCAAGAATATGAGAATGCAGAATATATACTTGAAAATATTTCAATGCTTTCATTAAAGCAAGAGCTTTATTTTCAATGATGTTATACTTTAAGGCTGCATCTCTCATGGTTCAGCTGAAAAAAGAAATTGGTTTTTCATGCTCATCTCTCTTCTGCATCAATACTTCTTCCATAGTATGCTCTGAAGCAAATTAAAACAAAATAAAATACTGAGTATAATCCGGGCTGATCAAAACTGGAGCTGAAGAAAGAACCAACTTCACTAAATTGAAATACTTTACTACCTCCTCGGTCCACTTCACTACGCTATATTTCTTAAGCATGTTTGTAATCTCTCTTATATGTTCAATAAGATTAGGCACAAAGTGACGTAAGAAATTCATCTTACCATTGAAGGATTGGATCTCTGTTTCATTTCGGGGAAGATCAATTTGCTGAATAGCTTCTACTCGAGCTGAATCAATGCGGATGTCATCCTTTGATATTATGTGACCAAGAAGTTTGCCCTCATCCATAGCAAACAAACTCTTCTTTGGATTGAGTGACACACCATAATTTCTACATCACTGAAAAAAAAAATTCAAATGGTAAAGGTGCTCTTCATCAGAATTAGAAAAGACTGTCAAATCATCAAGATACACAACTAGAAAAACATCCTTCTCATTTGCAAATTCCATATCCATTGCTCGCTGAAATGTCGCACCAGTATTCTTCAAACCAAAAGGCATTTTAACATAATGGAAAATTCCCCACAGAGTGGTGAACGTTGTTTTGTCTCTATCATCCTCATGGACCAGAATTTGGTTATACCCAGAATAACCTTCGAGTAGCGACATACGAGATGCTCCAACTACTCGTTGAAGTATGTGATCCATTTTGGGCAATGGATAATTATCTTTCAAAGAAACCTTATTTAGATTCCTAAAATCAATGCACAAACGAATCTCACCTGTCTTCTTGCGTATGGACACCAAATTGGAAATCCAATCTGAAAATCTTATAGGAACAATGATACCAACCTTGTATAATCGATTCACTTCCTTTTTGATTGAAGGCAAAAAATTTGGATTTATCCTTCTCAACTTCTGCCTAAAGGGCTTTTGATTTGGCTTAATCGGAATGGTGTGCTAAATTATATTGGTATCACACGTCTTCAAATCTGAATAGTCCCAAGAAAATACATCAGAAAAAGAAGACAATAAACTAACATATTTTGCTTTTATCTCTGGTGACAATGCTTTGGACAATTTCACCATCTTTGGATTCTCAGCTGATCCAATGTTCACATCTTCAACTCCCTTTTCGATTGGCCGCAAGGTTGGTTTTTTAGCTACGTCATCTTGATCGAAAAGCTCCTCTAAAGGTATCAAGCCTTTAGGAGTGACATTATCCTTCAGCTGCAACACTTCCATCTGATTTACTTTCACATCAGCCTCACCATCATCATGCTCCATATCAATTGAAGTGTCTTTGAATTTACCTTTGTTTTGCAGAAATTCATCAATCTCATCATCATTTTGGAATACTTGCTAATACCTTTGATTGTCCGAAACAGTCAGATGATGCTTCACATGAACTTAAAATTTGTTACTTGAGTTCATTCGAATCTTTAAATTACTTGTCGCCTTTGCAAGCGCATCTGCAATACCATTCTGAATACGAGGGACACAAGTCAAAGTATAGTCTGAAAAAAATTTCAAGATATCAGGAACAACATTTCAGTAAGCCCGCATTTGAGGATTCTTAGCTTCGTATTCACCTTTCACTTGCTTAATTACCAACTCAGAGTCGCCATACACTGCAATCCTCTTAGCATTCAACTTTCTAAGAATTTTCAGACCAGCAATCAAAGCTTCATATTTTGCCTCATTATTTGAACAATCAGAAGCTAATTTATAAGAGCAGACCCTTACATTACTCGGTACCTTGTTTAGGGCGGAAAAAGGGATGTGTACCCAAATGTGAATTCCAGCATGTTACACAGTAATTTTTCACCGTCCCTACCATTCCCCGTCCCGCACAATGGAGGACCCATTATGTGACCTGTGAACACTGTCATGCTTTGAAAACATCATCAATGCATCTCTCTGAGTATGAGCTTCATTTTCCCTTGAGACATCTCCTTGAAAAATCCATGAAAAACAGCTCTTTTTGCATTGGCGCGGGTAGGCGGTTCATTGCTCGCGCCAATCAGGGAAATCCTGTAAAGAGGTCGCGCCACTTGGCGCTCTGTCATAGAGCAGCAATCGCGCCACCCATTTTAGGGACTGTTTTTTAAATATGGATGGCGGAAGTTGAGTTAAAACAAACTCACAACCATTGCCTATCTTGAGTTGGGAGGTTTGGCTGCGGGAGTTCTATGGAAGGGAAGTGGTTTTGCCACCTTCTATGGAACCTTCCTTGTTGATAGGGCCAATCCCATAATAATAGGGATCCCAAATCCCTCCTTCCCATCTATAAAAGCTTGCTCGCATCCATGGCAAGTTGGTTCTGAAGTGCCGAAGCTTTGTATCTCCTTATTCCCAAGAGCTCTTGTGCCGTAAAGAATTCTTCCCTTAAGGCCAACCAAGTGAGGAGACCATTGTTACGAGACTTCAAGAGGTTTTCCCTTCTCTTGGCGAGCTTGCGAGACGTGGACGACCGGACCCGTACGAAGGAGGCAGCGACGTCGGCCGAACTTGGTTGTAACTTTATTCGTTTATCATTTTAATAGATGACTATGATTATGGTTCCAATTCTTCTGTTATTATGTTAATGTGCGAGTAACATCTTTTTCGACTGATGTTTAGTTACGTATGCTGGTCTATGCATGTATCGTTCGTTTCTTCTGCGTGTGTGTTCATCCACTGCAGATCGTGGAAGGATTGTGATCTCGCTGCACGGGCGACGGGGACTTTCTTCGCATCTACAAGAATCCGGTAGGCTCTTATCCCAAGTCTTTCATTCGTAACTAGGAGCTTGCGTCATAGCATTGTTTGTTTGTTGCTAGACCCCTGCTGGGCTATTAGGGATCGCCTCTGTCCGCAGAGGGGATTTACCTCCTCAACAAATTGGCGACTCCACTGGGGATCGTCCGGTTTTCCTTGTCCCGCTTATGATTGTTTCGCCTTGATTGTTTCTCCTTGCTTGATGAACCTTCTGGGTTGGATTCTTCCATTATTTTAGCTTCTTGGTTTGCTCAGCTTGTATTGGTTTGCTTTCAGAGTAGCTTGTTTTTAATTTTTGTTGAAGAACTCGACTGGCGCGGTTTTTAACCCCACAGTCGCGCCGCTTGGCGCTTGTTGCATTTGTCTGGCTCGCGCCAATTGGCTTCTGGCGCCAGTTTCAAGCCCACAGTCGCGCCACCCCTGTGACTTTTTTGAGTTTCTTCATTTTTTTTAGCTTTCTGGACTTGACCAGTACTTTTCTTCTTGATTTCCTGATTGTCTGAGTGTGTTGGAGTCTTGTTTGGCTGGAATTCACCGCTATCCCTTGGTTGTTTGCCTCTATCTACCGATTTCACGTTTTGAGCCCTAGGGCATCTAGTGGCTTAGTGTATCGAGCCCTCCTTGGGAGTTTTGGTGTTTTGGTTGTCCTGTCAACTTGTTGATTGATTCTCCACGCTCTCTCAGCAGTCTTTGGTTGATTTGCTGCGTCTTTTGAGTGATTGGTTGTTCCTTCATTCAGAATTCGTTTGTCTTGCTTTGGACCTAGATCACACGGTCCATCGGAAGCTTTTGAGTCTTTCTTTGCCTTGAGAGACTTTGGGTCGATTTAGAGATTTGGTTGCTTGCTTTGTTGAGTGAATTTTTTTTGTTTCGCTCTCTTGGATCTTTTCTCAAATCGTTCCTTTTGTTTTCAGTGCACATTAGCCATTAAAACATTGAAAAAAAAAAAAAAAAAAAAATCTCTTTTGTTTTGATTAATTAGTGCAAATTGTGATCTTTTCCATATCGCTAGTGATTAGTGTTTGAATGAAAAGTGTGCAATTGCATTAGTTGCATTAGAGACATTCTTGTTTATATTCCGTTCATTTCGTTTGTATAAAAGCTCTCAACTCTCATTTAACTAGTTTTCATCGAACGAAATGTTGCATCGTGGCATATAGCTTGCATTTAGGAGACACTACATACGATAGGGCCTGGAAATTGAAACTTAATTGAAGATCAACTGTGAAACTTATTCAATTAACCTAAGGCAACATTGGAACTTAACGCAACATATTTAGAAGGTCTAGGCTAGAGACGTGTTCCGGCGTCGTTAAACCTAGCAGCTGTCGTTCGTCTGTTGGCTTTAGACAGCGCTAGTACGGACTTGCGCTCCCCGTACCGTCACGTATATAAAGGGAGACCCCTATAGGTTTTCAATCCTTTATCCACAGGAAGCCGAGTCTGCCGCCCTATACCCGTGATACACCGAACACAGCATTCGGGGAGACTACCTGCACGTACGGAAAGTTCTTGGTCGATTTCTGTTTCATTATTTGAAACCAAGGTGTATATTGCAGTTCACGGATATTTGGTACACCCTTTGTGCCTAGTTTTTCCTGAGCAGTCATTTGGTCTTTTCTGACTCCCTAAACTTGAAAAGACCATCAAGCGCTTGTCCTTTCACGCTTGTGTCAACTCTGAAAGAGATAGAGTCATCTTTTATCGTTTCTCGACTCTTAAAACATGAAACGGTAGAATTTCTTACTTTCCAATGTGGTAAAATTAATCGCCCACGATTACACACTCGTTTAGATATTTCTAGTTGGCCGTTTGATCGTGTGTCTTAAACTCTCTTTTCAGCCCGTGTGTGGTTTTGAGTTTTGATGGCAACTTTTTCAGAGTTTACCAACCAAGGAATCCCTTCAGAAGGGAATCCTGGTCATTTTCCTCCTTTTGGAAATGTTGGTGCTCCTTATATGGCAACGTTGTCCCTTCCTGGGTTAACTGTTGGGTTGCCTGTTTGGTTGTTCTCAACCTCTGTCGTTCCGAATGTCTCAGTTACTGGTCAATCAGCTCCCCCACCCGAACCACATCATGTTGATTCTAAGGTGGACCTCTCCCCTTCTTCGCCTGTTTCTGAGTCCTCCTCCTCCTCTTCGCCTGGTGAAAGTCTGGATTCAAGTAACCAGGTGGCTAAGAAGAAGAAGAAGAAGACAAAGAAGAAGAAGTCTGATAAGCGAGAGGTTAAAAGTGTTGCTACTGCTCCTGAAACGTCCTCTCTTGATAACCCTTCCAACCCTCCTCGGAAAGTCAAGTTCCCCTGCATGTTGTGCACGGGAGACCATCTTCTTCGAGACTGCCCTGGCATTCCCAAGGTACTCGAAGTATGGTCAAACGGTCGCCCACCGTTGTCTTTGGCTTCCGGGAGTCAGGTTGGGGGCACTGGTAAGGCTCCTAAGAAGCAGGGTAAGATCACCAATCCCTGTAAGTTGTGTGAAGGGCACCATGCTATTCACCTTTGTCCTTATATGGATGAAGCCAAGTGAGTCTTGGACAACCTGACTGTTTCTACACCACGCCTCCCGGCTGGTTATAAACAGCTTTCTTTGAGTCTTCCACCGGCTGATGCCGTGATTGGTCAAGGGTCATCCTTGGTCGATCCCACTCCTCCAGAAATTCAGATTCAGGAATTCGTTCCTGACCAACCATTGGTCGTGGGATCGGTTGAACTGGCCCCATCTGCGGTGCACCAGGTCTTTTCTGTTGAGAGTGGACCCCATAACCCTCATGTTCTTCTGGTTTCTTCAGATTCTTCAGACTTGGAGAGAGATTCTCCTGTCCCTGTACTTCAAGAAGTTTCTCCTCCACCTCCCAAGATGGAGGCTACGGAGGATTTTCCTCCCGCCTTCGAGATGGAGGTCATGGAAGAGGCTTCTGCTTTCGTAACATCGGGGGAAGACCTTCGCATTTCGATGGTAGCCCCTCCGAGTAGTTTGGTCGCTTCCTTTGATTGGAATCGATTTGCAGGATTCCGCCTTCCGTCTTATGTGCCTTTCGAGATCACAGTACAGGCTCTTGGTCTGGTCGTTCCCAGCACCATTATAGACGAAGGTGCCTCTGTTAGCATTATGTGTTCAACTACCTGGCAAGCTTTCGGTTCGCCGCCGCTTGCGCCTGTTACGCAGAATCTGCTCACTTTTAACAGAAGGACGAGTCAACCGTTGGGGATCCTTCCAAGGTTACCTGTTACTTTGGGAGGTAAAACCGTCCATATAGACGTGATGGTCGTTCCAGGCCCCTTGGATTTCAATCTGCTTTTGGGGCGCGATTACACCTATGCCATGGGAGCGCTCGTCTCCTCCCTCTTTCGTGTGGTCTGTTTTCCGCATGAAGGAAGGATCGTGACCATTGATCAGCTATCGTTCTTTGGTCCTAATGTGGCAACTGGTCCGCCATTACCCCCTCCTGGTTTTTATCCACCTGTTGTATCTGCCCCACCGCAGGTCAACTATGTGGCTACCTACCCCGTGCCTGTGCCCAGTGATGATTCCATCATGCATCATGTGCTGGGAGCATTGGGTCCTGAATTCCAGGATGTTTCCCTTCCATCAGGAGTGGAACTCTTGGAAGCGATGACTTCTTGTTCATTATGACCAGGTTGTCGGAGCATAGTTCATTTTCTTGTGTCAAGCTCCATAAAAAATGAAACAAGCCGGTTGGAGCACAGTTCCTTGTCTTGTGTCAAGCTCCTTAAAAAATGAAACAAGGTTGTCGGAGCACAGTTCCTTGTCTTGTGTCTAGCTCCTTAAAAAATGAAACAAGGTCGTCGGAGCACAGTTCCTTGTCTTGTGTCAAGCTCCTTAAAAAATGAAACAAGGTCGTCGGAGCACAGTTCCTTGTCTTGTGTCAAGCTCCTTAAAAAATGAAACAAGGTCGTCGGAGCATAGTTCCTTGTCTTGTGTCAAGCTCCTTAAAAAATGAAACAAGGTTTGTCGGAGCATAGTTCCTTGTCTTGTGTCAAGCTCCTTAAAAAATGAAACAAGGTTTGTCGGAGCACAGTTCCTGGTCTTGTGTCAAGCTCCCTAAACCATGAAACAAGGTGTTTGAGGATAGTTCTTTTAATGTGTCAACCTCGTTAAAATAATGAAACACGTTCCCGTTCAATTCGAGTCTTTGTTTAGATCTCGTCAAAATCCCAGTCGAGTCTTTCTCTTGATCTCGTCACTTGAACCTTCACTCCATCTGCCTTTCATATGGACTGAAGCTTGGGGGGCATGTACCTCGAATTGAGTCACCATGCTGGGGGCATGCTTATCTTTTCAAGCATAGTTTATGTCCGTTTGAAGCTTGTGTAAAAATGAAACCGGTTTCAAGCATAGTTTGTTTCCGTTTCAAGCTTGTGTAAAAATGAAACCGGTTTCAAGCATAGTTTATCTTTGTTTCAAGCTTGTGTAAAAATGAAACCAACTTCAAGCAAAGTTTCCTGATTTCAAGCTTGTGTAAAAATGAAACCTTGCCCGTTTTACCTCTTGTGATTGCCATTTTATCAGCCTGTTTTTCCAGATGAGCCTTGGTTTTCTCACTCCATTGTCACTATCTGCTTGGCCGATCATATGCCTTCACTTGGTTGTTTTACCCATTCCTGAGGAACCGTTGCTATGAGTGGTCTTGTTAGCCAGCCTCTTGACCTTTATTTGTTCAGAGTAGTTCCACCATTACCGGAACCAGTTGCTACCCTTTATACCACTCGTTCCTCCAGGAGGAGTCATCTTTCAGCTCTTTTCTGACTCTCTAAACATGAAAATATTGCCGAGGCCCTTGTCGTTTCGATCTCGTTAAAATGGACACGAATCGAAATTCACCCAGTATAAGTTTAACCCTTTTTCGGGCTGGGCTGGATCGATTACGAAAAAGGAATACCCTAGCCTATCGCGACTAGGAGGTTTTCCCGGATATTGTTTTCTACCTTTTCGGATCTGGGGAACTATGTACGAAAAGGGACCTGTGGAGTTTTCTTTTCAGCTGTCTTTTCAAACTCTCTAAACATGAAAAGACGCCGAGTTCTTCCTTTGTCAGACTCGTTAAACCCCGATGACATTGGATTTCGTCGAAACGACGTTCTCCGAGTTTCTCCTTCCTAGGACTCGTTAAATGCACTAGGATGGATTCGCCCGAAGGGCGGACTTATATCACAAGCATATGCTATCCCCTTCAAGCTTGTTATCAAAAATAATTGGGGTACTCGCCAGAAATGGTGGGGGAAAAATGGAACCATCGTCGTTGTCGTCGGCGGTATGTCGCTCTTGAACATGGCACTTGTCTGCATTCGTGTCGGGTTGGGGACATCTCATCTCGTTGCTTCACTTTGCCTCCATGGGTTTGGGTAATCTCTTTTGACCTCTCATCTGTTCACTGCCTCGTCGCCATGACCTTTGATCCATTGATGTCAAATACTGCCAAGTCCATTGTCGTGCCGTTCATATGTTCAAGAGAAGTTGGCCTCTGCAAGTATCAACCTTCCTCTGTTTCTCATATGATCCTGATTCACAACAAAACATTATGTTCCTCTGTCTCGTGTCGATGATGTGGGAATCATTATGGCCCACCTTCGATCAAGGTCACTTCCTGTCGACTTCAACTCATTATCCAGGAAGTTGGTCTAGAGACTCCTGATGGTACCTTGGAGCCTGCATGCCTCAATGGCAGGTTCGTCGCATTCGACGTGAAGTTTACATCATTGACTTCCGATCGAGTGATTCTGCGGGTGTTCGACGTCAACTCATTTATTCGCATGCCGTAGATTGTACCTGTAGTACCTTGAGGACCATTGTCATTATTGGTGGTTTCTCTCGCGTCTGTTAACAGCTTTCATCATTGGCTGGTAATCAGACGATGTTCTTGCATGTTCGACATCAGCTCACATATTCACATGCTCGAACTTGTACTTGTTTGGGTCGAGATGGAGCGCAAGACCCTGGATTGTGTCTGTTGCAATCCAGGTTGCGATTGTGAATTATTATCATTATGTACATGACTCACTGATTGGATGGCTGCGACCATACCTGAGTCTATTTGTTTGATCTTAGTTGGATGGCTGCGCCCATACCCTAGATCCGGATTATAGCATACTCTGTTTCGGATGGCTGCGTCCATACCATATATATACATCATGTACTTGAGATTTTAGTTGTATCTTTCTGCGCAGGTTTTCCGACGGCGGGCCTTCAGTTGGACATGTTCTCGTAAAGCATTTCACCCCTCTCTCTCTCGGGCCTCATGCTTTAGGGGGCATCTGTTACACAGTAATTTGTCACCGTCCCTACCATTCCCCGTCCCGCACAATGGAGGACCCATTATGTGACATGTGAACACTGTCATGCCTTGAAAACATCATCAATGCATCCCTCTGAGTATGAGCTTCATTTTCCCTTGAGACATCTCCTTGCAAAACTCATGAAAAAAAGCTCTTTTTGCATTGGCGCGGGTAGGCGGTTCATTGCTCGCGCCCGTCGAAGAGGAAAATCTGTAAAGAGGTCATATGGCGCCTCTGTCATAGAGCGACAATCGCGCCACCCATTTTGGGAAATTTGTTTTTAAATATGGATGGCGGAAGTTGAGTTAAAACAAACTCACAACCATTGCCTATCTTGAGTTGGGAGGTTTAGGTATGGGAGCTATGGAAGGGAAGTGGTTTTGCCACCTTCTATGGAACCTTCCTTGTTGATAGGGCCAATCCCATAATAATAGGGATCCCAACTCCCTCCTTCCCGATCTATAAAAGCCTGCTCAGATCCATGGCAAGCTAGTCTTGAAGTGCTGAAGCTTTGCATCTCCCTATTCCCAAGTGCCTTTGTGCTGTAAAGAATCCCTTCTTTCCCTTAAGGCCCATTCAAGCGAGGAGACCATTGTTAAGAGACTCTGGAGAGGTTTCCCTTTCCTTGGCGAGCTTTGCGAGACGTGGACAACCGGAGACCCGTTCGAAGGAAGCTGCGACGTCAGAACTTGGTTGTAACTTCTATTCGTTTATCATTTTAATAGATGACTATGATTATGGTTCCACTCCTTTTTTCCATCATGTTAATGCGAGTAATATCTTTTCTGACCGATGTTTAGTTACGTATGCTGGTTCCTATGCATGTATCTGTTCGTTTCTTCTGTGTGCAGGTGTTCATCCACGGAGATCGTGGAAGGATTGTGATCTGCCAGGACTGAAGGACAGGGACATCTTCTTCTTCAGATCTAGCGTTGGAATCCAGGTAGGCTCTTATCCCAAGTCTTTCATTCGTAACTAGGAGCTTGCGTCATAGCATTGTTTGTTTGTTGCTAGACCCCTGCTGGGCTAGTAGCGATCGCCTTTGTCCGCAGAGGGGATTTACCTCCTCAATAGATAGAGGCAAACAACCAAAGGATAGCGGTGAATTCCAGCCAAACAAGACTCCAACACACTCAGACAATCAAGAAATCAAGAAGGAAAGTACTGGTCAAGCTCATAAAGCTAAAAAATGGAGAAACTCAAAAAAGTCACAGGGGTGGCGCGACTGTGGCCTTGAAACTGGCGCCAGAGGCCGATTGGCGCGAGACAGACAAATGCAACAAGCGCCAAGTGGCGCGACTGTCGGGTTAAAACCCGCGCCAGTCGAGTTCTTCAACAAAAATTAAAAAACAAGCTATTCTGAAAGTAGACCAATACAAGCAAAGCAAACCAAGAAGCTAAAATAATGAAAGAATCCAACCCAGAAGGTTCATCAAGCAAGGAGAAACAATCAAGGCGAAACAATCATAAACAAGACAAGGAAGACCGGACGATCCCCAGCGGAGTCGCCAATTTGTTGAGGAGGTAAATCCCCTCTGCGGACAGAGGCGATCCCTACTAGCCCAGCAGGGGTCTAGCAACAAACAAACAATGCTATGACGCAAGCTCCTGGTTACGAATGAAAGACTTGAAATAGAAGCCTACCTGGATTCCAACGCTATGACCTGAAGAAGAAGTGTCCCCGTCCTTCAGCCCTGGCAGATCACAATCCTTCCACGATCTCCGCGGATGAACACCTGCACATAGAAGAAACGAACAGATACAAGCATAGGAACCAACATACGTAACTAAACATCGGTCAGAAAAGATATTACTCGCATTAACATGATGGAAAACGGAGTGGAACCATAATCATAGTCATCTATTAAGTGATAAACGAATAGAGGTTACAACCAAGTTCTGACGTCGCAGCCTCCTTCGAACGGGTCCCCGGTCGTCCACGTCTCGCAAAGCTCGCCAAGGAAAGGGAAAACCTCTCCAGAGTCTCGTAACAATGGTCTCCTCACTTGAGTTGGCCTTAAGGGAAAGAAAGGATTCTTTACAGCACAAAGGCTCTTGGGAATAGGGAGATGCAAAGCTTCAGCACTTCAAGACTAGCTTGCCATGGATCTGAGCAAGCTTTTATAGATGGGGAAGGAGGGAGTTGGGATCCCTATAATTATGGGATTGGCCCTATCAACAAGGAAGGTTCCATAGAAGGTGGAAAAACCACTTCCCTTCCATAGAACCCCCGCAGCCAAACCTCCCAACTCAAGATAGGCAATGGTTGTGAGTTTGTTTGAACTCAACTTCCGCCATCCATATTTAAAAAACAGTCCCTAAAATGGGTGGCGCGATTGCTGCTCTATGACAGAGCGCCAAGTGGTGCGACCTCTTTACAGGATTTTCCTGATTGGCGCGAGCAATGAACCGCCTACCCGCGCCAATGCAAAAAGAGCTGTTTTTCATGGATTTTGCAAGGAGATGTCTCAAGGGAAAATGAAGCTCATACTCAGAGGGATGCATTGATGATGTTTTCAAAGCATGAAAATGTTCACAGGTCACATAATGGGTCCTCCATTGTGCGGGACGGGGAATGGTAGGGACGGTGACAAATTACTGTGTAACACAGCACCATCACTCCCTACTGCACCATCAAAATCCATGGTCCAAAAACCATCTTCATCTTCTTCCAAGTGCTGAAATTATGTTTTCTCTATTATTTTTGCTTGTTGTCCATCAACTTTTTGCTGCTGTCGGAAGGCTGATTGCTCAATGAAACTTTCAAGTTATTGTCTCTCTTTCTTCAAAACCTCTCTGAAATTTTCGGTGATTTCTGGAATGTCCTCTGCTTCAACTAACTGACTATTTACATCATTGAAACTATCTGAATACAAAACGAAAGACTCTAAATCTGTATGTACATAATTAATTGGATGATTTACCGGTTTCTCCTTGCTGGTGATCATATACTTCATCTTTTGTTCCTGATATAATATTCTCATCTAACCAAACACAGGAATGGTAGCATAGGAGAAATCAAGTTGCAATGTTCCCTTCAATTTCGCTCCCCAAGATCTGGAAAGAAGCATGCCAAATCTAGGAGGAATATCTGCCACAACCACATCCATCAAAACATTCTTGGTCGGAATCTGATCTAAGCCAACCACCAAATATTTGATGAGCCCAATGCTGCTTACTCTTCTATAATTGAAAGAATAAAGATCATGATACTTCCTAGTGATGTCCAATCCCAATTTCTCCCTGATTGCTCTCGGTATGAGATTATGAGATGCTCCGGAATCAAACATGGCATTATGTAACACAAAATCATGCAATCTAAGACTGATATAAAAAGGAGGCACATCACTATCTAGAGACTCACCATCCAATGCTGGTCCAAATATCAACTCAAGTTGATCATCTTCCACATTCACCATATCAGACATTGGATCAAAATTCAGAATTTTAGATACCTGACCCTTATAATTGCTATTTTTCATTAATTCAGTCAAAGTAATGAAAACTTTTAACTTAGAAATTTCACTCTCTAAGTTAAAGACTGAAGATTTTTCTACCTCTTTGACTGGAACATCCTTCTTTTCAACTTTCTCCCTCGATAAGATTGGCTGATTGGATCTTTCATTTGCTGATGGAGATTTCTTAGTAGTAGGATCAACTATCTCTTTTCCCTTCTTCTGTGCAATGGGTGCATCATTCTTTGGTGCTGAAACTTCCTTTCTCTTTTGGATTGGATTGATAGGCATATCTCTGTTTCTAAGTGAATATTGACGCTGCTGGGTGGACAAAGCATTCATATAACCTCTCTGATACTCATTTGACTCTTCTTCAAGAGATGTCTCATTTGCCAAGATGAAATCCTCATCTTTTTGTACATCTGAATTTTCTGCATACTCCTCATCTTCGGTAATAAAGGTTGGCATATCATCAGGTGTAAACAAGTGATTCTCTTCCCCTATTACATTATCTTCATCACCTGATTCTGGACCAACAAAATTCTGTTGTAAAGGTGTCTTTACCAGCTGTTGTACTTCTGGTGGTTCTTGTGCTCACTGCTCTCGTTGTTTGATCCTGAATTGTGGTTGCTGCTGGCCACGGAAGTTAGGATTTCTGATCTGTGGTTCAGGCTTATCAAGTGTTAATTTTTCAATCATCTTTTCCACCTTGCAAAGTACTTGATTTGAAGTAGAAGCATCTTCCTTTATTGTGACTTTCTTTTCAGCTCTCAATCTAGCTCTCTTTTCATTCAAATTAACTTCAACACTCACTGCAATTTTCTGCATGTCTTCCAAGGTGGCGAGATCTCTTTCTCGCAATTGATAGGCCATGTCCAAATCAAAACCATCCGGAAAATTAATCAAAGACGACCTCCTAGATGGCCTTAAATCATCAAGAATTGCATTGTAAACCACATTAAATCTAATACAATAATCTTGGAGAGACTCACCAACATTCCGCTTGATCTTGGTATATTCATAAGTGATCTAAAGAGGATCTTTCTTTACTTCCCACCAATCCAAAAAATTTCTTTGAAGCTCAGCCAACGTAGCAATACTTCTAGGCTGCAAAGCTCTGAACCACTTTCTCACTTCACCTCCAAAAGTTTGCACAAATAATCTCATGGTCATATTTTCTGCATAAATTTCATGAAGGTAAAATAAATATGCCATTTTATCCACATGCAACTGAGCAGGAACACTTTGAGGAGTACCATCAAACAGTGGAATCTTACTTTGATAATTAGCGGGCATATCATCCAAGTTTTGAGGCAACACAAGAGGTGAAAATCGGGCAGCCATTGCTCTTGGTGGATTTACAATTGGATTTGGAAATATAGGAGGAGTAGGAGCAATAGATGTATGAGGTGTGGATGGAGGTCAAACTATTGCAGATTGTTGATCAGAGATAGATGGTTGCACGGGAATGGTAGGAATGAAAGGAGGCTGGGTATGAACTTGTGAATCAGAAGTAACTGCTAATGGCCCAAGAGTTTCGGATGCAGACTCTATAAACTTAGGAATATTTTTTGCCACAATAGAATTTTGAATATTCAAAATATAACTGTCAATGGATCTATTAGCCTGTTCAATTTCAAGATACTTGATGAACTCGGGATTTATGACCGTAGAACCAATGGCACTTTCAGACTTTGTCTCAAACAATGACAACTCAAACTGTTCATCAAATTCAAGATCTTCAAGGTATTCAAACACAACAGGACATGAATGAGATTTAAACATAGGAATCACAGGATTTTATCAACGATGGATTCTTGAAATTAGATTGGGATTTTCATACACTGGAGGTGGATCGGGATCTGGATTTTCTCTAGTATGTCTTCTGGAAGCTAGTGTGTTGAATTATTTTCAAAATTCAAAGGGAAAAAACCAACTTGTTCAGGCTATCAAATTGTAGACTCATCATCCAAAATTCCAGAATGATCTGATGTACTGGGGGCAATTTACAAGTCAAGTGTCACATTTACAAACTAGACCGGAGATTGACTGAAGCAATGTTTATCTACTTTCGCTAATGCAAAGCAAGAGCATTTCGAAGGCTACCTGGCATAACTTCAGGCTCCATCTATAGCTTATAAAACAAATAAAACTAACAAGAAAACCATTTTAGTCCCTAGTATGGTCACCACTATGTTATTTCCTAAATCTACCTCAGGTTGAAAGAAGGCAGAGTTCACGGTAACATCAAACCACGCTCAGTCTGGTAGCTAGCCCTACCAGAATAGGAGAGGGCTCTCTCCGGGTCAATCAAGCAAAAATAATCAAAGGGGCTTGAGATGACTTGAAACAATAGCTAATTTTAGGCTATTTATATAAGTAAAGGAGTTTGATTTTGATTTTGGGGGTTTTTTTGGAAACAAAGGGAAAGGCATTTTTGGGTTCAGGGATGAGGCTTAGTTTTTGCAGAGCTCTGAATGGGGCAAGGAAGGAAATTGTTTTGATGCTTTGGATTGAATGAATGGATAGTTCAGACTGGTGAGGAGCTGAAGAGGGCAAGATAATTTCAATAATCCTCTTCAAACAGATGAAAACATGGAAAATTAAACAAAACTGAAGGCAGAGCAAAGCAATCTAATGAATTCCACCTTTATAACTCATTTGTTTAATTTAAGAAGAAAGGAGAAGGGAAATGATACACATAAAAATCAATGAACTTACAATCACATAGAGAATCAAACCATCAAAACAAAGAGCCACATGGATCCCAAAGAGTGCTGCAAACCCTGGTCTATTCCTTTGCCAAAATTGTAGAGATGAAATGTACAATGAAGTGCCAAGAAATCCCAAGTGTCCAACCCTGAAAATGACTGAAGAACTACATGATATAGACAAGCCTAACTCATCCCCATGCCTCCAAGGGATGATCTCATCATTCTAGGATCTTTTTCAACCATATCTAAACTAAGAACTGGAAAATAGGCAATGAAACAACTTGCCTCTATATGATAGGAAACTGATTCATTCACTTACATTTCACTTTTTGGTGAATGAATCCACTAGAATGAGTAAAAATGTGCCAAAATTACATCATGTTCATGAAATTACATCAAGTTACATCAATAGTTACATGAAAAATTCAAACTATCCAAAGCTAGGCGAAAATCTGAGCTACTGAGTGAAAAATAGGCCAAATTTCCCTATGCGCTGTGCCTGAAATCTCT
Organism: Pinus albicaulis; assembly: GCA_034641835.2. Classification (NCBI taxonomy): domain Eukaryota; kingdom Viridiplantae; phylum Streptophyta; class Pinopsida; order Pinales; family Pinaceae; genus Pinus; species Pinus albicaulis. The sequence continues at coordinate 345,799,446 of CM076569.1, read as the reverse complement.
ATGCGTAGCACAAGTTTGAGGCTGATTTTGAGGGCCTTCCTGAAGTCCAAATTGAGCACAGGATAGCTCGTTGGAAATCACTTCTCGTCTAATTTCCAACCCAAGTGGAATTTGTGACTTTGGTTGCCATTTTCCCCTCCAAAAATCAAATCTCCCAACACTTCTTCCTGAGTGTGCAAAAGGTGGCAGAAAGGCCATTTTTTGGGTGTTTTTGACCCTTTAGGCAACCCAAAACTTGTCAAAATCCTTAGGTAATCCATAGGAATGCATAAATTTTGATGAAAAATCTAGAAATGCAAATTTTTCCTCCAGAAGAGCTGCCAATTATAAGCACGCGCCAAGTGGCACTATGCGTCGGGCAGGAAAATATGTGTTTATGCCCAAAAATTCAAAATTGACAAAAAATTTCCCAAATTTATTGAAATTTGGGTTGAATGCCCACCATCAAGTGCTATTCTGGGCCAAAGAAGCTTTGGCCAAAATTTGGAGTCTATCATGCCTTTCACGATGCTTTAGTGCCCTCCTTAGCCTTGCCTTCAGGATTTTGATCCTCGCTTTGCAAACATGATTTCGTGCGCAATAATGGTTCTTCATGTGCCTGAGCATGTTATTTTCCTTTTTTTCCTTCTCCAACAACTTCTCAAGATGAATATTGACCCTCTCTAGCCAAGTCTCTCTATTAGCCTCAATCTCCCGCTCAATGGGTGTCATCTCGGTTTGACTTCTTTGGGCAGCTTGCCGATTCTCAGGATGTTTTCAAACTCCATGATTGTTTGATGATCCTCCAACTCTTTTTTCCACTGCTCCAGGTAGTTTATGATCCATTGAGCTCTCTACAACTTGATGGTCAAGGTGTCAATCTCAGCTTTCTGCTCCTGAATGGTCTCTCTCAACTTTGAGCTTGGAGAGCTCAAATCCTCATCAATCAATATGAAATCAGTATCCTGGCCTCCTGAAGGGCCCTCATCCTACATAGGCCTCTTACCTTTTTCCTGTACCTGTACCTGTGCTACTGATGATGGCAACGAGACCCCTTCCACCCCGGGTGGAGATATTACTCGTCGGGCTGCTACAAGTAATACTCTGGTGCCTCTCTGATAAGTAACAAACACTGGCACACTGATAGGCTCTGTCTCATGACCTTCAGGCTGATGTGAAGGTTCACCTGGCTCATGAAAAACCTTCGGAGGAACCTGAGGTGCTGTGAAGAAATCACGGGAAATGAAATCCTCCCATGAAATTTCCTGCAATCCAAGATCATGTATAACCACGATCTTGATGAGTGCATAGTGATAAATACTATTGTACTGTTGCTCGGGAGTTTTCTTCTACACAAGAGTGGTCATTCTCTCGATTTTTTGGCACATGAAATAAGGAATGTTCATCATCCTCACTCTCGTGAAATGCATCAATAACCGAATGTGGTAGGCATAGAGGCGTGAAAACCGGCCCTCATAACTGAAATATCTGATAATGAGTTTCATCAGAGGCACATAGGATTCCTTTAGGAACTGAAATGGGAATACTCTGCTGAGTTGTCTCACATAGCTAGGCCTAATGTATGGTTCATAATGCCTCTGTCCACCTGCTGTCTTTTGTTCCACTGTTCACCCACACTTGGTATTCCATTTGCTTGAGAGATGGTTTCCGGTGTCAAAGTGAAATTTACACCAGAAAGAGTTACCTGACCATCATGTAAATAAAATAAAAACAAACGAGCCAACTCCTGATGATGATGAATCCTAGCAATCATCTCACAACACTGATAGCATGACTGCTCTCAAAAACATGCCATGGCAAGTGGGCAAGCCTGCAATTGAGTCAATGAGGTGGGCTTTTCTCTCACATGTTTGCCACCATTACAAGGCCTTCTAGGTGCATGTAGCTCAGTGGTATAATCACTATCTCTGTCATATGAGGTATCATTATCTGTCTCCATGATGTTTCAAGGTCTATGTTTGGCTTGTATGAGAGGAAAATGAGGAATTGGTGCTTTGTTTTAAATGCCAAATGTGTGTCAAAGGGGAGGGACTATAGGAGATATAGGGCAGTGGGGAAAATGGAGTTTTAATCAAATGATAATTTGTTCTTTGAAAATTTGACAAACTTAGGGACAAGGGACAACCACTAAATTTTTGGGATTCTTGGGGTTTAGGAATTTTTATAAGTGAAATAGGAAAGTGAAAATGAGAGTGAGATGAATGACTTGGGATAGGGATAATGGAAATGAGATGGTATGAGTGGCTAGGGATATAAGGGAATAGGGGAGGAATATAATGATAATATAAACAATGAGAGGGAGGAATAACCAAAATGGGAATGAAGTATTTGGCACCAAAATTACTTTTAAGACACCAATTTTAAAACCGTAAGGGAACAATTTTTAACAAGGCGATAGTGTTTATGGTTTTTACATTCAAACTCTCATATTCCCTCTTTCAAACAACACAAAACACTGATTTATGGTAATTGCAATATGACTTGAACTTACTTGGAGCAGAGGAGACCGTTTCATTTTGAAATTTGAAAGAGATGGCAACAAATTTTGTTTTTCGGGCCAATGCACCGTGCGCACAACCCAATGCCCCGCGCTCTCTGTGTGTGCCATGACCGTTCTAATTTTCACGGTGAAAAACAGTCCTATGCACCACGATCGTTGTGTGCACCGCGCAGGTTGCCTAGTGTGTCGCGACAGTAAACTCACCAACAGTTCAGCCTTCCAAACACTTGTTTTTCTCTACCACAATTTATCTTGGCTCTGTGATGACTTTTCTTGCAAATAGATTGTTTGAAACACCAAAAATATCTTATATATGATAGACCATGATTTTTAATTTGAAAAAACCCACTTTCTAAAGTCTGAATTTTCTCATTTTTTGAATAAACTCTGTTTTTGTTTCCTTTTTGATTTTTGGACTGATGATGAATCTCTTGTCTATTCTTTGCAGGGATAGCTGGCATGGGATTTTGGCAAAGGCGACCAGGGTTGCACCTGAAGAACTTTACAACTGAAAAACTTTTAAAATTACATTGCATTTATTACAAAAGGATAAAATAGACAATATTTCTTCAAAACAGAGTTTTGAAGAAAAATCATTATCAAGCATAATGATGATGAAAATTTTCCATTGAAAACCTATTAAAAACCTCCCTCTTGTGCCTACTGACATTATTAGCCATTTTGAAGACTAAATTAATGAAACCCTAGACTTAATGAGACTGAAACCCTAAAATGACTCTTTGTTGACCAAGAGACCAAAGATGACTGTAAATGATTGTGAATGATTTCGATGAACAGACACGGACCAATAGGTACATGACATGAGGGATATGGGATAAAATACCCTTTCGTTAAATGATCCATGCTCTTAATGGAATGCAGCTGACTGAACTGAATGAGACACCTAAAATGAAATGAAACAAGATAGATTTGATCTTTGGTGGAGGGATGAAGATACCGATTCTAACACACCTGAAGAAGAAAAAATGTTAGGCAAGTAAATTGGGTAGGTAGAGATGGATTTGAGCTAATCATGTATTTCAGATTATTTAGATCATAAGCTTTGAGCAAGCATCAGAAAAAGAAAGAGGTAAAATCTTCCCAATGGATAAGGCACTGATCTTCATAAATCCAGAAATATGAAGTTCTGGACACCTCCTGAAAAGGAGCTTCCCTCCTCAAGTGGAGCCACTGTTAGTCATCAGTAATTTTTTCCCAGATAGATGACTAAATTTTTTCCCTAGATTTCTAGAAACAAAGTTCTTCAACATTGTGGGTTCTAGAAATCTCACTGCCTTCATCATCCTTGAAAATAGTTTTCACTATTTTATCTTTCCATCATGTCTAGCATTGTTTATCAGTCCCAGAAAAACCATTAGTTTCTTATGTCACTCTTCCTATCTATATTCTTTCACCTTTGACCCAAATCCTCTGTCTTGTTTTTGCTAAAAAATCCCCACTGCTACCTAAAGCCACCAATCAAACAACCTTGTTTTGTCAACCAAAGTACTCTTAAAAACCGATAGTCTCAAACTATCTCTGTAGACTCCTTAGATAAATCAAGTACATTGGATTTTGGATCTTCAATACATCAGTCTATCCTCAACTATATCTTGCACTTGATGATCCCAAATTCTAGGTCTCAGTCCAAAAACCAAGTCCAAGAAGACCTCCACTAGGTCACCTAGGGTTTCACAAAGTCATAGGATGGATTTGGTGCCCTACAAATTTTTTTTTTCCTATATGAAGAAAATGTATTCAAAGAAGAAAAGGACAAGTGATCTTGTCCAAGCTGATCAAAAGGTCATTCGAGGAAGGTTCTTGACCCAAGAAGGCATGAATCTGCAAGGGGACAGCTTCCCTTTTCTCATATTTCTGCAGGAGAGTCAAATAGCCATCAGACTAGCAATAGGCAAGGCAATGAGAAGATCATCAAAAAAATATCATTCATTGCAAGCAGAAAGTAGCAAGTATGTGTTTGATGAAAATTAGGTTTTATAACGGTTTTGACCAATCAGGAAATAGTACTAGGGTTACAAAGGAAAAGGCCACCTCTAATCCTTCAAAGATCACATTGAAGACCTTTAGAGATGATGAGTAAGTTTGAGAAGTTTCAGGGAACTTGGAAGACAACACTTTATACTTTTTCCTAAGTAGCCCTAAAACCTAATAGTTTGGGAAAATTGACAAAGCTGGTCCGAAAGTGATAACAAAACCTCCTTCATAACAGAAGAGGGTTTGAGAGGGTTTCAAGATGCCCTCTAAGATTTGGTAAGAAGGCATTAACTCCCCTACACCAAAGGAAGAAAGAGGATGAAGAGTATCAACAAAAGGGTCAAAAATATTAGTTCAAGGGTCTGATTTCTCAAAGCAACAATCCGAAGCAGTTTCAAATTATCAAAGAAGGCAAGCATGAGTTAAAATGACCACAGGAAGTGATTATGGTAAGCACAGGTTCACTGTTGATAAAATAATTTGTCCAAGTTCAAAAGAGATAGTGATCAAAGGAAGAAATTTTGTAGGCACCTGCATACACAGAAGTGGCCATGAAAGACACAAAAAAGGGTTTAAACTAGCTTCCCCCACTCACTAGACCTACATCATTGTCAAAGTGGTATATAGAACAAATATGCCACTAATTTACTGCAAAGTAGTAAAACCTCCAACAAGGGTCACCCTATCAAATGAATATTCTGCAAGAGATGGATTATGCCATAAATAACACTTCTACAAATTGTCAAGGATGGCTGCCTACAGGACAATTGATAAAGATGAGCATACCAAATGTCTTTCACAATGATGGCCCACATGGAGGCTAAAAGGAATCTTTATGCTTAATGTTGGGGTTTCATATTGAGATGTTGTTTCACTGTTTTAAAGAGGAAATCTGACAGAATTGATAGTCAAACAAAATATGTCTAAAAGATCACAAAAATCAGTTGTTTGCAAGTGACAAGCATCATCAAGAGATTCATTGTTCAAAATGGTTTGGAGGCATATGTCTAAAACTTGATTGAAGGGTTTTGTGTGAGCACCAGGAAGACATCAAAGGAGCTCCCAGCAAAAGAAAGAAACCATTTATATATAATACTGACACCTACAGGACTAAAAGGAAAAAAAAACATAGTGATAGAAATAAAGAGGGAAATAAACCTTATAAAGAAGTTTTTAGCATCAAATCAGTTTCAAAAAAGGCTATAAAGCCTCTTTGGCCTCTTTTACATCTCATTGTCATATCAAAAAAGAGAAGAAGCTGTTGAAAGCGATTTTGGAGGGTTTTTGAAAAAATTTTGAGAAAATTTGCAGGCGCTATGCATAGAGGTCAGTGCTACACACAAACGAGGTGGCCGCAACGTTATTTAACACTGTGCTGCACTCCTGAAGCTCGACTTTATGCACATGAGTGAGTGCTATGCACAGGCAAATGAGAAGCCAGATTGCCTACCTTTGACCCAGCACTGTGCTCCGATTGGCCCAACAAGCCCTCCTTCGACCCGAGATGACTCGGTACTACGCTTCGAATGGCCCGACTGGCCTTTCTCTGACCCCGATAGGCTGACCCAACTTGAATGAGTAGTCGGGCAGGCACTCCGCACAGATAGAGTGTGCCCCAATTTTCTCAAAAACATTCAAAAATCAATGTTTTTTCCACCAAATCTTCTGCAAATAGTCAGAAAAAGGTTGGTGATTATTCCCCTTACTTTCCAATTGTTTTTCTCATAATCAAGAAATGCATTTTAGACCTAATATGATCAAACCCTAGGCTGCATAAAAATCAAATTTTTGACCTCCTAGGTTAGGGTTTGCAAAGAGAAGGGTTATATATGTATAAATACACTCAGTGACAGCAGACCAACCTCTAAAAATTTGAACACACTCCTTGAAAGCTTCATCTTGCCCTCATTTTCAAAAGTTTTCCATCACATCACTCATTGTCATCCTTTGACCTAAAGACCCTCAAACAAGTTTAGAAAGCGTTATGTGCTAAAGAATTAGTCACCATGTCTGAAGAACAGATTCATACTAGAAGTGATGAAAGTCAAAGGCCTACCAAGCCTAAGCACAAGGGAGGAAGGGTTAATATATTTGAACCCTTGGAAACCATTCAAATAAACTCCTCTAAAATCATACTTACATCTTTTCAAGATGTTGGGCATTATCAATTTTGTGAGAAGTTTAAGCAAGTCCAAAGCCATTCAGATTTTACTAGATTGTTCATCCTCAGTTTGCAAAATCACCAAGTCAATCTAGCAGGAGTGAAATTTGAACTCTCTTCTGAATCCATTTTTCAAGCCATAGGAATTCCAGATGTTGGTGAGAGATGGTTTAAACAAAAGAAATTGGATTTGAGCTATTATGAGCCCTACCTAAAACCTAGCTGTCAGCAAGGATGCAAGGTTGTTTTCCCCTTTTCCCACCTACTAGAGAGGTATTCCCTGTTAATGAGGAAAATTATCAAGTAATTCACCTGTGAGGGGAGGTACTCCAGGGTTGACTATTATCACATAAGGCTTCTGATGCACTTCACCAGGGTTAAGTTACTGAACCTACCATACTACCTATACCGCAACATTGAAAAAATGGCTTCAGTGTTCAAAAAGAGGAGTTATACCCACCAAATGCAGAGCCTTTTTCACTATTTCTTGATCAAAATGATTGTCTTACACCAGCTATAGCAGCAAGGGATCCGTTGGGAGGCTTTTATCTCTCATGATGTGTTTTTCAATCCCCAAACCTTCATTTTGCAAAAATTTTCTTCCACTTCACATCGAGGTACCTGCACCCCTCCTTCATCCCCACAAATTCCTTCTCCACAAAGAGATTCACCTCCTATCCCTTCTCCTAATGTATCAAATGAAGGGGCTGAAAAAAACTCTAATGAAGAGAAAATAGTGGACCATGAAGCGGAAAATAATAGTGAAGCAAAGACTGAGGTAGATGAAGAAAATAAAGAAGAGATCAGTAGTGAGCAAGAAGATGATGATAGCAGCCATGAATAAGAGGATGATGACAACATGGAAAGGAGTGAAGAAGATGAGGCAAGGGAAGAAAACATTGATACAAATATAGAGCTTAATCAAGAAGGTGATGAAGAAAGTGAAGATAACAATGGGGCAGAAACAGAGCCTAATGATGAAAAAGGTGATGATGACATAGAGGAAGAGGATGAACATGGAAGCCCTGAAGAGAAATACAGTGATGAAGAGGAGTAAAACAACGACCTTGATGACACTCATAAGACAATATCAAATACAGAAGAGAGTGTTGATAATGAGCAAGATGACAGCCAAGGGGATTATGAAAAGAAAAATGAAGATGACAATCAACAGGAGGATGAAGAATACAGCCAAGAGGATGATGGTTTTGAACATGAAAATGAGCCCAATCACAATGAAAAAAGTGATGAAATGAATGGAATGTGAAAATAAACAGACAGAGGGAAAGGATGAAGAAACTGAAGACCAAGAGAAGATAACTGATGAGGCTGAAACATAACTTGAAGATGAAGGAATTGACCAAGACAGTGATACAAATGACATGGTCAGTGAAAATCAAGGAAATGGTCATGAAATTCATAATAGCTGTCATCATTGTCATGACACTAATTAGTGTCCAAATTACCAAGAAATCCAAAATGACAGTGCTGGAAGTGAGAGAGAAGAAAACCCTAGTGAAGGAAAAATCCAAGATAAGGCAAATGAGGAGGATAGTGGTAAATATGAGAGCCAATATGTCAGTAAAAAAAACAGTGAGGGAAGCAAGGATGATGATGAAGCTCCTCTCAGATCCACCTACCACAAAGGCAAAAGATATGTGTTTGCTGCCTCAAAAAGGCAAAGGACCATCTCTGCTCCAGATATCAAGAAAAATGACAAAGGCAAGGATAATATGGACAAGGGTGAACAACAATTCAAGGTAAGGAGAAGCAAAAGGATAAAGAGGACTTCTCAAGGGCTTCAATTCATTGATTTAGATAGTGACACTGAGGACAAGGAAATGAACACAAGATTTCTTCTCTTGGAGAGGGATGCTCAGCTTCAGGAATAGGAAAGAGGCTTTGAGATGGCACAACGTGTCATCCACTATTATGAAGAGGACAAAAATCATTTCAATGAGGTAAAGAGAGGCCTTGCCTTACAAAATAAAATGACAAAACATTATGCAAGGAAGAACATGCTTGCATGTGCTAAACTAAGGAAGGCCCTTATAGAGCTTTAAGACTTAAAAAGAGCCAAAGTGTAGGACAGCCTTGGAATTTTGGCTGAGGCTTCTCAATAGTTGTCCAAGACCTCTTGAGGGACCTCTCCACAAAGTTTGAGGCAAATTGGACAATTTTTTGTTTTTCCAAGTTTTAACCCCTAGGAGTGCAACACCCTAGGCGCTACGCACAAAATCGGTGCATCCTCAACTCTCAAATTTTGCATTTTTGGATTTCTCACATCACCAAAAGTTTTCTCACCAAGTTTTAGATCATTTGGAGCATTTTTACCCCTTCAAAAGGTCAAAAAACATCAACAATTTGACCTTTCTGCCTCATTTTTAGAGTAGGCACTGCGCACAGAGCAGTTTTGGGAGATTTGATTTTTGGACAGATAAATGGAACCCATTCAGAAAAAATCAATCATTTATGGAAATTAGACTCATCAGGCTTTCCAACGAGACATCACGGAGCCAAATCCGGTGTCAGGAAAGGGTCTAAAACTCGGCTGCAAGAGACCCTATTTCTGCTAAAGTGGCGCTACGCATAGAGGCTGCCTAGTGTGTTTTGGACCAAAAGTAAAAAAAACACACTAATTTATGGCAAATAGATATTTTTCAGTTTTTTGAGGAAAATTAAGATATAATTAGGTGCAAATAGTTATTTTAGCATTTATTTCTTGGGATATTATGTGCCTTGGGCCTTGCATGGTCTCTTGGCCATAAATGGTATTTATGACTAAAATTGACATTTTCCTACCACATTTAGGGTTTTAGTCCTCATTTGCTCCATAAATAGAGCGTGATACCCCTATGTATTTTGTTGGCATTTGATGATCTTGAAGAGAAATATACATGGTTTCATGAGCTTGGAGAAGAAATTGGTTTTGTGAAGTGGATGAATGGCTTGTTTGCTTGGATGATAGAGAAGCTTGTTTGCATGATTCCATAGCTTGGTGAATGGTGATGTTTTCCTAATTTTTCTATTGTTTCCTTTGTTATTATTATGTTTCATGTTTCTTATTTTCTATTAAACAGAAAATTATAAGTTGAGATATGTTCTTTGAGGCACCTCAGTCCTCCTTTTTATTATAGCCTTTATGTTTTCTCTTTTGGACATCTTAAGGAATTCTTTACTGCTCCTTAGGTCCACCAAAAATTGTGTTTTGTTTCATGTATGGTTATTATGCTAGCTTACAAGTAATACTCATGGTATGTCTTCATTATTTGGAATTCTCAAAACCCTGTCTTGAAGACTTTATGTGGAATATTGATTGATTAGTTTAAGATAAAGAGGTCTCGTTCTATCTTGCCCTTTTTCCATGCTTGTAAAATTATTTCAGAGTTCCCAATAGCTTGAAATATGATGTTTAGGGGTTCCTTCTTCATAAATTAAGTTATTTGTTTAAATCTTGTATGTTTTCCCAAAAACTGAAGGTGAATTTCTAAAGTTAGGAGTTCTAATGCTTCTATGTTTCACTGGAATGTTCATCTTATATGTTTATTAGTTTGAGTATTGTTCATAGAGATCAATGGTTTGCCCTACCTCATGAATTATGCTTCAGACTATATATATGTAAGACCTATTAGTTTTTCCCCAACTTGATGTTGATTACACCATCATACATCACTTTAAGGATCCATTGACCTTTCTAAATCAGCCCTCATTTAGACACTCTTGAATTTCACTTGGCTCCATGGCCCAATGGCTTTGACAACCTCTCACTCCTCATATTCTGTTTGAACATATTTCCCAACCAAAACAATCAACAAACCCTACCCATAACAACTACCCTAAAATCAAAACCCTAGAGAAAAATGAACACATCCTTTGCACCCAATAGAGAGATCCATCTTTGAGTCTAGGAAGGCTAGGTCCTCAGACTCCAAAGCTTGATTCGATGTTACCCTGTCATTTTTTCTGCCAATCTGCCAAATCCTGAGACCCTAACACCATGGAGTGCAGAGCATATATAAAGAGACTAGAGTATGGAAAATTAAAGGGAATTAAGAACATTGGTGGATTCACTCATGTACATAATCCATTCCGAAATACAATCAAATTTTTTTACTGCCATAAAAATGGGCACAAGTCTTACGAATGTCATCTCAAAGACTGTGATCCATCTCTTCAGAAAATGTATAGAATAAACAACTGCATGCAATGGAAAAGGAAGCTAAATAAATGTGATCTAGTTCTAATTGCTTAAGATCAGAAAAATCAATGGTATTTGGATAGTGGGTGCTCAAAACATATGACTGGAGACCGAAGCAAGTTTGTAACTTTTGATGAAAAGAAATCTAGAAATGTAACATTTGGAAATGATAGAGTAGGGAAAATTGAGGGAAAAGGCATAGTTATCTTGAATAATGGAAGAGGAGAGGCTCAGGATGTATTTTTTGTAGATGGTCTGAAAGCCAATCTGCTAAGTGTTATTCAAATGTGTAATAAAGGCTGTGAGGTCCTTTTCAGAGCTGAAGATTGTGAATTAAGGTCAATCACCATAGGAAAGACCTTAGTCAAAGGTGTTCGAATAGAGAGTAATGTTCATATAGTGGAAGAGGAGAATGAAAATGCCACATCAGCAAACTTGACGAATCTTGGCTATGGCATAGAAGATTGGGACATCTAAATTTTGACCACATCATAAAACTAAGCAAAAAGAATGTTGTTAGAGATTTTCCTAAAATAAAGAAGCCACCAAATGCCATTTGTAAGTCCTACCAACTGGGAAAAAAAACTCGCACATCATTCAAAGCTAAAGACCAACTAGCTACAAGTAAGCCTCTTCAGCTTATACACATGGACCTATGTTGACCTTCAAGAACAAAAGAAACCAGGTGGAGAATCATACTTCAAGTTGATAATGGATGATTTTTCCAAATTAACATGGGTATCATTTCTCAGATGAAAATCTGAAGAATTTGAGGAATTTAATATATTCAAGGCACTGGAAAAAAATCAAACTGGATGTATACTAAAATGCATCAGATCAAAAAAAGGAGGTGAATTCATAGGTGATGAGTTTCCAAACCTGTGCAATGATTGTGGGATAAAGCAATAGTTTACAGTTGCAGATACACCTCAATAGAATGCAGTGGAAAAGAGGAAGTACATGTCTATACAATAGATTTCTAGAGCCATGATGCAAGAAAGAAACATCCCCAAACCTACTAGGCAGAATTAGTACACACAACTAGTCATATTCTCAGCAAAGCTCATCTCATACCAAATTGTGACAAGGCTCCATATGAACTGTGGCATGGAAAACTAGCATCAATTAAGCACTTTAGAGTGTTTGGAAACAAATTTTTCATAAATAATGATGATTAAAAATTGGGGAACTATGATGTAAGAGATGATGAAGGAATTTTTTGGGAGACGCATCAAAGAGTAAGGGTTACAGGTTCTACAATAAAAGACTGTATAAAATTGTGGAAAGCATTGATGTGAGATTCGATGAAGAACTACCAGACAGAACCAAATTTAAAAATTGTGTCAATCTTCCAAATGATCATCAAGATGAGAATCAATAAAATAAATAATAGAATGAGACAATAGAAGATACAGAAATAACCGCAAAAGGACCCTCGATACACACTCAGAAGAACCATCCAAAAGATCAAATCATTGGAGATAAGAGTGCAGGAATCCAAACTAGAGGGCAGCTAGCTGAACAGACCGAGGAATTATATTTAGTCATGTTGTCACAGATATAACCGCAAAATTTCAATGAATCCAACAAAGACAAAAATTGATAAATGCTATGAACGAAGAATTAGACCATATTGAGAAGAAAAATACCTGGGAGTTAATACCAATACCTGTTTGGAAAAATGTCATTAGCACAAAGTGGATATTCAAGAATAAGATGAACAAACAAGGTTAGGTAATAAAAAAGAAAGCCAGAATTGTATATAAGGGATACTCTCAAATCAAAGAACTTAACTATGATGAAAATTTTTCCCCTGTAGCAAGAATGGAAGCAATTAGAATGTTTCTGGATTTTGCATGCTATCATGATTTCAAGGTATCTCAAATGGATGTGAAGTCTGCCTTCTTAAATGGATATCTAGAGGAAGAATTTTACATGGAACAACCTGAAGTTTTTTCCTTAGCATTTAAGAACACCTGTGTTTGCAGATTAAAGAAAGCCCTATATGGTCTCAAATAAGAACCATGTGCATGGTATTCTAGGCTGGAGAAGTACTTTCAAAAACAAGGATTCAAGAAGGGAGGAGTAGACAACAATCTGTATATAAAAGTCGATGAAAATGAACGTTTAATTGTCGTGGTACATGTAGATGACATCATGTTTGGCAGCAACAAGGATGGATTAGTAAAAGGATTTGTAGAAGAGATGAAGTCAGAATTTGAGATGTCTATGATTGGAGAGATTACCTTCTACCTGGGAATTCAAATTCTATAGAAGAACAAAGCCATATTCATTTCATAAGAAAAATACTTAAGAGACATGTTAAAAATATTCCAAATGTAAGACTGCAAACCTGTGTCAACTCCCATGATCGCTGGATGCATGTTATGTGTTGATGATGGATCTATAGATGTAGATCAAAGACTTTACAGATCTATGATAGGAATTCTCCTATACCTAACAGCCTCTAGACTAAACATTATGTTGGCAGTAGGACTTGTGGCAAGATATCAAGCAGCACCAAAACAAAATCACTTGCTTGCAATCAAGAGGATATTTAGATACTTGCAAGGAACTGAACATTATGGCCTATGGTATCCATAAGGCAAATATTTCACATTGACATCATATATAGATGCAGATTGGGCCAGCTATGTGGATGAAAGGAAAAGCATAAGTGGAGGTGCATTCTGTTTTGGAGAAATTTTGGTGGCTTGATTAAGAAAGAAGCAAACATTCATCTCTCTATCTACAATAGAAGCATAATACATAGCAGTAGTATCTTGTTTTACACAAGTGATGTGGATGAAACAAACTCTTCAAGACATGAAGGTAAGCATCACTAAACGTATTTCTATCAAATGTGACAATACCAGTGTAATAATCATATCAAAAAATAATGTGCGTCATTCAAAAACCAAGAACATCCCAATAAAGTACCACTTCCTCAGAGAACAAGTGGTAGAGAAAATAGTAAAGATGGAATATGTCCCAGCAAAAGAACAGACTGTAGACATATTTGCAAAATGTATTGCTAGAGAACCATTCGAGTATCTAAGAGACAAACGGGGGATAGTGTCTGCAGATGATACTCTCTGATGTGATAAAAAAAATTAAGCACCAACAAAGGTTGCAATACCAGGAACAAACATCCATCCAGGGTTAGACAAGAAGAAAATTCTCAGGGGGAGAGTAGCACATAAAATTTGTTAAAGAAGAGCTACTTGGAATAAAAACAACTAAAATATCAGGAAGGGAAAGGACAATTAATCTGGCAAAGAACTATAGAGGAAGAAGGGCACCTGAAGCATTCAATAGCCAATAGGTTGATGGAAGAAGAGAAAGTAGCAAGCATCCATGGTGGTAAAGAGAACATCAGTCACAAACTTGGAAACTAAGAGGATTATTACATTGTGTGTCTCACTGCAAGTGTTAATAATGTAACAAAATTCTTTTAAGAAGGATGAATGAGAAAAATGTTATTATCACTATATCATCATTGGAGCAGTCTTCCTCTCAGTAGAATACCAAATATTATTTTTTGGAGCAGTATAATGGTACAGGTCCCTAGTATCAGAGTATGATAGCATACATCAGGGTGTCGATATGGCAGAAATACATCAAGGAGAATGTCAAGTTGCGTTATCAGATCATGGAAAGAAAGGAATTTTTGATATTTCACCAGTGCAAAAAATTTCATCAAGTAGCAAGGGAAAAACGAGCATAAAATTTTATGGTAACATACCTTCCATAATTCTCATGAGTTGTGCTAGCATCAGTTTGTTGTGTATATTCATGCTATCGTAATTAGTTTCAAAGTGTTACCCCAACAATGCTCATATATCAAATGAAGTCTACAATGCATTCACAATGCTCGTAATTTTGAAGTACATATAAAGTAATTATTATGTGTAACATAAAGCAACAGTTATGGTTGATGTGGAACAGTCAGGAAGCAGTGACACAATGGTGGATTAGGTGTATTCATTCAAATACAAAAGGATTCATCAAGTGTGTAATGAATAGATGGAGTGTGTATATTCATTTCATAACAAAAGAACATAATGAAGAATTCTTATACACAACTGAGAGAGAATTAATGCAATGATGGAATCTACATTGAAAACAATTATAACCCCTTCCCATTGATGTCAAAGGGGGTGAAAAAGAAAGCAGAGGAAGATAGACACTTCTCAGAATGAAAGGGAGAGGATGTGTTGGAGGAAGTGTTGCCATCAATGCCAAAGGGGGAGACTGTTGGAAATATTTACATTGATGGAAAAGGAGCGGAAAGGAGAACCACTAGAATTATCATTGCGAACAAAGGAGCAGCATTAGAGGGAAAGGAGAAAGGCAGAGGAGAAGAAAAGAGGAATGGACAAAAAACATAATTATCATTAAGGAAAAGGAGTAGAGAGGAGCATTAAAAAGGTGAGGAGCAGCATTAGAATATTTATTAAAGGGAAAAGGAAACAAAGGCGGAAAGTGTGGGTCAAGTCATGAATGCGTAGGTCAAGTTGGCAAACTAGGTTGTATGAATACGAATAAGTGAACAAAGTTCCTATGAGCTTCACTATATATCAAAGTATGGAAAAACACAGATTTATTGAAGATGTGATTCCATCGACAAGTATCGGTGTGCAGGATGAATGGACGGTCGTGATCAAGTCACATAAATGAAAACGAGATAATGGATGCACCAGATTACGTCGCATTGGCCAGAAGACGATTGGCGCACATTGCAATCAGTAAATTTTATATTTACATGTTAAGAAATCGCAAGTTATATTGTTTAAGGTGCAATACGATGAGGATTCGCGTGTCAGGTAGAGGTCCATGCACATATTTCACATCACATGCAATATGATATAACTATTAACAGCGTAGAGGTAAATGTGCTAAATGCCGATTTGCAATGGATTAAATTCTGTGACCTACGATAAGGATTTTAGGCCGATTGCTGATAAGGTAAAATGTTTGATTTATGATAAGACACAGATACTGGGAAATGAGAAGTGTAGCAGATGACATGGAAATATGACATGGAAAGATGACATAGAGATGACGTGGACCTAGCCCGCATATTGCACATCACGAGCTCAGGAGGATAACCACTCAAGAATCATGTTAAAATGCCAAAGTGTGAAATATGATAAGAGTATCGAATGCGATATGCTTCAAAGCTAAAGTCTAGAGGATTTAAAGGCTATCATGGGACCCATTCGCATACCATAAGTCACTATCAGTGAGTCTTATATTTATATGTTAAAACATCCCAAGTTAATTGTTTAAAGTTGCGATGCGATAAGAAGTGCGGTTTGTGATGTGATGCAATCGCATATCGCATATGATAAGAGGAAACTTGTTATTTCTATGAGCTAAATTGCGAAATGTGAAATGGGCCTAGACACGATACCTCTCAAAGGTAAATACTAATATAATTCAAGTCCGGAAGTATGAGGTTTTCCATTGTTAAATCACATCAGAGAGAAAAGGAGCCTTATAACGGAGATCACGTGAATGCCGAAATGTGATGGAAAGTGGATGCAATGCACTATTAAAAGGAAATATAATATATTTCAAGTCCAGAATTACGTCTGTTTAAGTAGAAAAAGGTCTGAACACAGCTAAAGGAGACTCAGGTAAGTGACCCGACATAGAACAAAGGGAAAAGGAAAAATATGAATGTTTCGGTAATAATAAGACATGCACCATGGGTCGAGTCGGGCTCAGAAAGACATCTTGGCAGAGTCAGGTGTTGACAAAAGAAGAAGGTTGAACACTACGAGAAAGAGAAGGAAGGTAACTGGGTAGAGTGAGGAAAAAGGAGATATGGTGGCACTGTTGGAAACGCAACAGCATGGGTCAAGTCGAGAAAAAAGGTGGTTATGAAACATAGTTATAATATAATAGTAGAAACATAATATACAAAGGGATAGCAAGGAGAAGAGGAAAAATGCACAACAAAACTAAGAAAATGAAAGGGTGGAGTTGAGATATTTTTTATGAATTCAAATTTATTGATATATTTTATATTGTTTGTGATGCAAAGGCAAGTCTCCAAGGAAAACCAAAACTCCACTTAATACTGAAATAAATGCATATATGGTTGTAACATTCTGAATATGATGAGTGGGGAAATGAGTGGGTGGAAGGAAAAGATTCATGCCTGTTCACTTCATATTCCCATATAGAATGCAAACAACGATGAGGTTATCTCTATAAATGATCTTATTTTAATGTGCATAGAGAGGTTAGAGAGTGAAATAATGAGAGTGAGCAGATAGAGATGATCTGCACATCCAGAGCTGATATGAAGCAAATATGAAGGCTAAAAGTGCAGCAGTGGAGGAGTATAATAGAGCTAATATCCAGGGAAATCGACATTTTAGTTTCATGTTGAGTGATGGGATTGTAGTCTCTTTTCAATTTGTAGCTTGATAAATGTCCATTTGTAGTTGGTTGACGTAGGAGCCTCCTATGGGTTGTAGCTTGTAGAAAATAGAAGGGATTTGGAGCTTCCTTGCAAGTTGTAGCTTGCATAAATTGAGGTAGTAGCCTCCTGTAGGTTGGAGCCTACAAAATATCAGTTGTGAGAGGAAGTTGTGGCTTGCCTCTGCATCACAATAATAATAATATGTGGTTTTCTCCCTTATGGGTTTCCACTTATATATGTTGTCTATGTACATGATAATTATGTGTTGATGTATTGTGTTTAATCTGCTTATTACTTGTTTCCCACATATTAAGTTTGTTGATTCATTATATATTAATTTTCTTATGAAATGGACGTGTAAATAAGTTTAAAGAAAATATTTTTAAATGTCCATTGACGTACTAAAGTGATTCACTGCCCCTCTCAATTTAGGTAAGGGTTCATCAATATCAAGTGGAACTACATCAAGTTCAACCTCATCAAGAAAGTTTCCAGTGATTGCAAATCTAAATATGCATTTCCTTGTCACCTATAATTTTTCATTCTCACATACCCAACCTAAAGGATAGGGCTTATGATGAGGAATGGTTTCAAAAATCAACTTCTTAACAATATATTCTAAGATAAGGTTTTCTTGTCAACCACTATAAAAAATATATCTATCTTGGTATGTTTTGAAATAAATCTAATGCGTAAAATATCTACTCCTTTGTTTTAATTTTATTATCATTGACACAATTTGAAGAAATAGTGCTTGAAATTTCCATACCTTTCAGTCCCATGGTTGTGATATCTAATCTAATTTGAAATCATTTTGTGTAGTTGTAGTTGTATTTTATTTCTCCTTGTTTTCAAACTTTTTGGTTCTCATCTCCGGATGAATTTTCCAACGATGGTCTTCATCATGTCCCTCTTTGGAACAATGTTTTCAGGTGATTGTTTCTTTCTCCATATTTATATCAACATTCTTCTTCCCTTTTCCTTTGAACACACCCTTTCCTTTGTCTCCAGAGTCAAAGGAGTTCTCACTTGTTTCATCCTAAAAAAAATTTCCTCTTACTTCCAGATTTGTGGCATGTACACAAACTTCATCTAAACTTCTAGGGTTAAACATGATAATAATGTGTCTCAAGTAGCTATGTAAACCTCTAATGTATTTGAGCAAAGTATCCTGAGATGATAAATCTACACCCAATATCAATTCTCTCCTTCTAAACCCTTGGGTATAGCTTTTCACACATTGAACCTTTAATTTCATAAATTTTTTCCAATCCATGATAGCTTTCAGGATGTATGCTAAAGGATAAAATTGTCTTCTTAATGTAGAAAAAATAATTCTAATAGGATAAAACCTTACCATGTTTCTTCATGTCCTCTTGAGTTTTGGATTCCCACCAAATGAATGTTGCAATTTCCAACCATAATGAACCAAGCCGAATCTTCGTCTCATCATCCTTGATCCTTTTTATCCTTCAATACACTTCAATATGATGAAACCAATTATCTAATTTCTCAGCATTTACCTCTCCATTATACATTGGAAATTCAAACTTTATGACAAGTTTCAAAAGTGGACTTTTACCATATTCCTTTGGATAATGTGGAGGTTTTTTTGAAGGGGTTGATGTAGAATAGGATGATGGCGAAGATGGTGGTGAGGATGGAGGTGAAAAGAAAGGTGGAGTTAAAGGTGGTTGTCACCATTACCTCCATTCCCTTTTGGAGATTTTTCCCCATCTCCTCCATTTCCTTTTGAAGGCTTATCTCCATCTCCCTTCGGAGTATTAGAGCCCTCGCCTTGCAAAATTGTATTCCTCTCTTCATAGATAACTTTCACCATTTGTTTCATTTCAAAGAATTCCTTCTTGAAAGCATTCTAATCCTCTAAAACATTTTCAAACTCTCCTTCATGTGCCATGACTGGTGAGGATTTTGGTGAAAATTGAGGTGAAATTTGTGGTGGAGATTGTGGAAAATGTGCCCTCCTTGAACTTGCTTTAGGACTTTCTCCCAAAAGTTTTAATTCTCCTCTTTTGAGCTTCAACCTTGTAAACATAAAAAACTCTTACAAAAAAATTAAAACCTCAAAACAACTAAATAACTCAAGAACCTGGCTCTAATAAGAAATTGATATGTATATGTAAACTTGAATGTTTTTAATGAGAATTGCAAGTGAAATGTTTAGGTTTTTATGGAATTATTTCAGTTAAATTAACACATAAACACGATTCTAAACTAAGTTTTGTAGAAAATAATGAAGACATCAATACCATAACAGTGTACACACGACAACAAATGATGAAGGAGTTAACCCCTCCTGGGATACATCTCCTGGTCCATCTTCCAATGTTGGGATTCTTTCATTATGCTCAGAAATATGTGTTTACATTAAGTTACAATGCTAAAAATGAAAAAAAAAATGTCTCCAATGGCTCCAAAACACTCAAAAACCCCTCGATGAGCTCTTTCTACACTCAAAAAGGTTGAAAATTAACTTAACAACGCTCTAGAGAAGTTTTCCTGCTAACTCAGGTGAAAATTTTCAAACCATTAATTTGCTTGTGTTGCCCCATGATTCGACAAAATAGTTCCATTTTGCACACTACTGGCTATTGGATGCGGGGTTAGTTTGAATGAACTCTGGTGCCAAATCCCAACCCACTCTCGGACTAGGGTTTGGTGGTGTGGTTGGGTTTGAAAACTGTCGCGCCATATATGTTAACCAAACCCCACTTAAAAATTATGGTTTTCGTGTGGGTGTGGTATGTGTTAGGGTCCCGTGATTTGGCCGATTGGCTAGCCAAATGAAGATGTAAAATCAAACCAAGCTTTTGAGCCCAAGGACCTAGCCTTCCTGGAATCAGAGAGGGCTCTCTCTATATGTGTAAAAGATGTCGGTGTGTTTGCTTGCGATGTTCTGATATTAGGCTAGTTATGAAGTGTGTTTTTGGTTTTTCTTAGTTTTTAAGTTGTGAGGGATAAAACTGATCAAATACATAAACTGGATAACAAGATGTAGATAAATTGGGCTATGGGGTCAAACAGGTCAAGGAAGTTATGAGGTGATGATGTAAAGCTGCTGTAGGGCCGATTTGATTCATGGTAGAAGGGATCTTTGGGCAAAATGGATTGAATGGACAACAAGTTGGTGAAAGACAAGGGATTTCAAGTGTAACTAGTTAATAGCAGACATAAACATGTTATAGCAAGCCATTAATCATGCTAAGTGTAACTATGAGCTAATTAAAACATAGAAATCAAACATTCCAGCCATACATAGAGGTATAAGACCCTCTAACTTCGGGAAATGGCTATCAGACTTTGGGGAAAAACACATAAGACAAACTAACAACTCATAAACTACGTCGGAACGCCTAAACATAGTCTCTAAGTCATTGGGCACTTGGACAAATCAGTTTTCATAGTTTTAGGCAAAGGGCTAGATCGGGACTAGGCCTCCTTGGTTCAACAAGATGATCAACAAATCAGTCGAAGATAAAGTTTTATGGACAGAACTATGGGCAGCTGATAGGTAGGTAGGGAAAACCATACATCCTACTCAACATACATAGAACTTATGAATAAAACTTAGCAACAATACCTTAAGTTACTAAAGAGCAGCTAAGAATTCTTTAGCATAATTAAGGGAGAAGAAAACATCAAGCTATGAAGAATCAGGGATTTTGAGGTGCCTCCATAGGCATATCTCAAAATAAATCTCTACTGATCTATAGCAGCAAGAAATATGGATTATGAATGAAAACTAGAAGACAAAAAACATATCAAGAAACACTATACCATTCTACCATGTCATGGAATCCATCAACAATCCTTCATCATTCCTCAAAAGCATCCAAGAGGCAGTCCAAAAATCATAACTCAAGTGTATTCTTCAAAGCTCATATGACCAATGTATTAATTCTTCTCTCAAGTTCAGCCTCTGATTTACAATGAGAACCATGGAATAAATAGGCTTGAGGGAGGAAAAACTCATGGAGCAACTAGCTATCCCATTGGCCAAGTCAAAATATCTAAACTTGTCCTTGAGGCTTTGCAAAGCCCAAGGCACAAAATATCCCATAAAATATCTAAAAAACTGCTAAAAACGGAAATTATATTTACTTTACATCATTTCCCAATGATAAAAATAGCTTAACGCACATTTGGGAAAAGCAGATTTTTGA
Organism: Pinus albicaulis; assembly: GCA_034641835.2. Lineage (NCBI taxonomy): Eukaryota > Viridiplantae > Streptophyta > Pinopsida > Pinales > Pinaceae > Pinus > Pinus albicaulis. Next base: position 345,777,972 of record CM076569.1, on the reverse strand, counting down.
AGTTCAAAAATTACAAAAATACTTCATATTTATGCCTGAAAAAGGTCCCCTGACTTGCTGGATGCAATAGGCAGCCTTCCTGATGTCGAAATGAGGCTCATGAGGGCTTGCTTGAAAGATCTCTGTGTCTACTTTCCGGCGCAACTGGAACAAACTCAATCTGAGGTCCGGAAGTCATCCAAAATTGTACCTGTGTGCAAAAACCCAGAAAATAGCAGACTGCTGATATGGCGGGCAGAACATGCAAAATGAGGGTGTTTTTCGCCAATTAGAGGGGGCGAATGATCTCTAAATGTCCTGAAAATCGCTGGAGACCTGCTCATAAAAATATAGCATCTATCGGTGTCATCCTCCTCCCTTGACAATTCCTCAAACTGAAATGGCGAAATTATGAGTTTTCGACCAAAAACCCAAAAAATGCCAAAAAACAAAAAGTTGTCGAACAAGACCCAAAATTGGCATGCATGACCCTCAAGGGTCCATAGCAACATGCTCCGAAGCTGAGGCCAAAATATCAAGGGCTGATATGCTTTTCCCTTCCTTCCGTGCTAGGCGCTTCTCCTTCAACTTCTTCAATTTCTCTTGTGCTACCTTTAATTTTTGCCTGGCAAACTGATTTAGCTTCTGAAAGTGAAGAGTCCTCTTTCTTTGTAGCTCAAGATCCCTGTTCGCCCTCTCAAGATTCGTTTCCAAATGCTGGTTAGCTCTCTCAAGCCATGCTTCTTTGTTTTCCTCAATTTCCTGCTCAAGGAGGGCAGTGAGAGGAAAGGCTTGGAAATGGGCTTGTTCTTCTGCTCTCTGCTTTTCCAAGGCTCTTCTAAGCCCAATGGTCCTAGGCCTCTTCCACCTAGGCTAATCTTCCTCTTCCTCCTCATCAAACTCACCAAGGAGTTCTTCGATCCTAGCTTGCACTTTAGCTGCCTCCTTTTTATACTTGATGGCCCGTGCTTCATGGATAGCTGCATGAAACTTCATCTGTTTGTTTTCAACCTCCAAGAAGTGGTTGAAATTCCTCGCCCTTTGAAGATCTTCCTGTAATACCTCAATTTGCCCCTCTTTGTGAATGAGGAGGTTTTCAAGGATGCGGGCCTCATTATCACTATCATTGCTTGGGATAGGGATGACAGCTAATTCACCTCCATGCTTGGCACTTTCTCCAACTATGCTTTTGCCTTTGAAAGCCAATCTGGCGCTTTTCCTCCTTGGCATGCTAGAAGGCGTCTTTTTGGGAAATTTCCTCTTGCTAGGAACAATCTTTGTTACTGTTGAGGTGGCAGCCTTGGCTTGCTGTTCTTCATCAATGTCTTGTCCAATTTGTGGCTCAAGAGGTGTTTCAATTTCCTGCCTAACATGCTGTTCCTCAACTGCTGTCTGCTGCTGTCCCTCATCCTGTATCGGCTGCTGTCCCTCAACATCCAACTGCTGCTGTCCCTCATCCTGTATCTGCTGCTGTCCCTCAATATCTAACTACTGCTGTTCACTGCCTTCTCCTTCTTGCTGATGTTCACTGCCTTCTCCTTCTTGCTGCTGTTGACTTAGCTTCCCAGTAGTCATTCTGAGTCTTCTAGGTGTAGGCCTACTAGACAAAGGCACTGGGCGATGGACAGGCTGAGTAGGAGACACATGAACAGGAGGGACAGTGGCAAAATCTGAATGGCTGATGAATAAATCCCATGAAACCCCCTTCTTCTCTAGCTTGTGTAAGAAGATAATCTTGATCAAGGAATGATGAAAGAGAGAAGGGATTTGCTGAGGTGGAGCTTTCTTTTGGACAGTAGATGCCATTTTCTCTATGCTCTTGGACAAAAAGTAAGGAAGGTTTAGTTGCCTGCTTCTGGTAAAATGCATCAATAAGCGGACATGGTAGGCATAAATTTGATTAAACCTCCCTTCACAAGTGAAATATTTCATTATGGCTTTCATCAGTGGAGCATAGCTGTCAAGGAGATATGAAAAAGGGAAAATAGCAGTGATAGTTTCCCTATGTTCAGGCTTGATGAAAGGTTTGTAATCCTCTAAGTCAAGATGAGCTTGTTTAAACCACTTTTCGCCATGATACGGGATCTTGGTAGCCTTGGACACATACCTTGGAGAAATTTTGAAATCAAGATCCGCCACTTGGAAGTGTTTTTGTTTGAATCTCAGGGCGCACAAGTGTGTTAATGGCAAAAAACTCTTGACTTCTTCTATCTTCTGGCAAAAATCAAGGCAGCCTACTTCATGGAAATTGAAAAGCACAGATGGGTGAGCATTGATTTCTTCTGTGGAGATAGGCTCATATCTCTTATGTGGACCGCTCCTGTGATCTTGCTTTGGAGGCATTCTGACTTGAACAAGCTTTGGAAGAGGCAAACTGCCTTCACTGTATGTAAAATGCTCTTCTGGATTGAAACTGTCGCAATATGCTGCTTGGACAGAGAAAAATGTGAGGTGGAGGGTTTGCAACAAGTGTTTCTTTGAATAAACAAACTCTGCTCTCCTTAAAACTAGCCCTTCACCTTTGGAGGTACCTCAGCCAGGTAAATTCCTCAATAGGACACCATCAGTAAAGATGAGACAATATGCTGTGTAAATTTCCTGTATACAGTGTTAAGAAATCACTCTTCCTGTGAATTTGTTAGAGGCCAACCAACACTTGTATTTGTGTCTCTAAGACCAATCTTCAAATATTTAAAACCCTGCTCTTCAGAAATGGTCTTCCTCTTGAAAAATATCACAGTCAATAACTCTTCAGAATGATACAATATAGTGAAAAGAAGGGCAGACCTAGGTTAGGCGAAATATCAGTGCATAGTGTTTTTTTTTTTTTTAGGAAAAACACTCTTTACTCGTGAATTTAAGAGATCCACCACATTTATATCTGTCTCCAATGTTAAATTCCCATCAAAACACCTTGCTCTTCAGAAAATGGCCCTGTACCTTAAAAATATCTCAGTCAACACTTTTCAGTAGGAAATAATACAGTGAAAGAGGGGCAGTCTGCTAAAAGAGTGTGCTGTGAGAAAATGCTAAAATCACTCTGTTCTTGAAGTCTTAGATGTCAACCAATACACCTAACTCCTTGCTCAAGGAGGCTTTCAGTCATTAACAACTCTGCCCTGTATAAGTGTGCCCACTTTCCACTGATCTTTCATCTATTACAAACCATCATAATATGTCTAGATAGTAAATACACAAGACTGGAGTAAAAATGACAGAGCTTTAGAAGACTACACAGTTTTTGGCGAAAACTATGTGAGTTCTCTTTTTTCAAAACAAATATGTCAAAATCCCTTTTACTGGTTGCATTTCACTGTTTTAATAATGTGGAACTGCTTTGAGGACAGTGCGGAAAGTTTCTCTGCAGACCTAAACCCTGTCTCTCTACTACAAAATCTTCTTTTAATCAAAACACAATTCTTTACAGGAAAACCTCTGCCTTTCGATTGTTTTGAAAATGAAACAAACTGCCCTTAATCTCAAAACCAAGTATCTCTGTAGGTGTTTTTTGAATGACACAGTCTGCCTTTTATTACATCCTTACACCTCAAAAACTATACAGCAAATAGCATTATTTTTCTGGTATAGTGACATTTTCTAGAGTTCTGTATGCTACGTAATGAGGAGGTTTGTAAAAGCCTGATACCCTGTTTCTTGGTAGTCACTCTTAACAGTGTATTTCTCATATACACATAGCTTTCAATCCAAGGGTACTTTCAAAGCAATTTCTTGAAGCCGAGGGGGAAAATGTGTGAGAGTACCTTTAAATTGGATGAACAATCCTTGTGCAGGGCCGGAGTAGCATCGGAGCCTTCTAAACCTGCACGGCACTCTTTTGAAGCATAGAACATCGCGCAAGCAATTTCCTGTCGGGTCGGCCTGTCCGGTGGTCGGGCGGCCTGTACAGGCGCGTCACGCTAACAAAGGCGGCATGTGTAAATCCTCCCCCAGGCGCATCACGCGAAAAGGCAGGCGCGTCGCTCGGCCAATAAACGGTGTTCAGCTCTGCAAACCGACCAGCAAACTGTTGCTTTGGTGCTAGGGAGGCACGGGGTTTTGTTTTGAATTTTGAAAATGAACCTCTCACCCTCACACTTTGACCTTAAGTCATTTCAAATCTAATCTTCAACGGTCTTGAACTTTGAAAATTAACGTTGGTTTTCAAATCTGTTTTGTTTTCAAACTGTGGCTTTGTCATTTTGAACATGTATATAAACTTGAATAATGACTCTATTTAGGGCCGATCTTTTCGGGTCCCTTTTAAAATGTGACCTTTGCTTTACTAATATATCAAAGAGTCTATAGCGTGCCTCTACCACTTGGTGAGAAGATAGATTTAAGCTCTTTGATTTTCGAATTTCGAAATGTCTTTTCCAGCTGCTACAAAGTGACAAGGCCTCTCCTTGAAACTGACTTAAAGGCCGAGTGTCCTTCAAATCTGTTTTCTGACTCTTTTACTCAAAATGCACTGGTATGGCACCCTTTCCCTTTTATGATGAACATGCCTAAACTTGTCTTAAAATCTTTCTCCAGAAACTGAAAATAGGCCAGATCACTCCTGTACTTGATGAACCTGTAGACTGACTTGTAGGACCCCTGGTTGCAGAAGAATTTGAAATAGCAGCCTCAGTCTTCTTGGACCTTTGATTTAAGAAAAACTTATCTTTTCAACACACTTTCTTGCTTATAGGTGTATTATCTGTACAATCGTTCTTTTGAATAATAAAAGGTTGTGCTTCCTTTAACCTATCCAAACAATATTCATATGCTGAATGACTTTTTGAACATAATGAACAATAACTCAAAAGGGGATATCCTCTTGGTGATAGAATTCAAAAAGCCCTGTCTGCTGGTTCTCTTTCCATGTATTTCAAAGTTTTCAAAACTGGATAATGACCTGTGGAAAAATGTCTTGACTGTTCCCCTGCTTTGCAGAAATGCCTCCTCTTTTTAAGTTCGGTTTTGACAGAAGATAGTGGATGTCCTTTGATTGGATTTGCAATGGTGAAGTGCTTCATGGGTTTTGAGTGCTGCCCAGAGCTAATAAAACTCATTTCCAGAAACCCCGTCTTAATCTGCTGATGGCTATATGATGAGCAGGATTTGGAAAAAGCTCCTTTTGTTCATGGTGTCAATCCATGCTTCCAGGTGATACACAAACTCCTTTTGGATTGTAAGTGCTATATTCTAGCTTGCATCCCTTCATACCATATTTTTTCTGTTTTACTCACAAAGAGCTCCTTTAGACTTCTGGGCAGGTGATAGTGGAGTACTGTTTAACCACTTCCTTTAAAGAAACTGCTCCTTTTGGTATCAATACATACATATATTCAATATTGTCTCCTTTCCACTATAGGTACAGTTTGACAGACATCTCATTTGAATAGGAAAACCAATACCTTTGTATCATAAACACTATCATTTACCTGGTGTAAAGTACTTTTAGCTTTCTTCCTTTGCCTCTTTCCACTGCATCTTTCTGACTAATCCGTCTTCAACAATATCCAAGGCTTTAGCCATCTGCTCATACATGGAGGAGGCTCTTCATCAGGTAAGGTATCTGAAGGTTGCTTGACAAATCTGTTTGACACAACTTTTCTCTGGATGTGATGGTAAGTACACTACTCAAAAAACATCAATACTAGCATCTCCTCTTGCAAGCATCACTATGTTTCAGCAACAGCCCTAGCCAAAATGACACTGTCTCCCTGCACTGCTTCTAAGGGTGACTGTAATGTCATCATTTGCTTTGGTCATCTCCTGACAAATTACTTGAAAGATAGTCTCTGTGATTATGGAGGTCAGTGCTTTTTGAGAAACCAAGAACTTTCTTTCTGCCTGTGTAATGGCATTTTTTGTCAGCATCTATTCCATTTGATCTTGTGGACAAACAGGCTTCTTATGATTGGAATTTTTCTCTATTCCTGTTATGATCATCAGTCACATTTATAAATCCTGGAGATATTATTTCACTGTTCAGTAAAAGGAAAACCTGGACTTTTGCAATCTTTACAGTCAATACTGGCCCGCGCCCTCTGCTTGTGGATGAAGGAGGCGCCTTAACCCTCTGCTTGTAAATGAAGGAGGTTCTGGGCCATGAAAATTTGCCAGTTTGCTGTGCCAGTGGTGGCTTTTTGTGATTTTCATGCTGGAAAGAACTTTAAAGTCTGGATGAGTAGCTTTCTTTTTTGCAGACATATCTCAGGCTCAAGTTACATTTAGAAGCAGTTGTTCCTCTAACTGTAAATTCAAACATTTACTCCATGAGATGAAATTATATTTCCTGCCTTTGTAGAAACCATAGAACACTGCGAAAAACCTAATAGTCAGCTTGAGATTGGGGTTTATGCAGTGCTGAGATCTAGGGGATGTGAGTGGCGCGACTTAGGGCTGCTTGTCAAATTAATTTGCAAAGTAAGAGGTCAGTCATGGTAGGTCTGTTGCAGATGGAGACTTTTTGGCTTTTTGATGATTTCCAAGGGTAAAATGTCTTAAAGCGCCACTTCCTAACATAGGGGAGACTTTTGAAACAGATTTGGATTTGCCTTTTAAAGCTGATGGTCAGATCAAGAAGGCTGAAGCTAGATAGGATAGTGATAATGAGGTTTTGATTTCGACAGGGGTGGACTGAAAAGTAGAAAGGAAAAAAAAGTTTTAGGAGGGTTTTCTAGATGACATATTGACATAAGGAAAACAGTTTCTAGAAAACTCAGCTATAGATATAGTCATCACTAACATGTAAAAAAAAATACTGATGGCTAACAGTGGCTCCATTTGGGGAGGGCAGCTCCTCGTCAGGAGGTGTCCAGAATTCAGATTTTTGGCTTATGAAGACCAGTGCCTTATCCATTGGTGCAAAATTTACCCTTCTCTTGATGTTATTTCTGAAAAGTGACAGCATGGTTAACATCAATGATACTTCTACCTACCCCACTATCTTTCCTAACATTTTTCTTCTCTTTGGCGCATTTGAACTAGCAGCCTTTTGACAATGTATATTTTTCTTTTTGCAAAATGAACCTATCTATTTCTACTCTTATATCTGCCGGGAGTTCAGATTAAGCTGATGAACTCCTTCATTTCTCTACCTGAAACTAGATCGACTGTCAAGATTAAGCAGTTTGACAGGATTTCATTCTCTAATCTACAACATGAAATTCAAAAATGATCAAATCAGGATTAGGCAATCTGATTTGTCATGCATTTGTGGCATAAAAGACAAGCTGCACACAAATGTTATTCTGCAACAAAGGAAACTAGACAAGCGGGGTTAAGATGTACAATGTGTTTTTCATCCCTCGCTTCTCTCTTTGGTTCTGTTTTAGGCATGTGGAACCATAATCTCTCCCTAATCTAAGCTCTGTGATAAGTCAATCTTACACAATGTTGACTATCTTGGCACTCACTAACTTATCAGCAAATAAATTTAAACATGCTCAGCTATGATTAGGCTAGATAGCTGAACAAGACATTGGAGCACTAGTAGCGGCATTTAGACTTGCTCGCTTTCTGAAAGACTATTTTTTAAAACATGGGGCCTTTGTTCTATCTTCACTTGCCCTCTTTTCTGCCTTTTACCCTTTTTTTTTTTTGACTTTCCTATCTTTTACTGTTTTTGACTTTTCTATTTTTTCAATATTTCAAACAATGATATGTACAATGACTGAAAGTGTTTCAAACTCAAAAATCTTGGAAATGACGGAATTTCAGCATCTTATCCTCGTAAGGATATCCTCTCACCCTTGGCCCCTTCAACTCCTGAAAAGAAAAATTTGGGAATTTTTCTCTCTCTAACATGACATAGGGATTCATGCAAGAATCTCTAAACAGCCCAGTGTCTTCCCTTTGTACCTCTCTAAATATCTGATTTCCACTCCTTTCCTTACTGTATGATTTCCTCAAGTAATGCATGTATTCTTGGTCATTTTTAAAATAGATAATGACATCATCAAGGTATGCACAGATGCAGAAATTTAAAACTGGGAACATGGCTTTTATGAATAGATTTCTGACATTGGGTGGTTTTGCAATCTTGAACTTGCAATCAGATCTATTTCTCACGAACTTGAAAAAATCTTTAAGCTGTCTATTTTGCAAAGGAATCTTATGACCATGACCTGAAACATCATCTTGCAAACATACACGATTAAAAGCACCTTTAATTGGTAAATCATGGTTTTGAGTAGAAAAAGCATAATCTCTGTTATAAGGATATGCAGTTTTATTCCTAAAATCAAAGCAGACTCTATGACCAGCTGTTTTATCCCTGATTATTTCATTTTGTTTCAGATTGTTGTGTTTTCTCTTGTAAAGACTGTTCTTTGAGGGGAAGGTAGTGACACAGTAGTTTCCCTTGCCTTTTCTGTAGAAATTGGTATTCTGCATGAGATTTCTGATTTTGGCTTTTCTAAGTTCTTCATGAAAAGACAGAATATGAGCCAATTTCAGTAGTTCAGGCATGCTAGGATTGAAACTATCATTCTTGCTCATGAGAAGTTTATCTGGCGTTCTTTCTAGATTTTGAGCTGCGGAGGTTATAGTTAAAGCTTTATTTGCAGTAGGAGGATCACATGATGGTAAATATTTGAGATATGGTAGAAACATTAAACTCCCTTGCTCTCGGGTTCCAAACAGGTTTATGATGTGTAGGTCTTCTAAAGCTTTTACCCGGAAGAAATTTCCACAAGTTACTGCTGGTGTTTGACTAAAGCTAGAGCAATTTGTTTGATAGTACATAAGGGTTTGCGCTTCTTGCTCTAATCCTACTTTGGAAAGGGGAAACTTACTTTCCTCAAGACACAACTGTTCATGATCATGGTAATTTTGAGTGTCTAGTTCATCATAAGGCACCAAGGAAAACTGATGTGGTGGATCTAAGTCTATATCAGTTTCTTCTAACTCTTCCTCCATGTTTACATCAATATGCATAATGAAAGAGTTTAGGTCGGAACGCAAAGAACACATTGGAATGTTATCTGGCCTATCTTGACTGCTAATCATGTATTTCATGTGTGATTCGCGGTAAAGTATTCTAGTCTGACCAAACACAGGAATGGTGGCATATGACATGTCCAGTTGGATATTCCCTTGGAGTTTGGCTCCCCAAGATCTGGATAGAAGCATCCCGTACTTGGGGGGAATGTCTGCCACCACTATATCCATGATTAGGTGTTTCGCGGGTATTTGGGCCGGACTAAAAAAAAGGTCTTTGATCAAACCCAGGCATTGGACTCTACTTGAATCAAATGAATACAAGTCTTTGTATGGTCTTGTGATTTCCAGGCCTAGTCTTTCCATTACTACCTTTGGCATAAGATTATGCGAGGCGCCGGAGTCTAGCATGGCATTATGGAGGATTTGGTCGTGGATGTTTAGGCTAATGTAAAATGGAAGAGTAGCTCCCTCCTGGAATTTTCCCTCTACCTTTGGACCAAACAATACTTCAGTAATGTCATCAGTCAGATTAACAGTGTTTGCATCATTTCCTAGATTTAAGACCTTTATTACTTGGGATTTATAAGAGTTTTGGGCAATGAGTTCAGTAAGAGGCATGGTGATCTTAATCTTGGCGATTTCGCCTTCAAAGCTGAAAGGTAGCTGAAGTTTAGATATGTTTGTTTCGGTTTTTTCAGCCACGACCTTTTCTATGTTCTGAGTTTGTTGACCTTGTTTTGGGATTTTGTTTGCCATAGTTGTTTCGGTGACTTTTGTAGAAGTACCAGGAGTATCTGAGAGAGGACTAGTTTGGATAACTTTAGCTTTGCTTTGGTCAGTCTTCTCAACCTTGATTTTGTCATTGCCTACTTCTTTCTTGAGGATGGTATTAGGGACTTTAGCAGTATCTGAGTTACCTTTCTTGACATTATCTTGGTTTCTTTTACTTCTAAGGTCATATTGCCTGTGCGCTTCTATAATGGCATTCTGAAAATCTATGGCAGGGTCGTCAAGATCTTCATAGTTGGTCTCATCTTGATCAGGCAAAAAGAAGGCTTGTTCTTCTTCTGTGAGGTACACCTCACTCTCATTATCAGATCCTATGAGGTTTAGATGACTTTCATCAAGAGGTTCTGTATCTCTATCATCCTCTTCCACATAGTTTTCATTGAATGGTGGCCTAATCTGTTGGTCATTTTCCCTTGGTCTGTTTTGGGGCTGTTCCCTCCTAAAGTTTTGGTTTCGGTTTCTGATTGGAGGGTTTGGCTAGTTGTCCCTAATAGGAGCTTTTTCATTTATCTTTTCCCACATTTTAGCCATGGATTTGACTAAGTCATCTATTCTGGGATCTAAGGAAGGTGATGAAGTGGAGACCTCATCTCTATAGGTTACTTTTCTTTCTGATCTAGTTCTAGCTCTTTTTTCAGCTAAGTTGGCATCTGCTTTTATAGCTATTTGTTGCATTTCCTCTAAGGTAGGGGGATCCTTGTCTCTCAGATGATATGTCATGTCCGGATCAAACCCCTCGGGAAATTTTGCCAAAGCTAAACCAAGTGGAGGTTTGAAATGAGGTGGGAGGGAGTTATATACACTGTTGAACCTAGTACAGTAAGCCTGGACACTCTCCCCATTTTCCCGTTTTAGATTGTTATATTCTGACAGGATTTGAATGGGGTTTCTTCGGATTTCCCACCTATTTCTGAAAACTTGATGTAGTTCTGGGATATCATGGATACTGTTTGGAGCCAAGCTTTTGAACCATGCTTTGGGGTCACCACCAAGACTTTGGGCGAATATTCTCATTCTGACAGTCTCGTCTTGTACCTCTAGGTATTCATAAGCATCAGTCATCCTACTTATATGCTGTTGAGGTGTGGTGGTGTCTTCTCCAGTAAAGTGTGGGATTTTGTCTTGATATTTGTTTGGGAGAGGAGCTAAAGGCGGTGGCAACACCAGAGGTGCGTACCAGGCTGCCATGACTGGAGCTAGTGGATGATGTACAAGATGAGGATTAGTAGGCTGAAATGAAGTGGTTTGAACAGTGGTGGTTTGACCAGGTGTGGCGGATGAACTTGGACTAGTGATTTGGTTTTGAACAGATCTGGGATGATAGGAGCCAAATTGATAGAGAAGCTGGAAATCAGGAGGAGTGGTAGGTGAAGCTTCTCTACTAGGACTCTGTGGTGGGTCTAGGGGTTCAAGATCGTCAAAGTTTATCTTACTATATGATTTTCTTCTGGGAAGAGTTTGTGATGACTCTAATTCAAAAGGTGAATCTAGTAGGATAGTGCGATGTTTAGGTACAGATCTTGCTCTACGGATGGATCTACCAGTAGCTAGATGGTCAGTTTCAGAAGCTTGCCACAGAATCTTTTCCGGGTCATCTACTATGATAGGGGGATTTGGGTCTGGATGGGCTCTGGTATTGATTCTTCGTGAAGCCAGATTTTAGATCCAGAGTTTAGAGAGAGTGGAGTTGGTGAATGTTCTGGATGAGTGGTTTTTCTAAAGCTTTACTAAGGCGGAGGATGGTCAAAAACAAAAGGGATGGATTAGTGGAGTCGCCAGGTGGAACTGGGTTGTTGTTGTGAAGATAGCTATGGTCCACCACCAGTGACTAATCTGAGAATGTTTTTGGATTTTCTGAGTTTATGTGCAGCCTATGGTTTGTTAAAGTATCCTAGACTTGTTTCAACACTTTGCTAGGGTGATGAGAAAAAAAAGAGTTTACTCTAAAAAATGGGTCTAGGGACTGCTTGCTTGTTTATGGTACCTAAAGGACCACAAGAGTCTATAAGAGTTTGCTGGACTATTATGTACTCAGTGTCCCACCATCTCTCGCTATGTTAGTGAGCGATGGGATAGGTCTATCAGATAGTAGCCTGGAGCTTGGTAAAATAGTAAGGCTTACTAGAGTTTAGTGGAGTCGCCAGGTGGAATGTCTATTGTTTTGAGGTATACTTGTATGGTCCACCACCAATACTGTCAAAGCCAATCTAAGGGAGGAGTGTTTTTTGTGGTTTTTCTGAGTTTTATGTGCAACCTAGGATGTAAGAGTGTTATAAACCTGATTCATCACTTTGCTAAGATGGTGAAACAGAGAGTTTACACTAAATGATTCTAAAGGCTGATGGTCTGAGTTTAGGATTGAAGGACTAAAGAGTCTATAAGAGTTCGCTAGACTGTCATGTACTCAGTAAGTCCCACCGTGATCGCCATTATGTTAGAGAGCGGTGGGATAAGTCAATCAGCTAGTAATCTCAAAAAGTCTTTAAAGATGAGGGAAACTAAGTTTTTTAATCACTCAGTGTCCCACCGTGATCGCCATTATGTTAGAGAGCGGTGGGATAAGTCAATCAGCTAGTAATCTCAAAAAGTCTCTAAAGATGAGGGAAACTAAGTTTTTTAATCACTCAGTGTCCCACCGTGATCGCCATTATGTTAGGGTCCCGTGATTTGGCCAATTGGCGAGCCAAATGACGATGTAACATCAAACCAAGCTTTGGAGCCCAAGGACCTAGCCTTCCTGGACTCAGAGAGGGCTCTCTCTATATGTGTAAAAGATGTCGGTGTGTTTACTTGCGGTGTTCTGATATTAGGCTAGTTATGAAGTGTGTTTTTTGGTTTTTTAGTTTTTAAGTTTGTGAGGGATGAAACTGATCAAATACATAAACTGGATGACAAGATGTAGATAAATTGGGCTATGGGGTCAAAACAGGTCAAGGAAGCTATGAAGTGATGATGTAAAGCTGCTGTAGGGCCGATTTGATTCACAGTAGAAGGGATCTCTGGGCAAAATGGATTAAATGAACAATAAGTTGGTGAAAGACAAGGGATTTCAAGTGCAAACTAGTTAATAGCAGACATAAACATGTAATAGAAAGCCATTAATCATGCTAGGAATAACTATAAGCTAATCAATACATAGAAATCAAACATTCCAGCCATACATAGAGGTATAAGACCCTCTAACTTCGGGAAATGGCTATCAGACTTTGGGGAAAACACATAAGACAAACTAAAAACTCATAAACTACGCCGGAATGCCTAAACATAGTCTCTAAGTCATTGGGCACTTTGACAAACAAGATTTCATAGTTTTAGGCAAAGGGCTAGATCGGGACTAGGCCTCCTTGGTTCAACAAGATGATCAACAAATCAGTCAAAGAGAAAGTTTTATGGACAGAACTATGGGCAGCTTAATAGGTAGGTAGGGCAAACCATACATCCTACTCAACATACATAGAACTTATAAATAAAACTTAGCAACAATACCTTAAGTTACTAAAGAGCAGCTAAGAATTCTTTAGCATAACTAAGGGAGAAGAAAACATCAAGCTATGAAGATTCAGGGATTTTGAGGTGCCTCCATGGGCATATCTCAAAATCAATCTTCACTGATCTATAGCAGCAAGAAATATGAATTATGAGTGAAAACTAGAAGACAAAACACATTAAGAAGCACTATACCATTCTACCATGTCAAGGAATCCATCAACAATCCTTCATCATTCCTCAAAAACATCCAAGAGGCAGTCCAAAAATCATAACTCAAGTGTATTCTTCAAAGCTCATATGACCAATGCATTAATTCTTCTCTCAAGTTCAGCCTCTGATTTACAATGAGAACCATGGAATAAATAGGCTTGAGGAAGGAAAAACTCATGGAGCAACTAGCTATCCCATTGGCCAAGTCAAAATATCTAAACTTGTCCTTGAGGCTTTGCAAAGCCCAAGGCACAAAATATCCCATAAAATATCTAAAAAACTGCTAAAAACGGAAATTATATTTACTTTACATCATTTCCCAATGATAAAAATAGCTTAACGCACATTTGGGAAAAGCAGATTTTTGAAGTTCAAAAATTACAAAAATACTTCATATTTATGCCCGAACAAGGTCCCCTGACTTGCTAGATGCAATAGGCAGCCTTCCCGATGTCTAAATGAGGCTCATGAGGGCTTTCTGGAAATCTCTCTGTGTCTACTTTCCGGTGCAACTGGAACCAACTCAATCTGAGGTCCGGAAGTCATCCAAAACTGTACCTGTGTGAAAAAACCCAGAAAATAGCAGACTGCTGATATGGCGGGCAGAACGTGCAAAATGAGGGTGTTTTTCGCCAATTTGAGGGGGCGAATGATCTCTAAATGTCCTGAAAATCGTTGGAGACCTGCTCATAAAAATATAGCATCTATCGGTTCATCCTCCTCCCTTGACAATTCCTCAAACTGAAATGGCGAAATTATGAGTTTTTGACCAAAAACCCAAAAAATGCCAAAAAACAAAAAGTTGTCGAACAAGGCCCAAAATTGGCATGCATGACCCTCAAGGGTCCATAGCAACATGCTCCGAAGCTGAGGCCAAAATATCAAGGGCTGATATGCTTTTCCCTTCCTTCCGTGCTAGGCGCTTCTCCTTCAACTTCTTCAATTTCTATTGTGCTACCTTTAATTTTCGCCTGGCAAACTGATTTAGCTTCTGAAAGTGAAGAGTCCTCTCTCTTTGTAGCTCAAGATCCCTGTTCACCCTCTCAAGCTTCGTTTCCAAATGCTGGTTAGCTCTCTCAAGCCATGCTTCTTTGTTTTCCTCAATTTCCTGCTCAAGGAGGGCAGTGAGAGGAAAGGCTTGGAAATGGGCTTGTTCTTCTGCTCTCTGCTTTTCCAAGGCTTTTCTAAGCCCGATGGTCCTAGGCCTCTTCCGCTTAGGCTGGTCTTCCTCCTCTTCATCATCAAATTCACCAATGAGATCTTCAATTCTTGCTTGCGCCCTTTCTGCCTCTTTCTTATACTTAATTGCCCTTGCCTCATGAATAGCTGCATGAAACTTCATCTGTTTGTTTTCAACCTCCAAGAAGTGGTTGAAATTCCTCGCCCTTTGAAGATCTTCCTGTAATACCTCAATTTTCCCCTCTTTGTGAATGAGGAGGTTTTCAAGGATGCGGGCCTCATCATCACTGTCATCGCTTGGGATAGGGATGACAGCTAATTCACCTCATTGCTTGGCACTTTCTCCAACTATGCTTTTGCCTTTGAAAGCCAATCTGGCGCTTTTCCTCCTTGGCAAGCTAGAAGGTGTCTTTTTGGGCAATTTCCTCTTGCTAGGAACAATATTTGTTACTGTTAAGGTGGCAGCTTTAGCTTGTTGTTCTTCCTCAATATCTTGTCCAGTTTGTGGCTCAAAAGGTGTTTCAATTGCCTGCCCAATTTGCTGCTCCTCAACTGCTGTCTGCTGCCGTCCTTCTTCCTGTATCTGCTGTTTTCCCTCAATATCCAACTTCTATTGTCCCTCAATATCCAACTGCTGCTGTCCACTGCCTTCTCCTTCTCCCTGTGGTTCACTGCCCTCTCCTTCCCCCTGTTGACTTGGCTGCCCAGTAGTCATTCTGAGTCTCCTAGGTGTAGGCCTACTAGACAAAGGCACTGGGCGATGGACAGGTTGAGTAGGAGACACATGAACAGGAGGGACAGTGGCAAAATCTGAATGGCTGATGAATGAATCCCATGAAACCCCTTTCTTCTCTAGCTGGTGTAAGAAGATAATCTTGATCAAGGAATGATGAAAGAGAGAATGGATTTGCTGAGGTGGAGCCTTCTTTTGGACAGTAGATGCCATTTTCTCTATGCTCTTGGACAAAAAGTAAGGAAGGTTTAGTTGCCTGCTTCTGGTAAAATGCATCAGTAAGCGGACATGGTAGGCATAAATTCGATTAAACCTCTCTTCACAAGTGAAATATTTCATTATGGCTTTCATAAGCGGAGCATAACTGTCAAGGAGATATGAAAAAGGGAAGATAGCAGTGATACCCTCTCTATGTTCAGGCTTGATGAAAGGTTTGTAATCCTCTAAATCAAGATGAGCTTGTTTAAACCAATTTTCGCCATGATACGGGATCTTGGTAGCCTTGGACACATACCTTGGAGAAATTTTGAAATCAAGATCCGCCACTTGGAAGTGTTTTTGTTTGAATCTCAGACCGCACAAGTGTGTTAATGGCGAAAAACTCTTGACTTCTTCTATCTTCTGGCAAAAATCAAGGCAGCCTACTTCATGGAAATTGAAAAGCACAGATGGGTGAGCATTGATTTCTTCTATGGAGATAGGCTCATATCTCTTATGTGGACCGCTCCTGTGGTCTTGCCTTGGAGGCATTCTGACCTGAAAATGCTTCTGGAAAAGGCAAACTTCCCTTACTGTGTGTAAAAATGCCCTGCTGGATTGAAACTGATCACTATGCTGCTTGGACAGAGAAGCAACGTGAGGTGGATGGTTTGCAACAAGTGTATTTGAATTCACAACCTCTGCTCTTCTTAAAACCAGCCTTTCACCTTTGAATGTACCTTAGCCAGGCAAAATTCTTCAATAGGACACCATCAGTAAAGATGAGACAAAATGCTGTGTAAATTTCCTGTATACAGTGTTAAGAAATCACTCCTCTTGTGAATTTGTTAGAGGCCAACCAACACTTGTATTTGTGTCTCTAAGACCAATCTTCAAATATTAAAACCCTGCTCTTCAGAAATGGTCTTCCTCTTGAAAAAAAATCACAGTCAACAACTCTTCAAAATGATACAATATAGTGAAAAGAAGGGCAGACCTAGGTTAGGTGAAATATCAGTGCACAGTGTTTTTTTTAGGAAAAACACTCTTTACTTGTGAATTTAAGAGATCCACCACATTTATATCTCTGTCTCCAATGTTAAATTCCCATCAAAACACCCTGCTCTTCAGAAAATGGCCCTGCACCTTAAAAATATCTCAGTCAACACTTTTCAGTAGGAAATAATACAGTGAAAGAGGGGCAGTCTGCTAAAAGAGTGTGCTGTGAGAAAATGCTAAAATCACCCTGTTCTTGAAGTCTTAGATGTCAACCAATACACCTAACTCCTTGCTCAAAGAGGCTTTCAGTCATTAACAACTCTGCCCTGTATAAGTGTGCCCACTTTCCACTGATCTTTCATCTATTACAAACCATCATAATATGTCTAGACAGTAAATACACAAGACTAGAGTAAAAATGACAGAGCTTTAGAAGACTACACAGTTTTTGGCGAAAACTATGTGAGTTCTCTTTTTTCAAAACAAATATGTCAAAATCCCTTTTACTGGTTGCATTTCACTATTTTAATAATGTGGAACTGCTTTGAGGACAGTGCGGAAAGTTTCTCTACAGACCTAAACCCTGTCTCTCTACTACAAAATCTTCTTTTAATCAAAACACAATTCTTTACAGGAAAACCTCTGCCTTTCGATTGTTTTGAAAATGAAACAAACTGCCCTTAATCTCAAAACCAAGTATCTCTGTAGGTGTTTTTTGAATGACACAGTCTGCCTTTTATTACATCCTTACACCTCAAAAACTATACAGCAAATAGCATTATTTTTCTGGTATAGTGACATTTTCTAGAGTTCTGTATGCTACGTAATGAGGAGGTTTGTAAAAGCCTGATACCCTGTTTCTTGGTAGTCACTCTTAACAGTGTATTTCTCATATACACATAGCTTTCAATCCAAGGGTAATTTCAAAGAAATTTCTTGAAGCCGAGGGGGAAAATGTGTGAGAGTACCTTTAAATTGGATGAACAATCCTTGTGCAGGGCCGGAGTAGCACCGGAGCCTTCTAAACCTGCGCGGCACTCTTTTGAAGCTAGAACGTCGCGCAAGCAATTTCCTGTCGGGTCGGCCTGTCGGGTGGTCGGGCGGCCTGTACAGGCGCGTCGCGCCACTGTACAGGCGCGTCGCGCTAACAAAGGCGGCCTGTGTAAATCCTCCCCCAGGCGCGTCGCGCGAAAAGGCAGGCGCGTCGCTCGGCCAATAAACGGTGTTCAGCTCTGCAAACCGACCAGCAAACTGTTGCTTTGGTGCTAGGGAGGCACGGGGTTTTGTTTTGAATTTTGAAAATGAACCTCTTACCCTCACACTTTGACCTTAAGTCATTTCAAATCTAATCTTCAACGGTCTTGAACTTTGAAAATTAACGTTGGTTTTCAAATCTGTTTTGTTTTCAAACTGGGGCCTTGTCATTTTGAACATGTATATAAACTTGAATAATGACTCTGTTTAGGCCGATCTTTTCGAGTCCCTTTTTAAATGTGACCTTTTCTTTGAATAATACATCGTGAGTCTATGCTGCGGCCCTCACCACTTGGTGAGAAAGACAGATTGCTTCTCGATTTGCACCAAATGTTCTTTCCGAGAAACAAGCACAAAGTATTAAGGTCTTCTCCTTGAAACTTACTTAAAAGCGTCGAGTGTCCTTCAAACTGTCGACTCTTTACTCAAAATGCAATCGGTACGGCACCTTTCCTTTTATGATGAACATGCCCATAAACTTGTCTTAAAATCTTTTCTCCGTAAAATCCATAAATAGGCCGCATCACTCCTGTACTTAAGAACCTTAGAATTCACTGTGGTGACCCCTGGTTGCAGAAGAATTTGAAATAGCAGCCTCAGTCTTCTTGGACCTTTGATTTAAGAAAAACTTATCTTTTCAACACATTTTCTTGCTTATAGGTGTATTATCTGTGCCACTGTTCTTTTGAATAATAAAAGGTTGTGCTTCCTTTTAACCTATCCAAACAATAATCATATGCTGAATGACTTTTTGAACATAATGAACAATAACTCAAAAGGGGATATCCTCTTGGTGATAGAATTCAAAAAGCCCTGTCTGCTGGTTCTCTTTCCATGTATTTCAAAGTTTTCAAAACTGGATAATGACCTGTGGCAAAATGTCTTGACTATTCCCCTGCTTTGCAGAAATGCCTCCTCTTTTTAAGTTCGGTTTTGACAGAAGCTAGTGGATGTCCTTTGATTGGATTTGCAATGGTGAAGTGCTTCATGGGTTTTGAGTGCTGCCCAGAGCTAATAAAACTCATTTCCAGAAACCCCGTCTTAATCTGCTGATGGCTATATGATGAGCAGGCTTTGGCAAAATCTCCTTTTGTTCATGGTGTCAATCCCTGCTTCCAGGTGATACACAAACTCCTTTTGGATTGTAAGTGCTATATTCTAGCTTGCATCCCTTCATACCATATTTTCTTTGTTTTACTCACAAAGAGCTCCTTTAGACTTCTGGGCAGGTGATAGTGGAGTACTGTTTAACCACTTCCTTTAAAGAAACTACTCCTTTTGGTATCAATACATGCATATATTCAATATTGTCTCCTTTCCACTATAGGTACAGTTTGACAGACATCTCATTTGAATAGGAAAACCAATACCTTTGTATCATAAACACTATCATTTACCTGGTGTAAATTCCTTTTAGCTTTCTTCCTTTCCCTCTTTCCACTGCATCTTTCTGACTAATCAGTCTTCAACAATATCCAAGGCTTTGGCCATCTGCTCATACATGGAGGAGGCTCTTCATCAGATAAGGTATCTGAAGGTTGCTTGACAATTCTGTTTGACACAGCTTTTCTCTGGATGTGATGGTAAGTACACTACTCAAAAAACATCAATACTAGCATCTCCTCTTGCAAGCACCACTGTGTTTCAGCAACATCCCTAGCCAAAATGACACTGTCTCCCTGCACTGCTTCTAAGGGTGACTGAAATATCATCATTTGCTTTGGTCATCTCCTGACAAATTACTTGAAAGATAGTCTCTGTGATTATGGAGGTCAGTGCTTTTTGAGAAACCAAGAACTTTATTTCTGCCTGTGTAATGGCATTTGTTGTCAGCATCTATTCCATTTTATCTTGTGGACAAACAGGCTTCTTATGATTGGAATTTTTCTCTATTCCTGTTATGATCATCAGTCACATTTATAAATCCTGGAGATATTATTTCACTGTTCAGTAAAAGGCAAACCTGGACTTTTGCAATCTTTAGAGTCAATACTGGCCCGCACCCTCTGCTTGTGGATGAAGGAGGCACCTTAACCCTCTGCTTGTAAATGAAGGAGGTTCTGGGCCATGACAATTTGCCAGTTTGCTGTGACAGTGGTGGCTTTTTGTGATTTTCATGCTGGAAAGAACTGTAAAGTCTGGATGAGTAGCTTTCTTTGCGTACATATTCAAAGCTCAACAGTCTGAATACAACAACGAGCCTTCAATCAGAATTAAACATTTACCTCCAGTGAGATGAAATTAGTATTTTCCTTTGTAGAAACCATTTATACTGTGAAAACCTAATAGCGCTGAGATTGTGGTTTAAAAGGGCATTGAGAATTGAGATCTAGGTGATGTGAGTATGCTGATTTAGGTCGCTTGTCAAATTAATTGCAAAGTAAGAGGTCACCATGGTAGGCGGCTGGTGATGGAGGATTTTTGGTTTTTTGATGATTGCTAAGGGTAAAATGTCTTAAAGCGCCACTTCCGAACATAGGGGAGACCTTTGAAACAGATGTGGATTTTCCTTTTTAAAGCTGGTGGGCAGATCAAGAAGGCTGAAGTTAGGTAGGATAGTGATAATGAGGTTTTGATTTCGACAGGGGTGGACTGAAAAGTAGAAAGGCAAAAAAAGTTTTAGGAGGGTTTTCTAGATGACATATTGACATAAGGAAAACAGTTTCTAGAAAACTCAGCTATAGATATAGTCATCACTAACATGTAAAAAATACTGATGGCTAACAGTATGGTTCCCGTCGGTCGTAATAAACTACAATATAGCATTAAACTTCACTTCCCAAATATGTTCACATGTCGTGACTGCGAGATTGCTGGTTGAACTACCATAACCTATTAAATATGAAACATTGGGTTATGGCATATTTTATATGGTTTGTAAATATGTGATATGGTGTTGTGTTATAACATGTGATTCATCGTTAACATAAGGTTTGAAAACATTAATTTGTGGTTTATGTTGTAGTAGTAACATATGGTACTAACATTTAACATATGGTTTTGGGGTTGGGGTTAACCCTGGGCCCCTATCTGCCTGCAACGTCTTATGGTTGGGTGGGCTAACCCCGGTCTTGACCACCAAACAAAACCCAATGAAAATTTAAATAGGAATTACATATCATAGTTTACAAGAAACACCAGTGGCGCGGTGGTGTGAGCTTGTGCTACCATCCTAGAGGTCCATAGTTCGAACCCTATGGAGGCTTGATTTTTCATATACCAAAATTCTTCCATGTAAGAGGAGGTGACATGGTTGCCACCGATTGGTTGATGTGGCTCTCCTTCATTGATCCAATAAAAAAACCCATAAGCCAATCAAAACCAAAGAAATTTGACCAACCAAAAGAGAACACTTTTTAGCATATAATTGGCTCACAAAAGTACAATCATATACCTAGTCAAATTCCAAGTCAACATACGGACTACTGACTCAGTGTACCTAGAAACCACTATAAAAAAAAATGAGTTTTTTTCCAATTTAGTTAGAACACTATATCGGGAGAATACATTATCATTTTTGAGTGAAATTAATTTCATTGGACTTAGGGCGATGTGATCTTTTTTTCTATTCCAGTTTCAAGCCGTTTCGAGCTGTTTGAATCTTGATCATTATACTAATACATCGGATCATCATCGGACATGTATTCCAAGCTGAACATTGGGAAAAATACATAATTACAAGCATCACTTGTGATTAATTAATGGCTAGGAAATTGGCAAAGGCAGTGGAAAATGATTTGGAAAGGCAAAGTGGCATTTAATGGCATTTATTTGTGAAATAATGGAAAATATGAGAAAAGAAAGGTGAAAATTCACAGGTTACATGTGAGGAGGAAATTGAAGGAAAATAATGGAAAATGAATAAAATATAGGCATCATTGATAAAAGGGCTTTTGAGGATCAATTCATAGCTTTTTGTCAGTTTTAGCTTGGACCTCTCTCTTCTCTCTCTCTCATACTCTTGGACACTTAAATTTTTCTTAGAGAAATCTTGGTGGAGGGTGGCATACCTGGGATTTGGAGCAAGAAAGGAAAGGAAAAGAAGGAAAGTGAAAGAGGGCAGTACGACCGACATCTATAATGGGCTTTTCTCCCACATACTCAGTTGCATGTATGATTTCCTTACTAGTTTTGGCATTCACGGTACATGAATTTGGCTTCTTGGTTATGATCTATCATTGGCATGGAGGATTCCCTAGGTTAATGGTGGCTTTTCTTAGCCTTTCCATTTCCTATATTGCAATGGTGTTGTGGTTTTTATCTTCTTCTTCTTTTTTTCCAGTCGGCTATCATGCTCATTTAGTTATGGCTTGAGTTAGTAGTTACTGGAGCCTTAGTTGGACAAACACTCTGTAGGTCCTGTAATATCTTGGGTTGAGTTACTAGTCCTAGAAGCCTTGGTTGGAAAAACACTATGGAGTCCATGGTGGGTTGAGTTACTAGTCCTAGAAGACTTGGTTGGATAAACACTCTATAGGCTGTTGGGAGTTGTGGGTTGATTTACTAGTCCTGAAAGTTGGGTTTGAAAAAATGCTATCGAGCCCTTGATAACTTGGATGGAGATCAATATGGTGATGGTTAGTTATGTCCAACCATGAGGCAGAATCATTAGTTGAAGTTTGAGGTGGTTTTACATCTGGAAGCTCTGGTTTGGTTTTAATTGTTTTATTCCATGAGATTTGACATTCATGCTTGTAATATGGCATGGGGGTGATTGGCCGAAAGAAATATTTGGTTCATCCCAATATATGGTCAGGTGGTATGTGGAAGTCCTAGACCTGGTTTCATTTTACTTATGTTAATAATAGATCTTTTCCTCTTGTATTTTAATGGAATATTTAATTTTTATTATGTGATCTTAATGGTTGTTCTATATTTTTTATTATATTGGTTATATGATGGTTATGAGCATGGTTTATGAAAGAATTGAGTTATGGCTCTCATCATGTTTTTATTAGTAGATGAAATGTTAATGAATGCATGACATAATATATTATATTGCAACTATCATGAGGAGGCATCCGTCCTTCTTGATAAACCTCATATAAGAATGAAATCCCTATCCTCAGATGTGTTTATATGACCTGTAGGTTATATGTTCATGATGTGTTTGAAAAAATGTCTTTCATGGATAGGCCTTGTCATATAAGTTCCGTGTTCATGTTCTGCATTAGACGCCTTGTCATATGTTATCTATCCTTTCTGAGAGTTTCATCAAGTTCTAGGTAGAGGCCTGATTCCTTGCCTTGAAACAAAGGCTCGGAAACTGGGTTCACTAGCACATAACTGCCTAAAAAATTATACAATTGTATGGGTGTCTTGATGTACATGAAACTAGATGGTTTTAGCCTCATGGAGGGCTTTCCATCAGTGTGATTGGGGGTCTAGTACAACAAATCAACAATTTGTTTGAGGGTTTCGATACCTGGAAGGGTTGGTTGGCTCCTGAAGGTTTTGTAACATCTGAGGAATGTCAAATGTTGATCAGCGGTTATCATTGATGTCAACCCAAGCAGCACCAGGGGCTACCCCAATATTGCATGGGAGTTTCGACCTACCGATTCAATATATTCTGGATCAAGGATTATTTTGAGGGTTTATACTTGTTGAGATGTTTCATTTGATATATGGCATGCCACGTAATTCTTCACAGTTTGAGAGTCATTCATGTTTGAAGTTTTTACCCCCAGTTAGTCGGCTAAAACCCCATGGGGTTGTGGCATGTGTCATTGAAAAGTCATAATTTATATTTTTTTTAAGCTCCTAAAATCCCTCCCACGTTCACTTGTTGAAGCCCCTCTCATTATTTCCAACAATTGGTATTAGAGCTTGGTTCCTTCAATAGCAGTTTAACAGCTGGAAGGAGGTCATGGAGCATACCAAGAATGGTGTACCTCTGTTCAATGAAAATAATTATGCACTCTGGAAAGGAATAATGGAGGTATATATCTTGGCACAAGGTTACGAAGTATGGGACACTATTCAAAATGGATTTACATCAATCGCAGATGAACAAGGTAAGAATAATTTGGTAAATGATGGAAAAGCAAAGAATACTATTATTAGTGGACTTATTGAATCTGCTTATCATAAGGTGTTGGGTTTTAAAACCACCAAAAATGTATGGGAAAAGCTTGAGAATATATATGCAGGTGACTCAAATGTCAAAGAAGAAAAGCTTGAAATATATAGAGAAAAATTTGGGCAACTCAGAATAAAATAAGATTGCAACATTGTTGCATACTTCCAATACATTGATGAAATAACCAATACTCTGGAAGGATTGGGAGAGGCTGTTGACGAGAAGACTATTATACGAAATATTCTTATAATGTTACTAGGGACGTTCAACCCAAAGGTATCGGCCTTAGAATACAGTGGAAATTTGGACAAACTCAGCAAAGACGATTTACATGGAGTTCTCATAGCATATGAAATGAGACTTGATGAAGAAGAGGGTACTTCACAACTAGAAATGACGTTCGTTGCATCTAAGAAAACCAAGAAGGACAAACGACCTTCAATTGAAAAGACATGCACCTACAAGTGTGAAGAAAAGGGAGATTATGGAGAAGGTCTTTCAGATGAATAATATGCTTACTTTACGAGAAAACTAAAAATTGGTAAGGGAAATTTCAAAGGTAAAATTCCATTGATATGTTTCGGCTATTGTGAGTTTGGGCATTTCGCAGCAAAATGTCTGAACAGAAGTGATGGAAACTCAAAAGGAAATAAAGGTTTTAATAAATTCAACAAGCAAGGATCCAAAAGGAACTTTCTCTCTAAATAAGATAGCTCATCATCCGATGAAGAAAATGACAGCGAAGAAGAAGCCAATGAGGGAGTATTGATTATGGCCAAGCACAATAAACAAGAGGTATCAAACAACAAAGAAGAAGGATGGACCATAGAAGAATTTTCTAAGGAAGCAATCAAGCTTATAAAAGAGCTCAAGACAGAGAATACCCATTCCAATACTCTTGAAGAACAAGTTCAAGGTCTCAAAATTGAAGTTGAAGAACACAAATGCATTGAAGAGTCACTTCAAAAGAAGTTGGAAGAAAGCAACCAAGAAAGGGAAGAATTAGAAGCCGAAGTAGTCTCGTTGCATAAGGAAGTGAAGAAACGAAAAACTCTCCAAAACTATGCCAACAACTCAAGGGAATTGGAAGAACTCTTCAACAATCAACGACCTTACAACGACATAACTGGCATCAGTTACAAAGAAGAAGAAGTAGGACCTTATGCAACAAAATACAATGAACCTATGAGACCTGACATGCATGTAGACTTCATTGGACAAGATTCACAAGAATAGCCTTGGAAGACAATTCCTCGATGAAGATTTCCATCCAGATACCAATATATTTTTTATGGTTATTGTTATTCATGTGGAAAATTTGGTCATAAAGTTGTAGAATGTCACACGTACCCTAGGAATGAATACAATTCCGAGAGATCTTTCAAATATGAACCTCCCAAGGCACAGTGAAACATCAATAGATTTGAACATTTAAGAAATAATATTGAATGTTACAAATGTAGAAAATTTGGAGACATAGCCAGATACTTCAGACTTGAAAATCCTCCAGAAGAATCTTCGAAGCCACAAAGCGAACGAACATGGAAGAAGAAGAAGACTGATAATTGTGCTCTCGCTCTCAAGGCTCAAAACAACAAAGATGTGTAGTATGTTGATACCGGTTGCTCAACGCATATGACTAGAGATAGAAAGAAATTTGTCTCTCTTAAAAAGAAGAAGGATGGAACCATGTCCTTTGGAAATGATGGATCTTCAAATGTTATAGGATCAGGTAACATCACTCTCGGAAGTAAATATTCTCTAGCCAAGAATATTCTATTGGTTGAAAACATGAATCACAATATACTCATTGTTGGAAAAATGTGTGATCAAGGACACAAAATACTATTCAAATCCAAAAAAAGTGAAATCAGGAAAGGCAGGTATGGTGAAATTGTGGCTAGAACAAGTCGAGCTCCAAATGACATATATGTTCTGGATGAAGAAACTAGAGCATGTGTAATAGCTAAAGAGGATGATATAATATTTGGTAGCAATGATGATCGACTAAGTAAGAATTTTTCTACGAAGATGCAAAGTGATTTCAATATGTCTTTACTTGGTGAGATGACATACTTCTTAGGGCTTCAAATATCTTAGCAAGAGAAAGGAATATTTATATTTCAAGCTAAGTACATCAAGGAAATGCTCAAGAAATTCAAAATGGAATATTGCAAAACCATCCTTACTCCGAAAGTAACAGGTTGCAAATTGAGCATAGACGACTCATCTAAGGATGTGGATCAAAGGTTGTACAGATCTATGATTGGTAGTCTTCTATATGTAACAACCTCCTGGCTATATGTTATGCAAGCAGTTGGACAAGTAGCAAGATTCCAAGTAGCACCAAAAGAATCACATATTATTGCCATCAAAAGAATTCTTAGATATCTAAAGGGAACAACAGAATATTTCTTGTGGTATCCCAAGGGTAACAATTTCATTATTCATGCCTTTACAGATGCAGATTGGGCAGGAAGCATTGATTATCATGATAGTACTCATGAAGCATTGTAATATCTTCGCCAGAAGCTTGGGATTCTCCCAAGTTCTCATTAGATTTTCCTTATTCATAATATAAAGGAGGAGTGGAAGTTTTTACAGGTCCGTAGGATGGTTGTGTGTCAGGGGGAGTTACCCTTTCCCATTGATGTCAAAGGGGGAGAGAATGTTGTGGGAAGAGGTGTCATGATCGTAGGGGGAGTACTTGTGTTGTCATCAATGCCAAAGGGGGAGATTTTTGAGCAGCTTTTGTCATTGATGTCAACCCAAGCAGCACCAGGGGCTACCCCAATATTGCACGGGAATTTTGACCTACCAATTTAATATATTCTAGATCAAGAATGCTTTTGATGTTTTCTACTTGTCGAGATTTTTCCGTCAATATATGGCACGCCACGTAATTCTTCACAGTTTGAGAGATATTCATGTTTGAAGTTTGTACCCCCTATTAGTCGGCTAAAACCCAATGGGGTTGTGGCATGGGTCATTGAAAAGTCATAATTAATATTTTTTTGAAGCTCCTAAAATCCCTCCCACATTCACTTGTTGAATCCCCTCTCAGTATATCCAACATCAAATTGGTCTTGTCTCATTAGTTCCACTTCCTTAACTATACTTTGGTAGGCGAATCATATCATAGTAGCACTTCATCACATGTTTACCCTGGTGGACCATTTAGCTTCAGTAAATGTGGGGGGACGGTGTTACATGGTTCTATTAGAGAATGGTTCCATTCACCTTTGGTGATGTCTGGTTTCCCTTTATCCTTGGATGAATGTGTTCTCATGCATAACTTCTAGTTTCATATATGTTCATTATGTTTGTGGTCTATGTGTTTGTTATGTATGCATGGTAAGGGACATTGTTGTCATCATTTTTTCATGCATAAGTTGATGAGTTTGTTTTGGGATGTTTTTGCTATGAATACATGACAATTTTTATATGGATTATTTACACACATCTGTTGTCCATATGTTTGTTATGCATTGTACCTAGTCGATGTTATAATTATCGAATTATGCATGGTAAACAAGATAACGATTAAGATGATGTTTTCCATATACTGTTGTGATTCTGATTATACACATATTGTGCTAATTTGGTTGATATTGCAGATGAGATATCCTCCCCTGAACTATAATGAGGTATGTTGGTTATGTTTATGTTTTGGTTTAGTTAACAATATATGCTTACAGGAAGAGAAGATCAAAGATAACTAGCAAGATTGTAGACTACAATTCATGAGATTCTCCCTATAGATTAGATAAGTAGCATGGTGATGAGTACTCCCCTCACATAGCAGATGTTATAATAAGTTTGAAGGCATAAATAAGAAGTTGAAAATAGGATAGTGATTGAATCAATCAATCACAAGAGAGACTTTCTAGGGAAAAGAATAAGCAAGAAGAAGTTAATATTGTTATCCTTCAGAGTTTTCCATACTTGCAGAGACAAGTACTACTTAGAATCAGTCATGGGCAGGAGGGTAGGAATAATTGAGCATATGCTAGCAGGTCACATGGTTGGCACAAGTTGGATAGAGATGATAGGATTAGATATGGTATATTATTGGATACACCTAATAGTGGAGGTAGTGGACATGGGTTTCATTCTAGTTCTGGTTCATACAGTTATCATGTTCATCATCGCTATCATCCTTACAGGAGTAATGACATGGGATATTTTATGGTTGAGTTCAAGAAATATGATCCACCTACATTTGATGGAGAAATGAAGAAGTCACAGGATGTAGAATCATGGTTTATTGGGATGAATAATTTTTTTTGGTTGCATGATTACTCGGAGAACATGAAGGCCAAAGTAGCTACGTTCAGTATTAAAGGTAAACCACAAATTTGGTAGAAATATGTAAATAATCTCAGAGGTATTCATGAAGATGAGTTAACTTGGAGTGAGGTCGAGATACTTTTCAGGAAGAAGTATCTCTCTGGGAGATACTATGATATCAGAGCAAAGGGATTCTATGAGTTGAAGGGATATATGAACGATGTGGAGTATACTAGTATATTATTGGATCTATTGAGGTATGTTCCTTATTTTAAGGAGGCAATAGTGAAGATACAGATATTAATTAGTGGTTTGTCGATAAAATTCAAAGAAATAATTGAGTTCGATGAGCCAAGATCATTGGAGGAAGCATTAGGAAACTAAAACATTGTTATGAGAAATCAAAGCCCAGATATGATAATAAGAAGGATTGGAAAAGAATAATGTAAAATGGGATAAGAAGTGAACAGTACTTCAAGGCACAGGTAACAAAGAGAATGCAACACCGCCTAAGAATTTCAATGCATCTGGCAGAGGGCAGGGATTTTAGTTTGATGAGCAGAACAATGGTGTAGGCCGGAAACCTTTACTATGTTAGACTTGTGGCACGGATCATCATAGGAGATATTTCCCAAAACATAAAGGTGGTAGACTACAAATTTATAGTGCTTAGGTAGCAAAGATAGTGGAGGATTTTTGACAGAGTATTCCTCGAATTTATGTAGCATTGGATAATGGGAAGAAATATTGCCAAGCATATATTATCAAGATGTATGGTAAGCTTTGTAATAAGGTTGTTTCTATTTTAATTGACCCTAGATCTAATTATAGTTATGATAATCATGACTTGGTGGATAAGTGCGGTTTGAGTAAGGAATTACATGCAAATTCTTGATTAGTACAGTTGGCTACACATACAAAGAAAATATTTTATCATTGGGTAAGAGATTGTGCATTTGAACTGAATTGTATGCCTACATCAACACATTTGAATGAACTTCCATTGGGATCATATATTATTTTCTTGGGTATGGATTGGTTGTATCTTCATAGGACCAAAGTAGATTATTATGACAAATCTATTGAGTGCTTGGATGATAATGGTGAACAAAGAATCTTGCAGGGTAAGAAGAAGTCTACATTAGTCAGAAGGGTCACAACTATGTAGGAAAAGCGCATTCAAAAGAAATGGTGTGTGTTATAAATGCAGTACATATTTCGAGTGATAAAGGTAAGGATGTTGAGGATGCATAGGTATTAAACAGGTACTCGGTTCTACAATAGTTTCAGGATGTGTTTTCCATAGAGATTTCAGAATTGTTGCCTCATAGGGAAGTGTAGTTTGTTATTTAGTTGGTTCCAGAGGTAGCACCAACATCAAAGGAACCGTACATTATGAGCACACTAGAGTTAGTGCGATTGAAATTTCAGTTGAAGGAAATGCTTGACAAGGGATACATTAAGTCAAGTGTGTCGCCTTGGGGTGCACCATTATTATTTGTGAATAAGATGGATGGTACTATCAACTATGCATTTATTACATGAATTTGAACGAGGTAACCATAAGGTATTTGTTTCCAATGATTGATGATTTATTTGATCAGTTGAAGGGAGAATCAATGTTCTCAAAGATTAATTTGAGATTAGGAGATCATCAATTACTCATTAAAGAAGAGGACATATACAAGACTGATTTCTGGACCATGTATGTGCATTATGAGTTTTTTGTAGTTCCAATTGGTTTGACTAATGATCTAGCCACTTTTATTTGCTTGATGAATAATGTGTTGCATCCTTATCTGGAATTTTTTTCTATTGTATTCATTAGTGATATATTGATATATTCTAAGAATGAGGAAGATCACACTGAACACTTACAAATAGTGTTGAGATTTATAAGAGAGAAAAAATTGTATGCCAAGATTAGAAAATGAATTTTCTTTCAGATAGAGGTACATTTCTTGGGGCATGTGGTTTCCAAGGAAGGCATAGCAATGGATTGGAGAAAGATAAAATCCATTATGGAATGGGAAGCTCTTAGGAATGTCGATGAGGTAAGGTCATTTATATGGTTAGCAGATTATTACAGGAGGTTCATTTCT
The DNA here is from genome assembly GCA_034641835.2 of Pinus albicaulis. NCBI lineage: Eukaryota > Viridiplantae > Streptophyta > Pinopsida > Pinales > Pinaceae > Pinus > Pinus albicaulis. The sequence goes on along the minus strand of CM076569.1, from coordinate 345,747,734 downwards.
TACCTTTCTTACATTAAAATATATATTTTACCATCAAAATTTGAATTCCATTCAAGCTAGATGGTTGGCCACAATCAACGAATTTGACTTTAAGATCAGGTACATTAAAGGGAAATAGAACAAGGTTTTAGATGCTATTAGCACAAGAATACAAGTAAATCATATAACAATTATGAGTTCATATGGGGCCGATTGATCTAGGAGGATCCTAAAAATGCTCCAAGTTCAAAGGTATCATATGCTCTCGGAAATAGAGCCAAGGTGAATATCTCTTTGTGTTTAATCCAATAGTATCTTCATTTTCACATTTGGCCTCTGGATGAAGGAGAAACTACCCATTGAAGGTTATGGTGAATAGGAGAAAAGGGGGCCTTTCTAGCCAAGTGGCATTCATATAGCTTGATACATGGAAGATGGTCAATTCAAAACAATAAAAAAGGTCAAAGTCCAGTTTTGGTGCATATATTCAGGTTACATGGTGGCACATATTAAATCTAATGGGTATGTTATATTTGTTGCTATCGTTTCATACCATATAACAAACATTATAAATTAAACCTTATATTATGGTGTATTAAAGTCAAAGGTGTACGGATTTGGTATTATTCAAACCTTAAGAATTATGTCAAATGCACCAAATCAATTAGTTCTCTTGTATGAATGTCAACACAAAAATTCACATCAGGAAATACACGTGCAGTATGCTATATGGAAAACCAAGATTTATGTTGGTTAATTGGCACTCCAAAACATAGCAATGTTAAATGACACCAAAGTACGATACAACGCTTTCGTGGGGAGATTATTATTATCAAAATTCTAAGGTTTAAACATAAAATATATGCCATTCCAAATATCACGATAGGGGTTTGTTGTGTAACAAATTTGGAGCGGAGACCAAACTGCTATGCGACTGCATCACAATTGTTAGAACACATCACATTGTCATGGGTCCACACGTCGACATAGTTGGAAAACCATCAGAGAGCAGGTTAAACGTGCCATGCAACTGTCGGAATTCTGTTGGTAGCATGGTTGAATATCCAGAAGACACATTGGCACGGGGTTGAATGGTTACAATAGAACTCAATTAGTTTAATATCTAGCAGACACATCTAATCCAGATCTTAGGGGGAGGCCCCCAAGATCTAAAAATTTGTAATGGATCTGACAAGATCTACAAAACTAGAAAGCCAAAAAAAAAAAAAGAGAACACAAATAAAATAAAACCACAAAGAAATTTGTTTTATTAAAATAGAGAATAATTGTAGAAGCTACATTGTGGTGGAAAATATGTCCTTTTACAAACTAAGGCTTGTTATTTATAGCCTTTTTTGAGTTACAATACCATGTGTAGATACCATAGGTGGATACCATGGGTCAATACCATGGGTAGATACCACTTACAATACCATGGGTAAATTCCAAGTGTGGGTGAATACCATGTGTGGATACATACCATGGGTGGATGAATATCATGGATAGATGTCACTTACAATACCATGGGCGAATAAATACAATGGGTGGATGAATACCATGGGTCAATGACATTTACAATATCATGGGTAAATTCCATGGGTGGATGGATAACATGGGTAGATGAATACCATGGGTGAATGCCATTTTCCATTCGGATCATTCCTCCCTCCTTAAGAAGAAATGGTCCCCATTGCGCGAAGTTCCCTCCTGAGAAGCCTTTGTTGAATATGAAGAGCCATTGAAGAGAAGGTTTTTGTGTAGTTAACCCATAACCGTGATGAACAAAGATCCGAGGATAGAGATACCCTGTAATGCTTGTGACCAACTGTGATATTGACAGTGTGCGGCCTAGCAAATGGACTTCGATGAAGTGTGGGTTTGTGGATGAACCAAAACCATGAAAAATGAAGATCCGAGGATAGAGATACCCTGTAATGCTTGTGACCAACTGTGTTACTAACAATGTGCGACCTAGCAAATGGACTTCGATGAAATGGATTTTGTGTGGTTGACCCATAACCGTGATGCTGATTGTTGATGAAGTAGCAGGTGCCTACATAACTTGGGGTGGGAGGGCACGTCTCCAAATAACCCAAGCCAAATGCTGCTATGTTGAAACTGATGAATGTGAAGCAGGTGCCTACTAAAACAGGGTGGGAGGGCACGTCTCCAAAGGGAACCCGCTCCGAATGCTGCAAAAATTTAAAATGAACATAACTTGGTCAATATAACTCGGAATATTTATTATAACCTATTTTTGGAAATGGAATGATCATTATACATCTTATAATGTTTTTTAAATCGCTATCTGGAGACTCTAGACTCTTAGATTCACGCTGGAACTGTCTCGCCACCACAAAATTTCTGAAAAAAAATAGTTGATTTTAAATCAACGATAATTCCCACATCCGGACTCCAATTCAACCGATTTTTTTTTTTGAACTTGGGTGATTTTTCAAGAGGAGCTCAGATATATATCCATTTCCTTGAAATTTTGCACTAAAAACTGTGAGAAATGACAGGAGAGCCGCCGTCCATGAATTGTCGTCTGAAAAATTGCTTCAACATTGCTGATTTTGAATCAGCGATATCTCCCTCATCTGAACTCCAATTTGGCCAATTTATTTTTTGAATTTAAGTATTTTTTCGCAAGGAATCCAGATCTGGTCTTTGTTTTTGCAAATTTTTCACCAAATTTTTCAGATCTGATCTGAAAACTCGCCACCCAAAAAAAATCATGGATTTTGCTGAAGATTGCTACAAAACATTGAAACTGAAATATGTTTCAAACCCTCATTCCCATGGAGGCATAACCTGAATCTGATACCACTGATCTAGATCTTGGGGGGAGGCCCCCAAGATCTAAAAAGTTGAAATGGATCTAACAAGATCTGCAAAACTAGAAATCTAGAAAAAAAGAAAAGAGAACACAAATAAAATAAAACCACAAAGAAACTTGTTTTATTAAAACAAAGAATAACTGTAGAAGCTACATTGTGGTGGAAAATATGTCCTTCTACAAACTTAGGCTTGTTATTTATAGCCTTTTTTGAGTTACAATACCATGTGTAGATACCATAGGTGGATACCATGGGTCAAAACCATGGGTAGATGCCACTTACAATACCATGGGTAAATTCCATGTGTGGATACATACCATGGGTGGATGAATATCATGGATAGATGTCACTTACAATACCATGGGCGAATAAATACAATGGGTGGATGAATACCATGGGTCAATGACATTTACAATATCATGGGTAAATTCCATGGGTGGATGGATAACATGGGTAGATGAATACCATGGGTGGATGCCATTTTCCATTCTGATCAACATCGGCAGTGTTGGATGGTATACACATTGGAATATCGTTCTTTCGGTCCAATAAATATAGATGTTGCATTAAACATTATAAATGCGCCAATGTTTAGTGTGCTATGTATTTAATACTATGCACCAAATTTATGTATTTTATTAACAATACATGGTTTGTAAACCATATTTAAAGTGTGCCAATTTTAATATTCTTAAAACTACAAACCATATTTTAAAAAACATGTCTAGTAGGTCGGTGGGTTTGATCAGACCTACCCATGACTCTATAAGACTATTTACGAGTGCGCCAGAGGCTAGCAGTTGTATAGTGAAGTTCAGAAACTGGTTTTGTTTATGCCTATAAATGATATTTTGAGCATAACTTGGCCATCCTTGGGACTTTTTGAGAATAGAGAGTTGCATTGGAGAGAAGAGACATAGGAATTATTTTTGATAGTAACTAGCAATTCCTACATGCATATGGTGAAATTTTATTTAAAGAGACTCTTTGGAGCATTCCTAATATAATGGACACTCACTTGGAAGCGAACCCAAAGATTTAGTCCAGGAGGGACGAAATTCATCATCAATTTTATACGTTTTCTTCTCTTCTATCTATTTTTTATGCTTATTTGTTGTTCTCAAGTTTATGTTTAAGGCATATTAACATATCAATTTCCTTAATTCATTCACATAAATGAAACCTTATTTAACTGCACAAATAATCAATCATGTAGATTTGAAATCATATTTTGGTATCAGAGCAAGTTGATCATGTATAGCAGGATATTTTCCAATGAATGTTGATTAGATACAGGTCGTGATGTGGAGAAGGGAAACTCAAAGACACAAATCCAAATATTGGAAAGAGGGAAATCTCTCAAGAGATGGCAGGTGAAAATGAAGAAGAAACTCTCGAGCCCAAGACTGATGAGAATTACAAAATATTTTCCTAAATATGCAAAGGATGATTGTATAACTCTATGAAGACAAGAATACTAGATATGTAGCTTCATCTTTTAAAGCCTCAAAAGAGAAAAATGACAAAGGAAAATTTGATGGTAATGGATCTCCTTCTTCACCATGTTCTTTTTCTTCTTCTTCTTCGTTATCCTCTTCCAAATCTAGTTCACATTCAGATTCTGAATCAAAGAAGACACATAACAAATCTTCTTCTATGAAGCTTGATGTCAAGTTTGAACTACCCATATATGATGGTGAAATGAATCCTAAAAATTTAGATAACTAAATTAAACAACTTGAAGTGTATTGTAGAATTCAGAATATTGATGATGATTCTACGAAAATTTAGTTAGCTACACTTAGAATGGGGAGTACATCCTTGATGTGGTGGGAGAGTAAAACTGAATTATATTTAAAGCATAAAGGTAAAATCATCTCCTCAAGGTATAGGTTTATTAATTCTCTTAGAAATAAATTCTATCCTTTAGGACACATTCAAAAGGTTGTAATAGAATGGCAACATTTAATGCAAGGTAAAGGACATAGTGTGCAAGATTTCACATAGGAATTTCGGAAAAAGGCTTTAGCACTTGATATTAATTAAATACACGAGAAAATTTGTTAAAGTATATTCGAATTTTGCATTCTTATTTACAACATACATTGCTTATGTTTAATCCAACTGAATTTGATGAAGTGTGTGTACAAGTCATTCATATTGAAGCAGGGGGCAAACCTTTTTAGTCAAAATTTTCAAATAAATCAATCAACCATTCAAAGAACAAGGATTCCAAAGAAGACAAGGGAAATAAATTAGAAAGAGCTAAGAATGAAGGGGAAATGCCTACATCTACTCATTTTCATAGGGTTGGACATGTTGAATCCAAGTGCTGGAAGCTTCATATGAAACTCAAGCCAAGGAATTTCCCTAAGAATAAGGGTGAAATGAAAGCTAATATTGCAGTCCAACAAGATTTTGGATTTGACTGCGGTGATGAAAAGAAGATAACTGCTATGGGTCTGACAGGTAATCCTTCTGAAGCTAGTTCTAGTTCTACTTGTTCTACATATTCTTCAAAACATAATGAAGTGATTGAAGATAAGAAGACGATTGTATTGTTTCACATTAGGATAATCTCCAAGCACACAAAAATTGACACATTATTTGACAGTGGATCACAAGAAAACTTAATATCTGAGCAATTAGAAAGGAAATTTGGATTTGGAACTAGGAATCATCCAAAACCTTACCCTTTAGGATAGTTGAAGGAAAACACTCAAATGCATGTCATAAAACAATCTCGATTAAGGTTTTCAATCACAACTAATTTTGTTGATGAAGTTGATTTAGATGTGATTCCTTTGGATATATGTGGAGTTGTGTTGGGTAGTCCTTATCATTATGATCAATATGCCATATTTTATAAAGAGGATCATAAGTATCATCTCTTTAAAGAGGGAATATTTCTTCATGGGACAAAGACTTAAGAGAAACTTGGATTTAATGAATTTTAGTCAAATGAGGAGACTCATAAGTTCATTTAAAACTATTTTCCCATGTTTGTTAAGAAACAACCTAATGATAATTATGATACTTTTCAAGGATATGATTATCAATTTAAGGTCAAATTGGTTGAAATAGTAGATTATTATGAATATTTTTTAAAAGAAGCATAAAGTATACCTCCTAAATGAGAAATACAACATGAGATTTAATTGCAATATGATGCACCACTTCCGAGAATTGGCATGTATCATATATCAGTAATTAAACTCGATTTAAAAAATGGTTATCACTAGATTTGTATTGCAGATAATGATGTTTGGAAAAATGCATTCAAGACTAGACATGGGCTTTATGAATGGATGGTCATGCTGTTTGATTTATGCAATGCTACAACAACTTTAATGAGCGTGATGAATGATGTGTTTCATCCTTTTCTTGATAAGTTTGTCATAGTCTATCTAGATGATATTCTTATTTTCAATTCAAGTTTGGAAGTTAGAAGTTTCGTGGATGTAATTCAATATTGGAGGAATATTGTTTCTCATTTCTCTTTTATTGCATCATCACTTCATGCTTTAAAATTTTTTAATGTATCCTTTCAATGGGGTTGAAAACAACAACTATCATTTGTCACTTTAAAGGAGAAAATTGTTACAACTCCAATCTTAGATTTACCATACCTTCAACAACCATTTGAAACTGATTTTTGTGGGTATTTAATGGGTATCGTTTTATTGCAGAAAGGAAAGCCTATTTCTTTCCATTCAGAAACATTTTCTAAAGCGGTTACAACTTATTCAACTTATGATAAAGAATTATATGGATTAGTAGAAATTGTTAAGAAATGAAAACATTAATTAATGGGAAAATAAATAATGATTCATAAAAATCATTGGCCACATCTCAAACAAAGTTGTAGCAATCTCGAAATTATAGATGGCTCAGTTTTTTGCTGCATTTCCACTTATTAATCGAATATAAGAAAGATACCACAAACAAAGTAGATGATATGTATCAAGATCATCTTTGAATGCGTTAGTTATTTTAAAAAATATTTCTTTAGCACATGAAAGTTACATTGAAAAATATGCTAAAAATTATGATTTAAAATATGTTTATCAATCAGTGACTCACAGTGCTCAGTTTGAAGAAGTGAATTACCATGTTCATGAGATGTTATTGTACCATATTGGAAATTTGTGCATATCGTAGGGAGATATAGTGCATGTGATCAAGGAATCACATTCTTCTTTTGTTTCAGGGCATTTTGGTAAGACAATGGATGGAAAGGGAGATGCTGACAAAGCAATCAAGTTCCTTCAAAGAGTATTTCCAAGTTCAAAATGTGGCATGATAAGCATCGGATGGAACATCACTTCCAGGATGGTGATAAAGTATGGTTTTATATCAGCAGAGAAAGGGTGAAAGGTGAAGGAAAAAGGAAGGTTTTTACTTCGAGGTGTGGATATGTAAAGTATAATTGAGTGATACTTGGAGCAGGAATCCAAGCAAAGCAAGGCGGATGGATATCAGAGGGGTGAGGGAGTTGTTCCCTCACCTCATGTCTACATAAAAAAAAAAAATTGGTGGTCCAAAAGCTTCTAGTGGAGTTGAATTATCCACAAGGATCCTCAACATTATCCAAGTTCAAAAGTCTTAGATTCTCCCAGAAATAGTGCTAAGTTGAGGAGATCGTTGCGTTGAATCTTGCAGCATCTTTGTTTTCGCATTTGGCCACCGAATGAAGGAGAAATTTCTTATTGAAGGTTATGGTGAACAGGTGCAAAAGGGACCTTGTTGGCCAAGTGGCATTCATACAACTTGACACATGGTAGATGGTCAATTCAATGCAGTAAAAAAGGTCAAAGTCCAGTTTGGGTGCATATATTCAGGTTACATGGTGGCATATATTAAATATGATGGATATGTTATATTTCTTGTTATGGTTACAAACCATTTAAGAAAAAATATAAATTAAACCTTATGTTATGGTGTATTAAGGTCAAAGGTGTGTAGAGTTGGTATTGTTCAAACCCTAAGAACTATGTTAAATGTGCCAAATCAATTAGCACTCTTGTATTAATTTGAATAGAAAAAGGCACGTCAGGAAATACACGTGGAGTATGTTGTATGGAAAACCAAAAGTTACATTGGTTAATTGGTGCTCCAAAACATAGCAATGTTAAATTACACCACAGTACGATGCAACGCTTTTGGTGGGGAGATTATTATTATCCGAAGTCTAAAGTTTGAACATACAATAGATGCCATTCCAAATATCGCGGTAGGGGTTTGTTGTGTGACGAACTTGGCACAGATACCAAATCGCCATACGACCTTACTCCATATGACTGCATCACATTTGTTAGAACACATCACATTTCCACGGGTCCACACATCGACACAGTTGGAAAAAACTTCAAATAGAAAGTTAAATGTGGCACACCACCATCGGACTTCGGTTGGCAGCATGGTTGAACAACCAATAGACATGTTGGCGTGAGGTTGAATGGTTACAAAAAAGCTCAATTAGTTGAACAACTAGCATACACGTCGGTGGAGTTGGATGGTATACACATTGCAATATGGTTTTTGGTCCAATAAATATAAATGTTGTGTTAAACATTATAAATGCACCAATTTTTAGTGTGTTATGTATTTAATACTATGCACCAAATTTATGTATTGTATTAATAATATATGGTTTGTAAACCATATAAAAATGCGCCAAGTTTAATATTGTTAAAAATATATACCATATTTTCCAAAACAGGTTTGGTAGGTTCGCGGATTTGACCCGGAGACCTACCTGTGACTCTATAAAACTGTTTACCAGTTCACTATAGGCTAAGAGTTGTACCATGAAGTTCAAAAACTGGTTTTGTTTATGCCTGTAAATGCTCTTTTGAGCATAACTTGGCCATCTTTGTTTTTTTTTAGAACGGAGAGTTGTGCTAGAGAGCAGAGATAGATGCCTTCTTTCTGATAGTAACCACCAGTTCCTACATGCACAATTCAGTTGGTTAAATTTTATGTAAAGAGACTCTTTGGAGATTTCCTAATATAATGGACTCCCACTTGGAAGCAAACTTGGAGATGTAATCTAGGAGGGACAAACTTCATCATCAATTTTTTTAGTATTTGCCTATATTATGTCTATTGTTTCTTCTTATTTTATGTTCTCAAGTTCATGTTTAAGGCATATTAACATCTCAATTTCCTTCCTTCATTCACATAAATTAAACCTTAGTTAATTGCGCAAATTATAAGTCTTGTAGATTTCAGATCACTGATTTACATGATCATATCTTACAGGAAGATCAAAAGGATGATAGGTACAAGGAGCTTAGGCAAAGGTTACAAGATTGTACAAGTGACTAGGATGTGGAATATCATCTCATAGAGGATGGTTTGGTGAGATTTAGGGGCATGATCTATGAGTCAGACAAATGTGAGCTCAAGAATATTATCTTGAGGGAATTTCATGCTAAGTCATATTTAGGTCACCCAGGACATCATAAAAAATTGACATCAATGAATAAGTTCTACTATTGGTCGAATTTGAAGAAGGATGTGGCAGATTTTATGGCTAGATGTTTAGATTTTCAATAAGTAAAGGTAAAGTGTAAGAATCTAGATGGTTAACAAGAACCGATTCCAAATCCAGAGTGGAAATGGGAGGTCATTTCTATGGATTTCATCCCAACTTTTCCGATGGCATGTAGATAGAACTATTCATTCATGGTTGTGGTGGATAGGTTGACAAAAGTAGTGCACTTCATCCCAGTGAAGTCTATATATTAAGCTAATGATGTGGCACAAGTATTCATCAGAGATATAGTGAGGATGCATGGTGTTTCAAATAATATTTCATTAGACAGGGATGATAAGTTCACTTCTGGGTTTTGGAAAGAGTTCTTTGCAGGTTTAGGTAAAAAAATGGTCTTCAGCACAACTTATCATCCGCAGAAACATGGACATACAGAGAGGGTCAACAAGATTTTGGAGGACATGTTGAGGATGTAAGTGATGCATCAACAATGGAAGTGGGAAACGTATCTACCTCTAGTTGAGTTTTCTTACAACAATGGGTATCAATAGTCATTGAGGATGAGTCTGTTCGAGGTACTGTATGGGCGGAGTTGTAATACACCTATCAATTAGAGTGATATAGTTTATAGGGTGTTGATTGGACCAGATATGTTAAAAGACATGGAATGAGAAATATATGTTATCAAACAAAATCTAAAGGCAACATAAGACATGATAAAAATTTATGTAGATAAACACATGGAATTTAAGGAGTTTCAGGTTGGAGAAAATGTGTACTTGTGCATCAAGCCTAAGAAGATATCCTTGAGGATTGGGAGATATGCAAAGATGGAACCTCAGTATTGTGGTCCTTTTGAGATCCTTGAAAGGATTGGAATAATGACCTATAGAATTAAACTGCCTCCGACAATGAATGTCCATGATATTTTCCATGTTTCATTTCTTAAGAGTATTTTAAAGATGTTGTTCATGTGATTGACTAGTCTATATTGTAGATGGAGATAGAAGGTGAATTCCAGCCAGAACCTCAATGCGTTCTGCAAATAAATGTGCCCGTGCTTCGAAACCAGGTAATCGAATAGGTTAAAGTGTAATGGAAGCATTTTAGGCCCGATGCAGCTACATGAGAGATAGATGATCAGAGGCGGTCTATATATCCTTCCTTGTTTTGCAGTTGTCGCAAAGAGTTTTTGGTATATGTATATATGCATATGTATGATGTAAATACTGCATCGAGCTATGTTATAAAGCTCCAATAAGCGATATTCATGATTTTAATTTTATCATGTTGGTTATGTTTTCAACATGTTATACATTGTAAATACAACATCAAGCTAAGTTATAAAGCTCGATAGGTAATATATTTTGTTTTTTTAGCATTTTTGTTGGTTGTAGGTGTCATTGAACATCGAGGGAAGTGTTCCCATAAGGGGGAGGGGTCTGTAATAGCCTCGGGTTAAAAATTCATTTAATAAAGTTAATACGTGAAAAATAAGACCATGGTCATGTGGCAAGTATTCCAAGCTGAATGTTGGGAAAAAACATCATGATGGGGATCACTTGTGATTAATTAATGGCTATGGAAATTGGCAAAGACAATGGAAAAGGATTTGGAAAGGTGTAGCGGCTTTTATTGGCATTTATTTGTGAAATAATGGAAAATAGGAGAAAATGAAGGTGAAAGCTCACAGGTTGCATGTGAGGAGGAATTTGAAGGAAAATAATGAAAAATTAAGAAAATAGATGTCTCAATAATAAAAAGACTTATGAGGTTTTATTTATTTATTTATTTCAGTTTTAGGCTAGAGCTCTCTCTTCTCTCTCTCTCATTCTCATACTCTTGAACACTTAGATTTTTCTTGGAGCACTCTTGCAGGAGTGTGACACACTTGGGATTTGGAGCAAGAAGGAAAAGGAAAAGGAGGAGAGCATAAGAGGAAAATCAGACTAGAAATTACAATGGGTTTTTCTTGCAGGTATCTAGTTACATGTATGATTTTCTTGCTAGTTATGGCATGCATGGAAAATGTATGTGGTTTATTGGTTATGATCTATCACTAGCATGGAGAATTTATTAGATTGACAATGGTTCTACGTAACCTTTCCATTTCCTAGATAACCATGGTGTTGTGGATTTTATCTTTCTTCTCTGATTTTTTCTCATGTTTCTTTAGATATGGGTTGAGTTACTAGTTCTTAGAGACTTGGTTGGAAAAACGCTCTAGAAGCCCTGTAACAACTTGGGTTGATTGACTAGTCTTGGAAGCCTTGGTTGGAAAAATTCACTAGATCCCTTGGTTGTTTGAGTTACTATTTATGGAAGCCTTGGCTGGAAAAATACTTCGGAGCCCGATGACAATTATGGGTTGTGTTACTAGTCTTGGAAGTTGGGTTAAAAAAAACGCTCTAGAGCCCTAGATGGCTTGGATGGAGACCAATCTAGTGATGGTAAGTGATGTCTGACTGTGAGGTGGAATCATTGGTTGAGGGTCGAGGTGGTTCGGATTCTAGAAGGCCTACTTTTTTTTTTCTTGTTTTATTCCATGAGATCCCACATTCATGCTTGGAATATGCAACGAGGGTGATTGGCTAAAAGAAATATTTTTTTCAACCCAATCTATGGTCGGGTGGTACATGAAAGTCCCAGACCTAGTTGTATTTTTCATATGTTAATAAGTGCTCTTTACCTCTTGTATTTTATGGGAAAGTGTAATTTTTATTATGTGATCATAATGGTTTTCTATCATTGTTATTCTAGTGGTTATATGTTGTTTATGAGCATGGTTTATGGTAGACTTGAGTTATGGATCTCATCATGTTTTGATTAGCAGATTAAATGTTAGTGAATGTATGAACTAATAGATGATATTGCATCTATTATGAGGAGGAATCAATCATTCTTGATAAATCTTCGATAAGTATGAAATCCATATGCTGAGATGTGTTTATATGACCTCTAGATTACATGTTCATGATGTTCTTGAAAGAATGTTTGTCATGGCCAAACCTTGTCAGATCGGGTCCTTATTCAAGTTTTGCATTAGAGGCCTTTCCATCTTGCTATTTATCGTTTCTGAGAGTTTCATCAAGTTCTGGGTAGAGGCTTAAGTCCTAGTCGTGAATAAGTGGCTCAGGTCGCTGGCACATAACTTCCTAAAAAATGCTATAGTTGCATGGATGCCTTGTTGGGCATGCGACTGGAGGGTTTCAACCTCATGGAGGGCTTGTCATCAGTGCAACTGGGGCTCCAGTTTATAAAAACAATAAGTTGTCTCAGGGGTTGAACTCCTAGAAGTGTTGGTTGGCTCTTGAAGGTTCTATAACATCTAAGGAAGGTCATATTGGTATGTTCTTATTGGTTCCACTTCCTTAGCTTTACTTTGTGAGTTGAATCATATCATAGTAACTCTTCATCACATGTTTACCCTGGTGGACCAGTTAGCTTGGTTAAATGTGGGAGGAGGGTGTCACATGGGTACTTTTCCCAACCGAATTACTTTTGGTGGGTTTTTTCCTCTTAGAAATGTCATTTGAGCTACACATATTTCGACAAACTTGCCTCAAATTCAGGGAGAGATAGATGAGGAAAATTGAAACATCACTATTGAGAGGGAATGATTGTCAAATATTGAGAATGTCAGGAAATTTGTTGAGTGGATACTAGACATTGGGTACACTAAGGTTCGACTTAATCAGTACATGTAGATTATTGGCATTCACTCACACATGAAAGTATTGTTAAGAGAGTTCTATTTGACAAAGGTGAAGCTTTTTGGAGATCTGAATGATGCTCAATGAACTTTAGATCATGGGTCAAGGTTTGGATCATTCCTTCAACAAATTGAACCTCACACGTGCCTCCCTCCATATTTGGGCTATTCACGAGGAAGCGACAAAGAAACCATAATTGTCATGGAATCAAAGACTCGATGATTTCAACCTATTTCAATAATGGTTATTTTTATGATATTTTATATAATTATCTCATGCCTGAAGATTGTCATGTAATATTTTTGACTCATGTAAACGTGTTTTCAATGTTTAAAAAGCTATGGTTTCACCACTTATCACGTTTCCTATTGGCTAACTACCACATAAATATATTTACACTTTCTTAACTCTCTAATAAAATATAACTTATCCAAGAGATTTTTTCGAGTAAATCACATTCTAATTTATCTATTGGACACACTTCAAACCACTTAGTGTGGGCGGTATATATATATATATTTCAAAACTTTTTTATATTAAATTTAATTATATTTAATAATAAAGTAATGATAATCATAAAAATATTATTTTTATAATAATAATATTTTTGTGATTATTATTATTTTATATATAAAGAATTATTTATTAAACTAATTTTCTTTTTCATATTAATTAATTTATATGATATTTAATGGTCATCATAAATATTTTTTTATTACTTTTTTAATGCTCATTTTAAATAAATTATGTTTTTTCTCTCTGTTATAACCAACAATTTTGCAACTCTTAGTATATATTAACATGATTAGATCTTTGAATAAACATTATGAATCACATAAGTTTTGATTATCAGAAAAAACAATTTTTTTAACCAACCAAAAAACAAAATAAAACATAAATAAAAAAATATATCCATAAGTATTCTAATCTAATGAGGATTCAAATTTGCCTAGAAAACTATGTAAATTATGGCAAAATTTTTTTAATGTTTGGTAGAATTTTTTAGAAATTGTGGAAAAACTTCAAAATTTTGAGTATTAGAGAGATTTTTTATGGTGTTGAATGTGTTTTCACAATAAAAAAACATGATTCAAGCACTCATATTATCCAAATTTTAAAAATATATATAACTAGATTCTAGTGATTTTATACCTAAAGTATTTAAATCTTAAAATATTAATTAAAAACAATAAACAATACCACTTAATAAAATATAATTTAACCAATAACACATCATATTTAAAAGCACATTTATTTTCCAACAACCTATCTACCTTGTATTTACCTATCCACCTTGTATTTTCTTTTGGAGACAGTATTTATAAATGTTTTTACATCATATTTAAAAGCACATTATTTTTTCCAACAACCTATCCACCTTGTATTTTCTTTTCGGGACGGTATTTATAAATGTTTTTCGTGTTCGCCGCTTCGAGTGTGTGAGTGTCTTTTTCATTATGCAGTGCAACTGCAATAATATAGATGTGCAAAGTCAAATTCGAAAAAGCTAGCCAACTTACCCATTGAAGTGAGATGTCTGGAATCTTCGTACTCAAAATGTATATCATGCCAAAGAAACCTTCGTCTTATATGCTGGCTGTGTCCAATAACTAGATTCAAACAAAGGATGGGATGGCAATCATAAACGGCTGAAAATAACCAGCTTGCCAATGGGCCAGGCGGTTTTATATATTTGCCATTCAAATTTGGCCACGGCGTTGTATATATTTATGGTTGAATTTTGGCAGGCTAGTTATTCAATGTTGGATATATACAACCAATTTTGACAAGCTAGTTATCCAGATATATACAGCCTAGCTCATTTATGATCCATAAATAAATGGGGTTATTTGTAGTCATCGTAAACATATAAATATGTTAAAATCCAAAAAGCCATCTATCTTCTATTGGTAGATGTGAGGAATTTCAGTATTAATAATGTGTATTATTAAAGTGAGTTGTCTTGAGTGCCATTTTTTGAAAGCTTTTTCGGTAGATTTTTCTATGCGGTAAATAATAAATAAAATATATTGATATCTAATGAATATTATTTTATTCATGCTATGGAAGTGAACTCATCATTAACTTAAATTAATTATTACCTTATTGCCTGGTAATTTATGGAGTTGTTTATTTAGCGAGAGGAATTGCCCAGACGGTTAAAATTGGTCGGATCCGGGTAAATTTTTTTAAGAAATATTGCAATAGAAGAGTTTGAATCATGTTTTTGATGGTGGAAATGGATTCAGCACCATTGAAAACCTCTAGAACACTCAAAACATTGAAGTTTGATAGCTATAACTTGGATTTACAAAATTCCTTTGCAAATTTTCTTAAAATCTTACCTCAATTTCAATGATTTTCATAGCAAAAAGAAAATCTAATTAAACCACTGCGTAATTTATATATCGATCTATGATAATTAAAAATAACTTACCCTTTATGATTAATATTTACCTAGTAATAACTGAAAATTATTAATCTAAATCCTACCCTTGATTCCATGACCATTCTCTCTTTAAAAGAGAGCTCAGCCTACCCATTTTCTGCTACCCGTGCGCGATTGCCGAATTGGAGTGAATATAATAGAGGCTTGAGTGTATCTCGGTTTGATAAGGATGAGGACGTCGAACTTGTTGCTTTTGGTTTTGTGCTTTTGCTTCGTTGTACAGTTGGGCCAGTCCTTGAAGTTAAAGGGGGATGGTATCCTCGCCGTTGATGTCCCTGTGCCTTCTATTCAAGCTGCTGCAGTGGCTTCAGCTGGAGCAGAAAGTCGAAAGAGAAATCGAAAGGATCGAGCCGCTGTGGTTGAAAATCATGACGACCATAAACCCTAGATTGTACTGCACAATATCAGATAATTAGGTGTATATTATCCTGTATTTTCTGTCGATCTTGCAGCCTTAGTATGTGGAGATTAAATAAAGTAGATTTTTCACAATGTAACATTCCATCTTCCGCCCATACAGGCGATGCGAATGTGTTTTAAAAAAGTCTTATCATTAACCGTTATATTTGGATAGTTAAGATATGTAACCGTACTGTGATGTTTTAGCCCCAAGTCGTTTAATATTATATAAATTAATGTATTTCTCTTTGTTAGCCCTAAAAAGTATGGTTGTTTTTTTCAATATTATTATTGTTCTCTTATTATATGCATAGTTATAATTTGAATTCGATATGATATGATAAAAATTCGAATGAAAAATATTTAATTTCAAAAAAATCTATATAGTATATATCTTAATTTGAATATATATATATATATATATATATATTTCTAATAATGACATATTCTGTTTACTTTTATTTTAATTCACTTTAAAATTTAAATAATTTCTAGTAACTCTATATCATATAACAATGTTATAAATACAATTCGTTCCCAAAAGAAATAAAAATCCAAACTTACTCTTCCCTCCAAAACTTAAAACTAAAAAATCTAACATACTTTTTTTAGTATCAAAACTTAGTTGTCCAAAATTTTTATTTAATAAATAAATATATATTTAGAAACTCACTATTCTAAATCTATTTATTTATGTAAATTCTGTCAAAATAAAAATATATTTAGAAAATGAATATTTCATCCAATTATTTTTTCCTGCTTTCTTGACTTTCCAACCCTTCAAAACAAGAATAAAATTAAAAAAAATTCCAATTTATCAATTATTTCTACTTCTCTTTTTTTTTTTAAATACATACAATTTTCAATATACTTATTATATAATCCTGAACTATCTCTTTAAAATTTGATATTTTATTCTCTTACAATTTCTCAATTATTTCTATTTCCCTTATTTTAATATGTTAAGACTTTCTCGATAATCCTCTGCGATCTCTTTCCAATTCACTTTTTTAAATACACAATTTCAATTTCCATAATGCTTAACAAAGCAATCCCTTCACAATGCGAGAGCATATCTAATCTCCTCATTTACTTGGCCTTCTAGCTCCTTAGAAAATAAGATGTATTCTCTTACGTTGAAGTATTATCTTTACGTTAAAGTTGTTTGGTTTACAGCCATGCTCAAACGAAGAAGAAATTCAACGAACTATTCCTGATCGAATCGAACGGACGAATTTCCTAATTTCTTTTTTTTGGTCGATTAGAATGAATTTGGTAACTATGATTATATGTGGTTGCGTAATTATATGTAGTTTTGTTTGGAAATAAAGGATAATAGTTGTCATATTCATTCATATATATATATATATTAATTTATTTAAGGTTTGGCAGAAATTTATTGGTATCATAAATTTAAGTTATTAATTCTCCATAACCTAAAACTCTTTATTCTCTTTATTTTTTGTATTTAATCCATAATGAAAAGAAAAACACTTTGGTAACAAATTTCAATTACATTTAAAACTCCAATACCTTCTCCAAAACCTTATTATCTAAATGACATTTTATATTTAATAATAATAATAATAATAATTTATTTTTATAAAAACAAAATTATATAGAACAAAGATGTTATGATAAAGTTTTTTTTATATCAAACAAACATTGTATGATTATTTATATTTGTGATATTTTAATTTATGTATGTCATAATTATTATATTTATTAATATTGAGAAGAATAATTTATATTTTTCATAAAATTTGTTGTTTAGAATTAATAAGCTTTTTTTTTCAAGTTAGGAAATATATAATGAATAGTAATGTTTAATATGATTAAGTACATGTCAAGTTTATCTTATTTTGTCTTTTTGTTTTTTTTTCCTCTTCGCATAGAGTTATTTTTAATTTTATTTATTTTATTTAGGACCATGTAAAAATGTCTACATGACAAGACCAAGATTTTCACCTTAAGAGATAAGATGTATTTTATTTTTATTTGTATTGTTATGTAATTTGACTTGAGTTAAAATGTTTACATAACATAACATAACATAACATAACACTAGTGTAGATCCATCTAACATTCAAATCTATCAAGGGACAACACTGATCCAATCTCTCAAACTGCAAACCTGATTTTTGAGTAAAAAGCTTGAGAACAGGTTTGCACCTTGAGAGATTTAAGAGATATGATCCCTCTCGGCACTTGATAGATCTAGATTTAAGATATATATATATATATATATATATATATATATATATATATATATATATATATGGCCCATCAAAATAGGTTATATTACATAAGAATACCATTAGCAAAACCTAGAGCCCAAAAACCACCATTGGTAATTTGACTCCATGACTTGAATTTTCTCTGTATGACCATAAACATTATCTGATATTTTATATTATGAATATAACATAAATCCATCTTAACTTCAAATCTATCAAACATCTATCCCATAGCGATCCATCTTAATAGATCCATAATTAAGACAAATATTGATAGTTAAGGTAGTATATAACATATGAATAAATTATGAATAAGATTATAATCTTACCTAGCTTATGAATACAAATTACATTTTAAAATTATAGTAGGAAAAGGCTCCATTTGACTTGTGCCTTAGTCAAATGGATGACTTGGATTGTAGTGAGCTAGAGTGACAAGGCCTTGTCTCCTACATAAATCTAGCAATCCAGTGGAGTTATTATTAGTTAAACTCAGTTAACTGAGCTCTAGCCACTAGTAAGTTAGTAGGAGTTCAGTTGGGTAGTTATAACAATTGTTAACTCAATGATATGTTAACTAATCAATTTACTAAAAATAAACCCATTCATAAATGGAATTCGAATTTCATACTTGAGTGGAGGAAAAGGTACATTGTAATTATCAATTGTATACTAGTTGAGTATATAGCTGTTTTGCATTAAGTAGGGGGTCAATTCCTTCAGGATTTGCCCAAGGAAATAGGGAATTTCCCTATTATTTAGAAGTTAATTTCCTCTTGGATTGTGCAAGGAAATAGGAATAAGGTTGGGCCTTGAATTGGTTAGGTGTTAGTTAGAGCATGTCAGTGAGTAGGAGTTCGAAATTATATTGCAAGGTGTGCTTCAGGATTGAAGCAAGAAATTGTAATTAATCCATATTCTCATCTAATTAATGCAAAGTAATGAAGGGGATTTTCCAAGTTGGGTTCCTATGTAAAATCATTGAGTTCCTTGTGTTTTAATGTTTGCATGTTATTCCATGTGCTTCTATCATGTGTTTTCCTTTCCACATAATAGTAGAAGAAATTTATGTCTCTTGATTTAAGTTCAAATTCACTAGCAGTATCAAGTTTCTTGAAATTTATACATGGTATTAGAGCCTCAAAAGACTACATAGAAACCTTGTTGCAGATATTCTCTCATAGAAATTCTAGTTTTCAGATTTTTTGGCGTAGATTCTCTTCAGTGCAGGAAAAATGTATTTTAATCGATTAAGGCTTGATTATGCATTTGAGGGCACCTCGAATTTTTATGTTTGTAAAGCTAGGATTGAAGTTTTTCTAGATGACAATGGAGTATGGGAATATACATAAATTGATATTGGAAAACTAGTTGCATCAAATGAAAAAGAACTTGCTGAGTGGAAGAAAGACACAACAAAGACCATGAGGATTATTCTGGAGGGTGTTAGAGATCATCTGGTTTGAAATTTTCATGGTGTTTTTTCCTTTCAAATTTTTTCTGAAGATGTTGAGAAATAATTTGTAAGGCCCCTA
The DNA here is from genome assembly GCA_034641835.2 of Pinus albicaulis. Lineage (NCBI taxonomy): Eukaryota > Viridiplantae > Streptophyta > Pinopsida > Pinales > Pinaceae > Pinus > Pinus albicaulis. Next base: position 345,728,083 of record CM076569.1, on the reverse strand, counting down.
GATAGAAGATAGTTAAATCAACTATAGGGGCCATTATGAAGCCCTAGAATTGTAGTGGAAAGTTTGAAGTCACAAATATCGCTCACGGGACCCCACCGGGAAGGTGAAACAAGGTAAAGACAAGTTATTCCACATGCACGTATTACGGGTTAAAGGTTAGACTAATTCAAGGTATATCGTCTTCTATCCCTGCCCAACCACCTCCCGGACTCAGTTTGGGGGGGTAACCTACGTGGAAAATAAGTACGCGCCCCAACCCCGAGTTTAATAGTTAGACCAATGGCCCCGCTAATCCAACGACCTAGATTCATTTCTGGGGGTAAGCGCAGGATCCAACCTCCTGCTATCCAACCCGCCGGAGGATGGTGGGGACGACACACCACATGGGAAAATCCGCTAATGCTAATTCAAGTGAGCGTGAATTTGAAAGTAAAAATGGTAACTTGACTTCCCCCACTCCTCTCCACCCATCCCCCATCATTATCCAATACCATCCAGCTATGTATCCCTCCCATGACGTAATCCCACGTCAGTGGACCATTGCCCTTCCACCAATAAAAAAATCCTTCTTGCCTCACATTTCAAAAAATCTTGTTAGTTCTCGGTGCAAGATATCCCACCAATCATTTGTTTAGAACATCATTCGAGTTCTCAGCTAGCAAAGAAACTCCTTGTAATGTCACTTTCGAATCACTCCATGATAAAAAGGTAACCATGTGCTCATATCCACCCTAAAATTGTTCAAATACTCATAAAAAATGAATAAGACACCTTCCGAGACCCAAAATTATTATGAGACAAAACCCTCCTCTAGTGTTGACCCCCTCATACACATAGAGGCAGACATTTACGACCCTGTTTGTGACTAATCAGGGGAGAAGACCCATTCTGGGTAGTTGACTCTCGCTGATATTACCAAATTTCACCCTCTACGCACCATTTTCCCAAATTTTCTTCCTCTGGGGCGAAAATCCTTGAAGTAACGCTAGAGATGATTCAAAAGGTTACCAAAACTCTCCTGATCCCCAACCATTTACTGAAACAAAACTAATCTATCATTACTCTACCCTTCCAACTGATGAGAAACAATATTTCCTGCAAATGTTCCTAGCCCCTAGCCTACAATATCTGACTATTGTTGATATTTTCCCTAGCACCCTCTTTGTAGAGTCCATTCCACCCATTCTATCCATAATTTCTCATATGTTGGGGGATGATGATGCTAATATAGAAAGAAAATACACCACAGATTTCTTGAGGTAAACGATGCAGCCTAACCATTTATTTGATATTCCAGTTTACCTATATGATGACACACGTTTTCAGCTGCACCATTTTCCTACCACTTCATTTTTCATATATTATTCACTATTATTATATTTGTTTCTGTACACTCATGTGGATGATTTCAAGTGCCTGGGTCTCAGTTTGGTTATTGGTAACAAAAAGAGGAAATACATACATTGTGACTAGAATGTGGTCGTTAGGAAGAGGCCAATTATTTATGGTTAATTTCAGTTTATATCCACTTATACAACCATTTCATATAATAGTATACATGGTGTATCTCCCCCCAGAGTTCTCCCTAAAAAAAAAAAGATTCTCTAGCTTAGCAAAGACAACAGGGTAGGGTATTGGTACCTTTTTGAGGATCACACATAGATCATGGTCTATGGGTGTGAAGTCCCTCCTTACCACTTACATGTGTTTTTTCCCATGAGGATATTTGCTCTGTAATTAATTAGACAAAGGCATAATGTGGACGAATTCCACTTTGTCCCTAAAAATAAGGGATATATCATTAAATTGGGAAGGCTCGTGGGGAATTTTATTGTCATTTCCAGGAAGGAATTCAAGGAAGTTGAAACATTACTCAGAAAAATGAATTTCTATCGTGGGGATGTCTAGAATTATAACCATCATAGTGTAATTTACCAAATAAGGGAGAATATAAAGGCTTCAACTTATGAACATGAATCTAGGCCCTTAGATCAAATGAAAAGTTAAGCTTGATTCATGGGTTAAGAATATAGATATGGAGATCGATATTCTAGTAACCAAGGACAAAGCAAAAAAGTGGACTATTGACCAAACTGGAGATACATAGATGGAGGATTTATAGATAGGCAAAAGGAAAAAAACCAAAGGGATAGAATAAGAGGAATCTGAGACCAGGTTAGTGGAAACAAGGCTATATCAACCGAGTTTCCAAGTGACCTTTGAGGATCCATCACAGACGGTTGCATCATCCCATTAAGAGGTCATTATTTGAGATGAAAACAGAAGTGCACTTTTTACTGAGTCAAGTTGGCCTACTAGAAAGGCCATTGAAGAAAGAAACAAGAAGGTGAGGGAAGAGATGCAACAACAAGTGATATATCATTCAGTTCCATACGAGGCTAGGTTGTTGGCTGGTATGGATTTAGAAACAAATCAAATGAATTTCTCACTACAACATCCACTAGCACAATCTTTTCCTTCAAGTTCTCAGTTAAAAGCCTTGGATGTTTCAATGGATTTGAAAAGTGCTCCCCTTCCAGATAAGACAAATTTCCACAGGAAGGTCTGAGAGATGCTATATAGTGAGCTCAATATGAATGCAATGACTATCACCAAGGTCAAGAAGTTGTCGAAAAAATTTGTAACCAAGTTAAAGCAGGAGAGAGCCAACTCCAGGGCTCTCCACATGGAGAGTGGGAGCTTTAAAGAGCTGGTCATGAAGCTAGGTGTAAATCCAAAGGAAAAAAATTCATTTGAAGCACTAAATATGTCGGGGAGCGATCATGTGCAATCTAAAGAGACTGCATAGGTGGAAGAAGAGAAGGAAATACTAAACAAAATATATATATATATATATCCATATTTTCTTCAACCAAAAAATAAACATGTTTTTTATGGAGCTTCATAAACAAATCTTGATACACTATTTATAATAATATACACGTATATACATATTCACATTTTCTCATTGTAAATACTGTATCGAGTTGTGTTATAAAGCTTCATAAGTAGTATTTTTTTCATATTTTTAGTAAGTTATAATTGTAAATACTACATTGTGTCATGTTTATAAATATCCATAAGAAATATGTTTTTCTTATCATAAGTGTCATACAACACTGACGTCAGTTCCCCCAAAGGGGGGGGGGGGGGTTATAACAACCCCGTGATATATTTCCATGTAAAAAGGAAAAAAAATCAACCAAGGTCATCGGACATGTATTCCAAGCTGAAAGGAGGGGGAAAACAATAAAGTGGGTATAATTTGTGGTTAATTAATGGCCATTGAAAATAGAAAAGACATTGGAAAAGGCAAGAGGAAATCAATGGAATTTAATTGAGGAAATAAAGGAAAATAGGAGAAAACGAAGGTGAAGAGACAAAAATATGTTTGCAAGGGAAATTTGAGAGAAAATGAAAGAAAATGAAAGAAAAAGGAAAAAGGAAAGGAAGAGACTAGACATCAACGATAAAAAGGCATAAGAAAAAATATTCACAACTTTTTTCATTTTTGGTTTTAGGTCAATTTTAGTAAGAGAGAGAGCTCCAAGATGAGAGAGAAAGCAAGCAAGAAAAGGAAAATAAAAGTAAAGCAAAGGACAAGCAAAGTTAAGTCAGGGATCGCTAGGAGAAATTTGGATCAACAACTTCAGTAGGAAGAGTTTTCACGTAACAGGTAGCATGTGTGATTTAATTACTAAGATGTGAATGCATGGTACATACATTTGATTATTTGGTTCATTTTTTTATCATTGGCATGGGGTTTCCTAGATTGACAATGTTTTTCGCTTTTCCTTTCCATTTCTTGGATAGCCATGGTGCACTAATATTCATTACTGGCTGAGATTTGCAATTCTATAATATTTTGGATCTAGGTGAGACAGTCTCAGGAAAATCCCAATGGTTGAGGGTGGAGATGGTTTTCTCTGGGAATTCCTTGATAGGTAGGTGGAGACAAAATAATCCTATGGGTATGGTGAAGGATTGATCACCAGTGGTTGTTATTAGACACCTGTGTGATTCAGGTTCCCTGAGGGATGGATATATGTTTCTAGTTAGTAGAACACACTTTGATATCTAGAACATATAGTTTGGGTCATGTTATAGTAACAATAAAACCATGTTTACCCTGGAGATATTGTAAAAGCATGTAAATGTGAGATGGGTTGGTTACAGGGTGGTATCAGAGCATTTTCGTTCACTGTAAACCTTTATCTAGTACCAATTTTACAAGGTTGTATTAGAACGAGGTTGTAGCACTAAACCTCAGGATAAATGCATATTTTTATCCATGCATGTCAGTTGTCTATGTGTTCATCATGCATGCATGTTGGTTATTTCTTGTTATGGCCATAATATCTATGTATGGTATAATATGATGGTGATATTGTAACTTACTAATCTGGATTGGTCTATGCAGATGCAATATCCTCCCATGAGATACATTGAGGTATGTTTTTTGTTATGTTTTTACCTACCTAACAATGGCATATTACAAGAATTAGAAGGTCAAAGAGGAAGAGCATAATAGTTGAGTACAATTTACATGACTCTTTGTACATGCCAGAAGATACAATTGTAAGCTGGTAGAGATCAGTTGAGCAGTAGGAAGAGGGGTATTCCGCTATTTTTTTAGATTAAATAAGAAGTTTTAAGGCATAAACTGTGAGTTGCATGGTAGAAAATGAACAGTTAATTGAGGCATAGTAAAGTTTTTCTAGATCTCAAGAAAATCAAGGCAAGGTTAATGTAGACATTGTTTAGATCCTTTCCAATTTTCAAAAGTAAGGAAAAGTAGGGATAGACCATGGATAGGACGAAAATACTAATGGTGTCGATGGTAGAAGGTGTAAGAGAGGGTACATGATAGATAAAGATGATATAGTTATAGGTGGAATACCTTTAGATACACCTGAGAGGAGGGGTAGCACTTATGGATTCTATTCTAGTTCCAGTTGTGAGAAACATCATCACCATCACCACTAGCATCCTTATAGGAGTGAGAAGTAGTATTTACTAGAAGACTTCAAGAAACCCAAGCCTCTTACTTTTGATGGAGAGATGAAGAAATCAGAAGATACTAAAGCATGGCTACATGGGATAAAGAAGTTTTCTAGATTTCCTGATTATTAAGAGAACATGAAAGAAAAGATAACTAACTTCATTATGAAGATAAAGGAAGATATCTAGTGGGAATATGTAAATCATGCTAAAGTAATTAGAGAAGATGAGCTAATTTAGAATGAGTTTGAAAGACTATTCAAGAAGAATTACTTGTCTAAAAGATACTATGATGTAAAGGCTAAGAATTCTATGACCTTAGGATGGGTTCCATGACAAATGATGAGTACATGAGCATATTTCTTGAGTTTTTGAGGTATGCGCCTTACCTTAAGGATGAGAAAGAAAATATCCAAAGTTTGATCAACGGATTACCATTATCTTTCAAACATTGGGTTGATTTTGATGTTCCCCGGTAGTTGGAGAAAGCCTTAAAAAACATGAAGCATTGATTGAATAGTCATAGAAAAAGCTTGTGTTTAGGTGTGAATGGAAGAGTAAAGATAAGACTAAAGGAAAAGGGCATGAGAAACGAGAAATATCTCAAGATGCAGGTGATAAGGAAAATGTCGCACCTCATAAGAAGTTCAATGTAGCTAAGAAAGGACATGGGTCTCAGCTTGTGGAGTAGCAAAATAAAGGCAATGGAAAAGAACCATTAAGGTGTTGGAATTACGGTGGAGACGATCAAAGGAAGTATTTTCCTTTGTATCAAAGTGACACAAGCCTCAATGCATCTTATAGCATAAGAAGCTAATGCTCCTAAAACGAGTAATTAAGCATGTTAAAGTGCAGTGGAAGAAATTTCGGGCTCAGGAAGCTACATGGAAGATGGTTGACTGGATGCGAGCATAATATTTGGTTTCCAATGATAGTTGATTTCATCAAGGGAATTGGAATCCCTTGGGAGATGATATGTGTATGTGTTAAGTTTAGTGCACTGTGTTGGGTACAATATGGCAAGGTAGCTCGTATATTGTTATATTTATTAATGCATTGAGAGTTGTGTGTTTCCAGAAGTATGATGCACGAAATTGCATGGAAAAATATATTATGATAGATCGATAAGAAGGCTTGGGCTGAGCTTTTATTTTTTAACCCTTGGAAGCACTAGGAACCCATTAGGTTTGATTCATGGTGTCTGTTGAAAGTTGTTTTCTCTGGGCTTTTGTGATTTTGACTATGACTATTGCATGCTATGCCACTTTTTCTATGGTATTTTTTTGTGATTTGGATTTCCGATTTTCTTCATCTTTTCTCTTTTTCTTCGCTTTAATTTTTGAAGGTCTTAGGAATTGGTTTGGGGAAAGAGGAAAGCTAATGGAACTTGAGGAGAGTTGAGTGGATCCCAATAGGTAGTATAAGGCCTGGATAAATCCCAATGCATGAATAAAGGGTAGTTGAAGGCAAGGATGTGACAACCAGTTGGGTTGGTAGGGTCCATTAGGGTAAATTGATAGTGGTAGGATGGTCATGAAAAAGGTAATCAGGAAAAGTAAACTAAATTGGCTTGAGGTAAAAGATGCCTTGGCTAAGTTGAAAAATTTAGTTCTCAATTTTGTGCATGTGTTGCATGGATACAGAAATTTCTCTTAACCTTGACATTATGAACACTAGAAATTGTGTCGTGATCATGATTATGCCATGGAATATCTGTGAGGTTAGTATCACGTGGATATGATTTTTATATTATGTGATTATAACTATGTCTATGTTTATGTTATGGCATACAATGTTGAAAGATACATCAATGAAATGAAATGAATGTGATCTGCGACATGTTGGACAAGCATGAATAGTGGAAAGAGCCATAAATGTAGGACTTTGGTTGTGGATGCATGCACTAAGGCATGGGAAAAACACTAAAGGAAAGGTTTCCTAGTAAAAGTTGTATGGTCTTTGGATGTGCAATACTAATTTTATGTATATGTTCTACATGTTGTGTTGTGTATATTTTGTACTGTTCCATGTGTATTGTGTGGTCATTGTATTATGAAATGTGTTTTTTTTGTGTTGTAATGTGTGTACATATATGTGTTGTGTTCTACATTGTGTGTATGTGTACATGTTGTGAAGGGGATTATTTCTCAAGATCCTTGGAGCTTGTGGGTTGGGACAAGATCTTTGGAGCCCTGTCAGAACTTGAGTTCCCTAAATACTGTGGGTTGACATAGTAGCCCCTAGAGCCTTGAAAAACTTGGGAAGGGACCAATATTGAGTTGTTGATGTTTAGGGTAGAGGAAATCTATTCTTTGGACACCCTTTTTGTTAATATTAAGGGTAGAGGCATTTTATTATTTGGAAACCCTTGTTGCTGATATTGAGGGTAGGGGGGGTTTAATATATGGACACCCTTGTTGTTAATATTGAGGGTAGAGAAATTTTAGTCTATGGATACCTTTGTTGCTGATATTGAGGGATGAGGGGGTATAGTCTTTAAATGTCCATGTTGCTCATATTGAGGGAGGAGGCAGTATAGTCTCCAGATTCCCTTATTGCTTTGGATGAGAATAAAAGAGAAGGCACTGGGTGCTTGCCAGGTTTGGTAGCCAATCCTTTTTTTTTGCGTGGTCAAGAGAAGAGAAGGAAGTGGGAGCTTGTTGGGTTAGCAACTAATTCAGTAGGTGTATTGTAAGGATAAAGAACAAAGGAAAAATAAAAGACCATTTGAAAGATAAGTATCAATATTTTATTTCAGTTTTTAACTATGCACATAATCTAGGATTCTAATTTATGATGATTTAGTTTCAAGACAACTGGAAGTGATATGTTTACATATGATGATTTGATCAAGGAGCTAATTTATATTTTTGTGACATGAATATAAAAAAATTTCAAGTTTTACCTTATTGATGAGCTACTAATGAGGTATTATTTGAATTTATTACAATTACTTTTGAGTCTAATGAAAATTATGTGCTTCTTACGGGAAAGCATGGAAAATTTCTTAGTTTGGGTGGTTGGAACTGGTTGCAAGAGAGTTAGCAACAAAATGAAAAGGAATTGGAGCATTCAATAGTATCATGGTAAGGAAATTTAGGAGAAAGGCCATTCTAGGACATTGATACCCAATAGTGTGCATTGATTTCCACAAGAATGCTATGATCAATATCATGGTTTTCAGGAAAGGGTATGCCTTGGTTTTTGGACCTTACAATGTGAGGAAACCTTTCCAAGGGATGGATTTATTGAGGGACTAGATAACAGTGAAGGGGATTTCATGAAACTTAGAAGGTGGCTGATTGCATTGATGCGGGTGACCGGATTGCTTAAGGGATTGGGAAGTAGATAAGGGAAGTCAAGGGAGAAATTTTGTTTTGGTAAATATAATTTTTGACTGGAATCAAAAGCACATTGGTACTGTTCCCAAAAACAATGAGTCACTAACTGTTCAGTGAGAGAACAATTAGTGCAAGGATTGTTGCACTAGACATTGAAGCAAACTTTGACCTTAGTAGTGGATTCTAGACTTCTTGGGAAGGAGGTGAATCCATGGTACTACTTTTGATAGTGGAGGTGTGAGCCTTTGGATTCCCTTGTTGCTGATGCGAGCATAGTACCCTTTTATTTACTGGTTAGAGAAAATGTGCATATGTATATATGTGTATATTATTGTAAATACTGTATCAAGTTGTGTTTTTGAGGCTCCATAAGCAACATTTTTATTTCCTAGTTGAAGAAAATGTGCATTGAGTTATATTATAAAGCTCCATAAGAAATATATTTGTCATGTTTTTAGTAGGTTATCATTGTAAACTCTACATTGAGTCATGTTTATAAATATCCATAAGCAATATGTTTTTCTAGTAATGAGTGTCATAGAACATCGAGGATGGTGTTCCTCCAAGGGGGAGGGGTTTGAAACAACCCGGAGATATATTTCCATGTAAAAAGGAAAATAATCAACCAAGGTCATGGGACATGGATTCCAAGATGAATGGAGGGGAAAAACATTAAAGTGGGTATAATTTTTGGTTAATTAATGGTTATGGATATTAGCAAAGGCATTGGAAAAGGCAAGAGGAAATGAATGGAATTGAGTAGATAAAGGAAAATAGGAGGTAAGGAAGGTGAAGTGACACAAATATGCATGCAAGGGAAATTAGAGAGAAAATGAAGGAAAATGAAAGAAAAAGGAAAAATGAAACGAAGAGACTAGACATCAATGATAAAAAGGCATAAGAGAAATGATTCAAAACTTTTGTCATTTTTGGTTTGGATCATTTTCAGAAAGAGAGAGAGCTCCAAGAGGAGAAAGAAAAAAAGCAAGAAAAGGAAAAGAAAAGTAAAACAAAGGAAAAGAAAATGAAAGCAAAGGAGTGCTAGTATAATGTTGGATCAACATCTTTATTAGGAATATTTTGTAGGTAACAAGTAGCATGTGTGATTTCCCTACTAAGATGTGAATGCATGGTACTTGCATTTAATTATTTGGTTCATTTATTATAATTGGCATGGGTTTTTCTTGGATTAACAATGGTTTTGGCCTTGCCTTGCCATTTCTTGGATAGCCATGGTGAAATGATATTCACGATTAGTTGAGATTTCCATTTCTATAATATTTTGGATGTAGGTGAGATGGTTTCAGGAAAATCCCAAGGGTTGGGGGTGGAGATGGTTTTCTCCGGGCAGACCTCGACAGGTGGGTGGAGGAAGGAAAATTCCTATGGGTATGGTGAAGGAATTGTGAGGGAAATAAGAGGACAAGCAAATGAAAGAAAGGGAGAAAAGGAAAGCTGGGGAGCCTAAAGGAAATAAAGGGGGGGTGATTGGCTAAAAGAAAGAATTGGCTCAACCCAATCAATGGTTGGGTGGTTTGTGGAAGTCCTTGGATTGGTTGGATTTTTCATAGGTATTTATGTATTGATTCCTATTCAGGATAATGAGCACATTTCTTGGTTATTGTGTTTATCATATGGTTGGTTTTTCATGAATACTATTTTGTTTATATGCTAATTATATGCATGGTGAAATGATGTGCTATTGCTATGGATCTTGTTCATGATTTGACAAGTCATTGTATGGTTAATGAATGGGCTAACAAGTGTTTTTGTAGCTATATTAAGAGGGAATTGAACCATCTTGATGATTCTATGAAGAAGATAAAAAATTTGTGATCAGAAATAAATTCATGACCTGTAGCTTATATGTTTTCCATGTGTTTGATAGAATTTTTATCATGTGAATGCATGTCTTGGGAAATACATATCCTTAGTATTCTTTGTATAGAATTCTTATCATCCTAGACTGATTTTTTGAGGGCTTTTGATTGTTATGGGAAGTGGCCCTAAAAAAATGGCACTGATCTTGCAACCACATGCTTTGAACTAGAAAAATTCACTTTCAACTGCATGGATGAAGGCTCATGCATGCAATTGGATCCTTCCAACTGGATGCACAATGTGTCAAGCCTGCGATTGGGGTGTAAACCATTAGAAAAATAAATTTGGGATTGATCACCAGTGGTTGTTGTGAGACAACTAGGTGATGTGGGGTTCCTGAGGATGGCAATATGTTTTTGGTTAGTAGACCCCACTTCCATAATTCATCTTGCAACCAAACCATTTGAACTATAAAACTTCACTTGCAGCTGCACGGAGGAAGAATCATGCATGCAGTTGGAGACTTCCATTTGCATGCACAATGTGTCAAGCCTACGATTGGGGTGTAAAGCATGAGAAAAGAAAGTTTCAGCTCAAGGATTGATCACTAGTAGTTGTTGTCAGACACCTGAGTGATATGGGGTTCTTGAGGGATGGAAATATGTTTTTGGTTAGTAGATCCCACTTCCATAATTAGAACTTGGAGGTTGGTCATGTAATAGTAACACTCAACTCATGCTTACCCTGGAGAGCTTCTAAAAGTGGGTAAATTTGGGATGGGGTGGTGACAAGATTTTCCTTAAATTTTTATTCAAAGACTTTAAAAAAATATTTTTATTTTATACTTTTGTATATATATTTGGGTTAAAGATGAATTTTATGTGTTATTTAATAAAAAATATAATAATTCTCAAGGTGAAGAACCACTGCAACTAAGCATTATGTAGATAAATCTAAGTGTGAGGCCTTTTTCATTTTAGTAAGACATTATTGGAGGTTTTACCTCGAGCCGTTTACAAGTAATGCTTGTTTAAATTTGTTTGGGATTTGCCTCTCGAAATGACTCAACACTTTGTGTGGTCCCTCCTTCTGTCATTTCACGAGGCATGCATCTCTTTTATTGGTCCTCTAAGCTTTCCCCTTTACATGACATCCCAACCTTTCTTCCCTAAGAGACACATACCATCCATTCGTTTGAAAGCACTCAGACAATCTAGTTCCTGGAAAGCTCATCATCAAACTTCAACATTTGGCCCCACTCCCACTTTTCCTTTTGCCTTTTCATTTGATGATGAACCAATCCCTTTCCATGTCTACCCACTCCCAATCATCCCCACAATTTGCATCACACAAACTTCGTGTTCCTCCTGATATGACTCATCCATGCAGCTCAACACTCATATGAACTTTTATTGGAGTACACTTATACCCACTACATGTCATTTTGGAGCCTCGTTTGTTCCTTCCAAGGTATAACGGTGTGAGATGGCATAAGAAACCACATCACATGTCAACTCACCTTTTGGTTCAATAAAGTTATGCCATTTGTCATCCTTCAAATTTCATCACCCCGATGAGAATAATTAAAAAGCACACTTATGTGAAATTTTTGTATGTACCACCTTTTAATATGATTAACTCCTGCATGTTATATTTTAATGTGTCTTCTCATTTATTTTCGTTATAAAATGTTGTGGTTATATTTTCTCAGTAAAATCCTCTAATATTTATTTTTCTCTGTTATGGCTGATTAATATGGAATTCTCTGTAACAATTGATAGAATGGTGAAGCCTAAGGAAAATCCTCCGCAGTAACCAAGCAGGCCATTCAAAGAAATGATTGACAAAAGGTTTTCGAATACCTTTATTTTCTCTGACTCTTTGTGTCCAAGAGATTCCATTGTTTCTTCTTGGAATGTCATATATGATCTTCTTGAGGAATAATTTCCAACATAATATTTCAAACCTCTAATGGTGGTGAAAAAATATCATGGAGGCAACAAAAATTTAAAAAACACAAACATAGACATTTCCAAATCCTGCTTGAACAAAATTGTGACACATCCGAGGCTTCTTCCTTGCATGAATATGATTCGTTAGGTGGTAGAGAATGTTGATATCATAGAGAGTAAATTTATCACCTCGTGAGGAAAAATAATCGGTTCCTTCAAGGAAAAACATATTCAAGGCATGTATCATCTTCATGAGTTGTATCTAGTAAATAATTCTTAATTCGTTGAAAGCTTCATGAAAGAAAAATCCAAGGGTAAACAACAAAGGAATTCCTAAATTTATTAGAGAATGGAGAAGAAACCCAAATAAACACAAGAAAGAATTCTCTTGCCTATATTCCATTCAACATTTAGATCCTCCTTATTGCTATGTCACTTCGATTCTTTATCAGTTGTTCACTCGTCAAAATATCTCGCAATTAACTAGATATTGGGTCCCTCTAATTGATAGGGTTTCTGATGGATTTATAATTAATTGGGCCAAATTCTGTCTAATAATTTAGCCAAAGACATTCTTATTTACTGCTCTAACCAAACTGGCACTTATAACCCTCATTTTTACATGTATTCTTATGTGATGAATGTTAATTGTTTCTCATTAGAATTTCGATGTATGGGTTAGAAATAGAAACTTTCCGACCCTATTCCCATCCAAGTTTACCATAATATGTTATGGGAAGAAAACTATATTAATCATTTTTACCACATTTGTCACCTCATAATGATTCCCTTCTGATCAAATTATTTTCAGTTATAGACTTCCTAGAATATCCCAGGTGCCATGGATTGTTTATAGAGAATTGGGGGCTAGTTTTCCGAAAATATTTTTACTTACATTAGGTTTTTGGGAAGCAATGGTTGTCCACATTTTTTTCCGCTTTATGTTTTAGACAAGCTATGATGAAGAGAAATTTCTTATCATATTGTTCGAATTGGTATAACCCTGGAGTTAAAGAAAGCCTCCATTTCAGATATTTTTATTTACACTTCAAAATTATCAGCAAGCTGAGAAGGAATTCACACGTTTACATGAGTTGAAACTTGCCACCATTCCTACCAAGATCCTTCCAAAGTAGCTGAGAATATAGCCAATTATGCACATATTAAAATTTATATGCATGAAGCAAACCAATATGATAATTTGTTTTGTGGAGCTTCCTCTTATGTTTCGGTCTCCAATAAAGAAAATAAATTGTGCCTAGACAACTATCACCATTTTCTTTCCTTTAAAGACACTTGAAGGTATAATTTACCACCACATTTTCTCACGTTACCTAAAGGTGATGGTATAATAAATAAAGCTACCAGTTCTTTCACAAAGGTCACTCCTTAGGCTACCAATCCAATCAAATTTTGTCTACATATTCTAGAGAACAAATTTCTTCAGTGAATCATTTAGCTAAGAAATTTCCAAGGATTGGAAAAAATGTGTAGATATCACTTCTACCATTAGGGGAATTTTGAGGTCTAAAATGGGCCTCCTAAGACAAGTCTTCAAAAAAATTAACTTATAAGAACTAGTAGGATTCAAGATGATGATGTCGATCATGGGGGATGATTCACCATCTTTTAATTAAAAAGGTAAAAAGATTAAAAAATAATAAAATAATAAAACTATTTTTTCAACTCGTATTTTCAACTTATATCCCAAAGGTTTTACTCAAATTTCGAGTGGGACTACTCGTTGGATGCAAAATTTAATTCCTCATCCAAGGAGTACCCATGTTGCATACTTTTGATGGACCCTGCTATATGAAAAATGAGAAATACATAAAAAAATGAGATTACAATCATGTTTTTCATGTATTTCTCATCTTTCGTATAGAAGGACCCATCGAAAGTATGCAACATGGATAATCCTTGGATGTGGAATTAAATTTTGCATCCAACGAGTACTCCTGCTCAGATTTTGAGTAAAAAATTTGGAAGATAAGTTGAAAATATGAGTTGAAAAGCAGTTTTTCCTTTTTTCCCTCTAAAATTTGATGATGTAATCAAATCTTATTTTATTATTTCCACTATTATTTTAAAATTTCCTAATGAGACCCATTTTAAACCTCAAAATTCCCCTAATGCCCAGTTCAATCAGGAAAATAAGAAACATTTATTCAAACAGATACTTATGCCAATATTACGTATCAATCATTGGATTTTTCTCCTAACTCTTCAAGATCTATCTTGCACAATATGGTACCATTACTAAAAGACCTATCAACACTCAAATTGGCATGGAAATAATTCCAATATCTCCAAACACTATAGTTCAATTGAATTTTTAGGATATTCCACCCATAGAAGTCTTTTATAGTCCTCACCATAAAGTTGTTTTAAAGAAGGGGAAAAAGAAAATAAAGGTTGTTAATACAAAAAACTCAACAACGAGCATTGTTTTACAGTATTACTCATTAGAAATGGTTTGGAAAGATGCATCAATAGTTCCTCACAATGAAATTAAGGAATTAAGCCAGTATGAAGGAGGTTATGCCATTGCTAGTGTAGATAAAGCATCTCGAGAAAAATATTTTATCAAGGCAAAAGATGAAAGAATACAGCAATTAGAAAATAAATCTTCACAGTTTCAAGTATAGTTGCAGGAATAAATAACCATTGTTAAGGATTAGTTTCAGTCTCAAAATTAAGCAGAGAGATGATATGATAAATGAGTTGCATCAAAAGAAATCAATTTCTATCAATTTCCCTAGATCTACAGTTAGTGATAAGAATAAATACTACATAAATCCAAATCTATGCAGTTAAAGAAACTAAACAACAAATAATAAGCAATATTTTCTACATGCATCCAATGAACAAGACAAAAAATTTTAAAGTTTTTTTTGTATTATGACACCTCGGGAGGGTACATAGAAAGATGTTACTAGTCCCCCTCAATGGGATGGGTTCTTGTATGTCCTCAATGCTTCAGATCTAAAATCTCTCTCTCTTGATGGTGTAGAAAACCCAGACAAAAATGGAACTCAAAGGAAGCTCACAAGAAAAAAGTAGAAAAATATGACAATGATAGAGGATCAAACTCAGACCAAAAGTATAGATCATGAGTGATCTCTAGGCAAAAAAAGGTAGTCTATTTATAACAAATATTGAGTTAGTCTAGATATTGGTGCATAATTAAAATATTATTAACCAAATCTAGATCCAACTTTTATGGAATATTTTATTATTTTTGTTGGAGAGAAAAAGAATTTGAATTTGGTCAAATCCCTTTATTTGTAAATAGTAAATAAATAAATGATTTATTTATTATTTTAAGAACATGGTTGAGAAATAATTAAATAAATATGATTTATTCAATTATTTATAAATGATTTAGTCAAATTTAACAAGGAATATTATTTAAACAATGTTTTAAATAATTATTCCTAGAAAATAATAAGATAAACAGTGATTTATCTAATTAAATTTCCTATTTTGGGTTAAATATGACTATGAATATTAATTAAACTATTCTTTAATTAATTATCCCTTGAGGAAAATCAAACAAATAAGGATTTATTCAATTATTCCTCATGGGGTTTCCTGTTTAGACCATAAACAACTTAATAGATTATGGATTACTAAGTTATTTTTCATAGTGAAAGAAATTTTAATAGAGTAAAATTGGTCCTAGATGATGTACTTTGGTCCATCTAATAGTAACAGGTTAGATGACCAAAAATTGGTGTAACATTTTTCATGTTTTTTTGGGTTTTTTTTGCCTAGATTTCCCTTTTTTAGTTTATAGTTCTCGTTTCAAAGTTTACGTTGTTTAAATCATCAATGAAAATAATAATAAACTTGCCTTGATAGAACACACTGTTCATCAAGTACATAAAGATATATGGAGCATTATTCAAACCAAATGGACTTGCGACAAACTCATAATTCCTATACATCGTCTGGAAAGTTTTATTTTCGATGTCCTGTTCTTTAATGTGTACCTTTTGATATCTATATCTCAGATCAATCTTTCGAGAACAATGCTTCTCCCTTCAACTGTTCAAAAAAGTTTTTAACCCTCAACAATGGATACCTATTCTTGATGGTCACCTTGTTCAACTACTTTTAATCAATGCATAGCTTAAGAGTACCATCCTTCTTCTTCACAAATAATATTGGTGCTCCCCAAGGTGATACATTTGGCCTAACGTATCCCTTGTGAAGCATTTCCTTTAACTGCAAATTAAGCTTTATTAACTCTGAAATTCTCATCTTGTAAGGTGCCTTTCATGCTTGTGTTGCTCCTGGTACCAACTCAATAGAAAATTATACTTCCTTATGAGGTGGAAACTCTGAAATCTCTATGGGAAACACATCGTAAAACTATTGTAGAACTGGGTACCTAATCAAAATATTTTCATCCTCAACTTCCTTACTTTTGTAACTAGAAATATGTACTACAAATAACACACACCCTTTCCCATGACTACACTTCCTCTGCATAGTTTTTATCATTCTAACCGATGTTGTATTCTTCTTACCTTATAATATTCTATGCTCCCCATTTTCATCCAAGCACTTAATGAATTTTTCATAACGATCCACTTTAGTCCTATGAAGATATATCCAATCCATACCCAAGAGCATAATATACGATCCCAACAGTAATACATTCAAATGTGTTGATGTAGACATGCCATTCAACTCAAATGCACAAGCTCTTACCCAACGATGAACTATTTTCTTTGTACCTATAACCAACTACACTAACGAAGATTATGCATGCACTTATTTATTAAAGCCACACTTTTACACCAATTCAGGGCTAACATAATTATAATTAGATCTAGGGTCAATCAAAATAGAAAAAACTGGATCACAAAGCTTACTATCCATTTTAATGAAAGATGTTTGACGTTCTGCCTCCCTTTTATATGATTCTTCATAGGTACAAGGAATGCTCTGTCCAACACCTGCAACAGTTTGTGCCTCCTGTGCAATATGGATTTGAGGCCTACCACCCTGATACTATGGAAAATCTCCCTTGAGATGCTCCTTAACAAATATCAAACACTCCAACCATCTTGTACCATCACCTCTATTATGTTGTTGTGACCGATGTCCCTATCTAGTTGCATTTAGGTTCATATGTGGTGCCACATTCTCTTTATCTTCTAAATCCTGAGTGCTTATTCTTTTTTACTTTCATTTACCTTTTCATTTATATTTATATTTTTCTTTCCATCCTGGCTAAGATTCATTCTTATGCTTTGAATTTTCATAGCAATGCTTCAATTTCCCAATAACTTCCTCAAGTGACCAAGGCTCATCATACTCAATCCAATATTTAAATATTGATGCAAATCCACTAATAAATCTATGAACTTTAGCGTTATCATATTTAAGATACGGTACATAACTTAATAGCTCTAGGAACTTGGTCGTATAATCTTAATTTGTCATCGATCCCATGTTTAACTCATATAATTCTTTGGCCTTATTGTCGTAGTACCTTTCTGACAAGTAATTCTTCTTGAAAATCCTGTTGAACTCATGCCAACTCAAGTACTTTTTCTTGATGTCTCTGACCCACTTCACATCTTCCCATCAGATATATGCCTTACCCTTCACACTGAAGATAGATTTTCTGGCCTTCATATTATATGTGTAATTAGGCATCTCAAATAATTTTTTCATCCTAGGTATCCAAGCCTCAGTATATTCTATCTTATTCAAGTATCCATAAAAAGTAGGTGGATTTTGTTTCTTAAAATCTTCTGGAAAATATCCCCTATCACTCCTCTTGTAAGGATGATAGTGATTTTGATCATAGTTTTTGTTAGAACCAGAACTAGAATAGTGCCTATGTCCATCACCTCTCCTATCTAGGGTATCCAACCTTCTGTCATCTCTAACCGTGTTATATTTTTCTGACCTGTTCCCGCCATGAGATGTACTATCATATGCCCCATTATTTTTTTCGTCCTATCCATGGATGATCCAAATTTGTCCCTATCGCTGAAATTATGATAAAATATGAAGAATTACTACAATAACCACTGCTTGTTTCTCTTATGCATGCATGTTTTTGTCATTGTCTACCTTACAACTCCTTATTTCTGCCTTCAGGCTTCTCGTTGTGTTTTATAAGCCAGTAGGGTTCCAACCACACTGCTCATTTGATCCATAAAGATATTCTTGTGAACTATAATATACCATGTTTCTATTCATCTTGATTTCTTTCGCGCAAGTCATATTGGGTCACCTAAACCAAATCACAATAAACCAATGTACCTTAGCATAATTTGGGTGGGGAAATTCATCTGCAAGATCAACCAAATCAGCGTAATACATGTATAAACATAATCATAACAACATATAGATGTATAAAATATAAATATCATTCTAACTAGATTAATGCATGACCTCATGCATGACCACAACAACCAAAGCAATATTCAGTTGACAACACGTAAGCATAAACAAGATGTAACCAATCATACACTCATGGTGACACATTCCACGACAACACCATAACTTTCACATGGTGACGTCACTACAACCATGACCGACACCATGCATATGCAACAAGCACATGGAACACAAGGATGAGTAACACATGTGCAACCAGCATGAATGCATGACCAACATACACCACCCGTCTAGTCCAAGGGGTGAACCATGCTTTGATACCACTCTATAAAACCCTCTTTCCACATTTACCAAAGCTACCTAGTCCACTAGGGTAAACGTGTGACAAAATAATAATATGATCTGATTCAACCTCCTAGGTCACCTTAAGGAAGTGGATCCGACACCACACAACTACACAGACCTTCTGCACCTGCTACAGGATAGTCAGGAGCCACCCAAACCTTCTAGGTGGATAAATCCTGAGACTGTCTAACATTTTTGTGCATCAATCCCCTATTCAATCCCTTGATATGGGAAATAGTGTGATTGGAGCCCTCCATTCCCTCACACAACATGGGAATGCATGCGACTCGATAATTTTCTAGGTATTTTTGAGCCTGTGACCTCGATTTCTGTGCCACTTTTTTAGGCGTATGGCTTAGGTCACTTCCCAGAACTCCATGACACTTCCAAAACTAAAAGGTAATAGTGGAAATATAAATTAAATCAATAGAACAAGTACTTTTCTGGACCCCTACTAGCTATGACAAGAATTTTTTCCAACAAGTCCAAAATATGTAATATGCAGGTTTAAACAACATATATAAGAATAACAGTCTCATACTTATCTGAGATTTTCTAAGAAGAATTGTTACCTTACGAAATTAGTTACATTATCATATATTAGGTCATATATTCATTACTCATTCATTTACAAATCCAAACATGATGAGAGCTATACATCATCACTATCATAATACATGATTATAACCAACATAATACCAATAGAAATATCAACGAGAAATAACCTCATATTAATATATGCAAATGAAAACCAGATTCAAGACTTCCACAAACTGCCCAACCATGTATTAACTGAACCAAATATTCATTTTAGCCAAGTAGCCCCATGCCATATTCCAAGCATGAATATGGGACTTAAAACCAAACTCAACCAAGGCTTTGTGAGTATAAACAACTTCACCATCATCAATAGAACCAGGGTTTACCGCAATTCACACTGTATCACTAAGCCATAAACCATGTGATATGATTATGAATGTTATTTTTTCTATGCTAATTTAAACCTCAGAGACACAATTTACTTGCTGATCTTATGCTTGATGTAAATATGTTTCCTTGGTTGTTATGTGTGTCAAATAGGTAATTTAACTAAGCTTTTATGAGTGAATTCAAGAGCATACAGTATGAATTTAAAATTGTGAAAAAAATCAACATAAAGAATAGAAAAACATAACCATTGATCCATTAAAACTGAGTCTTGATGAAGGATTTCACCCCTCCTGGGCTACATCTCCATGGTCTAGATTCCATGGCTTGGGCTTATGTATTAGATAAATAGTGAAAATTTTGTTATTTACATGCCTCAAATGCTCCTGAAACATACTCCAATGAGTTCCGAATGTTGAAATATATCAGAAATGAGTATTCATTTACTCAATTTGGCCTTCAACTAATCTAGGAATGGTTGATCTAGGAATGGCCTTCCTTCCTTGTGGCCCTAGGCTTCAAAATTATTCAAAGTGACAAAAACCTCTGTAGAATTGCTTCACCACCTTTGAGACCTATTCTAATTTGTTCAGAGCATGCTAATATGCCAAGAATGACTCTTCCTAAGAAAAAAATGGTTGAAAATTGCTCAAGATATGGCATATTAAAATTTTCCCTAGATTCCTCCTCCAAATCCGGAGAGGACTCGAGTTAAGTCCGACAATTTGGTGATTCCTACCAAATTTGGTGGCGCCTGCTAAATCCTCCGCTATTTAAATGGAGTATTAATTAATGGATAAGCAGTCTTTAATGAAGGATTAGCACTCTAATCGTGCAGTTATCCAAAGCCCTCAGCCACGGTTCTAGTGGTTGGTATTATGGGAGTAGGGTTGGCCTGAGGGCTGGCCCTCTCCATTCCACCGTCGGATCAACAATTGCAATTAAAATATAGTTTTATGCCAGGATTTAACAAGTCTCTCCCGCAACATTGGTAATAAGTGGTAGTGGTTGGGTGGAGGTCACGGTTTCGACCCTAACCTCCACCCCCTCTACATATGTTTTGCACCATTATAAAAATATGCGCTCTCCAAACCTTTGAAACTTTGGCCATATTAAATTTCATATGTGTGCTCCACCATTTAAATGTGGACCACATAATATTTAACCTAAGGTTTAAATATATGCAGACTTTGCAATATGTAATATATGCCACCTGCTAATTGAATTCAGACTTTGGCTTATTAATATAATATATGCAAACTTATGGAATTATAATAATAAGGTTCAAAAATGAATAGTTCATATATATATATATATATATATATATATATATATATATATATATATATATATATATATATATATATATATATATATCCAATATTTAATAATAATAAAAAAATAATTCCAACACATAATAATTCATCATGAACCCAAATTCAACCTTGTAGGACAATGGGCAATTTCACCTTCTCAAACACAACTGGCGAATCCAGTTGTGACACTTGTCACAATTCCACTAGGAATAAACTGAATAATAGTTCCTGCATGTTGTCTGGGCTGCCATGTCATCAATCAGTCACTATTCTGCAATTTTTTTTCAAGTTTCACTGTTCTAAATGACAATCAACAGACTATAACTTCTTCATCCTAACTTGATTTTCGACGAAACAAGTTATGTTGGATTCGTGGCAATGGGATGGTCACTGTCATTTAGTTTCCAACCAGTTCTAAGAAATTTCATTTTTGAGCTAAATATTGAGCCTCTGATCATTCCTCCCCACTAGAAGCCTTTTGGACCCTAAAAGCTCTTGGATTATTGATCATGTGGATGAGGGTACTATTCCCTCACCCTTCCAATCTCTATCCACTGAAATTTTCTCAATTTCATCAACTGGAGATATTCGCAAAAAGTCAAAATTTTCCTTAATTCTTGCGACCTTCTGTTGCTGTCATTGACACCATCATACTGTAATTTTTTTGAATTTGCAGAGAAACAAGCTATTCTTGCGAAAACCATCTTGTTCCTACTTTGGTCATTAATCAAAGGAAACTTAAAAACTGTCTCACCTTGCACACTGTCACCATGGTGATTCTTAGTTGCTTTTTCTTTGTACTTGCGTCATTTCTTGACCAAGTATCTTTTCCATTTCCATGTACCTTTTGGAAATCCATTACAATAATTTTTGTAACCCATGCCTTATTTTCCAAGCTACTTTGTCGATTTATCTTTGACCTTTGCACTCTCTTGCACTGACATCTTGTTTCGAACAATGCTCAACACTGATGTTGACTGTTGCAAATGTGTCACATATTGTTCACCTTATTTCAAAGGCAACTTGTTAGAATCCTAAAACATCTCATTACAAGCATAAGCATCTTTTTGAAAATATGATTCAAAACATCTCTTTCTTTTATCATCAACAATGTCAAATTCTGACTTGCATTCACTATCCTCTTTGTTTCTCCTACATGTATAAGAGACAAAATTATCCTCTTATTATGTGCTCTAACTATGTACTCAATACCATATTTAAAAAAGTGATAGTTATTCTCATGGTGATGAAATACTGCTTTCCTATCATACATATAAGGACTTGTCAATACAATACCTGATATCTCGAGAGACACCACATCAAGTTCAACTTCATCAATAAAGTTTGAATTGATGGAAAATATTAGTATGCACTTCCTTGTAACTTGCAAGTTTTCATTCTTTCATATCCAAGACAAAGTATATGGTCTTGGATTTTTAATAGTTTGAAGGCCTAATTGCTTAAACAAGTCTTCAAAAATCAAGTTAGCTTGTGACCCACTATCAAAAAGTGTATCAATCTTGATATGTTTAGATACAAGTATAATATGGAAAAGTTCTATTCTTGTATCTTCATCATGAGTAACATTTGAACAATTTGAAGAACTAGTGATTGCAATATGTTTACCTTTCAGTCCCATGGATGTAATCTTTCTCTCATCTCCTGAATCTGACTCTAAGTCATGTTCCACTATAGCAAAAAATTTCCCCTTTTCTTTGGCTTTCAATTTGTTTGGCTTTAACTCTGGATGAAGTTGCCAAAAATGGTCTTCATCATGGCCATTCTTTGAACAATTTTTTCATGTGAGTTTTTTCTTCTCTCTTTTTGCAGAACTATTTATTTTTCCTCTTCCATAAAACTTTCCCTTTCCTTTACCCTCACTTTCATTTTTCTCATCTATGTTTTTTTCCCTCTTTCCTCTAAGTGTATGGCTTAGACACAAACTTCATCTATTTTTGTGCGATTAAAAATGAGAATAGTCTGCCTAAGGTAATTTTTCAAACCCCCAACATAATTTAACAAAGTTTTTTGAGAATATAAATTAATACTTAAAATAAGAGCTCTTCTCCTAAACTCATGGGTATAGCCTTTCACACTTTTCCCTTTCAACTATAAAATATTTTTCCAATCCATATTTTCTTTTGCATGTAAGTTAAGTGTTGGAGAGGTAAATCCCCTCTGCAGATAGAGGTGATCCCTAGTAGCCTAGATCGGGTCTAGCAACAACCGAGTCACGCTAAGACGCATGTTCCTAGTTATAAAAGACCAAGATGCAACAAGAGTCCTACCTTAAGTCCCACGCTGTTGTTTCTTTCAGGAAAGATGGCACTTCCATCCTTCACTTTGGAAGATCACAATTCTCCCACCTAGCACGTTCGAACACCTACACATACACGAAGAAACCACACACAACGTAAAACCTAATACATGCAACCATATATCAGTCAGAGAAGATATAATTCATAACATAAGACATGAACATATGAATGGAACCATAATTGAAGTCGTTTATTATTAATCACAATGAAAGAAATATGCAACCTGAACTCTAACACTGGATCTTCCTTCGGTGGGTCGACAACAGAGCACGTCTCGATGAAGCTCATTGGGAATGGGAAAAATCTCTCTGTCTTCGGCTATCTGACGATAGTATCCTTACTACTGATTCAACTCTATTCAGGCTAGCTTGCAAAGGGAAAATGGCAAGCTTATATAGTTGATGGAATGGGAGTTGGGATCCCTACAATGGTGGGTTTGGCTCTATCCTCAAGAAAGCTTCCATGATAGGTGGAAAACCTCTTCCCCTACATGGAGATCTGGAGCCAAACCTCCCAACTCATTTTACAAACTCGTTCAGGAGTTGGTTGGAATCAAAATTCCGCCATTTATTTTTAAAAAGCAATCCTTATTAAGCCCGGTGTGAGTAATACACTGGGAAAGAGTGCCAGTTAGTGCGCTCTCTTTGGTGGATTTCCCCCATTGGCGCGAGGGCTAAACTGGTTGGTTGCACCAAGGACAAAAGGTCTATTTTTAGGGTTTTTTACAAGAAACTGTCTTCAGAGGAATGATGGTCCTTGTCAAGGGGGATGGCATGAAAGTGGTTTCAGGTCATGTCACTACTCACATGTCACAGAAAAGGCCCTCCAATGTGTGGGATGGGGATTGCAGGGATGGTGAAAAATTACTGTGTAATATATGCCCCCTAAATCATGAGGCCCGAGAGAGAGAGAGGGGTGAGATGCTTTATGAGAACGTGTCCAAATGAATACACTGCCGTCGAAAAACCTGCGTAGACAAGTACAAATGATATCTCAAATACATGATGTGTGGTATGGGCGCAACCATCCATAATAGAGTATACAATAATCAAGATCAAAGGTATGGACGTAGCCATCCAGAAAGGATCATCAAGTAGACTCAGGTATGGTCGCAACCATCCAGTCAATGAGTCATGTAACCAATCATGATAATCCACAAAATCCGCAGCTTGGATTCCAACAGACAAAATCCAGGGTCTTGCGCTCCATCTTGAACCGAACAGAGTACAAGTTCTAGCATGTGAACGAGTGAGCTGAATTCGAACATTCAAGAACATCGTCTGATTACCAGCCAATGATGAAATCTGTTAACAGATGCGAGAGGAACCACCAATAATGACAATGGCCCTCAAGGTACTATAGGTACAATCCACAGAATGTGAACAGTGAGCTGGCGTCAAATACCCGCAAAATCATCTGATCGAAGGTCAATGATGAAAACCTTGTGTGAAATGCAAAGAACCTGCCATTGAGGCATGCAGGCTCCAAGGTATCGGAAGGGAGTCTCTAGATTAGCTTCCTGGATAATGAGATGAAGTCAACAGGAAGTAACCTTGATCGAAGGTGGGCCATAGTGTTTCCCACATCATCGATGCGAGACAGAGGAATATAATGTTTGTGAATCAGGATCAGATGAGAATCAGAGGAGGGTTGAAACTGCAGAGGTCAACTTCTCTTGAACATATCGGCTGCACGACAGTGGATTTGGAAGTATTTGACATCAAAAGATCAGAGGTCATGATGATGAGGCAGAGAGAAAATGAGAGGTCAAAAGGGATTACCCAAACCCATGGAGGCAAGAAGAGAACGAGATGATATGTCCTCAACTCGACACGAATGCAGATAAGTGCCATGTTCAAGAGCAACATACTGCCGAAATGACGATGATACTGGTTCCATTTTCCCCACCATTTCTGGCAAGTACCCCAATTATTTTTGAAAAAAAGCTTGAAGGGGATAGCATATGCTTGTGATATAAGTTCGTCCTTCGGAAAAATCCATCCTAGTACATTTAACGAGCCCTAGGAAGGAGAAACTCGAATATCGTCATTACGACAGAATCCGATGTCATCAGGTTTTAACGAGTCTGAAAAAGGAAGAACTCGACGTCTTTTCATGTTTAGAGAGTTCGAAAAGACAACGGAAAAGTAAACTCCAACAGTCCCTTTTTGTAGATAGTTCCTCAGATCCGAAAAGGTAGAAAATTCTATCTGAGAAAGCGTCCTAGTCACGATAGGCTAGGGTATTCCTTTTTCGTAAATAATCTATCCCATCCCGAAAAAGGGGTAAACGTATACTGGGTAGATGTCGTTTCTCAACCAATTTAATGGGATCAAAATGAAAAGTGACTCGGCAATATTTTCATGTTTAGAGAGTCAGAAAAGAGCTGAAAGATGACTCCAAAATGACTTTCTCATGTTTTTACCGAGTCCAAAAAAGTATAAAATACAACTCGTATCGTCATCCAAGCTGCGTGAAAATATGTTGCTGCACATAAAAGCGAGCGTAAAATCCATTTTTCGACAAAATATAATAAAATATTGGAAAAATGACTTCAAAACCTAATTTTGACTTTGAAAAGTTATAAATATGCCAAAAATAGTAAAAACATATTCAATTTTACTTTTTACCTCTTGTGAGACCAACAGTGAGCTTTTGCTGTGCAAACTTGCAGTGGTGATTGTGGTCAATCCAGTACGTCATTCCAGTTCTCGCTCGTTCCAAGTAAGAGGCACTCTCCATAGCTTTGTTTTGATTCCTTTTTTTTTATAGATTTCCATTTTGTTTTTGGATCCCTAAGGGTACCTTTGCAAAATTAGGGCTCGGCCAATTGGTGCGGGTATTAGGCACGAACCCGTGCCAATTGGCTCCTTTTTTCAAAGGGGTCACGCTGGTTGGCGTGACTGTTAGCAAAACAATCGTGCCAATGGCGCAACTCAAATTTCTGCTTGAATTTATCAAAATGTGAGCCAATCAGATGAATTTCTGAGTGTTCCAGAGATCTAATGAGGTGTTTATGATGATGTTGGTGCAGATACACGGTCATAATGGTGATCGAGTGGAAGGAAATGGAGCATGGTGAAGAAGATGAAATGGCCATGCAGAATGAAGCATGCATGAATTCTCTCTGAAACTGTGGTCTAAAAAAGTTCTTCCTAACACCATGTTTGAGAGCACAACCTGAGCTACAACAATATTTGATCAACATTTGGGACGAGAACGAAGAAAAATTCAGGCTTTGAGACCAAGTGTTGGAGCTTGAAGTATCTGACATCTATTTCATAACTGGATTGTCCCATAGAGGTCTAGCTCCAATCTTGATAGGTACTAGGACACCTGGTGAGAAAATGGAAATGGTGATGGCAAGAGTGTGCCCAGGGGCACGGACAGGATTAGGCAGTGGGAAGGTCGATATCCACACGGTCCCCGATCTAGCACTCTGAGTAGTGCTCCACACCATTACGCGGGCTGCGAGGTCATATTCACCGCATGAAGCAACTAAAGCACAACTCCTACTAGCATATGAATGCATGAACATGACACTTTTTTATTGGGCCACTTCCATAAAAATGAACATCAAAGGACAGCTGACGAAGTGCAAGAAGGCCAAACTGAAATAGTTTGGGTACGGATCTATCCTGGTATCATTCATCCTTAAACGACTACCAATTTTCTAGGTCCAGGGGGCGATAGTCACCGAGCCATCATTGAGGGAGCCAAGGATGGCTCGATGGGCAACACTCATGCCCAGATCAGGAGGGGGTCAACAAATTTCATGCAGGCCTGAGTTTTTTGTATGGCTACGGCGACAGCTGATTGTCGTTGAGGACTGGCCCTATGCCGGTACCGACTTCACGTGAGACCCAGATCTTCCACTCCTGAAGGGGGATGACTGGGATGAGGAGCTGGGTAAGACTCTTTGATTTTTATGTATTTATGATTTTTTTTGTGATACATGCCTATTCTAACAAAAAATCCTATATGTATGCAGACATTGTCCTAGAGAGGCCCGCCGGGATGTCGCCAAACACACAGAGGAGCCCTCTCACACACAATCCTCAAGCTGAGGGTGGCGAGGGAAGTGAGCTAGTCCAGAACCTGAAGGGTATCGCCCGGGGGATCTCGGATTACACCCGCCTAGCAGACGTCCTAATGGCTTACCAGAGGAACACTGTGGGAGTGCCTAGTCGCCTCCATCGATTACTGAGGCGATTGGTGCTCGCAGTGACATGCTACCATGAGCACCACGCTGATTAGTCATCTAGTGCTTTTATATGCATATTTTTGAGAGACATGTTGTCTCCAGCTATTATTAATATATATATATTTCTGGATGGATCTTTTTACATATGATGATGTTTTTTCAAGTTGCGTAAATGTCTATCTAAAACCATATTAGCTACCGCATCTGTTAATGCATTCATGTGTCTGGGTATATATTGATATGTAATGTAATCAAAATTTCTTTCCAGTAAATGAATACGTAGATATAGCCGTAAAATGGATGGGTTTCTAACTAAATAATGACCATTAAGTTGCAATACTACAAGCTGTGAGTCTAGATATACAAGTAATGCACGAATACCGAGGTTAACAGCCTCATTTAATAATTCCAAAATGGCACTATACTCTGTGACATTATTTGTGGTAGGCCGTAGACAAACACTTTGAAAATTGACCAACTCACCAGCAGGATCGTAGATTACCCAGGCTGCCAAGGACAGATTCCTGGTACTGCTGGAGGCACCTTCCGCGAAACCGATAAAAGGAGTAATAGACATTTGTACAATCAGGAATACCTAATCAGCAGAAAGACGCTTACAAAGCACACCACACCACACATGCACAAAAAATGAAATCACTCACTTATGTACACACACACCACACAAGAAAGCTCAAGCGTATTACTTTTTGATGTACAACCCATTTCCAGGTTGTGCCAGAGGAACACCTTCATAGTTGATAAGCTCATAAACCCCATTTTTTAATACTCGTTTAACGATATAGGGCCCATGCCACATGGGCTGGAATTTTCCCGCTCCAAGTTTATCATGTGCTTGGTCATATAGGAGGACAAGGTCCCCTTCAATGAAAGAACATGGAGAAACCGATTGATCGAAGTGGGTTTTGACCCGCTTTCTCTATGCCTCAATAACCAAGGTAGCCAAGCGGTGGGTTTCATCCAGTCATTCCAAATACAAGAGACGTTCTTCCTCTGAAGAAGTGTCGGGCAATAGTTCCATAGCCAACTTCAAAGAAGGAATTTCACATTCAACCGGGATAGTCACTTCCAGACCATACACAAATTGGAAAGGTGTGAATTCGGTCGCACTCTTTACTAACGTTCGATAAGCCTAGAGAGCTGAGAACAATTGGAGATGCCAATTGGATTTGTGGATACCAATCGTTCGTTGAAGCATCGTGACCAATACCTTGTTCACGGCCTCAACCTGGCCATTCGCCTGTGGGTAGTATGGCGTTGATCTATCATGGCGTAAGCCCAAATTTGATCTTAGCTCAGCCATCATGTAATCCCATAAATGAGTGCCATGATCAGTGACAATGGCATGAGGGAATCCGAAACGCATAATAACATGGTTGAAAATAAATTGGGCAGCTCTCTTACCGTCGGTAGCTAATGTAGGCATCGCTTCAGCCCACTTAGTGAAGTAGTCCACAACAACGATTATATAAGCATGCCCCCCGGCCGAGTGAGGGTTACATGTCATAAAATATATGACCCATTTAGCAAAAGGGCCTATGGTAATGACAGGATGCAAGGGTAGCGGTGGCGCATGCATCTTGCATTGAAAGACCTAGCACGCGTGGCATTTTCAAACTGCAACAATACAATCTTTGAATATAGACGACCAGAAGTAACCCGCATGCAAAATCTTCTGGGCGGTGGCATATCCAGACATATGATCACCACAGGTGCCACTATAACATTCATTCAGGACTCTCTCAGCCTCTTCCAGGGTCAAGCACCGGCGGAGCACAGAATAAACTCCGACACGATACAAGGTATCTCCTACAATGCGGTATGTTTGAGATTGATGCCGAATCCGTCATCGAGTATCTTTTGTCAATTCAGACCGGAACATGGATGTTTGAAGATACACGATAATGTCACTGTACCATGGATCATAAGTGCTGATAAGAAAGAGTGTTTCATCTAGGATATGATCCTCAGATTAGGATGGAACAGATTCTGTCGGGAGAGAGCAAATAAGATCAGCAAAAACCAATGATTTCATCGACTTAGCAGTGGTGAACTCTAAATCGAACTCCTAAAGGATTACAATCCATTTGGAGTACTTGCCCCCCAGCAATTGTTGAGACAAGATGTATGTCATGGGGTTGCAGTCAGAAACCAAGGTTACCGTACGCAAGAGGATGTAATGGCGGAATCGCTAAACAGCCTGGACCACAGCAAGCACTAACTTCTCGACGTGGGCATAGCGTGTTTCCATGTTGAGAAGATTCTGAGATAGATATTAAACTACGTTTTCATTTCCATTGTTGTCATCCTGTACTAGAACCATAGCTATCGTGCTAAACGCAATAGCCAAATAAAGGGTAAAATTGCGATGGTAGTTGGGAGGACGTATCAACGAAGCGTTAACGAGCAATGTTTTAAGCTTATCAAAATATCACTGGGAAATCTCATCCCAATGAAAGGGAACATCCTATTTCAAAAGTCGCGTAAAACCCTTGGCCACTTCCGCATAGTTCGGAATAAAGCGCCGTAAGAAGTTGGCTTTCCCCTGCAGACACTACAATTGATGTAACGAGGATGGGGATGGGAGGTTAATGATGGCCTCTAGACAATTAGACATTGCCCCCAGGCTTGGCATGAATGAGGAACGATAATTTCCATCGCTCCACGAAAGATCTTCAAGAGACATCGTTTCAACAATAGCTTCATCAGAAGGGAAGACTTCTCTTAAAGGGTCAGGCGAATCTGCATCGTTTAGCCAAGGGGATTGAGAATATATATCTAAATCCATGCTGGAAGGAGCATGTTTAGGAGGAGGAGGATCAGATGCAGCGACGATTTTGCAATAATTAATCTCAACTGGAGTTAAAGGCATCGATTCTCTGAAAGATGTCACCTGTTCAAGAGAAGGGATGATCCAAGGGTCATCTGACCTAGAGATCATGTTAACTTGAATGGTGTGCGGTGGTGGTGCAGGAAAAATACCCATGACGACGAGGTCCTTGAAAAGACCGGGTCCTACACTGTCGGGGGGAATGGGGATTTGATCTACATAAGGTATGTTGTTCTCAGAGGATGAGGTGAAGAAAGACAACTGGTCCACAGTGATAATTTTTCCCTCATGAGGGAACTTCAAAAGCCGAAAGACGTTGGATGGCACACATAGCATGGCGTGAGTCCAACTGCGACCCAGAAGAAGATTGTAGTTTAGCTTGGCTTAAACCACTTATACTTCTACGTTGACAGTCTTACCCTGTAATGTGATCGGAAAACTCTCAAGAACACCCAGGGGTTTTGATTCCCGAAAATCAAATGCCTCTATGGAATTGGGAGATGATGTAAGAGTTGGAGAGCCAATGGCCTTCCAGCAGGTGGATGACATAACACAGGTGGAAGCACCTTCATCCACAATGACTCTGTGGATGTTGAGGCCGTTGTTATAGACTTGGATAATAAGAGCGATTTGATGTGGAAGTCGGGGGACAAAATTTTCTAGGTCGAAGGTCAGAAGACTGGAATTGGTAGGATCAATTCCACCGATTGTGGACAACAGATCTTTCCGTTGCGATGGGAAACTTTGAAGCACTTCCAACGTGGACATTGCAAAAGGCACCTGTGCCAAATCCTCAACAATGTTCTAGTGCTGAGCGGCACGGGCGTTTGGGTTATAGGAAGATTTTCATAGAACACCTTTAGAAGGTGGCCTCACAACAGGTTCAAAGCTGGGCTTCTCAATTTATAAAGGACCAGAGACAGGTGGGGGAGGCGGGCCATCAACAACTTCCTTCCCAGCTACCTAACATGATCTAGCATAATCCTTCGAATGCGTAGCAATTGAGATAGGTGCAGCACCATTCATCATAAAGACTTGGGACCCAAATGGTGTAGATGGTGAAGGTTGCTCAAAAATCTGGGTCTGCTGAGATGGGAATGGTTCTTTGAGAACTGTCGAAGTCCCTTTGGAGCCTTTCAGAAGTTGAGTAACTTCATATCGTCGAGGAAAATCTTTGGTAATATGGTATCCTTCACAGATAAGGTAGAGGTACTTCAGTTTACGTTGGGAACCATTTTCAGCACGAGGTTTGGAGGATTCCAGTTTTAGGGCATCAGGTTTGGATTTTCCTTTGCCCTTCTTCTTTCCTTTGGAGGCATTTTCTGTAGGATTAGCTTGAACGACATTGACTTCCGTAGTTTTACCAGAATCCAGAGAGGTAGGAAGAGCAGAATTATTGGAAGAATTAGACTTCTGCTTCCCATTAGAGGACTTCTGAGAAGTATGAGAAACGAAACCAATAACATCGTCCACCGATGGGGTAGCTGGTGCTTTAGAGGTCCCTAGCCGTGGGGCATCAGTCAAGATATCATAAAGCGTGCCAGACTGAGAGTACACTAGATCAAGGTACTGGGCACGTGGGATGGCTTGTTCTTTGGTCACACATGCCCCCATAGCAATAGCTTGAGTGATCTTGCTAACGAAGGAGGTAGTGAACCAATGAGTTAGTAGTTGATCAAGTATATCAAACTTGATCAGTCTATGACGACGTTGCCACTCATGAATATGGTCAGATATGTGGGTGGCTTTATCCTACTTGAGAGAAGTCAGGAGATGTGTCCCAGCTTCGTAATGAACTGGTAACTAAAAATGTGTCAGAAAAGCCATAGCTAACATATTGAAGTCTTGAAAGATATTGCAGGGTAATTTTATATACCACTTAGCAGTAGCACCGGTAAGAGTGTGATGGAAAAGACGTAGACAAATTAAATCATCGACCCAACAGTTTGAAGACCACCACAGATGGTAGGTCATGACATGAGCTTAGGGGTCCTCTTCACCTTTAGCTTCAAATTTAGGATAGTCACCAGGCACCTTGGTTGGAACCGGAAGCTAATAAGGATTGTGAAGAATCATATCATTGGTCAATTTAGAAACATCCGACAATTCCAACGTAGCAAGGAAACATAACTAAGGATTGAAAAGCATACCAGGCCCTCGATAAGGACCTGTACCTATACTCCACCCTGGTTGAACATAACTTTGCCCCCATTGGCTCTGTCTTGGGGGATTATGACCATACGGGGTGCAAGCGGTATAGTTGGATTGATATGGTTGCTGATAACTAGTGTACAGGGGTTGATAACCGGGGTATGGACCCTGATTATATGTCGGTCCCGTTTGAGAAGTATATGGATTTGACTGCTGAGTATAGGTATAGCCCAGATTTTGAAGATAATAATTAGAACCTTGGGGCATGTTGTAAACCAGTTGAGATTGACCTTGGAGGTAATAACTACCTTGGGGTTGAGCAGGCTGTTGGTAAGTGGTGCCCTGCTGAGCCTGATGAGTTAGGCGCACAGGCAGATTCGGCTATGGCATAGAGTAAATCAGCTGTTGAGAAGGGTTGACAGGATGTGTAGGTTGGCCTGGTTGAATAGGTTGACCTGGCTGAACGGGCTGCCCTGGATGAACAAGTTGACCTAGCTAAATAGGTTGACCTGGCTAAAGAGGGACACTAGGCTACCCCAGATGAGCCAGTTGACCTGGTGGTGGGATAGGGCTAGGTTGTGCCAGATAACCAATTTGACCTATCACAGGACCATAAGAGGGCCCTGGCTGTGCAACATTCGAACCAATAGGAAACTGAGGTTTCAAAGGTTGCACCATAGGTTGAGAGAGTTGGATTTGCCCCCCGGGACCATACAACGGTCCCGATTGATACCTCGGTTGACCTGTAGGTCCTAGAGGTTTCCCTAGTTGGACCACAGGATGAGGTTGTACAGGTTGACCTTGAGGGTTATAGGACTATCCTTGCGGACCGTAAACAACCCCTGCTGGCCCAAAGGTTGGCCCTGTAAGGGTTGTCCTTGCGGGTCCTAGAGATAGCCAGGCTAGCTCAAAGGTTGGCCTTGGAAGGGTTGTCCTTGCGGGTTGGAAGGTTTCCCAGCCTAGGTAGACAGAAAACCTTGAACATACTGATAAGCCTCTGGATCAGGAAAATGTAGAAGGTTTCCTTGCTCATCATACTGATATGGAAAAATGTAAACGGGTGTACCATGTTGTGCATAATAGGAAAAATAAGGACAGTTGGGATCTTGGGAGGACTAACCAACCTCGGAGTTCGATTGTTGTA
This sequence comes from Pinus albicaulis, assembly GCA_034641835.2. Classification (NCBI taxonomy): domain Eukaryota; kingdom Viridiplantae; phylum Streptophyta; class Pinopsida; order Pinales; family Pinaceae; genus Pinus; species Pinus albicaulis. The sequence goes on along the minus strand of CM076569.1, from coordinate 345,694,349 downwards.
GAGACAACTGATACTCCTCAGGAGAGATATTCTCTGGAACAGTAGATTCTATGTAGACATCTTCACGAAGTGAAGTGGTCCTGACGGACTGAGTAGTAAGAGCGGGTGTAGATGCAACTACACAGATAGTAGGCATAACAGGTACTAATGTGACCTGAGGAGATGACGTGAGGGGTGTCCTTGGGGACATCCCTAAAGAAGGAATAACTAGCCTCGTAGACGGAGTTGATACTCCCATAAAGGTGACAGTGGCTAGAATCTGACTTAAAGATCTACACCCCGCTAGAAGCGAAGGACCAGGAGAAGACATGACAAATAATTCGGGGTTGTTTTCTGGGAACAACTGGTAATCTTCACCAGATGTACAGATTTCCTCACTAGGAGAAGGAGTGGATGAATCCATATCTGACCCTGCCACTAGATTTTCTAAAAGACAGCGAGGACTAGGAGGAATAACAACAGTTAAAAAAGGCGAACCCAATGTAAGAGGAGGGAAATATTCGCCTACTCCAAATCCAAACCAAGCATTGGATAAGGGCCAATTGAACTCAATTGTACCTCCAAAGGGAAGCTTATATAGAACTGGTCCCCCGTCGGGAAACTCGGAGACAATGGGCTGCTAAGGTTCAGTAGAGGATTGAGAAACCTATGATGAACTGTCTGTGTGAGGACTACTAGTAAACGAAACTGAGGGTTCTGCCACTGTGACAATAACAAAAAGAGGAAGAGATCAAACAAAAGAACACGGGCAAAAAGCCAAGGCACACAATCAAACGACCAACAAGCAAACTCTGAGAGGGCGTGTAATTGCAGGTGATTTATTTTACCACATTGAAACTTAGAAACTTTATTGTTTCATGTTTTAAGAGTCGAGAAATAGATGAAAGGTGACTCCATCTCTTTCAATTTGGAAAAAAGCGTGAAAGGACAAGCGCTGGATGATCCTTTCAAATTTAATGAGTCAGAAAAGATCAAAATGACTACTCTTGAAATCTAGGAAAAAGGGTGTACCAGATATCCGTGAACTACAATATACACCTTGGTTTCAAAATGAAAGAGAAATCAACCAAGGACTTGACGTATGTGCAGGCAATCTCCCCGAATGCTGTGTCTGGTGTATCACGGGTATAAGGTGGCAGAATCGGCTTCCTACGGATAAAGGATAGCAACCTAGTGGGGTCTCCCTTTATATACGCGATGGTACGGGGAGCACAAGTATGTACTAGTGCTGTCTAAAGCCAAGAGGCAAATGACAGCTACTAGTTTTAATGACGCCGGAACACGTCACTAGCCTAGACCTCTAAATATTCCGTTAATGTTTCAATGCTACCTTAAGGTAAATTGAATAAATTTAAGAGTTAATATTCAATAATGTTTCAATTTTCAGGCCCTACCGAATGTTATGTCTCAAGAATCCTCTTAATGCACACTACATGCCACAATGTATCACTTTGTTCGATGAATAGCTAACTACGGGAAGGTTGAGAGCTTTCACAAAATAAAAAAATGATCCAAAAACAACCACTAGTGTCTCTAATGCATGCTAATGAAACTAAAAGCTTTTCCTTCAGAGTTATATAACACTAATAACGAGGAAATTTTTTCAATTTTCACTAACTAATCAGAAGCAAAGAGATTTGTTTTTGTATTTTCAATGTTTTAAGAGAAAAATGCACTAAACAAAATGAAAACTAATGGAGAGATCAATTTGAGAAATGATAGCAGAAGATTAGAGACAAGCAAGTTCACTCAACACAAAACACACAATCAGACCTCAAACTGATGGAGAAATCCCTCAAATCAAAGAGGAATCCCAAAGACTCATAAGAACCATGTAATCTAGGCTCGAAACGAGACAAAGCGAAACTCGAATGAGAAAGAGAAATATCACTCAAATAACACGATGAAACAATGAAAAACCACCAAACGTATGCAAAGAAGCAACAATGAAATTGACCGATCAAACGAAAACAAAAAACTCCCACGGGAGGCTCAGCACACTATAACGCCTAGATGACCTAGGGCTAGAATGTAAAACCGATAGTAGAGGGCAAAAAATAAGAGGATAGAGGTCACACACAGTCAACCAAGGCTTCAAGACACTCAGGCAGTCGAAAAAATGACACCAAAACCAAAAATCAAGCTCAGAAGGCTCAGAAACAAGCAAACCGTAGCACCACACAGGATTGGCGTGACTGTATGGCTGCAAATAGCACCAGAATAGGATTGGTGTGGGGGCTAAACTAGCAACTAGCGCCAGTTGGCACGACTGTCAGGGAAAAAACCATGCCAGTCGAGTTTACTAATGTCAAAAATAAAAAAGGGCAAAAATGGAGTAGATCACGTATGGTGAGGCTAAACAGATGTTTAACACTAGAAAAAGGTGAACCATAAGAGCTGATCAAGTAGAAAAAGACCAAAATCAACCAAAAAGTCAAGACAAACTCCAATCAATGTCTCCCCAGTGGAGTCACCAATTTTTTGGAGAGGTAAATCCCCTCTGCGGACAGAGGCGACCCCTACTAGCCCATATCGGGTCTAACAACAACCGAGTCATGCTAAGACCCAAGTTCCTAGTTACAAAAGACCAAGATGCGATAAGAGGCCTACCTTAAGTCCCACGCTACTGTTGCTTGCAGGAAGGATGGCGTTTTCGTCCTTTGCTTTGGAAAATCACAATTCTCCCGCCTAGCACGTTCAAACACCTACACGTACATGAAGAAACCACACACAATGTAAAACCTAATACATGCAACCATATATCAGTCAAAGAAGATATAATTCATAACATAAGACATGAACATATGAATGTAACCATAATCGAAGTCGTTTATTATTAATCACAACGAAAGAAATATACAACCTGAGCTTTGACGTTCGATCTTCCTTCGACAGGTCGACAGTGGAGGACGTCTCGATGAAGCTCGTCGGGAATGGGACAAATCTCTCTGTCTTCAGCTGTCTGATGATAGGCTCCTTACTACTAATTCAACTCTATTCAGGCTAGCTTGCAAAGGGAAAATGACAAGCTTATATAGTTGGTGGAAGGGGATTTGGGATCCCTACAATGGTGGGATTGGTCCTATCCTCAAGGAAGCTTCCATGATAGGTGGAAAACCACTTCCCCTACATGGAGATCCGGAGCCAAACCTCCCAACTCATTTTAGAGACTCGTTCAGGAGTTGGTTGGAATCAAAATTCCGCCATTTATTTTTAAAAAACAATCCTTATTAAGCTTGGCGTGAGTAATCCACTGGGACAGAGGACCAGTTGGCGCACCCTCTTTGGTGGATTTCCCCCATTTGCACGAGGGCTGAACTGGCTAGTCGCGCTAAGGCCAAAAGGTCTATTTTTAGGGTTTTTTACAGGAAACTGTCTTCAGAGGAATGATGGTCCTTGTCAAGGAGGATGGCATGAAAGTGGTTTCAGGTCGTGTCACTGCTCACGGGTCACGAAAAAGGCCCTCCAATGTGCGGGACGAGGATTGCAGGGATAGTGAAAAATTACTGTGTAACACTAAGGGATATAATTTCATTTTAATGGAAGAAATGAAACTTTACCAATACATAGAAATCTTACTATAGTTTTGTATCTCTTCTTGAGTCCTTGCTTCCCCCCATAAAAGTGCAGGTCCTTCCATCCTCAAAGAAGCCAATTGAATATTTATGTTGTCTTCATTAAGGTTCTGAATCCTATAGTACACCTCCAACTGATATATCCAACTATCCAATATTTCTGCATTTACCTCATCATTATACATTGGAAGCTCAAATTTGACATCTAGTTTGAGTAAGGGTGTCTTTCCTTTTGAGGCTTTTGAGTGTGTGTGTGTGGTTTTTGTGGTGGAAGTGGAACATGACTTTGATGGATATCACGAGGATGATTAATATGGTGGAGACGAAGGTGGCTTTCCTCCACTACCCTTTGAACTCTTCTCTTCATCCTTCTTACCATTTGAAGTTCCTTCTCCATGTGGAGGCTTAGAACCTTCTCTTGTCATTCCAACAGTGAATGCATCAAACATAATTTTAACCATCCTCTTTATTTCATTGAAGTCTCTCTTGAAATATTCCTCTTTTAAATTTCCTTGAGTCTCTCCAACACTTGACATGATTTCTATGGATTCAATCTCAGCTTCTGATGCTTGTACCTCTACAATCCACTTAGCTTATTGTGCAATTTGTACTTCCTCAATCTCAAGTTTTGGAGATAAAACTTGAGGTGCTTCAAGTGCAGCTATGAGTGGAACTTTGGGTGGATATGGTGCTATTGTATCTCTTCTTATTTGGGTCCTAACTTCGGGACTTGCAACCAATAATTTCCCTTCACCTTTATGCAACTTTAACCTTGTCAGCATCACAAATTTACAACAATTAAAATTGCACAAAACTCAAGAAACTATCAAGAAAATAACCTTACCTTTCAACCTAGCTATGATACCAACTTGATATACTTATGAATGCTAGTTTTGTTGTGCTAATTTCAACCTCAGATATAAAATTTACTTCTTGATCTTATGCTTGATTTATATATATTTCCTTGGTTGTTATGTGTGTCAAACAGGTAATTTAACTAAGTTTTTATGAGTGAATTCAAGAGAATAAAGTATGAATTTAAAATGTTGAACAAAACAACATAAAGAAAAACATACCATCACAATTGGTCCATTAAAACAATTTTTTTATGAAGGAGTTCACCCCTCCTAGGCTACATCTCCTTGGTCCAGCTTCCATGGATTGGGCATCTGTATTATCTCAATAGTGAAAAAATTGTTGTTTACATGCATCCAATGCTCTAGAAACATACTCCAATGAGTTTAGAATGTCGAAATATATAATAAATTACTATTCATTTACTCAATTTGGCCTTCAGTTGATCTAAGCATGGCCTTCCTTCCTAGTGGCCCTAGGCTTCAAAATTCTTAAAAGTGACAAAAACCTATTTAGAATTGCTCCACTACCTCTGCAACCTATTCCATTGTGTTCAAAGTATGCCAATATGCCAAGAATGACTATTCTTGAGCAAAAATGGGTCAAAAATTGCTCAAGATATGGCCTATTAAATTTTTCCCTAGATTCCTCCTCCAAATCTGGAGAAGACTCCAATTAAGTCTAACAATTTTAGTGATTCCCATCGAATTTGGTTGTGCCCACTAAATCCACCGCTATTTAAATGGAGGATTAACTAATGGATAAGAATTTTTTAATGGAGGATTAGCACTCTAAGAAGGCAGTTGTATGGAGCCCTCCAATACGTTTTTGGTGGTTGGTCTTATGGGAGGAGGGTTGGCCCCCTCCATTCCTCCGTCGGATCAACAATTTCAATTCAAATACATTTTTCCACCAATATTTAACAAGTATCTCATGCATCCTATTGGTAAGAAGTGATAGTGGTTGCGGGGAGGTCACAGGTTCGACCCTGACCTCCTCCCCCTCTACATATGTTTTGCACTATTATAAAAAGATGTGCTCTCCGAACCTTTGAAACTTTGGCCATATTAAATTGCATATGTGATTTAACCCAAGGATTAAATATATGTAGAATTAACCTGCTAATTGAATTCGTACTTTGGATTATTAATATAATATATGCAAAATTATAGAATTCTAATAATAAGTTTCATAAGTTAGTAGTTAATATTAATATATATAATAATATAACATAATATATGCTATTGAAACCTTATAAAATATATATCTATATATCTATATATATATATATATCTATATATATATATATATCTATATATATATATATATATATATATATATATATATATATATATATATATATCTAATTTTTAATAATAATAATAAAATAATTCCAGCACAATAATTCATAATGAACCCAAATTCAACTGTGAAGGACATTGGAAAATTTCACCTTCTCAAACCCAACTGGCGAATCCAGCTGTGACACTTGTCACAGTGCTAGTGGGCATAAACTAAAAAATATTTCCTGCATGCTGACTAGACTTCCATGTCATCAACCAGTCACTGTTCTGAAATTTAAAAAAAAATCATTCTTGTTCTGAACGACGATCAACAGGCTATAACTTCTTCATCCAAACTCGGTTTTCAATGAAACGAGTTGCATTGGATTCCTGGGGACAGGCCAGTTGTTTTCATTCTTTAGAAATTGAATAAAAAATGCATGTATATCTTCGATTCTCCTAATATTACAATATGCTACTGTTAAATACAGAATCGCTTCTACAAATCTTTGCAAAATTTAAAACACAATCGCTAATCACAATATCACGAAGAAAGATCAATCACACATAACACAAATAATTTATTGGGGAAATATTATAGCTAAAAAACCCACTATATTATATTATTTATTATATCATGGATCATGAAATAATTACATACAAATATCTAATCCAAGAGCTCTCACTACATGAGCTAACTATCTCACACTGTCACATAAAAATTGGCAAGTTCCTTAGCCAATTTAATGTCTCCAGACAACCTGCCTCCACTGCGCAATCCCAGCTGATAGAAATCCCTGAATTATTTCCATCTTTCTTGCCTTGAATGCGCAATCCTCATGAGCACATCCAATGTGTATGTGGTTGCATATGTGCAGGCAAATAATGTCACAACTGATAGTTTACTTCTCTTTCACCTAGAACTCAACTGGGTCTCCACTGGATCTGACATGCATGCAATAAATAATAGTAAATCTTCAGTTGCATGTGAGACCATTGATTGTGAATTAATTAATAATTAATTCACTTTATCTCTCACTAGTGTATCTTCAGTTACAACTAGCACAACTAAGTTTAAATCACTTAACTGAGTTGAACTACTTTACAACTTGCATAACTGCACTTCCAACTTTTTCACAACTTTGAATCACTCAGTTACAACTAATTCAACCTGCATGTCCCACCAACCAACCACTTAACTCAAAATTCCTTTAGCTAACTAATTTTCCACTTCAGTTAACTATTTCCAAGTGCTCATTGAGAATAGAATATAGTTTATTGTCCAACTAATATTAAGGGATAATAATAGTAGATGTGCATATTTAAATAGACATGCAATCTAAAATAGTTTTTTCACATACATCTATAAATAGACATTCACCTAAAAATATCCTGAGGCTCCATCCTAGTGTAGGTGCTTCATTTTCACTAGGATCTTCTTGTTTAATCTCAATACATTCAATTTCCAAAAAATTATGAGCACTTTAATTTTTGAGCTAAAATATTGAGCCTCTGATCACCATGAACATACAATATTGGGCTTTATCGCAAACCACACCAGATCATTAGGCCAACACAAGCATGGATTCCATCGGATCGCTCCACCTAAAAAATGAGAAATTTCTCCACCTCAACCTCTTAGATTTACCGTGTATCCCGCCATTACCAGTCAAGGGATTTCTAGGCCTACGAGGTCTTCTCCCTTTGGGCTTTATTTTGTATCCCAACCTAGGATTCCTAAAACTAATCAAGGGTTCACACCTATGATCTTTATCGTGTATCCTGCCATTACCGGTCAAGGGATTCCTAGGCTCAATTGAGGTGTTCACATTCACGATTTACCATTTATCCCATCCCGAGATTCCAAGGCCTTGTGAATAATCCTAAGACCACCCCACTCATCTTCGAATCCATTCATCAATCCATCTCAACCAAAACATGAGAACACACCACCATGGCTATTCGAAAATGACAAGGCTAGACTGAAAGAAGTATCACACCTGGAAATATCCATTCTAATGACAACAATAGAATTGAGAATCCACTTGCAGCACCATGCATGCCAAATATAGAAATAAAATAACACATGCAAATCGATACCTGCAAAGAATCCTGAGACCATGCCGCTTAGCTTCGAATCCATCAGTTAATCCAGCTCAACCAAAACATGAGAACCAACCACCATGGATATTTGAAAATGGAAAGTATAGGTTGAAAGAACTGTCAAACCAGGAAAAACCCATGCCAATGACAATAAGAGAACTGATAATCCACAAGCAACACCATGCATGAAAAATATATAAATGAAATGACACATGTAAACCGATACCTGCAAAGAATCCCGTTGTAGCTGCTTGATCCTTCTCTTCCTTGATTTATCTTTAATTCCTCTTTCCTTCTTTTTCCTTTCTTGATCCAATGCTGAAATGCTCCAAGAAAACTCTAAGTGACCAAGAGTGTGAAAGAGAGAGAATAGAGAGAGAGCTCCAAAACCGAACTGATAAAATGTACCAATTGATCCTCATAAGCCCGTTTATTAAAGAGGCCTCTATTTTCTTCATTTCCAATTATTTTTCCTCATTTTCCTCCTCACATGCAACCTATGACCTTTCACCTTCCTTTTCTCCTAATTTCCATTATTTTCATAAATAAATTGCCAAAAATACCATTTTTCCTTTCCAAAGCCTTATCCATTGCCTTTTCCTATTTCCTTAGTCATAATAAACCAAATGAAAACCCACACTCATATGTTCTACCCAATATTTAGCTTGGAATAAGTGTCTCATAACTGTGGTTATTATTTTTCTTTTATTAACTTTTATTACATGGAATTTTCACGAGGGTTGTTACACCCACTCACTCCTTTACTGTTGTTTGTGCTTACCATCCCATTCTTATTTCACCCCATCCATTCTAATCTTGTGCACAAAGGGAAACCACCTGGAGACAGACTCCGAGATTTTCCTCTCAAGTGTTGGTCGAACTCTATTTAATTGTAGATCTCACTCTCCTTTGTCCTATACATGTCAACTCAAGATTATGTCATCCTGACCTATTCACAAGAAGGCACAAGAGATGCTCTCAAGGACAGACTGTAGGATTTTCCTGTTAGTTGTTGGGCTTGGCTCTCTTAACTCACAATCCCAACTCCTTTCAAAATAATTCACATCTTCTCCTCTAGGATGAGTCAGCACAGACCCACACTTGCTTCACATTAGCACAACTCCTCTCCAATTGGTTGGGCTTTCACGTTATCCCGACTCGAGTTAGCATGGCTATTCCTAATGGGCGCTCGTCTTATCCTTCTAGGGTAAAGTCTCAAACTCAATGTTGTTAAATAATGGTCGTCCTCTTGATGGAACTTCAAATTATTGTCTCGCTTAAATGACATAATCCCATGACTTCTTAAAAAAAAATTAGTGTTTCTCCCCTTCCTTTTATTTTCTGGGTTCGGCTCTTATTAATAATTCAACTCCTCAGTTGCTCATGCGACGTTCACCACACTCTTATAAGGCCACTTTGTATTTTTTTTTTGAATTAATAAATTGCAACAACTAAGGTTTATATATAAATTTCAACAACCTATGTTTATATATAAGTTGCAACAACTTATTTTTATAATTTGCAACAACTTTTGTTTATAAGTTGCAAAAAATTATGTTTTTACGGATGCCCTTGCATCAATTGCAATTGCATTGGTGAAACCAATAAAAAAAGGTAAATTCAGTTGGTGTTGTGAATCTATGATCCTTATGGGATCTACCAATTAGCTTATTTTTTATGCATTATCCCACTTAACATTGCAAAGTATATTACATGTGGGAGAATCTTAAGATAGGTATCCCATACAACTTGCAGTCAGGAGATAGAGCAAGAATAAATCTACAAGTGTAGGAAGAATAATGTAGAGTTTTAGAAGAGAAGTGGTAAAGAGTAGGTGTAGAGAAGAAGAAAGAATAATGCAGAGCTATAATGGAGAAGTGGTAGAAAATAGGTGTAGAGGTATAATAGACTAGTGCAGAGAGTAGCTGCAAGAATGTACAAAAATTAGGGACAATGTATTACATGTGTGTGTGGCTGGTTATGTAGAAATTGTAATATGCTAATTATTAAATGAGGAAATGATTAAATTAGTATGTTTTGTCTTAATAGTGTGCTCCAATTTTTTTAAAGAATTATGATATTGCTAAACACTCTTGTTGTGATCAAAGAGATTATGTGCTACAACCATTTAGTTGTTGAATAATACATTGAGCGTATTTTAAATTGTGGGTTTTTTCTACCACAAAGGTTTCAGCTCTAATATGATAATGGTGTTAATGTTTTGTTGTTCATTTCATGTATTTAGAACTACTATGTTTATTTGGTTTATCCATATTCTTCTCTTGTAAAGTATTTTATCTATTCAAATTAGTTATGGTGAATTACTTTTCATATCATAACATATTTATTTTAAATATAAAGATCACTGATATGAAATGCTCCATATACATTATATAATGTAATCTCTTTTCTCTTTTATAAATCAGAAAATTTGATATCTTTTACCATAAAAATAAATAAATTATATTAACATAATTTTTTTTCATAATACTTTTTATAACACTAATTTAATATATTTCTATATTAATTAAAAATAATAATAATAATGATTACTGAAAAACTAAATCATCAAAATTTTGAAAAATCTTTTTCAAAAATATTAAATAAAACTATAAAAAAAATATAAAAAACTATTTATATATTTTAAAAATATTAAGTTTGTGGAGAAATAGTGCATAAACATTCAAAGAAATAATTCCATGCTTTTATAAACTTCTCGATAATATTAAATGAAACAAGAACCAATTAAAACGATGACTTCAACCATGAAAATACAACTACTATATGTTTCACTCTTTTAATTTTAAATGCAGCTACTCTATGTTTCACTCTTTTAATTTTAGTACACTGTTTTATTTATCGGTTCGAGAAGCTAACATATGGAAATACAATAACATTAAGTATATTGAAATAAGACAATATTCGTCAATGTTCTATAAATATTATTATTATTATTTAGTTAATATATGGAAATATTAGATTTAAGTTTTTTGTGATTCATAAAATAGATAGATGTTTTTCGCATTAGTTACATTGTTATGATTTGGTAGACATTTCAAATGACCTAATATGGTTAATCTTTATAACAATATAAAAAAGCTAAATTGATTATTATGAATAAATATTAAACATGCAATAATAATGTTTTATGAATATTATTATTATTATCTAATTTTTAGCCAAGCTAATTACCAAATTGATGTATGAAGATTCTTTATCTGTAAGACAAGAAACCATGTTAAATCTACAAAGACATACATACTCTATCCACCCAATTTTAAACTTGTAACATCCATAAAAAAAAAAAAAAAAAAAACCATAATCTTAATCATTAAACAAACTCAAATATAAAGATGGGTGACAAACTCTAGGCCACCCACCATTATTTAATCTCCTAGTTCTAATGTTAAAACTGCAAGCGAAACAGGAAATCCATTAAAGCCTAGACCACATATCCAGCCTTCTACGACACATCTAGGGCTCAATATTTGGACGATTTTTAACAATGGCGCCAGCAGCCTTTTCACTTTCTGCTGCTGCAGAAGGGATCAAACGTGAATCAGGAGGAGTAGCCTTCTCACTTTCTCCTGCCACAGGAAGGATGGGACTTGGGTTGCCAGGGAGAAGGCCAGGTAGAGGAGGAAAATCCACCCGAGTCCGCACGTCAATACTGGTGGCCTTTGCACTCCACAACGGGACTACGAAGCACAAACACACGACCAAAAACACCGCCTTGGACGCCCTCATTTTCGTCACAAGAAAAGATCAATTCCTTTACAGTGTCTGCACGAAAGAGATGGGTGAGGTCTCTTTATATAGCGTGTGGGCACGGGGATCTCTAGCATCAAAATTATGATCCATTGCAACTGTTAACTCTCTTCACATGATCAACTTTTGGAGTAGGAACATAACTGGCCTTACTTGAATTTACGTATGGAACAAATATTTGTTATTGCAGTTCCACCACATGCTCGTACGAAGATTCCTGACACAAATGGAGTTGGCTGGCCTTTTGGAATTTAAGTATGGATTGTCATTTCCGTTCCACCACATGATGACCTGCAACTAGAAAACATGATGTGCTCACTGCTTTTTGGTAGCTACTTAGCTTGTGTAGATCCAGCGGACTGTTATTAATTTAGACAAACATACTCTCGGAGAGTTTATTCTTAATTTAGATAAGCATTTGAGATAACTTTTATATAAGGGCCTTTATATTATTCATTGTACTTAATTTCCTAATCATTAGTATTGTTATGTATTGTATTGTTTTGTCAGGTTACAAATTTAGGTAAACATAGTAGGCAGAATTCATTATTTAATTAAATAAATATTATTTATTAATTTATTATTATTTTTTAATGTAATTTTTCTAATTGAATCATAAATCTATTTAGATATGGATTTTTTAAGCATCATGAGAGATCAAATTCATATTAAATGATAAAAAAATTACACACTAAAAATTTCATCTCTTGTTGCTGGAAAGATATGGATCTAAACTCATTTGTTTGTTCAAATGTCATCATATGAATTTAAGTTGGTTTGTTTTTCTAAATCTTGTCATATACATATGTACAACATCTCCTTCACACTAGGCTATAAAGCACTTTCACATGCACTCAATTATGAATAGTGTCTGATATTTCCTTTTGTTGGTTATCCAATAATAATAAAAAAAACATTTTTCTAATTTTATTAATGATTTATAAACAAAAAATAAGTATTCATTGTTTTTTATTTTATTTTAAATTAATTAACTATACTTGTTTTTTCCTATTTTTCAAGCCACTTTCTTTTTGTGCAACACTGAGTCCATTGCAGTAGCTACCACCATAATCTTTAGGTGAACCCATACCCACACATACCCATAGCTTGCAAGGCTAAGCATGTTTGATTTTTAACTCTATCCACATACTTCACATAAACTCACATGACCATTTCCAATGTTGTTCCTCTAACTTTAGTACCTTAAAATTTCAAATTTCTCTTGTTCATCAATTTTAATTTTATAATTATGGACATTGTTATCACAATATCAAATATACCTTGTATGTGAATGAACATGGAAATATGCCTATCAACTCAAACGAGTAACCATGAATATGGGAAAATTCCCATCTATTAAAAAAACCAAGACTTTTATGTACATGCTTCCAACTTGATACTTGCATTGCACACTCCTTGGTAATAGTCACTACGCACTCTTAACTGATAGTCATTGTGCACTTCCTTCCAACAATGATTTCACAATGCTCAATGCCAGAGATTGCACACCTTCTACTGACATTCACTATGTAGTTCGAGGAGGTCGTCACTATACACTCCTTGTTGCTATTCAATGTGCAGTTCTCGTGGATAGTGATTGCGCACTTCCATAAATTAGCTCTATCATAAGTGGTAGTTAACTTATCCTTATATCCTAGTTACTTTCCATGTATTGAGCACACTCTCAATCCCTAAGCCTAATTGTATATTTTCTCTTCTTATATAAGGAGTCCAACCTAGAGCTCAATCTCAAATTCATCATTTTCTTTGAGCTTTGCGCATTTCTTAAGCAACAGGAGAATTATTTGTTGCAAGTGCGACGATTACTAGGTAAATTTCTCAATCGTCGTTTTTCTTTGCTTTAAGTTTCACATGTGTCGATTTTTCTTTTGCATGTGTCATTTCTCTTGATTTTTCCACAGCAAGTGTCACTTTTCTTATATTAGCTCTTGCATGTGTTGTTTTTCTTTCTTTTTCTAATGCAAGTGTCACTTTTGCTTCTATTAGCTCTTCAATGTGTATTTTCTCTTTTGCATGTGTTTTTTCTAGTGACCCTTTACATTCCATGACCTTTCACATTACAGGTAATATTTCTACTAAATATATGAATGCATGTATGGTTCTTTTCCTTGTTGTTGTCTAAGGCTTAGTAATTTTCAAGCTTATCCTTGCCTCCGTCGTTTCAATTATGCATTGCTCTCTTTGAAGTAGCAATCCCTCACATCTTTCTCACTATTGATCCAACATGCACACATCAGAGGGACTTCTCTCTCATATACGCATTGCATAATCCTAGCCAGCAATGTTGGATTCCTTGCTCACTGTGCATTCACACTACACCCAACCTAGCCCTCTATTATGCATTTCAGACTCCCAATCAATAGCACACAACCTTTTTCCATGGATGATGTGATCTGCGTAAGAGGAAAAGCCATCCTTTCCTCAATTACACATTCTGTAGTTCCAAGACCTAATGGTCAAGCCTCAATTTATCTCGATGTCCATTGCACAGAGTGAACTTCGAGTGGCCAGTAAGGTCACCTTGCCTCAAGCTTGGATACATGTGCCCATAAATTGTGTTAACCTCCCTCATAGTGACTTTCTTTTTCATTGGTATAATAAGTTATTTTTATCTGTAAACTTCCATGGATATTCCACTAGACAATTTTTCATAAAAAATATGATAATAGTATATTAAAATACTGTATTTTTACACTATTACAGTTTTATTAAACTTCTAGATATGTAAATTTAACTGTAATTAATGCATGCATGCAAATGGAAATTATGTACAAAAGTAGAGAATGGCAAAATAAGCTCACACACACACACATATAAGACACAAGATATTCTCTCTGGCAAACCCTTTTGAGAGAATATCTAGATGGAAGGTGAGGTCGCTTGGCTCTCTTTCTCTGTTTGGAAATATGGCTACAGGTACCAAGAAATGATGTTTGTGTCTTGTGATCTGCTACAGTGAAAAAATCATCTTTGTGTTCTCTACCTCCTATCTCTCACGGCTATCTTTTCTCAGCTATGGAAAAAAATTCTCTCGAAAGAATGGAATGCCTCTTCCTCCTAGTGGCCCAGTTATAACACAACCTGATAACCTACTAGTGGGTAAGTTTGACTACTTCAACTCTTAACTAAAGTTATAATATAGAATCTTCTAGATTCTTTTACATCAAAAACACATGGCTAGCCTATTTTCCATGAATAATGGGGGCTAACGCAGCATCCTCCCAAACTGTAGGTGTGAAAACAGGAAGGTCAAGTTCTGAGTGACATACCTTTTGCATACATATTCTGTTTGACACACTTCTTGCAACATTGAAGATATATTTGTGTGTAGAATAGCATGAAAAGGTGTGACACTAAACTAAAGATACATTTTTACCCCCAAAAAATGTTGTTTGATGTCTCAAAATGCTCCTGGAAGGTTTCATGCCCTGATTCGCCAAACTAGGTCCCACCGGTAAAAATGGTCTCGTGAGCTGATTCCTCCTCTTTTTCCAGGGTGAATGCATTGAGATGGATGAAAAAAAATATAATGATTTAATATGGATCACAACTTTCCATTTTTGGAGACTTTTTGTCCCCAAAAGCTTTTATTGAATGAGGTGAGGGAAATTTTCCTCCACCTTCTCTCTTCTATACCATTTAGCTTTGCCTAGAAGTTTTCCCTTCAACCTAATCTACCAAAGATCATGTCGCTTGTGTCTTGTAGTTCTCGACCTCTTCTGAAAAAATGTATCTTCTGTCAACTCTGCTTGAGCAACTAGTTCCAAATCCTCTATATATGGTAGTAGACGTTCCTATTACTAACCTAGCATGGAAGGCTCATATAGTTTCAAATTATCTACATTCATAACTGATTAAATGCACATATATCATGGAAAACTGATTCGATAGGAATTATCACCCACCTTTTCCAATATCTCAAAGGGACCATATATGAGAGCCTTGATTTTATTACTAGGCCCCTGTGGGCCCCGGCAACAAATCTAATTTTATATTTTTTTTGTTACCTTAAGGTCTACATCCTTTTTTTCCCATCCCAGTGGATATGGCTTTAGATGATCAGTAAATTATAGCCCCAACTTCTTGACCAAATTCGCTACAATGAGATTTGCTTGCGATCCTAAGTCAAACAAAGCATCAATCTTTGTCTTCATGACCTATATCTTTATATGGAAGAGATTGGAAATTTATTTCTCTTCCTATTGTTGAACTCTACTCAAATTCGCCTCCTTTTGCACTAATGTACATACGATCTTCTCATCAATGTCTGAGATGCTTTAAACTTGGTTTCTCAAATACGTGGTCGTGGGATTATTCTTATTGTTATCTTTCTTCTTGTCCTCCAATTTTAGTTTTGGATGCAACTTCCAACACTTCTCCTCTGTATGGCCATAGATATTACAATGGTTGCTAGGATCTTTGCATTGGTGTGCTTTGGTTTCCTTCTTATATTTTCCCCATTTTTTCTTCTTATTCCCCTCCTTAGAATATTATTTTTCCTCCGTCCGCTTGGATCCACTTTATTGCACTTTTTACAGGTCTATGTTCTCCATGTACTGTGCATAGACATAAGCCTTGTCCAATGATTTGGGCTTGAAAAAAATCACTTGCTCACACAGATGGCAGTGTAGATCCCCCAAATATTTGAGGAGTACATATGGGTTCTATGGGGAGATACCCAACATTATAACCATCCTTTTGAATTTTGTGGTGTACTCCTGCATGCTTTGGCCCTGTTTTGTTTCTAAAGTAATTCCACTGGATCCATTAGTCCTCCACATACCTAATCGGATAAAACTATGACTGAATGAGGGTTTTGAAATATTCCCACTTAGTAACTGGAGGTTCTCCCTCCAACCTCAGGGTTTCTATGTGGCTCTCCCATCAATTCAGTGCATGGCCCTGTAATTTTAGTCGTGTGGATGAGATATTTTTCCCTTCCTCGATATGATGGGTGTTGAAATAAAATTATAATTGTTGCAACTATTGCTTTAGCTTCAAAGTGTCGATCTCACCATGGTACGACTTGATATAGTCTTTTCCTTCCATTTTAAATAGGGGCTAATTCGAAAAATTTGAACCGAGTTGATCTTTTTTGAATTCTTTCTTCGACTGGTTCTTCGTTTCTCCTCAATATTTTGATCCCCATTCAGAATTTTCCTCTACATTTGAACACCCATCTTCTCCAAATATCCTCATCTTTCTATTCAAGGACACCATGAGGAGGCTTAAATTGCGGTTTATTTCTTCGACTTGTTGTTCTAGCCATGTAAACATTACCTCTATAGGATTAGAAGGTTAGTTTACACACTCATTGACCATGATTAGGGTTTTTTGATTTGTAGGCCTGCCAATCTAGATTCATGCAATATCCATAAAATACCCAAAGAAAACTTCTCTGACACCAAATGATTCATAAAATTCCATGCATATTCCACTGGACAGTTCATCACAACAAATCTGATAATACTATATTAAAATACTGAAATTTTACACTATTGTAGTTTTATTAAACTTCTATATCTGTAAATTTAACTGTAATTAGTGCATGCATGCAAATGGAAATTATTCAAAAAAAAATGAGAATGACAAAATAATCTCACAGATACACATAAGGCACAAGATATTCTCTTTGGGAAACCCTTTCGGAAGAAAGCCTAGCTCGAACATGAGGTTGCTTAAATCTATTTATCTTTCTATAAATATGGTTGTAGGTACAAATAAGTAATGAATGTAGCCTGTGGGATGCTATAGTGCAAAAATCCTCTATGTGTGTTATACTTCATATCTCTCCTCGCTATATTTTCTTAGCTATGGAAAAAAATTCTCTTGAAAGAATGGAATGCGTCTTCCTCCTAGCAGCCCAGTTATAACACATCTCGATAACCTACTAGTGGTTCCGCTTGACTACATCAACTATTAACTAGAGTTAAAATATAGAATATTATAAATTCTTTTACATAAAAAAAACATGGCTAGCCCATTTAACAGGAATAATGGGAGGTAATGTGGCATCCTCTCAAACTATAGGTGTGAAAACAAGAAGGTTGATGTCTGAGTGGCATAGCTTTTGCATACTAATTTTGATTGATGCACTTCTTGAATCGTTGGAAATATCTTAGTGTGTAGAATAATTGAAAGGTGCAAATATAAAGAAGCAAATATTGACACCCAAAAAAATTCGATTGATGCCTCAAAACGCTCCCGGAAGGTTTCAAACATTGTTTCTCCAAACTGGGTATCAATGGTAAAAATAGTCTCATGAGATGGTTCCTCCACTTTTTCCACTCTTAATGCATCGAGATCCATGATGGTAAAAACAGTCTCATGAGATGGTTCCTCCACTTTTCCCACTCTTAATGCATCGAGATCCATGACAAACAATATAATGATCCAATCTAAATCATATTTTTGAATTTATTCTATTTTTCCACGAGTGACTTTTCCACTTGCTGCTGCTATAAATATAGAGTTTATTATTCTCTCACCTTTGACTAATACAATGTCTCCACTTACTTGACATGCACCATCGAGGGAGGCTACCAAAAATTGTGTTGAAGGTGTCATGGAGAGTTCCAGATGAATATTACCTATTATGTCAAATACCAAGTGTTTTATTGACAAGCCCGCCACCATCACATGGAAAATGATAATCAATCATTTCATTGAGAAAGAGTTCCTTGAATATTTGGAAGAAAAATTATTTTACAAATTAATATCAAGAGATATAGACTCCAGAGAGTTTCTTGAAGATATCGGGTGCTACCATAGTTAGAAGAAATAATATGTATATTGAAAAGTTTAGATTCCAAGAACGTGGTTGTAAATAGTGGAATTGGGCAAGAGGTTGTAACATTTAGCCACATGATCTTCACTCATACTACAAGTTTTCGAGTCCTGAAGAGTTTCTGAATTCAAATTATTATGGGGTTTGGTCTCATATAAGTACAAAGGATGTGATAAAGTCATGGTGGCAGGAAGAAGCTAAATTTTCCAAAATCCATAGGGAATTTACAGAAAAAAATCATTAAGAAAATTCTACCAATACCTCATGGCTATGTGTTGCAGATTGTATGGGTGGGAAAGAAGTAATCTATGTGAAGAAGAATGGATTTACCTACTTTACCTAGTTTTTATGGAAGGAAAAATATTTAACTCGTCAAATATCTTAGTCGAACAATTTCAGATAAATGTATTAAAGGTGAAAATGGATACATAAAATGAAAAACCTAAATTTTATATGTATACATACCTGCTTGATGGAATCTATGATAGAAATGAGTTTACAAGTCTATAATGAAAATGGACTAGATAACAACTCTCTGTAAACATCTTTTGCAAGCTACTTTTAGAGTTCAGTTATAGGGAAGTATATGAAAAATTAGTTGAACACATATTTTCCATGCTTTATTAGATGATATTTGAAGTTGAGGAACCCTGCATGACCAACCAAACCAAGGAAGTCGTTATCAAATTTTCTGATTGCTTTTCTTCTTATCATGGCACATATATCAGAGTATTTAGATCCCAAAAGCCACCATGCCTTTAGTCAAAGTGTGTCACTAGAAATGTGGTTATTATAGGTCAATTTGAGCATCATCCCCCATGACCTAGTGAAATTGGACATCATCCCCAGGTCCAACGAAATATGGTCTATCATCCCCTTATATTTCAGTTGCTATATGACCTAAGAGAAGAAAAATTCATTCATGGCTTCTATTGTGATATTTCCAAGGTTTGACGTATATGTTATATCACTTATTGACTCACCAACGTAGCCTCTAAAGGGACTAACAACATTGCAGTTCCAAATCCTCCATTCAAGGGTGCACCGCAATGCACTTCCCGACATTCAAGAGTGCATTGGTCATGTGGGAGCGAAATTCTCATTGTTCCGGGAATCTCC
This sequence comes from Pinus albicaulis, assembly GCA_034641835.2. Lineage (NCBI taxonomy): Eukaryota > Viridiplantae > Streptophyta > Pinopsida > Pinales > Pinaceae > Pinus > Pinus albicaulis. The sequence goes on along the minus strand of CM076569.1, from coordinate 345,674,838 downwards.
GCATGGCCGATGCCTTCTAGAAGAGTCCATATGTGTCAAACTTTGAGTCCAAGAGTCCATATAACACCTATGAACTTGGTAACATGTCTTGCCTATTATTAGAAAGTCATTCATTAAGAAACTACCATCAGTTTCCCTATAAATTAAGCACTCATTCTAGTGCTAGGAACGGAATAGATTTGGTAAAGCTATGTTTTTGGATTCTCATTTGAGAGAGTGAAATAATAATATGCTGCTGGTATGATGTTCGATGTGATGAGGCTGGAATAAAGCTAGATTTGGTTGAAAACAAATTGATCGTTGGTTGTAACCTCCCCCTTCTACTCTTTAATAAATATTGTTGTTCATTTTCCCATATATATGTCTCTATTTTTTGTACAAAGGATTCTTGAATGATATATGTATTGCATATCTAATTGATTTTATTGAGTAAGATACGTAGCTATCTGCATATTGCATGTTGTTTGTTTTTCTCTATTTTTGTTTGCAGGAATCAATCTAGAAATTTGAGTTAGATTGAGAGTGACCATAGCAGCGACAGGAGAAGGAGAAGCGATTGAATCACAAGTATGGTCTTTCACCATTCTATATATCTGCTTGTTTCATATAAAGTGATAATAATTCTTTCCTCTGTTGTTCTAGGTGACTAGAACCACACTTAGGGAATTTGGTTTATCCGTACATCACAATTCTGCATAACAAATTGGCGACTCCGCTTGGGAGTATCCTATCATTCTTGGTGTTTTTGCCTCTTTTTATCCTCATAAGTAGCATCTACTTCCAGTTATTATACATTTGAACGAAAGAATTGCATTAGAAGTGTGTTCTTCTGCTTAGTTTTTAAATCCCTATTGCACCCAACGCACTGTTGGTCAGGGCAGTGCACTGTCTCCCACTCAGGGGTGCTCTATAATGCATTGTCTCCCCTTAGAGACTATGTTGGTCCCTCAACCAAAAAAATTCCATCTAAATTTGTGATTGCTATCATTCTTGACCACTTGTTTATTGCATTCTCAGATGTATAATACCTCTTAGAGACCAGTAAAATTTCCAGATTCTTCCTCCTTTGAAAAGTAAATTTGTTCAATGTCTTTTTAGTATTTTTATTTATCATTGGAAAATCAAATTCAAAGTATTTTATTTTTGCATTAGATCAATTTTTTTTCGAAAATTAAATTGTTGTTCCATTCCTTGTTTCCTGTAGGGAAATTGTAGTTCCGTTCTTCATTTTCCTAAAAGAGAAATTGTTGTTTTATTCCTTGTTTCTCAAAGAAGAAAACACTTGCCTTATTGATTGATGCATATAGTTTCCTTGAATTCACATTAAAAGAGATGAAAATAAAAACATCCATGTGCATATAGTGAATTGTGTGTGTTGCATAGGAACAAGTTAGGAAACTTTCATTTTAGTTTGTGCTCTTTGTTGTTTGATCTTAAATTGATTTCTCTTTCCCTTAGTAGCTAGGATTTTCATTGAAAAAGCTAAATTGAAAAGTTTTCTTATCATTCAGTTTTCATTTTAGGAATTTCCATTACATCATGCGGTGAACCTCAAAGAATTTTTTTTAAACAAGATCAACATAAAATTTACATCAGTTTACCTGAGAAATCATTGGAACATTAACGATACCATTTAGAAGGTCTAGGCTAGAGACGTGTTCCGACGTCGTTAAACATAGCAGTTGTCGTTAACGTGTCAGCGATACATTTCGAGTGTGATACCTCACTCCACGTACGTAATTATATCAGAGCTCGTCCACATACCTTCAGGTATATAGGGTAGTGTTCTTGTACGAAAAGTATAAGGGGGAACTCTCACTATGCGGTTTCGCATTAGACAACACTAATACAGACCTCAGCCTCCACATACCTTTGGGTATATTTTGGAGGAAAACATTTGGTTTCTATCCATCCATAGGTAACTGAGTCAACTTCCTTGTAGCTTGTGATACAGAGAACACAACATTCGGGGAAATTTCCTGCCCGTACTTCTTGGTTTGTCAGAAGGTATTCTGCAGTTCACAATTACTTGGTAAACCTTTTTCCTGAAATTACCCTTTCATTTTTTTTATTTGTTTTTGTTCATAAAATAAATCAGTCTTCATGGAATAATAACATCCCTTTCCCCTCATTCGCGTAAAATAGAACTTAAACCACTTTTACCACTGGAAGCCATTTATGGTTGGTGAAGGAAACATCGTTCTACCAAAACTATTACTATCAGTACCTCTAGTGTGAAATCATCCTCACATATAACAGAGTCGTCTCAAGTTGTTTCTACAAATCCTAGTTCATTTACTATTATCGAGACAGAGTCCTCTCAGTTACGTGTGGTCACAATCCATCCAATTAGTGAGACCATACCTCCCGAACTCGACATTGTTTAATTTGAAGTTAATCTAGATCTTGTCATTCTTTTACCAAAACATCTAGTTCCCTAAGTCAAACAATCGAAAGTTGTTATTGTATCAGTTACCCCATAATCTATTGTAGCCATTGAGTCTCCCATATCGCGCAATCAACCACCTGAAATATACTTTACGCCTGACGGAAAAATCCTTCCACATGGTTTGATTTTGATTGAAGAAATTACAAAAGAAAAAACACCTTCAACTCCAACCCATTTTGAATCGAAGCTTTATCTTTACAAGACTTTTCCTCAATCACCTCACACTGCTTTCTTTGATCCCGTGTTTATTCAAGTTTTCGTAGATCCTATAGGGTATACATTTGGTCACATAACCATGCCTGAGAAAACATCTTCGGCTGTACCATCTATTCCAGTTACGGCATCACGTGCTCTTGATACCCCGTTGATGTTCACAACATCACCAGAGTCACATTTATATGGTGGCCCTTCATCCCACCTGGTTACCAATATTTATTTGGAACCTTCTCTAGTGCATCCTAAAACCCATGGGCTTCACCAATGTTATCATCTAGTATTCTATATCGTACATCTATAATGAGTACTAAACGGCTTGATCCTTTATATCCATATTTAGTGCAATATCAAGCTATTCCATTTGGATATATTTCATCCAGTACAATTTCAATTGGACTCCAAGCATTTGGAGAACAATAATTTCCATATTATTATACTCCTCATGCTGGGGGGCAACCTATGGTCACCCATTTTGACAGTAATCTGTTGTTATTTGGTCATCCTAATGTTGGAATTGTTAGCCACCCATAAAATTTGTCATAGCAAAAAGGTGGCTAAATTTGTGACCAAGCCTTCAAGTGAACATTTCCTTTGAAAATTTATCATCCTTGAAACCTCGTGATGTATTAATATTTCAAAACTGTTTCCCGTGTTTTTCATAAGAAGAAATTTGTTTTAAAGGCCCACATTTCCCTCAGTTTACCCCTCCATTTTCATCATTCCCCCATATCACTTATTTTTCCCCTGTTGTTTACCCCCCCATTCTCCTAAAAAAATCCCTCCACTCACCCTCTTTCTCATATAGTCTTCTTTAAACTTTAAAGAATCTCTTTTTTATGGTTTAAAGGCCCTTTTTCCTCTTATCAGAACCTCCCAAAATTCTCAAAAAAGCTTCATTTTGGCCTAAAGGTCCCTTGTTTTAGATATAGACTTTTAGCCCCTACAGGCTTAAGCCCTAGCCTCGTGTTCCATACAAACCCGCGCTATGACCAAGAGCTAAGCCCTCATCGCTCATCGCAGTCGAAGTTTCCTTTTCCTCATCTTCCCTTTACTCCTCTAATATTTCGATGTGATAAGCGCCTTCCCCCATACCTGTGGTCCTGATTGCTCCCACAGGACCACTCCTCGGCACTTATTTCAACCCTTATCCATCGAATCGAAAAATTTAAATTCATCGGTCCCTTTCCTTTCCTCCTATGAAGGATGATCCCCCGATGAAATCTCAGCCTTATATCTAAATGATCTAATGGTTTGCATTAAACCTGATAACCCAGTTTCGACGCAGCCTACCTTCCACCACATGGTGCGCCTATCCAATCGCGTGCTGCCACATGTATTCCACCACCACTCCCATTGCGCAACTTATTTATCGCATTCCACCCACACCGTCGAATCCCCTCTCCCTCATCCGATGACATATACTCCATATCGCAAAATCCTAGTGCCCAAGGTTTAACGTTTCAAAATTTTGCAAAATGGGCGGTATTGAAAATACACTTGTCAACCAGTGTATGGAATCACATTCCATCTACCCAAAACCGCCTTCCCCCATTTTTTTATGTGAAAACCATCCCCGGTTTCCTGCCATACCGCTGCCCTCCGCAACGTCACTTTTAGTTTTAACCCCAGCCATCGATCTCTAAGATTGAACGATCCATATTATGTCGTGATCACATTCATTTTCTCCCCATATTTCTCTTGAAATGCTTCATCGAGAGATCTCCGTTGTAGATCATCTGGATCTAACATTCCACGTCCCTCATCGCACCTAGACCTCCATTGGACCTGGTTAGCTACTTTGCCAGGGTTTTCTTACTGTTTTTCCGTTGCAATCACCATCCGCACTACTCCTCGCCCTCCATGCCAAGCCTTTGGAAAGCACTTTAACCCAATTCGCAGGATTTCTTAACATGTTTGCGCTATGTTGCAGGTTTGATAATGGTTCTTGCCAGTTTACCCCACAGTCATGAAAGGTGACAAAAATGCTTAGGATGGCACCCCTGTGGCATAATTAAATGAAAAAGGGGCCACTAGGGATATGTTCATGTCTCAAGCAATGTAATATATCCATTTTTCACACAACCGAACTCTCAGACACCAAGGCCAACACTGTAGTGAATCCAAGTTAAAGGATTAAAGGAATCATCGCATTGTATTTAAGGTCCAATCCACAACTAAAGTCAAAAGATATAGTTCGAAGATCATAAAGGAAGACCAAGGAATGGCTTAGTGAAGCCTAATAAATGAAACAAGCCATATTAGTAATTTAAATATTAGAGGCATTCAGATCAGCAGAACATTCCTTTTACTGAATAAAGGAGCAATTCCTACTACCCATTCTCCATTCTTCATCGAGCCCATAACAGTTATTATTCTGAAAAAAATTCCTAAGAACTGTCAGTGAATTAGCTATAAAGTATGGAAGACCTGAAAGAAAAATCTTCACCTTTCTTGTCTCAGAGTATAAACAGAGTACTACAGCCAGAAAAGTATTTCACAGAACATACCCTTGGAGTTATTGTCAACCTGACAAAGACTCCTAATTCATCTAAAGGGTACCAGTAGTTGATGTAAAACCATTAAGAAGAGTGGGAATTCAAATACTCCTTCCCTTCTAATTTAATGAGGTCATTTAAGTCCTATATACCACTACTATCACTCATTCATCTATAAGAACCCATGAAAAATACATTGAAAATGTTGGTTGGTTGTTGGAAATTGTTGGATTGTAAGTTGTTTTTCGAGTTACAGTTTTTGAGTAGTTGTTGTAAATAGGCTGGGAGATTATTTTTGGATAATGTCAAGCTATTGGACAATAATGTATGTGACTGGTTTTTCTCTGCTAATATGACAAGCATGTTCATTGGATCCTGATCGAAGTCATTGGTGATGTGTTTTCCCCTCTGTTATTGTTTTCTCACTGTGTTACATTATGTTTCATTTCCTCTGATAAGAAACAATAATTTTGGCTTAGGATATACTGCTGCTAGTACCCTAATGCTTCATGTACATTCTTATCTTTATGTTTTCTGCTACTAGTTTATCTCAGAAACAAATTCAGTATAATTTAACCAGTTGAAGAGTTGGTTTGCTCATGCTTGTTGATGTATGAATTTAGAGTTTGTTGCTTAGATGTTCTTGCCTGGTTCAGCTGAAAGAATTAAGAAATATGGAGATTTAGAGTTAGCCCTGTCCCTAAGTTCTTTTTCCCAAGTTTAGCCTTTCAAAGATCCCTTTGAGTTGAGTGTCAAAAGCAGGGAAGGTTAAAATTATTTCTCTGATCTTAGATTTCACTCTGTGTTTGAACTTAAATGTTTTCTACTATCTGAAAGTAGTCAGGAGGACTACTGGATTGTTATCTGTGAAGTTAACTTCATCAGGGGTGTTGATCATAGAGGTATAAGGTGTGCCATGTCCCTTGACTCACTCCAAATTTGTCACCTTGAAAGGCTTTTGTTGTTATTCCCATCCATTTCCTTATTGTTTCATCCCATGCAATCGTCTTAAGAGATCCTCTGATATATATGACTAGCCCTTTGAAATCCTTGGATATTTGAATTGCAAGTAAACCCTTTTATGACTCAATTTCCCAATGGGCTTGTGTTAGCTTTGAATTATCTCCCCATTTCTGAAAATCCTTCACTATTCCTTCCTTTATATTTCATTAAAATTTCCTTTCAAGGATTCCCAACCAAACAATCAAAGGAAAAACCCTGTGCTCTATAACTAGCCTAAAATTTTGAATTGAACCTTAAAGATATACATTCCTTTACCTTTATAGAGAGATCCCTCTCTGGATCCAGGAGGGATAGATCCTGAGATCCCAAAGTGGTTTGATGTTGTCTTGTCATTTGGTATTGCCAAATTTCCAAATCACAAGAACCCCAACAAAATGGCGACTCCACTAGGGACTATTGTGTAAAACACTTCTTAATATCTCTAAGAGCTCAAAGAAGACCAATTAGCCTCTATTTGGTAAAAATTGCTGATGGTGGATAGCAGCATGCTTAAAAACATTTAAAACCCTCCACGTGGTGACTCCACATCTCCTAAATGACCAAAAGACTCCATTGGTGATCAGTAGACCTGCTGATTATCTCTGTTTTCTCCAAGAATCCACTGGGAGACTAGTTTCATCATAACATCACCCACTCTAAAGGAAAACACGAGTATCAGTTCTCTTGGATTAAATCTGTTTTCTCCTAAATACTCTCATATTTGGTTTGAGCTGTTCTTGGAAAATTTGGCCTAATCCTGGCTTCAAGAAGCATCTACACTAGAGCCTACCCTAACCCTAATCCTCCTGAGGTAGTTGATAATCCAGAGAACCTTCTCTGGAAGTCTCCTAAGCTCGGCAGTTCAACCATTTTCAAGAAGATTACAAGAGTTAATTCCACCCCTGAAAACCTCTCAGCTCTTCCAAATACTCTAGGTGGCTTAGCCTTTTAAAGAGATTTAACAAGAACTAGGTCACTAAATGGTATTGACCAAATAGATTTTGGGCCACAAAGTTCATCACACCATAGTGGCCAAGATACAGACAGCAGTGGGACCCCTCCGTCTACACCCCCTGATATACATATCATTCACAATTTTGGGTCCTCTCACCCTAGGTTTATTCTTCAATATTCTGCTGTCCCAAACACTTCTGCCACCCATACATCTATCATTCATACTAATCCACTCCATCATCTTCCACCTATTATCAATCCTCCCTACCCTCCACAGAATCCTACCATGGCAACATGGTATGACCCTCTAGTCCTTCTTGCTCAATTGGCTGCTTTACCCCAAGGATATCAGACCTCTATTCCATTATATGAAGCCACGGGCGCAATCACTACCTCACAACATAGATAAAATGAATGAATATTATGATAGAAATGAGATAGTCGATGAGACCATTAAGCTCAGGCTGTTTTCTCAAAGTCTTGGGGGAGAAGTTAGGAAATGGTTTAAAAATCTAGCTCCACATAGCATCCATGACCTCTCTGATTTTCATCAATTATTTCTAAACAAGTGGTAAATCCGAAAGAACCCCCTCCAAACCTTTTCTGAATACGAGAACATTAAGAGAAATGTGGGAGAAGGAGTGCAATAATATTGTGCTAGGTACAATAGTATTTACAACTCTTTACCATCTCACATGAAACCTCCTCAAGGGTTAGCCCTCATGAATTTCCCTGATGGATTTGATCCTGAGATGGCTTACCAACTAAGGGAAAGAGACTATAACACATTAGAGGATATGCAGAAAGGGGCAGTGAGTGTGGAGGCAAACTTAATTTCCAAAAGAGGTAGGATGAGGGCTGAAAAGAAGGTAACCTATAGGGAAGACACCACACCTTCTACATCTGATTCCAAATTAGATAATCTAGCCAAAAATGTGGATAGGCTAGAAAGAATGATGGAGAAAATGGCTGTCCAAGGCAATAATCAGAATAGAAATCAGTTTCAAAACCAGAACCAAAATTTTAGGAAAAGCACTCCTCCCAATAGATAAAGGGATTCTAACCAACAAATCATACCTCCATTCCAAGAAAATTTCCTTAATGAGGATGAGGGAAAATAGAAGAATCAGAGGGAACAAATATTAACATGTTCGGAGGAGGTAATGAAGATCTTACCTTTTTCATAGAAGACAACCAATCCTTATTTGCACATTGTGAAGATGAAGGGATAGAATCTGAGGACTATAGGTTAAGATTTGAGAATGCCATCATGTAGGTCCATGAACAATATGAGCTTAGAAGCAAAAAGAACCCAAAAACCCTCAAACCAAAAACCTCTGAAGTTACTATCAAGAAAAAACCTGAAAGGACTCCTAAAGAGACTTCTGAAAATAACGAAACAATAGCTGAAAGTTCTAGAAAATCCAATGGTAAGAGCACCCAATCCACTGATAAACCAATTCAAGAACCTAGCAGCACTAGCATTGCAGCTAATGCCCCTGATAAAACAGTTTCAAATAATGTACATAGTGAGAATCAACAAGCTGATTTTGCCAATAAAATAGTGACCAAAAAAGCAGATCTAACCTTTCAAAGAGTCATTTTCCTTTCAATTTGGAAAGTGAAATTGCCAAAATCAAAATTTTTGTCCCTGTCACTGAGTTGGTCACCCAAGATGTATATAAATGTCAAATATTGAAATCTTTAAACTTAGGAGAAAAAAATGACTCTATCAACCTAAATGATGATCAACCAGTTGATTTGTTTGGCCCAAAAATTTAAGGGAAATTCCAAGAAGGAGTAGTGCCTCCTTTCTATGTCAGTCTAAATAGCCATGAAAAAAATCCTACACAATGCTATGTATGACTCAGGGGCTTCACATAATCTTATGCCAAAAGTGAACATGGAGAGATTAGGCCTAGAGATAACTAGAGCATATAAGGATTTATATTCTTTTGACTCTAGCAGAGTAAAATGCTTAGGCCTGATCAAAGACCTCTATGTAAATTTGACCCAAATCCCAGCCAAGTGCATAATGATGGATGTTGTAGTGGCTGATGTACCTCCCAAGTATGGCATGTTGCTGTCAAGATCATGGGGTGCTAAGCTGCAGGGTACAATGCAAATAGACATGACATATGCCACTATCCCTGTTTTCAGCCAACCACGAAGAATTTATAGGGAGGCACACATGAATTTCATGGTGAGTAGCCCAGAGGAACCAGAGAATTCCCCTCTTTACTCTGTCCATATAGACCTAGACTCTTTTATCCTTTACAATGATGAGTTTACTAATGATCAAGAGCTAGAAGATAAAAATTTAAACAGCAGAGTAGAAGATACAAATCCAAACATAATGAAAGCTCTAGAAATAGAGGAAGACAAGGGAGAAGTGCTTGAAAAGTCTGCTGAGTTAGAAAATCAGAATGATCGAAACCAAGACTGTAGAGAGCTGATTACCCATCAGCATGCTGACCTCAGAAAACAAGATGACATTAAGAATGAATTGATAACAAATCTACAAATAATCCCTTATGGAGCATGAGTTTTGATGGATCCTGCACTAAAGGGAGTACAGGAGCAGGGGTATGGTTGCACAATACTGAAAACAATCATGCTGAAATCCATTCTTTCAAGTTAAATTTCAAATGTACAAACAACATAGCAGAGTATGAAGTAGTCCTCTTAGGATTACATCTATTGAAAAATCTAGGAGCCAAGAGGATAGTTGTTCATGGAGAATCAGAACTGGTCATCAAACAAATAAATGGAGAATACACTGCCAAACATCCCAGGTTAAGGGCATATAGAAATGATGCCATGGATCTACATTTGTAGAATGTGAGCTAGTGTTTGTCCCCAGAAGTAAAAACACACTTGCCAACGGATTGGCTTGTGCTGCTAGTTCATGTCAAAGAACACTTAGTGACAAACAATTCATGGTTCAAACAAAATACAGACCAGTTGTACCAGATAATGAAAAAAATTGGCAGGTCTTTGAGGGTGAAAAACAAATAGAGGATTTTATGCTTTCTATACATGAGTTTGAATTGCCTAATTATAACTCTAAATCTAATAAATATTGCTTGGATAAACAGCCCCCTGATGAAGAAAAACCATTTCCCATTGCAGAAATAAACATGCTGACTAGAGAATTTGAAAATCAAATAGAAGAGGGATACATAGAGGTACTGCAGTCCAAAGATAAAGGCATACCTAGAGGACTAGCACCCCTTGAAGACCTTTTTGATTTTAATGATGTGGCAAAGAAACCAACAATAGAACCCACTGAGTCTGATATTGAAAAATGCAATATAAGCAGCAAGGACCAGCCTAAGATGATCAAATTAGCTAAAACATTTCCATCACATATCAAAATGAAATACATTGATTTATTTAAAGAGTTTGTTGATGTTTTTTCTTGGAGCTATGAAGATCTGAAGGCCTATGACACAGAGATCATCTAGCACAAGATCCCATTGAAAAAAAAACCAGAAACCTTTTAGGAAAAAGCTGCACAGAATAAACCCTGTATAGTTACCTCTGGTAGAAAAAGAAATTAAGAAAATGTATGATGCTGGAATCATAGTCCTTGTGAGGATTTCAGACTGGGTATCCAACCTTGTGGCCATAAGGAAAAAGATAGGGGAAATTAGACCGTGTATCGATTTCAGAAACCTAAACAGAGCCCCACTAAAGGACAATTACCCCTTTCCCAAAATGGAACACATCCTACAAAGGATAGTTGGTTCTAAGAGGATTTCACCGCTAGATGGCTTTTCAGGATACAACCAGGTATTGGTACTCCCAGAAGATCAAATTAAAATAGCCTTCACCACTCCTTGGGGTACCTTCATGTATGTAAAGATGCCTTTTGGATTAATTAATGTTGGTGCCACCTTTCAAAGAGCCATGGAAATTGCATTCTCGGAAGAAATAGGGTACTTCATTGTAATTTACCTTGATGACATTACAGTTTATTCCAAAACTGATGAAGAACACTGTTGAGTTCCAAAAATGTTCTTTCTTCCACCACATTCCACTCCATTTCTTTTATCCATTAATAATCCCAGGCTCAAATGATCAATGAAATTAGTTAAAATTGCTTTAAGAATGAATATCATGGCTAAGTTGCTATGTTTTTATGATTGTGTCATTGTAGTACTTTTTGAGCTGAAACTAGCTACAGAATGCAGACATTCTGTAGCTAGTTGCCAATTTTGCAGCCATCTTCATGTTTAAGCAGGTTCTAGATGTCCTCTCAGGGAAAACCACACATGGTCGTATTCAACGTCATGCCCTCAGCATTTGTTGCTCTCCATGAAGATCGAACGGAATTATGTACGTGGTTATGCACGTGAGAACTCAAGCTAGGAGATAGACTCCTAATAGGACAAGGACAGTCCAGATGTCCTTTGTCATATTACAATGCCACCTTTAGAGTTCTAGTTCGATTTTAATATGGAAAGACAATAATCCCTGTATTATCTCAAGTTCTGTTATGTAAATTTTCTATAAATATGCTCGGGAAACCGAGAGACAAAGGTTAGATTTTGGTTAGATTTTATGGTTGACTGTTAAATCTTTGAAGTCCGAGAATACTCTGTTTTGAGGTGATTCCTCTTTAATGAAAGAAGCAGTATTTCCTTGAACGCGTTGAGTCAATTTTGAACTAGATTTCGTGCTACTCTGGTGGTAGAGGGCCCCTGCCTCCTGAGCGGCCTTGTTTATAAAGTAGATAAGTATTTTAGTCTCGCTTTTATTTCTAGTTTAAGTAGATTTCTGAAGCTTATGTTCATATTTGTTTATATTTACTATCACAGTCAAACTTACTCTAATCAACTCTTCCAAAATATCATTATGAAGAATAAGGCACAACTGTGATAGTGTAGGTTTTAGTTGCATTTATTTTCTTTAGTTATCACAGTTAAAACTTACTCTAATAAACTTTTCCAAAATATCATTATGATGAATAAGGTATAACTGTGGTATTGTAGGTTTTAGTTTCTAGTTTACACCAAGTGGCATAGCCAATCTTACTCTTACAAAGCTCTTCCAAAATATCATAACAATGAGTAAGAAGTAGCTGTGGTGTCTTGGATTTTAGATGTATTTTCTTTCAGTCTTGTGTTTATGTTCGATTGCTTTGAATGATACAGCCATACTTGTTCTCACAAACTCTTCCAAAACATCATTCATACTGAATGGGATGGACTGTAGAATTCCTTAAGTTAATTGCATGTTAACTTAGTTATAGCACTCCAGAGGTATAATGCATGTGGTTCAGCTCTGTCATTTCATTTTCAGTTTGATAATGGCTTTTCAGTTTAACATTGTTCACTGTACTTCAAATAGACTAGTGGCACTCTAGTTTAGTTTTAGCTCATTGTATTAGCACTCCAGTTTAGCTGTCATCCATTGCATTTTTAGTTGTTAAATTTAAATACCACGGTCTTCATTATTTACAAAAATTCTTTTGTTCCAACCTCATATTAATACATAATCATTTGGACAGGAGTTGGTATCAGTCTAAGACCTAGAGTGTTTTGCAACCTTTTTACTATTTCACAAACAAGCCTTTTCTCAAAAGACCATTCTAAAAAGGAAATCTATAAATTTTGGAATGAGGCCTAATGGTGTTAAATTGAGTTGCAGAACAGAATTAGAAGCTAGTTTAGAATAGAAATATTATGGTGCTACAGATATTCTTTTCCAAATATATTCCAATAGACCTTTAATCATGGATGAGATGTTGTAACATTGTAAGTTGATTGTTTGATTGTTTAGTTAGGAGAACTTCATTTACACTTAACTGCCCATTTCTCAAGCTCTTCCAAAACATTTTCAATGAATGAATTGGAAACGTTAAGTTCATGTTGTGATTTATTTCCTTAAGTCATTATCAAGCTTTGTATTTTGCTAGCCATAGTTTAGGTTTTTTTTTGTTTCAGTATTTGCATTTGTCATTTTTCATCCATAATTTAGGCTTCACTCTATTTTTAACCAGTAGCTTCTTTCCATCAGCATTTAGTTCTTTCCCTTGTGAACATAAAACCATAAAAAAAACCCAAAAAAAACATAAAACACTAGACACAACGTAGTGAGAAACAAATACCTAGGCACATATAGTGCACCACACTTTAGCAGTTTACCAACCCTGGTTGACAATTAATGAACTCAATTTAGGAGACTAGGTTGAGCACAAACATTTTGGCGCCATTGCCGGGGAAGTGTAACTAGGTAACCTTATTTCTTAACTCCCAAAAATAATTATATGCGTAGAGAGAGAGACTCAAGGGGTAGATTCATAAGAAGCAGCAACATACGCTTGATCCCTAGAACACCACTTGTTTCATCTAGACCAAGAGCCAGTACACCTCCAACTCAGGCCCACAATCCATCCTTTTCTGATCCTAGACTCCTAGAGCACTTAAGATCAGATATTCCATTAGAAAGACCTTCCATTTCATCCACTGAACCTATCTTAGAAGAGGATTCAAGGACCTCTGTTAGAGACACAAACTTTTCCACTTCCTTAGAAGAATCAACTATGGCAAAAGAAGGGGGAGGAGGAGTATTTAATGGAGAACACACATTATTTGGAGGGGGTAGAGGTAGAGGTAGAGGAGAAGGAGGTAGAGGTGTAGAAGGCGAAGGAGGTAGAGGAAGAGGTAGAAGAGAGATGGGAAGCTCTTTTGGGTTTCCTATAGTAGACGAAGAAACCAATACAACCATGAAAAACATTTCACCCTCTGTCCTTCCAAACTTCTATGGACTTAAAAATGAAGATCCTGAAACCTTCCTATTTGAATTTGAAGTCCTATGTAGAACTTATTACTACTTACAAGATGCTCAAAAACTTAAACTATTTCCTTCAACATTGAAAGGAGCAGCATTGAAGTGGTTTATGAGTTTGATTAACAGTTCTATTAGGACATGGGAAGACATGAAACAAGAATTTCTAGAGAGGTATTTGGATTATTGTATGCCATTCAATCATAAGGAGGAAGTGTTTAAGATGCTACAAAAAGAATATGAAAACTTGGAAGATTTGTTGGAGAGATTTCATTACAACATCAAAAGAGAAAAAATGGAAAACTTAGATCAAGACACCTTAAAATCTCTCTTGTTGAAAAAAATTAGGGATGAATGGTTGGATATCCTTAACATGATGGGAAAAGGGGATATATCTCAGCTCACACTACCTGAGATAGCTGAGTTATGTATCAACCTTTCAAGAGGGAAATCCAAAACTATAAAAGGCCCAAGAGACCCTGCTCTTGCAAGGGTAAGTAAGTCTTCTTCTGGGATAGTAAGTAGGGCAGAGATAGGGCATATGCTTGATGAATTCAAATCTGATATCTTAGGGAGTCTTAGTGAACAAATAGACACCCTTAAGTTACAAAATAAGCAAAAAGCGGAATCTGATGCTTTAGCAATCTTTTGTCCCAGATGTAGAAAGAAGCATGCCTTAAGAGAGTGTCCTTTAGATGCAAAATTTGTAGAGAACTGTGTCATTTGTTCAGAAAAACATGAGACCAAGAGTTTTCCTTCACTTCCTGGTCTTAAAGCTGTCTTTCAAGAGGAAATTCCTACAAGTTCCACAGAATCTCTCAATTTTGTCTCTAGAAGGCCTTGGCAAGGACCTCAAACACAATGATTTCATGATCAAATGTATAATCAACCCCCACCAAATTGGAATTCTTGGCAGCAACCTTGGCCCCAATTTCACAATCAATCTCAAGATTGGGCACAAGAGGCACAAAATCCCTATGGAAGATACTCTCAGTACTATCAGTATCCACCATCCTATCCACCATATCCACATTTTCCTCAACAAAAAATTCCTCAACAAAATCCTCAAAATCCACAACATCAAAATCAACCACTTCCATTACGATTTCCTCAAAAATCAAATCAGTTGCCTGCTCAACCAATACCAAACCCCAATAATAGAAATCCTCAGAATACATATATGATAGAAGGCCAACAGTTTCTAACTTATTTAATTACTCCTCTAGACCTTAGTGATGTTCAACTTAGGTCTGGAAGAATACTTGAAAAGAGGAAACCTTCTGTGATTATACAAGAACAAACAACTCTGAGGAAGATTCTCTACGAGAAAATAAAAGTCTTGAAGAAGACACATCTTTTCAGCACCCAAACATTGAAAAATCAAAACAAAAAGAACCAATAATTTCAACTCCTGTATTAGAGCAGCCATCAACATCCACTCCTACACCTCCCTTTCCAAAAAGATTACAAATTGATAGAGGTGTAGAAAAACAAATTATGGTGCCTAATTATGATTTCCTAGATGAGCTAAGAAATGTTTGCATTAAGATTCCATTATTACAAGCCATCAAGGAAATCCCAATTTTAGCAAAAACAATAAAGGAGTTGAGCATGAAGAAAACAAGAAAAAGAATAAGAGAGACAAAGAAAATTCAACTGGCAGGAAAAATAGCAGACATTATGATGGGTAAGATTTCTATTCCAAAGTATTTAGACCCAGGAAATCCAGTTGTTAAAATTCACATCAATGGAATTGAGATCCAAAACACACTCATTGATTTAGGAGCAGCAATCAATATCATGAGTAGACAAATCATGGATAAATTGAAACTTCCTAATCTTCTCTTTACACCCACATTATTACAATTGGCAGACAGATCTGTGATCAAACCTGATGGGGTAATAGAAGACATTCAGGTGTCCCTAGATTCTTGGGAGTACCCTGTGGATTTCATGATCCTAACTCCTAAGAATAATCTAGGAGGGCATCCAATTATATTAGGAAGACCTTGGTTAGCTACAGCTGATGCTTTCATTAGTTGTAGATCCGGTGATATGTACATCTCTGATGGTAGTTCAACTAAGAAATTCACTTTGTATCCTCCGGCAAGGAAAATTACAGATTTAGATGATACTCAATGGATAGAGGATGAAGAAGACTTACAACCTCTCTTCACAATTTCAGAAATTAGTGAAGATAGTCAAATTCTGAATACTTTAGAAAACTTTGAATCCTCTTCAGAACATAAACATGAACAATTTCAAGAAGAATCCAACATTGAGTTTTTGTCATCAAGACAAATGTCTCTTCATTCTATGGATAAATTTGACAGCTCTACAAGTGAGATATTTCCAGGCAAAACTTTAAACATAAACAAGAACCTAGAAAAATCTCAACAAGAAGAGTTAGTCAAGATATTACAGAGACATTCTTCTGCATATGCATGGGAGTACACTGATATGAAAGGGATAAGTCCTAAGACTTGCACTCGTCACATCTACATAGAGGAAAATTGTAAACCAATTAGACAACCTCAAAGAAGGATGAATCCAAATCTTAGGGAGATTGTTAAAGAAGAATTGCAGAAATTGTTGAATGTCAACTTTATCTATCCTATTTCAGATAGTCAGTGGGTTTCTCCTTTGGTAATTGTGCCAAAGAAAAATGGTAAATGGAGGGTATGTATTGACTACCGAGAATTAAACAAAGCTACCCTTAAAGATCATTTTCCCTTACCTTTCATAGATCAGGTGTTAGATACCTTAGCTGGCAAAAAGTACTTCTCATTTCTAGATGGGTTTAGTGGTTATAATCAAATTCAAGTAGCACTTGAGGATCAAGACAAAACCACATTTATTTGTCCTTGGGGTACCTATGCTTACCGAGTATTGCCATTTGGATTATGCAATGCACCTGCAACATTTCAAAGGGTAGTATTAGGAATTTTTTCAGATCTAATACATGATTGTGTAGAGGTATATATGGATGATTTCACAGTTTATGGAAACACATTTGAAGAAGCCTTAGCAAACTTGGAATTTTTTTTAAAGAGATGTAAAGAAGAAAATATTTCACTTAGTCATGAAAAGTGTTTTATGATGTTTACTGAAGGAATTGTTTTAGGAAATCACATTTCAGGGGATGGGATTAGAGTTGATGAGTCAAAAGTTGAAGTCATCTCTAACTTATCTATTCCAAGTTGTCAAAAAGATGTTAGGAGTTTTCTTGGATTTACAGGGTATTATCGAAGATTTATAGAAAACTTCGCCAAGCTAGCATCTCCACTCTTCAAATTACTTACCAAAGATTGTGATTTCAAATGGAATTTTGATTGCCGGTTAGCCTTTGAGACCCTGAAAACAAAAATTTCTGAAGCACCTATTTTAAGGGGACCTAACTGGAAGTTACCTTTTCATATTTCAACAGATGCCTCAGATACAGCTCTAGGAGCAGTATTGGGACAAAAATACCTGATTCCTTATGCCATCTACTATACCAGTAAAAATTTGACTCCTGCAGAGTTAAACTATACTGTAACTGAAAAAGAGTTTTTAGCTGTTGTTCATGCCATAAAAAAATTCAGACACTATATAACAGGCTATGAAACTTTTTTTCACACTGATCATTCTGCAATTAGATACTTAATGAAAAAATCAATTACTAATGGCAGAGTCATAAGATGGTTATTTATTTTACAAGAATTCAACATTACCATTCTAGATAGGCCTGGAAAACAAAACACAGTAGCTGATTTCCTATCTAGACTCCAAAACATCAAAGATGACACTCCAGTTGAAGATCAATTTTCTGATGAATATCTTTTTGCAATTTCTACTCAAACTCCTTGGTTTGCTGACATTGCTAATTATTTAGTTTCAGGAAAATTTCCTTCAATAATGAATGCAAGAGATAAAAGAAAAATCATTTATGATAGTGCAAAATATTCCTGGGTTGCTAATGAGTTGTAAAATACAGGTCCAGATTTGATCATTAGGAGATGTGTTTGGGAAGATGAGATGCCTGAGATTCTCAAAGCATGTCATGATGAACCTTGTGGCGGACACTTTGCTGATAAGAGGACATCCTATAAGATCCTTCATTTAGGATATTATTGGCCTTCCTTGTTTAAAGATGCTAAAGAGTATTTCAAAAGGTGTGACAGTTGCCAAAGGGTAGGGAAACCTTCTCCTTCAGGTGAAATGCCATTACAACCTCAGGTACATATTGAACCTTTTGAAAAATGGGCTTTGGATTTTGTAGGACCTATTAGTCCTCCATCGAGACAAAAGAGATATATATTAGTTTGCACTGATTATGTTACCAAATGGGTAGAGGCCAAGCCATTAATTTTTGCTAATGAAGCATCTGTAGTTAATTTTCTTTTTGAGGATATTTTTACTCGTTTTGGTGTCCCAAGGGAAATTGTTACAGATCAAGGAGCTCAATTCACATCAAGGCTAGTGGAAAAAATGATGGAGAGGTACAAAATCAGACACAGAAAATCTACTCCCTATCATCCACAAGCAAATGGTCAAGTGGAATCTACTAATAAGGTTATTGAAGGAATCCTAACAAATACTGTCCATTTACATAGAAAAGATTGGGTAGATAGGCTTCCTGAAGCCTTGTGGGCCTATAGAACTACATGGAGAAGCACAAAAAACCATACTCCTTATGAACTTGTTTATGGAAATCAAGTTTTGTTTCCCATATAGTTCCAGATTCAAACTTTCAAAATGGCAGTTCAGCTAGGACTTGATTTATCAGAGGCACAAAAGCATAGATTGGAGAAGATTAATGAATTGGATGAGATCAGACAAGATGCAGTTCAGAAAACCAGTATAGTCCAACAGCAGAGGGCTAGATGGCATGACAAGTACATCAAGGAAAAGAAGTTCAAAGAAGGTGACTGGGCTCTCTTGTTTGATTCAAAATTCAAGGATTTCCAAGGTAAATTTCAAACACATTGGCTTGGGCCTTATGAAATTGTGAGAATTTTGACAATGGAGCAATAAAAATCAGGACAATAGATGAAGAAGAGGTTACTTTTCTTGTGAATGGTCATAGATTGAAGCTGTATCATAAACCACTCTCAAGAGAAGAATTTTTCAAGAAGTTCCAGGAAAACAGTGATGTGAAGTTAATGAAGAAGAATCTTTCTTCTTCATCAACTTAATCAATTTTTTTTTTAAGTCAGACTTATTGAAATAAATAAATAAATAAATAAAGTATAGACATGAAAACCAATCACTGATTGGCATGTTTATACAGAAAAGATGGAGTGAAAATCAGAATCTTTCTGACACTCTAACTTTTCCATTTTGTTTTTTTTACAAGCAGCTGTTACAAAATCATAAGTGCAGATCCATTTCACTTATGATCCATCTCATTTCACTTCATTCATTTCATTCCATACTTCATTCATTTCATTCAATTCATTCATATCATATCTTATTCCATTCATTCATTCACACTTCATCCATTTCACTTCATGGTCCACTTCATTTCCATTTCAGATATTTAAGTTTGATCTCCTTTCTGCAATTGAATAATACACAACAGAAATTGCAGGGCACTTTTTCACTCCATTTCATAAGTTGTGATCCATCCCACTCCATCATTCACTTCATACAGATCCCATTATACCATATTTCACCATCCATGTTCACTCATTCCATACAACATTCAACTTACATTCCAAACCACTCCATTCCATGTTTCAAAGTTCTCTATAGGTACATTTTTCAATCAAACAGACATTCTGCAGCTAATCAGACTTTCTACAGCTAGATAGACATTCTGCAGCTACAGATCCTGAAGGCACTGACCAACAATCATTTGATTTGCAACAAAATGATCTTGCATATCCATGAACAAGTCAAGATCGAGAAGGTTATGAAGACTTAAAAATTAATGATTTTCAGGGGAGAACAAAGCATATGAAGATCACAAGAAAATCAAAGCAAAGGAAAAGGTATGAAGTGATTATAATGACATATCATGAAAAATTTTAGTATAGTTTAGCTATGAATAATTCAAAAAGTTGTTTTGATTAATTTTATTGATCATGCTGAACAAACCTCCCGCAAAACTTTGGATAAAAATCCTTCTATTTCACCATTTCAAAACCCATATCCGATCATCATTTAAAAAAAAAAAATCTAAACGGTTAAAGTGCTGAAGTGATTGGATTAATCACGTCACTAAGCATTTAATGATGATTTTTGAAATATCTCCGTGGTATTTTCACTCATTGATTCGTTTTCTTCACCTCACCTCATTAATTCATTCCGTAACCATTCCATATCACTCCTTCCCGCAGCTGACTCTTAACCATTTCATTCTGTAAAACAGAGGTATCTCTGTAACAACCATTGTCACCGTGAAATAGAGGAAACATTTGGGGAGCAAAAACAACTTGTTAACGACCATTCTCACCGTGAGCAGAAGGCTGGTGAATTCAAGATTGAAGAAGAGTTATGGGCCTCATCGTGAGAATAGAACCAGTTGGCACTAAATACTTGGAAGGCTATCCCAAAATCCGAGAAATCTTACAACAAGCAGGATGGTTGCAATTCCTTGAAAGATTTAGTGGCTTCCACAAAGAAGGTACTAAAACTTTTGCAAGATCTTTTAATGGGGCCGAAGTTGAAGTTGGAGATATTAAATTAACTGTCACAAAAGCTTTTATTATAGAAGCAACAAGACTTCCTAGACAAGGAGAAAGGTGGTTTAAGAACAGAGAATTCCATAACGAATCATGGAAGCAGATACTCAAGTCACCAGGTATGGATGTCACTGTTTTTAAAAAGGGTATCCCTAGTTATTCATTAAAGAACAAATGGAGAAACATGTTGCTTATCCTACAAAAATTCATCACTTGTGAAGGTAGATATGGTACTTTCTATGTTTACCATATTAGGTTGATAATGCATTTCCTAGAAGAAGAACTTAATTTGCCCTATTTCTTGCTTTAAAGTTTAAAGAAAATGGCTTCAAGTGTCCAAAAGAGAATTCAATTTTTGGAGACAACCTTATACCACCATGGTTTAGTCAAGATTTTGATTGAGCATCATTTGAGCGAATTAGGGGATAATTGGGATAACTTCTTGGTAAGAAATCACTTTGAGGAACCGAAAGAACCTTCACCTAAACATCAACCTACAAAAAGAAGCAGAAGATGGAAATCCTCCAAAACTGAAACTGATAAAACAATACAAGAGAGCAGTGAAGAAATGATCTCTGAAAAATTAGTTCAGATTAAGAAGCAGCTTAAGAAAAAGAGAATCATAAGAAAAGTTGTCAGAGAAAAAGGAGAAGGGCCATCTCAACCGAGGAGGAGCCACAGACTGAGGGGCATACTAAAGAAAAAAAAAGTTAAACAAACTGGGGTTATAAACATAGAAGACGAAGAAACACCTACTGAGGAGGATTTTGATGAAGAAGTTCCAGAAATTGATCCTGCACAACAAGAAATTTACAACTATGTTGAAACATTGGAGAGAAAAGCTTCAGAGAGTAGAGACAGAACCCCTAGTCCTCCACTGTCCGAAATAGATGTGCTAAGAAGAGATAGGTACGAGTTGGAAGTACTTAATAGACATATCAGGACTGAGAATGATATTCTGAGGGAGCAAGTTAAACTAAAAACCAGTATGAACTCAACCTTGTCTCTACAAATGACAAAGTGGAAAAGGCCAATGAAAAGTTGAAAAAGAGGAACAAAAATTTAATCAGGGCACTTACCAATTTAAGGTTCAAGTTAGTCATCAGGAAGCCCAGAAGGCCTTTAACTACCAGACAAAGCAGAAGAAGAGGATTGGATGTTCTTGCAGAGGTCTCTGAGTTCATGGAATAGTTGCATGAGGACATGCAAGAATCTAGCAGTGGGGGTATGTTGAGTTCCAAAAATGTTCTTTCTTCCACCACATTCCACTCCATTTCTTTTATCCATTATTAATCCCAGGCTAAAATGATCAATGAAATTAGTTAAAATTTCTTTAAGAATGAATATCGTGGCTAACTTGCTATGTTTTTATGATTGTGTCATTGTAGTACTTTTTGAACTGAAGCTAGCTACAGAAAGCAGACATTCTGTAGCTAGTTGCCAATTCTACAACCATCTTCATGTTTAAGCAAGTTCCAGATGTCCTCTCAGAAAAAACCACACATGGTCGTATTCCACGTCATGCCCTCAGCATTTGTTGATCTCCATGAAGATCGAACGAAATTCTGTATGTGGTTATGCACGTGAGAACTCAAGCTAGGAGATAGACTCCTAATAGGACAAGGACAGTCCAGATGTCCTTTGTCATATTACAATGCCACCTTTAGAGTCTAGTTCAATTTTAATATGGAAAGACAATAATCCATGTATTATCTCAAGTTCTGTTATGTAAATTTGCTATAAATATGCTCGGGAAACCAAGAGATAAAGGTTAGATTTTGGTTAGATTTTATGGTTGACTGCTAAATCTTTGAAGTTCGAGAATACTCTGTTTTGAGGTGATTCCTCTTTAATGAAAGAAGCAGTATTTCCTTGAACGCGTTGAGTCGATTTTGAACTAGATTTCGTGCTACTCTGGTGGTAGAGGGCCCCTGCCTCCTGAGCGGCCTTGTTTATACAGTAGATAAGTATTTTAGTCTCGCTTTTATTTCTAGTTTAAGTAGATTTCTGAAGCTTATGTTCATATTTGTTTATATTTACTATCACAGTCAAACTTACTCTAATCAACTCTTCCAAAATATCATTATGAAGAATAAGGCACAACTGTGATAGTGTAGGTTTTAGTTGCATTTATTTTCTTTAGTTATCACAGTTAAAAAATACTCTAATAAAATTTTCCAAAATATCATTATGATGAATAAGGTATAACTGTGGTATTGTAGGTTTTAGTTGCTAGTTTACACCAAGTGGCATAGCCAATCTTACTCTTACAAAGCTCTTCCAAAATATCATAACAATGAGTAAGAAGTAGCTTTGGTGTCTTGGATTTTAGTTGTATTTTCTTTCAGTCTTGTGTTTATGTTCGATTGCTTTGAATGATACAGCCATACTTGTTCTCACAAAATCTTCCAAAACATCATTCATACTGAATGGGATGGACTGTAGAATTCCTTAAGTTAATTGCATGTTAACTTAGTTATAGCACTCTGGAGGTAGAATGCATGTGGTTCAGCTCTGTCATTTCATTTTCAGTTTGATAATGGCTTTTCAGTTTAACATTGTTCACTGTACTTCAAATAGACTAGTGGCACTCTAGTTTATTTTTAGCTCACTGTATTAGCACTCCAGTTTAGCTGTCATCCATTGCATTTTTAGTTGTTAAATTTAAATACCACAGTCTTCATTATTTACAAAAATTCTTTTGTTCCAACCTCATATTAATACATAATCATTTGGACAGGAGTTGGTATCAGTTTAAGACCTAGAGTATTTTGCAACCTTTTTACTATTTCACAAACAAGCCTTTTCTCAAAAGACCATTTTAAAAAGGAAATCTATAACTTTTGGAGTGAGACCTAATGGTGTTAAATTGAGTTGCAGAAAAAAATTAGAAGCTAGTTTAGAATAGAAATCTTATGGTGCTACAAATATTCTTTTCCAAATATATTCCAATAGACCTTTAATCATGGATGAGATGTTGTAACATTTTAAGTTGATTATTTGATTGTTTAGTTAGGAGAACTTCATTTACACTTAACTGCCCATTTCTCAAGCTCTTCCAAAACATTTTCAATGAATTAATTGGACAAGTTAAGCTCATGTTGTGATTTATTTCCTTAAGTCATTATCAAGCTTTGTATTTTGCTAGCCATAGTTTAGGTTTTGTTTTGTTTCAGTATTTTCATTTGTCATTTGTCATCCATAATTTAGGCTTCACTCTGTTTTTAACCAGTAGCTTCTTCCCATCAGCATTTAGTTCTTTCCCTTGTGAACATAAAACCATAAAAAAAACCCAAAAACAAAATAAAACACTAGACACAACGTAGTGAGAAACAAATACCTAGGCACATATAGTGCACCACACTTTAGCAGTTTACCAACCCTGGTTGACAATTAATGAACTCAATTTAGGAGACTAGGTTGAGCACAAACAAACACCTTAAACATTTGAGAAAAGTCTTTGAGAAATGTAGAAGGTTTGGGCTATCTTTAAATCCCAAAAAGACATTGTTTGGTCTCCAAGAAGGTAAACTTCTTGGTCATATCATATCTGAAAAGAGGATTAAAATAGACACAAAAAGGGTTAAGGGTATATTTCAAATTAGTCACCCTAGAAACATCAAGGAGTTGCAATATTTCATTGGGAAGATTAATTTCTTGAGGAGATTCATACCCAACCTAGCAGAACTCCTTATAAACATGACAAACATGTTAAAGAAAGAAGTAGGAGTTAAATGGACCCTAGAAGCCAAGAAATCCTTTGAAGTGGTAAAACACGCACTCACCCGAGCACCAGTTCTCATCAGCCCTGATTTTACTAGGGACTTCCTCATATTCTCATTTGCATCAGAACATAATGTGGGTGCTATCCTGTTACAGAAAAATCCAGAGGGGCAAGAGCAGTCAATTGCATTTTTCAGCAAGGCATTGAGAGATGCACCTCTGAAATACAATATCATGGAAAAACAAGCCTATGCATTGGTCAAAGCTTTGAAGGATTTCAGAGTTTATATTTTACATTCTCATGTTATTTCCTTTGTGCCTAATATAGTGGTAAAAGAAATTTTGTCACAAGATCCAGATGGAAAAAGAGGGAATTGGATTGCTGTGATACTAGAATATGATTTGGAAATGAAGCCCACTAAACTCATCAAGGGTAAGGGCTTAGCTCAATTAATGGCTGAATCTAACTTACAAGCCCTTGAAATAAATATGGTAGAGGCTTTGGACGAACATGAAGGGTCACCAGCTCCCATTGTTGAAGAACAATTCGAAAACTCACTTTGGTATGTTGATATCTTATATATGCTTATCAATCTAAATTCTCCTCTTGATTTATCTAAGACAAAGGCAAGGTTCTTAAAGTTAAAGGCTAGAAATTATTGCATTTTAAATGAATTTTTATATTGGAAAAATTCCAATGGTTTATTTCTCAAATGTTTTCCTGAGATGGATGCAGATAAGATCAAGCATTAGTTCCATGAAGGAGAATGTGGAGGCCACCTCTATTGGAAAACCACTACCAATAAAATCCTTAGAGCTGGCTATTACTGGCTCACCATCTTCCAAGATATCCACAAAATGATAGTTGCCTGCCACAAATTCCAAATCTTTGAGGGCAAAAGGAAACTCCTCCCTTTACCTTTACAACCAGTCACTGTTGAAGCTCCTTTTCAATAGTGGGGCCTAAACTTCATTGGGGAAATACATCCTGCTTCATATGCCCAACATAGATTGATATTCACAGCCACTGATTATTTCACTAAATGGATAGAGGCCATCCCTTCTAGGAATGCCACAGACTCAGTCATCACAAAGTTCCTTGAAGACCATATCCTATCTAGATTTGGCTGCCCTAGGAAAATTATCACTGACAATGCAGCTGCATTTCGTTCCAAAAAGATGGGTGATTTTTGCCTCAAATATCAGATTGTACTTGGTCATTCCACTACATATTACCCTCAAGGTAATGGGCTGGTAGAATCATCAAATAAAATTTTGGTGAACATCATAAAGAAGCTACTAGAGGAAAATAAAAAGTCATGGAATAATAAGCTAGTGCATGATTTATGGGCAGACAGATTGACAACAAAGAAATCTATTGGAATGTCTCCCTATCAGCTATTTTATGGAGTAGATGTAGTATTCCCTACCAGTTTAGGAGTACTGGTGATAAAATTGGTCCAAGAAATACAGTCAGAAGAAGACAACATGGTGAGAAGGATCAATCAGACCATACATCTCCAGTAGAGAAGGGAAGAAGTCTACAACAGAGCTCAAAAAGTACAAGAGAATATCAAAAAGTTGTTTGATAAAAGGACGAAGGCCTGTGATTTCAAAATTGGAGACAAGGTACTCAAATGGGACTCTAGGAGGGAATATAAGGGTAAGAATGGCAAATTTGACAATTTATGGCAAGGCCCTTACATCATTCAATCTGCCATTGGTCCCAATGCATTTTTTTCTACAAGAGATGGATGGTACAGACTTGTTTTGGGGTCCTGTTAATGGCGGGATGCTCAAGCATTATTTCTGTTGAAATTCAGTCTAGAATTTCCACTTCCATTGTAAATACCATTGCTTTGTTTTGCTTTGAAAGGAAGAGAAAAATATACAAAAATAGAAAGAGAAATGTTCAGACAAACTCAAAACTTGAACCTGTGGAGTTATGAAAAGAATGGCTCAAACCAGATCAAAACCTGAGCCAGAGGAAAAAGAAAGAGGTATGGTTCTAACATGCTCAAAACTTGAACCAGAAAAGAAGAAGAAAACAACTCTAACAAGATCAAAACCAGAGCTGAAATGAAAAGGAAAGATGACTCTAAAAAGCTCAAAATATGAGTCACAACAAGAAGGAAGAATATTTTTGAATTTTAGATGTTTAGCCTTCAAAATTTTGGTTTCTTAAAATTCTGCAAGTTTCAGTTCATGTGCAACTTGTCTTTATGCCATGGAATCACAGCAAATCAGACAGTCTAATCCTGGTTTGGCTGTGTTCCAATTTCTGTTTTAGAATATAGAGAATGAAAATCTGCCAGACAGTTTAATCCTGGCAGAAATTAGTTTAGGTAGAGAAACTATGAGACCAACTATTTAATCTGGTCTCATGGAGGAATAAGGGTAGAATTAGATTAGTTTTTCTTTCAATAAAAAATGATGATGAAAAGGTCTGCAAGTATAAATGCACCTGGAAGAAAAAATGTTAGGACAGTAGGATGGGTAGGTAGTTGTTTGGGAAAATTTCGCTGTTGATATAATACTCATCATGTCTGTAACAGCTGAATCAGAAAAAGAAAATATGTTCAAAGAACGAGGCTCTGGCCTACTTCCAAAGATTTTATCTGATATTCTTGACACTTTCAAGATTATGCCATCCCCATGTGGAGCCCCTATTAGCCACCCATAAAAATTTTCATAGCAAAAAGGTGGCTAAATTTGTGACCAAGCCTTCAAGCGAACATTTCCCTTGAAAATTTATCATCCTTGAAACCTCGTGATGTATTAATCTTTCAAAACTGTTTCCCCTGCTGTTCATAACAAGAATTTTTTTTTAAAGGCCCACATTTCCCTCATTTGACCCCTCCATTTGCATTTTCATCATTCCCCCATATCACTTATTTTTCCCCTGCTGTTTATCCCCCCATTCTCCTCAAAAAATCCCTCTACTCACCCTCTTTCTCATATCATCTTCTTTAAACTTTAAAGAATCTCTTTTTTATGGTTTAAAGGCCCTTTTTCCTCTTATCGGAACCTTCCAAAATTCTCAAAAAGGCTTCATTTAGGCCTAAAGGTCCCTTGTTTTAGATATAGGCTTTTAGCCCCTGCAGGCTTAAGCCCTAGCCCTGTGTTCCATACAACCCCGCGCTAAGCCCCAATCGCTCATCGCAGTCGGAGTTTCCTTTTCCTCATCTTCCCTTTACTCCTCTAATCTTCTGATGTGATAAGCGCCTTCCCCCAAACCCCTGGTCCTGCTCGCTCCCATAGGACCACACCCCGACACTTATTCCAAACCTTACCCATCGCATCAAAAAATTTCAATTCATTTGTCCCTTTCCTTTCCTCCTACGAAGGATGATCCCCTGATGAAATCTCAGCCTTAGATCTAAATGTTCTAAAGATCCGCATTAAACCCAATAACCCAGTTCTGATGGGGCCTACCTTCCACTTCATGGTGCACCTATCCAATCGTGTGCTGCCACCTGTACTCCACCACCACTCCCATTGTGCAACTTATTTATCGCATTCCACCAACACTGTTGGATCCCCTCTCCCTCATTCGACGACATATACTCCATATTGCAAAATCCTAGCACCTGAGGTTTAACGTTTCAAAATTTTGCGAAATGGGGGGTATTGAAAATCCACTTGTTATCTAGTGTATCGAATCGCATTCCATCTGCCCAAAACCGCCTTCCCCCATTTTGTTATGCGAAAACCATCCCCAGTTTCCCGCCATACTGTGGCCCTCCACAACATATCTTTCGGTTTTAACCCCAGCTGTCGATCTCTGAGATCGAACAGTCCATATTATGTCTCAATCACATTCATTTTCTCCCCATCTCTCTCCTGAAAGGCTTCATCAAGAGATATCCACTATAGATCATCCAGATCTAATGGTCCACATCCCTCATCGCACCCAGACCTCCATTGGACCTAGTTAGCTGCTCTACCAAGGTTTTCTTAGTTTTTTTCCGGTGCAATCACCATCCGCACTGCTCCTCGCCCTCCATGCCAAGCCTTTGGAAATTATTTTAACCCAATTGACAGGATTTCTTAACATGTTTGCGCTGTGTTGCAGGTTTGATGATGGTTCTTGCTAGTTTACCCCACAGTCACGAAAGGTGACAGAAATTCTTAGGATGGTACCCCTGTGGCATAATTAATTGCAAAAGGGGCCAACAGGGATATGTTCATGTCTCAAGCAATGGAATATAACCATTTTTCGCACAAATGAACCCTTAGACACGAAGGCCAGCACTGAAATGAATCAAAGTTAAAGGATTAAAGGGATCAGCGCATTGTATTTAAGGCCCAATCCATAGCTAAAGTCAAAAGATACAGTTCAAAGATCATAAAGGATGAACAAGGAATGGCTTAGTGAAGCCTAAGGCATGCATCAAGCCATATCAGTAATTTAAATATTAGAGGCAGTCAGATTAGCAGAACATTCCTTTTACTGAAGAAACGACCAATTCCTACTACCCATTCTCCATTCTTCATTGAGCCCATAAGAGTTATTATTCTGACAGAAATTCCTAAGAACTATCAGTGCATTAGTTATAAAGTATGGAAGACCTGAAAGAAAAATCTTCACCTTTCTTGTCTCAGAGTATAAAAAAAGTACTACAGCCAAAAAAGTATTTCGCAGAACATACCCTAGGAGTTATTGTCAATCTGACAAAGACTCCTAATTCATCTAAAGGGTACTAGCAGTTGATGTAAAACCATTAAGCAGAGTGGGCATTAAAATACTCCTTCCCATCTGTTTTAATTAGGTCATTTAAGTCCTATCTACCACTACTATCATTCATTCACCTATAAGAACCCATGAAAAATACATTGAAAATGTTGGTTGGTTGTTGGAAATTATTGGATTGTAAGTTTTTTTTCTAGTTAGAGTTTTTGAGTAGTAGTTGTAAATAGGTTGGGAGATGATTTCTGGATAATGTCAAGCTATTGGAAAAGAATGTATGTGACTAGTTTTTCTTTGCTAATATGACAAGCATGTTCATCGGATCCTGATCTAGGTCATTGGTGATGTGTTTTCCCCTCTGTTATTGTTTTCTCACTGTGTTACATTATGTTTCATTTCCTCTGATAAGAAATAGTAATTTTGGCTTAGCATATACTGCTGCTAGTACCCTAATGCTTCATAAACATTCTTATCTTTATTTTTTCTTCTACTAGTGTATCTCAGAAACAAATTCAATATAATTTAACCAGTTGAAGAGTTGGTTTTCTCATGCTTGTTGATGTATGAATTTAGAGTTTGTTTCTTAGATGTTCTTGCCTAGTTCAGCCGAAAGAATTAAGAAATAGGGAGATTTAGAGTTAGCCATGTCCCCTAAGTTCTTTTTCCCAAGGTTAGCCTTTCGAACATCCCTTTGAGTTGAGTGTCAAAAGTAGGGAAGGTTAAAAGTATGTCTCTAATCTTAGATTTCACTCTGTGTTTGAACTTAAATGTTTTCTACTATCTGAAAGTAGTCAGGAGGACTGCTGGATTGTTGTCTTTGAAGTTAGCTTCATCAGGGGTGTTGATTGTAGAGCTATAAGGTGTGCCTTGTCCCTTGACTCGCTCCGAAGTTGTCACCTTGAAAGGATTTTCTTGTTATTCCCATTCATTTCCTTATTTTTTCATCCCATGCAATCGTCTTAAGAGATCCTCTGATATAGATGACTAGCCCTTTGAAAGCATTGGATATTTGAATTGCAGGTAAACCCTTTTATGACTCCATTGCCCAATGGGTTTGTGTTATCTTTGAATTATATCCCCATTGCCGAAAATATTTCACTATTCCTTCCTTTACATTTCATTAAACTTTCCTTTCAAGGTTTCCCAACCAAACAATCAAAGAAAAAACCCTATGCTCTATAACTAGCCTAACATTTTGAATTGAATCTTAAAGATATACATTCCTTTAACTTTATAGAGAGATCCTTCTCTGTATCCAGGAGGGCTAGATCCTGAGATCCCAAAGTGGTTTGATGTTGTCTTGTCATTTGATATTGCCAAATTGCCAAATCAAAAGAACCCCAACATGAATGATTGTTCGTTAGTGGCAGCCCACTCTACCCATCCAACCATAAACGGTTGTAAAATCATATCAATTGTTTCAATGTGTTGCACCCACATCTATTCCACTTGTTAATACATCCTTACCCCTGTTACAAGCTCAAACTATTGTACCTCAACCGTCTCAGGCGGGTCCTTCAACCCAATACCCTCGAGTATTGGGCCCTCAGACTCCAACTCCTTTGGTTGGTTTACAACAACGTCATGTATCTAGAATTATTTATTCACAAGTAGGATTACCATATTATGGGTTGTCGCAGCCACAACCGATTATACCTTTTCACAACTGAATCCAAGCTATTCAAGTTTGGGTTATAATTTTTATGGACAGACACCTTGGCAGCCACAAGTGCAAACGCAACAACCCTCATTTTAATAAGTAGCGTACCTAGGTTTTCGTCAACATAATCCTCAAGCGTTTGATTATCAAAACAACCCCTATCTGGGTTATGAGCAATAGATTCCTTATGATGGTGCTCAAAGGCCTATTTCCCAATCAATTCCCTCATACCCTGGCTATTCACAACCCAACTTAAATTGATAGTTGCCCTTTGTTGCAACTTTAGAATTACCTGATTTAAACCGACTTACAAATGATCCAATCAAATATGCTCCTTGGTGGTCGGTGATACCTCATAAATTACCCTCGGATATTCATAAGTTCAATGGAAACCTTGGGGAAGACATGTCGATGCCTGTTATGACTTATCATTTGTGGTGTTCATCTAACTCCCTAAATGATGACTCCGTTCGACTATGTCTTTTCTAGTGTACACTCACTGGTCTGACCATGAAATGGTACATTGAGTTACCAAGAGCTTCATTTGATAATTTCACTGCCCTAGCTACTGTTTTTTTGACCCACTTCCAGCTACCCATAGGATATGAAACTGGAAGGAAACCCTTGAATAATTTCATACAGACTAATGCTACTCACATTTTTTATCATTTTCATGAGTGGTGTCATCTTCATAGAATGGTCAAGACATTTGTTCCTGATCAGCTCCTTATTGAGTGGTTAATTAAGTCTCTATTACCATGTATAATTGAGGATATGGCTAAGGGTGGCGTCTTCACTGAAGAGTAGATCGTTTCTCATGCCCAGTACTTAGAATTTATTTATACTCAGTCTAGCATGATCTACGAGAAAATTCTCAACATGCTACGATCTAATTTTACTGTTCCTCCTCCATCTATGGACTCTCATTTCAATGACAGTATGATTGGTACTGCAAGAATGCATCACTCTACTGCATCTGACCGTACACCTTCTTCTGAAATTCATGCCATGTCATCTGAAAAAGGAAAAAGTGACAAGCAATTGGGAAGCAAGAAAAACGGGAAATCAAAGAAAAAGAAAACTTCTACCCCGCAGGAACGATCATCTAATCAACAAACTAGAAATAAGAAACCTCTTTACCCATGCCTAATCTGTAGTGAGGAGCACTTTTTTCAAGATTTTCCTCACCGCGCTAAACTCTCAAAATTGATTAAGACCTCGCATGCATCCGCTGTGTTGACAGATACATTTCTAAATCCAAACACAAATTTGGTTGCTACGGATCCAGCTTCTAGTTCCCAAGTTCTTATGATTTCTGTTAGGAAGCCAACAACTGATGTTTTGGTGTCAATGTGTAATAGATATTATGATAGTCAGGCTACTGATCAACCTACTACCTCGACCACAAATCCATCTACGAAATCTATTCCGCCAACTGTTATTCCTGAGTTAACAATAAAGCCACCAAAGGGAGTAGTCCATAAATTGACATTCAATCCTCGATCCTGAGCTGCTAAAAATTATAATATAGCTGAATATTTGGCTCAATCCCCTTCAGCTATGATGACACTTGAGATACTTTAAAATTTTCCCTCCCATAATTAGGCTTTGCTATCGGCAATTGGTGGAATCGATCCGACAGATTCCAATATTATACTCTTTAATCATATGGGCTATGTGCCGCAATTACCAGCAGAATTTTCAATCTCCATACAAATAAATGTTCTCAATCACCTCGTTCATCGTACTATTATTGATGAGGGAGAATCTACGTGCATTATGTCTTTAAATTTCTGGAAGCCACTTGGCTCACCACAACTATCTCAATCGCCTACAATGTTGAAATCTTTCGACAGACATACATATAAGCCTTGCAGTATCATCAATAACCTGCATGTCGAAATAGGGGGAAAAACAGTAAATGTTGAAGTTGAGGTCGTTGACGGACCCCTTGACTACAACATTTTACTCGGAAGGCCATGGGTATATGCTATGACTGCGATTGTATCCACATATTTCAGAAGGATCACCTTTCCACGTAAATGTGTTATCACAGTCATCAATCAACTCTCCTTCTTCGCCTCTAGTTCCCAGGTAACTGGAAGTGTTCTGTTAGTTCACGCACCCCAACTAGCACTTCGAACATTGGTGTAGAAATATTAAAGGATTATTCCCTCATGGGAACCTTTGCATTACTGCTGCCTGTGAGGTCGGTCGAAATTGCAAACATAGGGACCTGCTACATAATACATTCCACTCCATCTGGCTTAAGGAATATTACAAGTGATTCTAAAGTTGTTAAATTGGATTATTTTTTACTGTGCAACCCCATTGAGCTGGAATTTCAATCAATTTACATGGCTTGGGCGGCGAATCTGAAATCATCGTCGTCGGTCGTTTGGGTTGATCATTCATTAGATTTTGGTATTCCATCTGATCCTTTTTCATCCACTTTCTTGGGAGATGAGAATATTGTGGAATCCATGATTCTAGAAGGAAAACCATGGGAATATTTTCATTGCCATTCCCATTTTCAAGATTACGAAGAAGATAATATTATTGAACTATATCAACCATCGATGAAAACATTATTTTCGAATTATTTTCCCATTAATGCAATCAAATCTAAGAGAAACTTATCAAATATTGAAGAAATGATTTCTATTGATATTTCAACCAAACTCGGCGTTGCATAAAAAATTCATGTCAACATGCCTTGTTCTCCATCAAAACTCGAAACTTACTGCTATCTCTTTCATGAATTCCGTGATATATTTGCTTGTTCTTACGAGGAAATTCCAGGCATAGATACTAGTATTGTTGAACACGCCATTAAAATGTACCCTGATGTCAAACCGGTATGTCAATGCCTTTGTCCTGCTCATTCGAAGAAGGTCGTTTCCATTAAAACAGAAGTTGAAAAAATTTTACGTGCTAGTTTGATTTACCGTATTCCGTTAACTGATTGGGTTTCCAACATTATTCCTATTATGAAGAAATAAGGGACAATAACAGAGTGTGTTGATTATCAGGATTTCAATATTGCTTGTCCAAAAGACAACTATCCTACTCCCTTTATCGACCAGATTATTGACCATTGTGCTGGACATGAAATATTTTCATTCATGGATGGATTTTATGGCTACAATGAAATCAATATCCACCCAGAGGACCATATAAGACAACATTCATCTGTCCCTAGGGCACATTCACTTATCAGAAACTCCTGTTTGGTTAAATAATTTTGGGGCAACATTTCAGAGAGCAATGGATGATTCTTTCAATGACATCAAGCACATTGTTCAACCTTATCTAAACGATTTACCCTTGCATTCACAAAACCAAGCTGATCACCCGATGCATCTGAGAGCTATCTTTCTACATTGCTAACACTAAAAAATATGCCTCAATCCACATAAATGTGTGTTTTTTGTTGGTTCTAGTCATTTGCTAGGATTCTTCATCTCAAAATAAGGAATTTGAATCGACATACTGAAGGTCCAGGCCATTCGTGATTTGTCTATGCCATCAAATTTTCTTCAGTTACAAAAACTTCAAGGAAATGCTAACTTCCTAAGGAGGTTCATACCCAAATATGCCAAAATGGCTAAAGGATTTACTTGGCTCTTGAAAAATGGGATCCCATTCCATTGCGATAAGCTTCCATAAGCTTATTTTAATGTTGTCAAGGATACACTTGTCAGGGCATCATTAATGTATCCCCCTAATTATTAGAGTGATTATTTCTTATATATCGTTGTGACTGATATGACCATTGATATGGTATTGTTCCAAGAAGAAGATGGGATAAAAAATCTGATATATTATTTGAGTCATAATCTCAATGATACAAAAGTGAAATATCCGTACGTCGAAAAGCTCACCTTGGCGGCTGTTCAAGTTGTCCAAATATCTTTCCACTATATCCTGTTCTGGAAGATCATTGTCATTTCGAATTGCAACCCCATGACTTACATACTATCACATCAATTGCTGGGGGGGAAGTATTAAAAATGGATTTTCATTTTGTAGGAGTTTCATTTGGAATTCATGAAATCCAAGTCAAAGAAGTCTTTAGTATTGGTTGAGCTTCTCTGCAACCTTCCCTCTAATAGTACTGCTACTACATCGAAACCATCAATCCCTGATGATTCTCTATTTCTAATCAGATCATATGATCCTTGGTATGGGGAAGTTATCATTTATATCCAAACCCAGAATTTTTGGCCTGATACCTCTTTCTTTGAACAATGATGTATTCGATACCAAGCCAAATATTATCTGATCGCCGATGATACACTTTATCATCATGTTGTTAATACAATTTTAAGGAGGTGCCTCACTCATGAGGAGGCCGAGAAGGTTTTGAATGATTTTCATGTTGGGGCTTATGGTGGACACTTATCTGGATACGCTACCGCATGGAAGATACTTCACGCTGGTTAATTTTGGCAAACCATATTTTTTGACTCCATCCTCGTGGTCAGAAGTTGTCACGCATTCCAAATATTTTATTGCAAATTTCACAAACCACCAATGCCAATCCACCCTTTTATCATCGTCAGACCATTTTCAAAATGGGGCATTGAATTCATGACCTTGAACGCTCATTTTTCTGAGGGGCATGGTTATATTACTATTGCAGTAGACTACTTTACCAAGTGGGGCAAAGCGATGCCTACATTCAACACCACAGGAAAAAAATCTACATTATTCTTTTTCAATCATGTCATCTTATGGTTTGGTGTTCCACAGGCTATAGTCACAGATCATGGGAAGAATTTTTGCAATCACATGATGAATGAATTAACTGCAAAATTAGGACTATCGCATGATAGTTCTACTCCTTATTATCCATAATCCAATGGAAAAATTGAGGCTATTAACTAGATTCTTAAATGAATGCTTCAACAAATTAGAGGAGTTTATAAACGAAATTGGCATTTGATCATATACTTGGCTTTGTGGGTGTACCAAAACTCGGTGAGAAACGCAACTGGATTTACCCCCTTTAAATTGGTGTATGGTATGGAATCTATCTTTCCTATCGAATGTGAGATACCATCATTAAAACTCAATATTGACTTGTTACCTGACACCTCTACTGAAGAAACACATATTTTAACCTCGTCCATCTTAATGAAACACGTCGTGAAGCCGCATTGGACAACAAAGCATATAAGAGACATATAAAGGTGCAATACAGCAAGCATGTCCAACCTCACATCTTCTCAGTGGGTGACCTGGTCCTTCTTTATGATCAATAAGCTGATGTAATAGGTACAGGGAAATTTGAGCCGTTATGACATGGCCCCTATATTTTCAAAAGAGTTCTTGCTAAGGGTGCCTACGAGTTGGTCAATTATGATGGAGTTCCATTGGCGCAGCCCCGAAATGGGTTGTATCTGAAACATTACTATGCTTAAACATGAGCGTAGTGAAGTATTGTATTATATTGTATATATGTTGTTGATTTTTATTTACTGTCTTAGTTTGTTTTTCTAGAGTTTTCTTGAAGTTAGTAATTCGCTTTACATTTCGTCACAATTTTCTGAATCTTTGGAACCATTCGTTGGGCATGTTGATGGTGCTAGTCATAGTATGCAAAATCTATCCTTTGCAGCATGGGCCATTTTTGCTCCGAATGGTGAGTTAGTGAGTTTTGAAGGGATTTGTATTAGTCGATCTACAAACAATATCGCTGAGTATAGCACGTTGATCTAACTTCTCTCTGATGCCATATCATTTGGTATTAACCACATCATCATTAGGTTAGACTCACAACTTGTGGTACTGCAACTTACTAGTGTTTATACTGTCAGAAATCCAACACTGCATCGTATGTCCCTAAGAGTTCAATTTTTGGAAAGACATTTTTATTTAATTCAATATCAACACATTTCCAGAAAATTAAACACATTAATTGATTCCTTGGTGAATTATGTTATAAAAATACATTTGCAACACATCTAAAGACATATTTTCAATTCACATCACATTATTGAATAGGATTGCACAATAAACATAGGAAAACACTGAAAACAAATAGATAGATAAATATAGGTTTTTACAAAAATTGTGCCCAAGACAGATTGGTTATTTGACCTCAAAATGTATGCAAAATTTCAAAAGTAAACTAGTGATGCTCAAGATAACATGCTATGGATATAGCTATCCTACGCAATAACTGAATCCTATGGTTAGGAATGAAAATAGTATGGCATTGAAGTCTCATGGGTAACTCTTCGATCCACCAATCCAGAATCCTGAGAGTCAATCCCTCTATGTGTTACTGGAGCTCAGTAAGAGTCTCAGCCATATCCAAATCCTGAAGGACTTCTCTCTCGACAACCCTCTCTGCTGGCTCATCTGTTCTCTCCTCTAGTTGACCCACTGGTCGAACTTTACCTACATCTGCATTACATCAAAACTTTAGTTTAGTGTTGGGAAACATCAAAATAAAAAAACATGTATAAACCTTAGAAAAAAAAAAAAACATGGTCAAAACATTCTTACCAATTGCACCCCATTGAGTGTTGCCTGGTAAAACCAAATCTAGATCTCCTAAGAATTCTACGCCTGCATATGCATAATCATCGATGGAAACCATCTGTCGTTTGAACCAAGTGAAGAATACAGTCAAGAATACGATGGTGAACTGACCAACATGTCTAGCCATAAGTTCTACCCATCTCTGCATCCTTAGATCTCTAGGGATAGATATACCAGTGTCACATGTTGGGGCTACATCAATGGAATCCACTCTAAGTTAAAAGAAATCAGGATCAAACCATAGTTGAAATTATTCTTCCTTCCTCCCATTTCCTTGGTGAGTTGTTCTTTCATCTAGAAGAGAACATCTTCAGCCCAGTTAAAAATTATTGGTTCCAAGCACTTTGGTGCATACTGCATGTAAGATCTGTTTGCCACATGTAGTGTAGTGGTACTACCAAGCTTTGCGATAGTGAATAGGATGGTTCTTAATGGAAAATCACATACATCGTGGATGTGTATTTTCCCATCCTTACTAGGTTCAGTCCCTGGATTGCAATACTGCAATATTTAATCTCTCATTGTCAATCCTCCAAGAGCAGATCCCAAAAGATAAATGGACGGATCTCTCCTCGATAATCCTATGAGAAAATAAATATCCTGCACTAATATTGGCACCACTTTGTCCCCAGTGTGAAAAACATGTATCGCTAGATCCCATGAACGAACAAGGAATTCCAATTGTTCCCCTTGTTGCCTCATACCCGACAGTATGAAGTAATTTAGCAACCCACAGTCTCTGAGGGCTCTTACCATACCCAGATCATTTAGGGAAATCATGTTATGTTCCTCATATTCTCTTTCCCTCCATATAATCATCATTTTGGTCTGATGAATACCTGAAACACAATGATAAGACTCATAAGGATCAATTTCATGAAAAAAACTACGCAAAATTTGGGCAAACTGCAAGAAACAAAAATGAATATTGTTCCCAATGCACCCCAAGTAAAGAGATAGTGTGTTGCATATGCACCTAGCCTTCAATTCAAGTGCACTGCAACACACCTTTTGACATTAAAGGGTGCATTTCCTTCTGAGCGAAATAAATTTACCCTAATGGGTTCAAAACTCTAAAAAATTGCAATGAAATGAAACATAAATGATACTGAAAGAAAGAGAAGGTTCATAGCTCCAACCTCGATCAAACAACAAGGAAAATTGTCCACATAATCTATCGCAATGAAATGCTCAAGTTCGGGGGGAAAAACTAGTTCAGAGCTCCAAATTTCAAATGGTAACTTTCAAATGGTAAAAATGAATGGTAAAAACCCTTTTAATTAGTCATTTGATTATCTAAAATCATATTTAATGTTGTGACTATGGTTTTTATTCATTTTTTCTATGCAATAGGTATTTTTAATCTGTTTGATGGTGTTCTGAACAGGTTTTACAGCTGATATAGCAGATTAGTCATGCACACTTATTCAATAATGATTTGACCATAAAGTATACTTTTATCCTTATTTTTTGAGCTTTGATAAAAATGAAAAAGGACTTGAAGTACACTTTTATCTCTTTTTTGAGCTTCAATAACAGTGAAAAAGGAATCATTGGAGTCTTCTTTTAGCTCTTTTCAGACTCCGATAATGTGAAAATATTGTCGAGCACTTGTCTTTTTGAGCTTGTAAAAGTAAATGAAATGACATCTACTTAGTATAAGTTTAACCCTTTTCTATACTGAGATAGATTATTTACGAAAAAGGAAAACCTTAGTCAAAATGGCTAGGAAGTTCTCTTAGGTATCATTTTACACTTTTTCAGACCTGAGCAACAAATTTACGAAAAAGGACTCATGGAATTTTCTTTTTCCTCTTTTTCAAACTCTCTAAACATGAAAAAGGACTAGGTTGTCACTGTCGTTAGGCTCGCTAAAACATAAAATAACGATGGGCTTGTCGATCATGGAAATAATCGAGTTTCATTTATCTCTAGACTTGTTAAATTATTAAATAGCGATGAGTTCGCCTGAAGGGTTGAATTATAGATCAAGAATATGTTATCCTCCTTAAGCTTGTTAAAAAAAAGAGAGGTACTGGTCGAAAAATGACCGGGGAAATTTTGAGAAAGCTAACAAAACACTTTATGGTAGTAGGTCACTCTTGAACATAGCACTTTCACTCCGTCATCGTGACTTTTGGGTTGGTTAATCTTCTTGACGGTTCATTTATACCTATGGTTCATCATACCTTCACTTCATTTTGGGTCAATGCTGCAAACTCATCTCAGTGTCATAGATATGTTCAAGAGAAGTCATCCAGTGAAGAGTCATCCTTCTGCAATACTCATAAACCTTCATATTTATGACAATTATCCCTGAAAATTACTACATCAAGTCACATTTTGTCTCTGAAATCAGTAACTCCCGTTTCATGATAAAGTAGCTTCCTGTCGACATCAGCTCATCATCCAGGAATTTTACTTAGAAACATCATCTTCCAGTAACATGAGGCTTGTTACATCATCGAAAAGTTTTTTGCGTCCAGACCTTTGACCGAAAGATTTTGTTTGGCATTCGACATCAAATCATCTATTAACGCCTTAAAAACTATACTAAATTACCTTGAGATCCATTAACGTTAATGATGGTTCTCTCGTTTTTGTTAAGAGCTCACATCATTGGCTGATAATCAAATGATGTCTTACCATGTTCGACTACAAATCATATATTCGCATGGCTAGAATTGTACTCGAACGATCGAGTGAACAAGATAAAAATACCCAAGATCTAGTTTCATCCATTTGAGTTGTGATTTCACGATTGTTGTACAAATCATCTTTACGATGAATTTACTTACAGATCATCATCCAAACATGGGCCTATACCTGTAGGCATGTATGTATTGGGAAACATTCCAATGTAGATGACTTTCTCACATGTATGTATTTTGGGTAGATTGTTGTCCATTTTCCCACATGTTATTAGATATTTTATGTGCTGCGCATGGGAAGGCATCCCTCATCAATTCTTGATCAAGATCAAAATATCATGATGTAATGTATTGTAATATTGATGCAAGTCACGGCCCACTTCAGTTCCATATCATCACATCGTAAAGAATCTAACCAAAATACTATTATTATTATTTTGACTTCATGCTTTAGGGGGCATATGTTATAGGTTAGGTTGGGCATCATACCCCATGACCTGGTCAAACTGGACATCATCCCCAAGACTAATGAAATACGGTCTATCATCCCCTTATATTTTAGTTTCTATATGCCCTAAGAGAAGAAAAATTCATTCATGGATTCTATTGTGATATTTCCAAGGTTTGAAGTATATGTTATATCACTTATCGACTCACCAAGGTAGCCTCTAAAGGGATTAATTGTGTTTTAGTTCCAAATCCTCCATTCAAGGGTGCACTTCAGTGCAATTCCCAACATTCAAGAGTATGTTCGTCACATGGGAGAGGAGTTCTCATTGTTTTGGGAATCTCCACATGGCCAATGCCTTCTAGAAGAGTTCATATGTGTCAAACTTCAAATCCAAGTGTCCATCTAACACCTCTGAACTTGGGAACATGTCTTGTCTATTATTAGAAAGTCATTCATTGAGAAATTACCATCAATTTCCCTATAAATTGAGCACTCATTCTAGTGCTAGCAAAGGAAGAAATTTGGTAAAGTTATGTTGTTGGATTCTCATTTGAGAGAGTGAAAGTACTGATATGCTACTGATATGATCTTGGATGTGATAAGGCTAGAATGAAGCTGGAGCTGGTTGGAAACAAATCGATCATTGGTTGTAACTTCCCCTTTCTACTCTTTAATAAAGATTGGCGTCCATTTTTCCACATATATGTCTCTTTTTATTGTACAATGGATTCTTGAATGATATATGTATTTCATATCTAATCAATTTGATTGAGTAAGATAAGTAGATATATGTATATTGCATGTTGTTTTTTGTTCTCTATTTTTGTTTCCAGGAATCAATATGGTGATTTGAGTTGGATGGATAGTGACGACAGCAACGACAGAAGATAATTCTTTCGTCTATTGTTCTAAGTGACTAGCACGACACTTAGGGAATTTGGTTTATCCGTAGATCACAATTCCGCATAACAGTGGTCATGCAAGAGATTTTTCATCATTTTTGCTCAGGATTGTTTCAATAGTTGAAAAAAAAGGAGTCACTTAGGTCACCATTCCCTCTACAAGTGGGGTCATATGAGTTAAAGAGTCAGAAGGAAATATAAGTGGAGCTTGTAAAAATTAGTTGCCTTAGATTCAGAGAAATGATCTTTCATTGATATGAACCTAAGGGAGTATGCAAATGACACTGTTCAAAGTTTCATTTTTCCTGGCCATATGTTTCAAAATCTCGGGAAGTTGAGTAGAATATTAAGAATTGGAATAATGCTTCCCTAGTAGCTATACTAAGTTATGAAGCAATACCTTCTCATATAGTTGATTGCAAAACAACCAAACATTTCAACCATGCCTCTCACTGGTGGCCATATCCCATTTAGTGAAACGAAAATATATCCTACACGCAATGACAGGGTCATGGATTTTTCCAAGTTCACCTTTGATGAGTTGAATAATAAGATTGTGTAGGAAAGAAAAAGGTAATTTTCCAATTATCGTGATTGTTGGGGCCCTTGTTTTGAAATGAAACAGTTTTGAGTCGTGGGTAACAGGTGGTAGAGCGCAACCACGGTAGACAGAGAGTTGTCATGGTTTCAAAGAACTGTAGAGAGGGTGGCACGACAATTACAAAAACTAGCACAGATGGCAGAAAGGAGAGACAAGAACAAATAGCATAACTCACAGTGATCAGGGAGATGTAGCATTGAGCAAACAACAGAATGTAAAAGAAGGGAAAACTAATAGTCGCGTTGGCAAAGGAAAAAATAGGCAGTCGGCCAATGTAGATAGTAGGTTCGTATAGTGGAAAGAAGAGGAAGGGAGCCATAGGAGAGCTCTATTCGTTCTTTTCTCTATGTTCATTCTGTTATGTTCTATTGGATGATATTGTAATCAGTCCTGCTGGGATCACTCTGAGGAGAAATGTACCTGTCCTCTATGGTGAATGCAATATAATCTTATCTGGGTTTGATGTCATGAGTTCTGTGATCTCTATCTAATTAAGATGAATGTATTGGCCGCGTTATTTTTTTTTTCACCCTGAATATGTTCATGAGTAGTATCTTGTGAAAATTAGTTAAACCTGTTTGAAGCACTTAGTTCTATCTGATTTATTCTATAGTCATGTTTTGTCGATATCTAATTTGTTACTAATATTACCAAGGTTAGGACATGCCTAAGGTGAGACTCTCTACTCTTCAGAGTAGAATGAAAATGTCGGCGTTGTTCTAGACTACAGCGGAAACCCTGTTGGCCTCTATCTTGAATCTAGGTATTGCTTAGAGACCTTCTTTCTCTCCAACAAATGGTTCTGTTGCCGGGACCCCAAATTTAATTTAGGAGCTAGATCATGGTATCACAGATCTTTGAAAGGGAAATACGAAGCTGGTGGGATAACCACTTAGATCAGTTCATAGTGCAACAAGCTAAGTTGAGACAACAGAGGGAGAAAACTGTTAAGGATCGGGTTCTATTCTTTGAATCTGCAAGTGATATCTACGAGATCTTCTGGGGAAATTTTCCAGAGGAACTCTATAATAGGTTTCGGAGACTACAGGTCAATATAGTACAAGGAAGCTCGTGGAAGATCTATCACAAGTGGTTTCACGAGGATCTGGTAGCCCTCCATCGGTTAGATACCAGTTTGACTGAAGTTGTATATTTCTGGGTGAAATCTACCTTGGAAGGATACATAATGGAATTTGCAACTGAGTGTTACTAGTCCTTTCCGAAAGTAGAAGATGTGTTTAGATCCATATTATGAGGAAAGTTGTTGAAGGAGATTCCTTTGTGGATTAAAGCTTTAATGGTAGACTAGGGGTTGATGGAGTTTCACAAATCTGAGATGGAGACTTAAACCAGCAGTACTGGGGGAAGGAGTTGAGGGAGAGATGCTACTAGCAATTTAGAAGGGGGAATAGGGATATGGATGCGGAGACCTCCAATAGGTTGAGGGAGCGATGAGCACATCAGAGGGCGAAAATCGCTGAGAAGTGATGACAAAGGGTGATGAAGGAGTTGGAGAAGCAGAAAATTAATCGAAAGGACAAGGAGAAGGTGCCGTAGATGTAAAGGGAGATGGAAGATTAGATGGGTTCCCAAGAAATAGGAAGGACCATCAAGGAAGTCCAGTAGGTGTATAAGAGCCCAGCCCAAACAAAGAAGGGAGAGAATTCCAATGGGGAGAACACACGCCCTAACAAGATGTCCGATGTGGGGTTGCATGTTGTGATGGAGCAACTATTCCGAGAGGGGCTGGCACCCATAACTCAAGATAACTCTATTCCCCAAAGTTCAAGTAGCTCTAGTCCCGACCTTTCCCTAGTACTCTATCAGCCACTAGGTGAAATTTTTAATAAGTTACGAGAATTGAGCAAGTTGAATAGTGTTCAGTCTACAATAGTAATACACACTAGCAATAGTGCTAGTAATAACATTTCAAAACCGGGAAAAAGGGGTTTTATTTTAGTAACACCCTCATAAGGAAGCATGGTGGGATCATTTACTCGATACCCAGAGTTCTCTGGGATGGGTAACACTGATGTGGAATAACACTGGTAGCTCTGCGAAGCCATATGGAGGGTTCGATAGACACGACAGGTAGGTAAGTTGATCGAGTTTCAAACCACTCTTAGGGAGAGAGCTCTACACTAGTTTATTAAATGGTCCAAATCTCATCAGAACCTAGCGATAGATGATGTAAAGAGATAATTTGTTAAATAATTCAAGTTACCCCAAACAGATCAACAAGGTTTGTCAAAGATGTGGGAGATTAAGCAGTGAGAAGGGGAAAATGCATGGGATCTAATGAGAAGATTCAAGGATGCGATTGGAAAATTTAGTTACCTAATCGATATGAATCATCAGAGAGATTGGTTCATCAAGGCACTTCTTTCATTGACAATAAATCCATTAACACAATAGAATATCGACACATTACATGATGCATTGGAGCAAGATATGAAGATAGAGGCCATGGCGAGATATCCACAGGAGTTCAAAGGAAGGGCCAGAACTCAAGACCCTTCCAT
This sequence comes from Pinus albicaulis, assembly GCA_034641835.2. Lineage (NCBI taxonomy): Eukaryota > Viridiplantae > Streptophyta > Pinopsida > Pinales > Pinaceae > Pinus > Pinus albicaulis. The sequence goes on along the minus strand of CM076569.1, from coordinate 345,630,507 downwards.
ATTGGGATTACAACATTAGATAGCTAGTATAACAGAAAATTTGAAGGACATTCAACTAATGTGGCCTACAAGACCCAATATATAGTGTACGTACTGTCTGATGGAGGGACATGTTGTAACCGAATGTCCAAGGTTGCAGGGCCAGAATGTGGGGACATCAACAGCAGGGGCACAGGGAGCTCCACCAGTAGGAGGACTGGCAAAGATAAACACTCAAGGGCTATCCACCGCAACACTAGTACCTAGGGTTCCCTACACAATAGAATCAGGCTGCAACTGAATATTTTGAGATATGCCAAAGCATTGGTCATCTGCCTCGCATATGCCCAATCTTGAAAAAATAATCCAATGTTCTGAACAACATATACTATGATTTCTGTGCTTACACAACATACCACACGGAGCAGTGTAGAGCTCTGGATGCATTAGTGGACTGATTATAGAGGCCTTCATATAGAGTGAATGAGGCTCCTAGGGGACGAGGGGGAGGTATGAGAGGAGGCCGAGCTGGAGGAAGAGGACTTGTAAGATGTTACAACTATGACCAAGAGGGACACATAGCCAAGGAATGTCCACTTACTAGAAGACCATGGTGCTCTCAGTGCAGAGTGAATACACACACATCAGAAAACTGCCCAGAGCTAATTAAAAGATGGGGAGAAAGAGCCAGACAAGGAGGAGAAAATCTAGTAAATGCAAAGCCAAGAAGAATATAGGCTCAAGCTATACAGAATGTAGCCATAGTGACACAAGGAGGAAAGAGAACTGCGGAAGATGCACATACTACAGACTCGATAAAGCTGATAAGGCTAGCATCTCCAAAGCTAATGTTTAAGCAAGAAAGACAGAAGTAGTACTTTAAAGAAGCAGTGGAAACATTTTCCCAACTTGGGTGAAGAAAATGCATTGAGTTACCACAGCCTAGAGTAGACAAAGAGAACCAAGATAGTACAAGTACTACGATTGAAGAATGGTTTCAGCTATTTCTAAAAATTGTTACAAATGCACCAATGCTGGAAAAATTGAAGCAGAACCTGGAGATGGTCGTGCGGGAGCTAGTAGAACCAAGGGAATCAAATGACACAACACAGAAATACATACGGAGAGTCAAAATAAATAAGAGAAGAACAAGGAAATAATTCTGGGTAAACACTCAAGTCGCGGGATTCCAAATTAAGGACACAATTCTTGACCTAGGGTCAGATGTCAAAAATTTTCCAAGGAAGACATGGGAAGCATTGGGAAGACCGAAGCTAACATATTCACCAATCCAACTCTGCATGGAAAACTAGTACTACATTGTGCTCATAGGAAAGTTAGAGGAGGTCAAATTCGATGTTGCAGGGGTTAATACATACACAGACTTCGAGGTGAAAGACATTATGGGGGATAAGGACCCATATCCAGCATTATTAGGGATCAACTGGGCATTTGAGAACTATGCAATAATAGATTTGAAGAAGGAATTGATGATCTTTGAATATGGGGAAGTTAGGGTCACCTAGCCACTTGACCCATATCAAGGTCCCCGATACACAAAGTCTATCAACAACAGAGAAGATGCTCAACTTTTTGATCATCTTTATCAAATGACAGTAGGAAAAAGAGATGATTATATCAACCCAACAACTGGGGGGAACGTGAGTTGGAGAAGTGTTCAAATCTCATACATAGGCTCATAGATAGCCTAGGGTGATTGGCAGCAGGGGGGATATGAGACAAATACAAGAAGATGCGCTAACATTGGAAGGATCAATTGGATCGAAACTAAGGTAAGAGAATATCCAGCTCTGTCAAATATGAATGTTGTGAATACCTTTATTGTCATAACAGAAGATAAATTACCAGTTGACCATCGAGTCCCACTCATGGATGTGGCTTTAAAATTCACATCAGCAAGGTGGTGAAGCCACCACCGCAACTCACTATCATGATGGGACAGGGTTGCAGTAGCGTTGAGGGCCAGATTCAAGGAAGAGGAACGACCACAATTCATTGAAAAATACCAAGGGGACTCCGACCCTAGAAATCATTTACAATACTGTAAAGATCAATGGAAGGAAGCCGAGTACCTGGATGAGATGTGGGTACACAAGTTTGTACATTCACTAGATTCGGTCCCACAATATTGGTACCTAACTGAAGAGAAGAAAAGAGGAACCAATACTTGGAAAATAGTTGCAGATCAGTTTACACAATGCTTTCCCTTTGAAGAAAAAACATAACCAGTCACAAAAGAATTGTAGGCCATTAAAAGGATGTTGTTCTTTCCAGAGATTCAGGAGGATGAAGAAAAAAAACTCCCAAACCCAAGCATCAGACAGTCAGTAGCATGCAAAAATATAAACAATGAGATAGATGATGATGATCTAGAATGACTTAGACATATATATTTCAAAGAAAATGAGGGGGAGCAAGATATTAAAGAAGAACCGACAACAAAAGGAATTCATTTGCTACCATTAAGGACCAAGAAGATGAACATCGGAAAACAGGAAAAGCCCAAACTTGTGTCCATTGGTGATTATTGGGATGCCAAAACGACTAAGGAGATATTTAATCTGCTACAAGAATATGAAGACTTGTTCCCGTCCCCAGTAATGGAGTTGAAAGGAATAAAAGGAGACATAGGGGAAATTTGTATAATTTTGAAGCCTGACACAAGACCAGTAAAGCACAGACCATACCATCTGAATCCAAGAGTGAAAGAAAAATTCAAGGCAGAAATTGATAAGATGCTAAAAACAGGGTTAATATTCCCAATCGAATAAGCAGAGTGGGTAAGTCCTATATTCATACAAAGTAAAAAGGAGAAGTCTGAAATTCGAGTCTGTGTTGACTATAGGAGCTTGAACAATGCATGCATACATGACCCATTCCCCACTCCGTTTAGTGATGAGATTATCGACAATGTTGTGGGGAATGAAGCTTATTCATTTACAAATGGATTTTCAGGATACCATCAAGTAAGAATAGCTGAAGAAGATAAGAAAAAGAAAAATTTAACAACCGAATGGGGCTCATTTGCATATCATGTAATGCCATTCGAGTTGAAAAATGCACCAACGATATTTTCAAGGATTTTTATCGCAACATTTCGGGAATATATCCATAAATTCTTGGAAGTATATATGGATGACTAGACAGTCTACAGCCTGTTAAAGAACCATGCAAAATTGTTGAGAATAATGTTTGACAGATGTAGACAACTCCAGATTTCATTGAACCTCAAGAAATGCATATTTGCAGTGTCCTTTGGGATGCTGCTAGGGCATGTTGTCTACAAAAAATGGGTTTGCGTTGATCCAGAAAAAGTGGCGGTTATAATCAACATCGATGCACCAGAAATGGTGAAGAAATTAAGGTCACTGCTAGGCCACACCGGTTACTATAGGTGATTCATCCACAACTATACAAAGATAACAACCCCATTGGAGAAGCTATTGTGGAAATTGGAGCAGTTCAATTGGACAGAAGATTGTACTATGACCCTGAATACCCTGAAGGGAAAATTGGCAAGCGCACCCATATTAGTTCATCCTAATTGGGACAAGAAATTTCATGACCACATTGATACTTCCAACATCACACTTGGAGAATTTCTGGCTCAACCAGGAGATACTTCAATAGATCATCTGATTTATTTTGCGAGTCAGAAGTTGTCAACAGCTGAAAGGAACTACATAACAACAGAGTGAGAAGCTTTAGCAATGGTGTATTCCCTTCAAAAGTTTCTCCACTACCTATTAGGAGGTATGCTCAAATTTTTCACAGTTCATTAAGCTTTAAATTATTTAGTCAACAAACCGGTCTTGGAAGGAAGGATTTGTAGATGGCTCCTACTGTTAGCCACCTATAAAATTTTTTATACCCAATGGTGGCCAATTTTATTTTTCAGACCTTCAAAGAAATAGTTCCTTTTGTAAACTTATCATCTTTTGAAGTTTTTATGATGATTTTTACCCTTTGAGATGATCTTCACTGTTGTTTCCCTTTTAATCCTAAAGAACTTGTTGTTCACCAAGAGAAAACTGCTTATGAAAACCCATTTTCCATCATTTTCATTCCTCCTTTCACTCATAAACAAATCCACTTTCACCCATTTTTTCCCCACACAAATTCCCTCCATTAACCCTTCATTTAACCCTCAAAATCATCAAAACCCCCTTAAAACCTTATATTCCCCTTTCATTTGGTTTTAAAATCTCTTTTCCTCTTATCGAAACCCCAAATTAGGCCAAAAACTCACTATTTCAGCCTAAAAATCTTATTCTTTGTTTATATAGGGCTTAAGCACCTTTTTTCTTAGCCCTTAGCCCTTCCGTTGCATATAACCTAGCCTCAGAACCGAGCGCTAAGTTCTTTAGCCTCCCCTCCAGCGTGAAAACCTTTCCGAGCCCTTTTTCTTTATATTTTTTTCCCCGACTTTTCAAATTTAAAATGAATCTGGACCGTTGATCTCTGCAGATCAACGACCCTCAGGCCTCCTTATCTCCACCCATTCACTTACCACTTTTTCCCTCAGTTCAAAATTTCCACCCCATCTCTAAATCTTAGCTATTCATTCTTAAGATCCTACTCGCGATTTAACCCAATAGCCAAATTACCCACCCCCCCGCTACACGAAAAAATAAACGTGGACCCCACTAAACCCCTCATCCATGCAACTTCATCCGTTTCATCCATTCCGCACCGTCCGATCCACCTTCGATGATCCGGTGGCTAATATCGCATTTTGCACAAGTTTTGCGCCCAAAGTTTAATCCCCAAAAAATTTGTGAAACCGGTGGTTTTTAAAGGGACAAGCGTCAAATGTTGTATCGAATCGCATTTTTTTTGTGCAATATCGTTTACCCCAAATTTATTTTGAGAAAACCGCTAATGGTTTTCCGCCATACCACTACCCCCGCAGCGTTGTTTCTGATCCGATCCTAGCTGTCGATCTCCGAAGATCGAATGGCCTTGATTTAATCTCACCACCAATTCATTCGCCCTCCATCTTTTCTCCCAAATGTTTCACTGAATGATCTCGACCGTTGGATATTATAATTCGACGGCTTCGATCTAACCTCGATTGCAAACCGCCCAAAGTAGTTTAAACCTATTTTTGCAGGATTTTTCATGATTTTTGTTTGTTTGTGCAGGTTATGTGTGGTTTTCTTAGAGTTTTAAAAATAGCATGAAGGCCAGGAATCACCATTCCTAACCTTTAGTACAGGAAGGGATCTAATGGATCCTTCATTTAAACAAACCCCTCCACTTGTGTAAACCTTCTGCGCACCTGCAAACAACAAAAAAAACACAGTAAAACATCAATTAAACAAAGAGTATCAGTGCCAAAGGCGAAAATCAAAGCATAAAGTGAAGAATAAAGATTTTAAAGAAGAGTTTAAAGGGATTAAGGCATAAATTCAAGAATCAAAGGCCTAATCCACAGTCAGAAAGGAATAAAAGACTAGAAATTAAGATCAAGGCCTAATTAGGCCTAAAACACAAACCAAAGAAGATTAAAAGTGTTTTAAGGAAAAACAATTTTACCTTTAGAAACATGGTGGTGGAACCATAAAACAATTTTACCTTTAAAAAAGCTAAAAATTTTCCACCTAGTGACTCCACTGGCCTCGAGTAGGTATATTACTTCAGTAGTCCTTGTAGACTCCATTTTGGGAATGCATTGAGCAAACCCAATCATGCTGTTGGTGGACAGAAAAGTTCACAATATTCCACCTGGCGATTCCACAATCCCAAAAGACCTAATGACTCCACTGGTAGAAGACTCTGAACTGGTTGAAAAGATACAGTGACCTCTTTATTACAAACATGGATCCAAGTATAGACAGAGAAGCTAAACTAAACACATTATTGGACCTAATTGGAAAAATAGTGTACATACTTGATAAAATATTGAATAGGCATGAGGTTGATACATATGTTTCTTATCCAGAGCAACCTATGCCTTTCCTTGATCAAACACGAACTCAACCTGTATGATGAGCAAGATTACAAAGAAAAAAATGAGGAATATTTTCAAGAAGGTATTGATTGCCTACCTGTACCTTGTGTTTTACTGTTAAAGGAAATTTATGAACAAGCTGCAAACATAAACAAGGAACAGTACCCTGAGGAAATAGTCAGCCATCTTGAACTCATAAAATCTGAAATAGGAGAAGAGACAACACTGTTGGGTGTGGAGCCTAATTATCTTGTTTACTTCATATCACAACATTGGACCCTTGTACCTTAAATGGGGTGGCAACGCCGCCCATAAATTAATCGCTGTTGTGGGGGGTCCAGGGTGGGGCAACAGTGACTTTATGGAGCCCTCCCCTAGCGGGGGGTTTCAGGGGCAGCACCCTCGAAGCTAAAAACAGATGTAAAATTTCTTTGTAAAAGTATAGTAATTTCTAGTCAATCTGGGCTGTTCACTAGGAAAATGATCTGATGGTAGAAGTTATGTTTAGTTTAGGGTTTCTTGCCCTAGAAGGAAACCCCTCGCTTTTATGAAGGTATTGTATTGCGGCTGTGTATTGTATGTGTATTCTCAGAGCGAGAAACAGAGAGGGATACTGTGAGAGAGAACAAAGGATATTATAGTGGATCTGATGTAGGTTTTGTCTCTTCATTTTGCTAGATAATAGAAAGGAAGGACTGGCTGTTCGAAGTGGACGTAGTCCAAACTAGGTGAACCACGTATATCTGTGTCTCTCTGGTTTTATGTGTTTTATGTGCTTGTATTTTCTACATATTTTATGTGTTTCATTTCTCTGTAATATTTAATTTTCTAACAATTGGTATCAGAGCCGAAGGTATATTTGGCTGATAAACTTGCAGGAAAGAAGGGTTCCTGGTTCGAGTGGAAGCAATGGTGGAAGATGGTAAGTTTAGGGTCGAGAAATTTAACGACCAAAACTTCCCGCTGTGGAAGATGCAGATGGAAGATTATCTGTATCATAAATATCTATACGTACCATTGAGCGAGAAAAAAAAGAAGCCGATAGCTATGACAGATGCAGAATGGAACATTCTCGATATAAAGGCACTCGGAACAGTACGGTTGTGTCTTGCGGCGTCAGTCGCCTTCAATATTTCGAAGGAAACAACAATATAGAGTTTGATGCAGACGTTGGCGAAACTATATGAAAAATTCTCGGCCTCAAACAAGGTATTTCTTATGAAACGTTTATTTAATATGAAGATGTCGGAAGGTGGATCTGTTGCAGACCATTTAAATGATTTTAATATAGTTACCAGTCAGTTAAGTTCTGTAGGGGTAAAATTTGATGATGAAGTTAGAGCTCTGTTATTTCTATGCTCATTTCCAGAAAGCTAGAATGGTTTAGTTATGGCCATTAGTAACTCTGTCTCTGGATCTAGTACTTTAAAGTTTGATGATGTTGTCGGTGCTATCCTTAGCAAGGAAATGCGACGGAAAAGCTCTGGTGAGACATAGGGTAATTATTTGAGTGCAGAGTCTAGGGGAAGAAGAATGGAAAGAGGAAAGAACTCGGGATATCGCAGTAAATCAAGGAAAGTTAGATCCAAATCCAGATCGGGGATAGTGTGCTAGAAATGCGGAAAAAAAAGACACCTAAAGAAAGACTGTAGATCTCGGAAGGGAAAATAAGGAGACACACAAAAAGAAAAAAATCATGAAGCAAATGTGACAGGTGATGTGTTACAAGATGCTTTGATTCTTTCTTTCGAAAATGTTATTGATTCTTGGGTTGTAGATTCGGGGGCTTCATTCCATGCCACACCTGATAAGAAATATTTTCATGACTATGTTCAAGGAGATTTTGGACAAGTTCGTTTGGGTGATGATAAACCCTGTAAAATTGTTGGAATGGGTAAGGTTCTTGTAAAATAGCAAAATGGAAACCAATGGCTATTAAAGGAGGTAAGGCATGTTCCAGATCTAAAGAAAAATCTGATTTCAACAAGGCAGTTAGGCGGTGAAGGGTGTGTGACAAATTTCACGGATAAAAATTGGAAGGTCACCAAAGGAGCCCTGGTAATAAAAAAAGGCGAAAAGGTTGGTACATTGTATTTATGCAATGGTATTTCTATCTCTGTTAATAATTTAACTTCCAAAGGAGCAAATGCAACATTATGGCATCATAGGCTCGGACACATGAGTGAGAAGGGGATGAAGATTCTTCACTCAAGAAATTGGTTGCTGGGTTTGAAGAATGTTGATTTGGATTTCTGTGAGGACTGCATTTATGGAAAACAGAAGAGAGTTAGATTTCTCAGAGTTGGTAAAGAAAAGAAGAGCGAAAAATTAGAGCTTGTGCATACAGATGTATGGGGACCTTCTCAAGTATCATCTCTTGGTGGCTCTCATTATTATGTTACTTTTATTGATGATGCAACTAGAAAAACATGGATTTATTGTATTCAGAATAAATATGATGTATTTGATATTTTCAAGAAATGGAAAGCTTTGCTTGAGATTGAGACAGGAAAGAAGTTGAAGTGTCTCAGATCAGACAATGGAGGTGAATATTGCAGCAAAGAGTTTGATAGGTACTGTTCAGAGCATGCAATTCGTAGAGAGAAGACAGTTCCAAGAACACCACAAGAAAATGGTGTGTCAGAGAGGATGAACAGAACAATCATGGAGCATGCAAGGTGCATGAGATTGCATGCAGGATTTCCTTTACAATTTTGGGAAGATGTTGTAGATATTTTTGTTTATCTAATAAACAAAGGGCCTTCAAGTTCCTTGGATGGTGGTATTCCAGAGGAAGCATGGATAGGTAAAAAGGTAAACTACTCTTTTTTAAAGCCTTTTGGTTGTGAGGCCTTTGTCCATATTAATAAAGAAAACAGAACAAAGCTTGAGGTAAAATCAAAGAAATGTACCTTTATTGGATATGGTGCTAATGATTTTGGTTATCACTTATATGATTATGAAAATCACAAAATCATTAGGAGCAGAGATGTAATATTCAATGAAAAGGTCTTGTATAAGAATCAGTTGCAGGAAAAGAAACAGGAAAAAGAAAGCAAGGAATACACGATTCTTGATGAGATAACTAAAAAAGTAAAGGTGCCTGAAAATAATAATAATCAACAACCACAGTAGCAGCAACCACCACAACAGCAACAGGCACCTCAAACACCTGAAAGTGGTGTTAGAAGATCTACCAAGATAAGTAGACCCCTTGAACGATACTCTCCTTCATTATATTATTTATTGTTGACTGATTCTGGTGAACTTGAATGTTATGAAGAAGCAATGCAGGTTGAAAGCAGGAAGAAGTGGGAGCTAGCCATGGAAGAAGAGATGGAATCCTTAATGCATAACCAGACTTGGGACTTAGTCAAGTTGCCTGCAGGTAAAACTACATTGCAGAATAAATGGGTTTACAAGCTGAAGGAAGAAGATGGAGGAAAATAGAGGTACAAAGCTAGACTTGTGGTGAAGGGGTTTTTACAGAAGAAAGGTATTGATTTTGATGAAATATTTTCTCCCATTGTTAAGATGACTTCAATCAGAACTATTTTAAGTCTTGTAGCAGCGGAAGATTTACATCTTGAATAGTTAGATGTAAAGACAAAATTTCTCCATGGAGATTTGGAGGAAGAGATCTATATGGAGCAACCAGAAGGATATGAGGTCAAAGGGAAAGAAAAAATAGTGTGCAGGTTAAAGAAGAGCTTGTATGGCTTAAAACAAGCTCCAAGGTAGTGGTATCTAAAATTTGACAAGTTTATGTCTGAACAAGGTTATACCAGATGCCACTCTGATCATTGTGTTTATCTGAAAAGACAAAATGATGGCAACTATATTATATTGTTATTGTATGTAGATGACATGCTTGTTGCAGGGTCTAACATGCAGGAAATAAATATGTTTAAAAGAAAATTGGAAAATTCATTTTCAATGAAGGATTTGGGAGCTGCAAAACAGATCCTTGGTATGAGGATAACTAGAGATAGGAAAAATTGCAAATTAACACTATATTAGAATGAGTACATAGAAAAGGTGTTGAAAAGATTTAATATGCACAATTAAAAACCAGTTAGTACACCTTTTGCTAGCCATTTCAAACTTAGTAAGGAGATGTGCCCAAAGACCCAAGAAGACATGGATTATATGTCTAAAGTTCCATATGCATCAACAGTTGGAAGCTTAATGTATGAAATGGTCTACACAAGGACTGATATTGCACATGCAGTGGGAGTTGTAAGTAGGTACATGAATAATCCAAGAAAATAACATTGGATGGTAGTAAAATGGATTCTCAGATATTCGAGAGGTACCACAAATCAAGCATTATGCTTTGGTGGTTCAAACATTGCTCTACAAGGATATGTTGATGCAGATATGGCAGGTGACAGAGATAATAGGAGGAGCACTCCAGGATATGTATTTACTGTAGGTGGAACAGCTATCAGTTGGGTTTCAAAAATCCAAAGTTTTGTTGCACTTTCAACAATAGAAGCAAATTATGTTGTTGCTACAGAGGCTAGTAAAGAAATGATTTGGTTACAAAGGTTTATGGATGAATTAGGTAAGAATCATGATATGGGCACGCTATACAGTGATAGAAAAAGTGCGATTCATCATGCAAATAACTCAACACTTCATTCTAGGACTAAACACATACATCTCAAGTACCATTTCATATGGTCAGTATTGGAAGATGGAGAGTTGAAGCTGGAAAAGATACACACTAGCCAGAATCCTGCAGATATGTTAACAAAAGTTGTAACCCGGGAGAAACTAAGAATGCGCTCAGTTTTAATTGGTCTTCAAGGATGATGATGAAGATGAGAAACAACTAGGTCCAAAGAGGAGTCATTGTCCAGCAAATGAAGCAGTGGTGGAGTTGCTACAATCAGTCTCCAAGTGGGAGATTGTTGGGTGTGGAGGTTGATTATCTTGTTTACTTTGTATCACAGCATTAGACCCCTATACCTTAAATGGGGCAGCAACACCACCCATAAATTAATCATTGTCGTGGGGGGTCCGGGGGGGGGGGGGGGCAGCAGTGATTTTATGGAGCCCCCCCTGGCGGGGGGTTTCGGGGCAGCACCCCTGAAGCTAAAAACAGAAGTAAAATTGCCTTTTAAAAGTATAGTAATTTCTAGTCAATCTGGGCCGTTCATTAGGCAAATGATCTAACGGTAGAAGTTATGTTTATTTTAGGGTTTTTTTCCCTAGAAGGAAACCCCTCACTTTTATGAGGGTATTGTATTGCGGCTATGTATTGTATGTGTATTCCTAGAGCGAGAAACAGAGAGGGAGACTATGAGAAAGAACAAAGGATATTACAGCGGATCTACTGTAGGTTTTGTCTCTTCATTTTGATGGATAATAGAAAGGAATGACTGGCTGTTCGGGGTGGACGTAGCCCAAACTGGGTGAACCACGTATATCTGTGTCTCTCCAGTTTTATGTGTTTTGTGTGCTTGTATTTTCTGCATATTTTATGTGTTGCATTTCTCTGTAATATTTAATTTTCTAACAAACACAACTAGAATCTCTGCCTTTATGTTATGAATCATTTCAGATTATTAAAGAAGAATGGCATCCTGAAAATCTATTAGAAACAACTCATTAATCCCATGTTCAAATTGACTATCACAAAGATCAAGAGAAGCTTTTTGAGAGCAACAAAGATCAGGAAAAAGAAGAAAGTCCTCAAGGTCTTCCTACAAACATAAGTAAAGATTCTCTAAGAGAGGCTCAAGAAGATATCCAGCCTCAAAATCAGTCAACACAAGAGGAAGAGGACTATTGTTCTTCTGTCCAAAGCAAAAAGAAAATTCCTTCTCTCTTAACAGAAGAAGAAATTGATCAGATATTAAATAAGCAGCCAACCCTCAAAACTTCGTTTGAACAAAACACTTCTGCTCATCTACCTATTGACTTTTGTTGTCTTGAAACAAAAAATAAACTTGTAGATCAACTAAAAGAAAAACAAACTGATAACCCAATATGCTTGATTGGTGAAATTGTTTATATTAATGATTTTCCAACTTTTGATCAGTCTAATGATAATGATGAGCTCCAAATAGAAACTAATCATGAATGGAAACCAACACTGGATTGGTATCATGAATTTCATTATCATTAGCTTGAAATAAATAATTAAACAATGTTGCCCATCAGGAATAAATTTCACATAATTGGGAATTAGCAATTTATCAGTTTTGATGATGAGGTTGAGAAGAAAGAGGAATTTCTTTGGTAGGATGAAGATAAGGAGCCTTCTCCTGAAAGGGTTGAGGTAATAAAAGATACCCTTGCTCAGGAATATGATGATCTCTTTACAGAGTACAGTCCACTGAATCAGAGCATACCAGGACTACAAGAGGACAACACTGCAATATATGATGAGTCCTCTAGTTTAGATGATAATGAAGATGAGGAATAGGTTCTTTCTCAAAGAAGTCTCAAGCTTGATCCAGTGGAGGAAAAGGTAATCTTGGTTGGAACCTATCTTCCAAATATTCATAACCAGGCATTTTTTCAAGATCCCTATGCTCACTTCTTAAAGATATTTGAAGAAGGGATAGAGGTTATTGGGAGCACTGTATTGCCAAAAGCAAGAAGATTTTTTAGCACTACTACTAAGAAACAAAAGGAATGAGAGTGGCCTTGTTTGTCCAGCCTGCCCAAAGAGATCAAGAAGGACCAATCATGGAATCATTTACTGGATTGGTTGTACTGGAAAAAAGAGTTCATCAGCTAAACATGTAAATATTCCAAGTTATATTAGGTTAGATAGGAATGTCAATAAAGCTCAGCTATGAGCATTTAGTTAGTTGTTGATTTTTGTTTTTAAGGAAAAAGAAAAATACAAAAACAATAGAAAAGAAAAGAGGGAAGATTGTAAAAACAAGAAAGGTACAGCTCCATACCAAAAAAGAGAAACAAAGTCTAAAAGTGTGCAAGCTCAAATGCCACTCCTAAAAACACACTTCTAGTTAGTCATACATCCTAATCATGACTAATTAGTTTTTCAATTTACTGCTGATAGGTTAGTGAATTAGATCAGCCAAATAGCACAATATTGGCTTATCAGCAAGGTAGATTAGGATAGAGGAAAGAATGTTCAAACATGCTCAAATCCTGAAACTTTGAAATAGAAAACAAGCTCATTCCAATATTCTCAAAACTTGAACTAGATAAGAGAGAAAAGACAGCTCAAACAAATTCAAAATCAGAGCTAAAGAGGTAATGAAGGATGTTTTAGTTTTCAGATCTTAAGCCTTCACAATTTTGTTTTAAATTTTCTGTAAATTTTAGGCTATGTGCAACTTGTTTTTATGCCATAGATCAGCAACAAGTTAAATTGTTTAATCCTGGCTTGGCTTCTTTTAAAATTTCTGTTTAAGAATTTAGAGAATAAAAATCTTTCAGATAGTATAATCCTGACAGATAGTAGTTAGGTAGAGGAACTTATGAGTTCAACTACTTAATCTGAACTCATGGAGAAATAAGATTAGACTTAGATTAGTTTCCTGTTTTTCAAAATAATAAAATGTTGATGAAGAGAGTTTGCTAGTCCAAATGCACTCTGAAAGAAGAAAAAATGTTAGGATAATTAGGAATGGATAGGTAGAGATGTTGTTTTGATAGAATTCCATTGTTTCAGATCGCTGCAGAGATTATCAGATCTAAAGAAGGTTAGCCAAAGGGAAAGAAAGGTTGTTGTCCAATGGATTAAGGCACTGGTTTAATGAAAGCCAAAGATTTATAGCTGAGGTTATAGACACCTAAAGAACCAGTTGTCTTCCCCAAGTGGAGCCACTCTTAGCCACCTATAAATTTTGTTATACCCAATGGTGGCTAATTTTGTTTTTCAAACCTTCAAAGAGATAGTTCCTTTTGAAAAATTATCATCTTTTGAAGTTTTTATGATGATTTTTACCCTTTGAGATAATCTTCACTGTTGTTTCCCTTTTAATCCTAAAGAACCTACTGTTCACCAAGAGAAAACTGCTTATGAAACCCCATTTTCCGTCATTTTCATTCCTCCTTTCACTCATAAAAAAATCCACTTTCACCCATTTTTCCCCACAAAAATTCCCTCCATTAACCCTTCATTTAACCCTCAAAATCATCAAAATCCCCTTAAAACCTTATATTCCCCTTTTATTTGGTTTTAAAATCCCTTTTCCTCTTATCGGAACCCCAAATTAGGCCAAAAACTCACTATTTCGGCCTAAAAAGCTTCTTCTTTGTTTATATAGGGCTTAAGCACCTTTTTGCTTAGCCCTTAGCCCTTTCATTGCATATAACCAAGCCTCAGAACTGAGCGCTAAGTTATTTAGCCCCCCTCTAACGCGAAAACCTTTCCGAACCCTTTTTCTTTATATTTTTGTTTCCCCGACGTTTCAAATTTAAAATGAATCTAGATCGTTGATCTCTGCAAATCAAAAACCCTCAGGCCTCCTTATCTCTGCCCATTCACTTACCACTTTTTCCCTTCGTTCAAAATTTCCGCCCCATCTCTAAATCTTATCCGTTCATTCTTAAGATCCTACGGTCGCGATTTAACCCGATAGCCAAATTACCTGCCTGCTACACGACAAAATAAATGTGGACCCCACTGAACCCCTCATCCATGCAACTTCCTCTGTCACATCCATTCCACACTATTCGATTCACCTTCAATGATCTGATGGCTGATATTGCATTTCGCAAAAGTTTTGCGCCCTGAGTTTAATCCCCAAAAAATTTACAAAATTGGTGGTTTTTAAAGGGACACGCGTCAAACGGTGTATCAAACCGCATTTCTTTTGCGCAATACCATTTACCCCCATTTTATTTTGCGAAAACCACTAATGGTTTTCTGCCATACCACTGCCCCCGCAACGTTGTTTCTGATCCGATCCTAGCTGTCGATCTCCGAAGATCGAACGGCCCTAACTTAATCTCGCCACCAATTCATTCACCCTCCATCTTTTCTCCCAAATGTTTCACCAAATGATCTTGACCGTTGGATATTCTAATCAGACGGCTCTGATTTAACCTCGCTCCCAAACTGCCCAAAGCAGTTTAAACCTATTTTCGCAGGATTTTTCATGATTTTTTTTTGTTTTGTGTAGGTTATGTGGGGTTTTCTAAGAGTTTTAAAAATAGCACGAAGGCCAGGAATCACCATTCATAGCCTTCGGTATAGGAAAGTATCGAATGGATCCTTCATTTAAACAAACCCCTCCACCTGTGTAAACCTTTTGCACGCCTGCAAACAATAAAAAAAACACAGTAAAACATCAATTAAACAAAGAGTATCAGTGCCAAAGGCGAAAAGCAGAGCATAAAGTGAACAATAAAGATTTTAAAGAAGATTTTAAAGGGATTAAGGCATAAATTCAAGAATCAAAGGCCTAATCCATAGTCAGAAAGTAATAAAAGACCAGAAATAAAGATCAAGGCCTAATTAGGCCTAAAACATAGACCAAAGCAGATTAAAAGTGTTTTAAGGAGAAGAAAAGGGATATATCAGTCCGAAAGGCCTCCACTACCACATCAGAGGCCAATTATCCTCTTCAGCTACCAAAGAGCCACCTGCAGCTTTCATAAATCAAAACAAGGCATATTTATTGCCTAAACATAAGATATTTGCCTAAAGACAGCTGAAAAATTATTTCAAACAAAAGAACAAATTTTAAACTGTCAGTAAAGTTATTGTAAAGATAAGAAAGTGCCTTATGGTCAATCTTTTTACCCACTAAGCCTAAAAATCAGAAACAGAGTTTTAATTCAATGCATTCTTGCCTTATGCCTTTCATGGTTTTCAAGGCCAAGAGTTACATTTATTATCGAATTAGTTACAATTCAACCCTAGGAACTCTTCCACCTCCTCATTTTCTTATAAAAACTCCTTGAGGAGCACATTGTAAAGGGTTGGTTGGTCACTAGTTGTAACATTGAAACTCTCTGAAATAATACATAGTCTGTCTGAAGTTGAGGAAGAAATTGAAGTCTTGGAAGCTTGATTGTGTTGTGACATGCTTGTTCTTGAGAAGGCTCTATCATTGGATCCATGAGCTCGGTTGTTGGTGATGCATTCTGAACTGCCTACTATTTTTCCTATTTTCATTATGTTTCACAAATTCTTACTACAGTAGGATGAAAATTTTAGGCTAAGAAATGACTCCTGGAAGCACCTTAGACCTGTTTATCCTTCACTATTTTATGTTTTCTTCTGCTGAGGTATTTTAGAGTCTTTAATCTTTCTCTTTAGTCCTCATGTTTGTTTATTTCTCTAATAGTTCAAATAGTTGGTTTCAACATGATTTATGGTTTTCCCTGCTTGTCTGCTGCCACTTGAAAACTGTTTTTGAAGTCTCCCTTTGAAGTACCATTGTTTATAGTTAGCCAAGGAGGTATGTTTTGATCATACCCTTTGTCCCTGCTTGAACAATTATTTTAAAGGTCTTTATAGTTGTGATCATAGATGTGTTTGGTGTTCCCTCTTCTATGACTACAATTATCAGTGAATATTTTATGTTTTATAAGTCATTTGAAATAAAATATTTGAGGAAATATGATGTGCTCCCGAATCTTAGATTTCATTTTGAAAGTTGTCTTGAAATCATTATTTGCTTAAAGTGTGGTTTGTAGAATTCATGGTTAGCCCTGTCTATCAAATACCTCTTTATTGTTCAAGTTATGCTTTCAAGTTCGCTTTGTTGAGAATTCATTTTCTCTTTCCAAATCATTAATGTCCATCTCATTCACAAAACTAAAGGATCCCGTGGCCAAGTTAGATTTTCCCTTTGATATCCCATATCCATTGATGAGTTTGTCATAAACTCCTTCTTGACTCTATTTCCCAATCAATCTGACACTTCTCCTTTCCATCTATACTACTTAGACCTTTCATGTTCTTCTGTGCCAATTCAACCAAGAAAAGAAACCAAACAAACACTTGCACTTAATAACTAGTCTAAAACCAATACTCAAAAGAAAACAAGATAAACCTTTGCAAAACAAATAATTTGAGAGATCCCTCTCTGAGAATAGGAGGACTAGATCCTGGAACTCTAAAGATTGGTTCTGATGTTGCCTTGTCTTTTTATTTTCCAATCTATCAAAACGCAGGACCCCAACACCTATTATTTCAGGAGTTCACCTTTGAGGTGATAGTTAAGCCCGGAAGACTAAATGTCGGTCTTGACCACTTGTTAAGACTAGAAAATGGAGAAAATGGAGGGTCCCTAGATGATCAGCTGCCAGATGCTGATCTTTTTAGAGTAGAAGCCATCCCAAACTACTTAGATCATATCGCAACTTATCTGACGACGGGACAGTGCCCAACTGAATATACAGCAACACAGAAAATACATCTAGTAGTCAGAGCGGCAGAATATCAATAAATAGTAGGGTACATGTACAAAATGGGATTAGATCAAGTGTTGCGGAGATGTGTACTTGACCATGAATGAGAAGATATACTGTGGGAGTGTCGTGGTAGAGCTGCCAGAGGACACATTGGTGAAAAACCCACAGCAAGAAAGATACTACAAGCAGGCTTATGGTGGCCCATAGTACACATAGACTGTAAGGCATTTGCAAAGAAATGCAATGTATGCTAGAGAACAGGATGCCCATCGCAAAGGTATGAGCTGCCACTTCACCCTGTAAAGGCATTACAGCCATTTGAGAAGTGGGTCGTTGATTTTATAGGACCGTTAACACCTGTTGCAAGACACTCACAGGCCAGGTATATCATTACCGCAAGCAACTATCTTACTAGATGGGAAGAAGAACTACTAGTGAAGGATTTCACAGCAGAGACAACAAATAGGTTCATATTCAAAAATATCATCAGCAGATTTGGATGCCCCAGAATTCTGACCAACGATCAAGGTACACATTATATAAATGTGATGATCAGATCTCTGCTAGAAACTTTCATGGTACAACATCATAAAAGTAGTCCATACCATCCATAAGCAAATGGTACAGTATAAGAATTTAATAAGATTCTGGAAAAGGGGCTAACAAAGGTTTGCAACACTGACTGAGATGATTGGGATGAACTTATACCAACAACATTGTGGGCATACAGAACAACTATCAAAATACTGAACAACCAGACCCCGTTCCAGCTGGTATACGGGAGGGAAACAGCAATACCAACCGAATTTTTCATACCGAGCCTACAAATCGCATCATCACTGCATTTGTCAAAGGAAGACTCACTGAAAGAGTGATTACGAGAGCTACAAGAACTTGAAGAGGACAATTTTTTAGTGGAGTTTAATCAGATTGTCCAGAAAAACAGATGGAAAGCTTGGCATGACCGCCTTATAAAGCGTAAAACATTTACGGTCAGAGGAAAATTTTTACTGTATGACAGCAAGTTCTAGAAGTTCCCAGGTAAAATAAGAATGCATTTGCTAGGACCGTACCATGTGATTGAAATCCAAGATTTAGGAGCAGTTCGTTTAGCACAACTGGATGGCCAGATATTACCAGGATAGGTGAATGGCTCACGCCTCAAGCCCTATCATGAGTAAGTTCCATTATTTTTTCAATAACTCTCACAACCGAGAGGATCCAATAGGGTATAATAGAATAGGTAGAGCCAAAAACTCTCTCGCGCCTGAGAAGAGGATATATAGAGAAAGGTAAAACCGCATAACAGAATAAACTCACAGTTGTGATGCAGAGACTATATCGCAACCAACTGGGCTGGGGTGTCCATGATGTCCATGGCAGCAAGCCAAATGTGTCAAATATCATTCCATCATCAAAACCCATCATTACCATGTCATTCCGTAGGATTATTGATATTTGAGTAGTAATTGCTATAATTAGTATTGTCCATACCGCAATAAATTTTCCATATTAGGCTATAATTATTACCCATCACGTCTGCCCAATTCTTGAAGTCATAGTCATCCATGTCAGAACCCACCTCATCACAGTAACTAATGACATGATTATAGCCGTGGGGGAAGCATAAAAAAATTATTAGTTATGGGGTCTTATCAACCTCATTCGTGACGGTTACTTACATAATCTGCATGAAAGAAAGCACGATAATGCTAGAGAAGTCTGATTTAGAACTAGAAACAGCAACAGTAGCAAGAGAAACTTCATCAAAAGAATTCCAGAGGGAGCATCTAGAGGTAGGAATTTACAGAGAAAGAGTAGGAGTAGCTTTGTGGGTATACCAGAGAAGAGAAAAAATGACCAAGGTAGCACCAGTAGTTATTGAGCAAGAGCTTGATGAGAGAATCCATAAAATGAAGTGGCTGGTGGGGAAATATGACAATGCGTCATTGATTGACATAGACCTTATAGATTCCTACCAGTTCCCGACGATGAAGAGGCAATTCTATATGGAAAATTATGCTACTGACGCAGGAGAAGAAGCAGCAAGAGTTCTCCCAGAATTCAGAGGTATCCAGCAATCAATGATATTAAACCTCATAAAACTTCTAGTGTTCAGAACCATAGGAGCTGCGATGCAGTGTAAAAAATTCTTGTTGAGCACGATCCAGAATGGGTCATTGTGTCTAGGAAGAGAAATACTAATACACGCAGAAGATATTCACAGGCTAACAGGACTATCAAAAGAAGGAAGAGACGTCTCCACAGCATTTCAAACTATCTCCAAGAGAGAAAAGAAAGTAGCAGATGGTGACTATTATAGGAAATATGACACTAAGAGAGGAGGAAAGGGAGCAAAGATAAACCTTATAAACAACCCAGCGGTCAAATTCACCTGCTATCTGATTGCAAGAAAAAACACGAGGCATTATACAAAGGGTGAGTGTACACGTGATACCATCTCAGTTGTGGAGCACTACCTCCAGGGGACAAAATAAAATTGGTGTTCATTTCTTCTGAATGAACTATTTGAAGCTTGTGATGATAACTACAAAAGAGCCACTAGGTTCATTTACGGTTACCTTATCATGGCATTTGATATGTGGAAATGGAATTTACCGGGAATCAAACAACCTGTGGAACTCAAAAAAGGTTAACCGTTGGCAATGAAATTTACACCCTGGAAAATTTTAGGAGACCCCAGTACCAAGGAGTTGAATGAAGAGGTATTCAAATTCTGGTATAGGCAGATGGTGGACATAGTGGTGAGACAATAGAGAATCCCAAAGAGTTTGTTGGATAATTACTCTGCGCAGATATGGTTTGGAGTCAGCCACAAGCAAACATACATCCGACCCACATGCATGGCAGAAATGACATTCAAAATGAAATCGTTGAAGTTTAAAATTGATGAGAAATCATTCCACACCAAAGTATGTTCCTAGACAGGGGTGGGAATGGAGGTCAGAAGCGAGGTCTATCACTATTCATTTGATGGCTTGTTGTCGAATCCACTACCAGGAGAAGCGCTGGATGAAACACTAACCAGAGTGTTTCAGCTACAGCTGACACCCATAATCCAGGTGCTGAACACGAAATTACAAGGCTTCAATCAGGTAATGCAAATTGTAACCAGTGCTTCTCCCGTATTTCCTACTTTTTTAGAGTTTTAGGTCTCTCATTCTATATCTTCTTCCAAAGTTGCACCCATAGTCATGAAAATACTGGCCACCTTGTTTAATTCACCAATGGAAACCACCACAGTTCCAATTAAAAATAATAAAGCACCTAAGCCACCCGTAGCTACACTGAAGGCCAAGAAGGAAAAGGTTATACTGTCTGGTCAGGTCAATGATCTCACTAGGGAGGATCAAACGTAACCAATGTATATAGGAGCCCCAATTCAGGAGGAGCTCG
Organism: Pinus albicaulis; assembly: GCA_034641835.2. Taxonomy (NCBI): domain Eukaryota; kingdom Viridiplantae; phylum Streptophyta; class Pinopsida; order Pinales; family Pinaceae; genus Pinus; species Pinus albicaulis. The sequence continues at coordinate 345,609,779 of CM076569.1, read as the reverse complement.
AGATGGTCCTCCAAGTACCTCCTGAGCTACCTATGTTCAACCCGTACTTATTTTTAAATATTAGTACATTTCTGCCTTGCACTTACCACTCATCACCTCAGACATTATTCACTTTCAAAGACCATTCCACACGAACTCCATCCACTTCAGCAACCATTTTAGACCAAGTCAAAGAAAAAGAGTTAAAAAATGGAGACCACGAGGCAGAGGTTAACTCTAGTACAGCATTGGTACCCAAGGTTAACCAACCCCTGGTTGAACATAGTACTTTTCAAGACCTTTTAAGATGAGGTGGATCCTTTACTGCAGATAAAAAACCCTTGCCTAAGGAGCTGAACCTGTTTCAGCAAGAAAAATTGATACTCCAACAGATTCATCCTACTCCTAGCATGGGTAACCCTATCAATCCGCTGCCGCAACCGGCACAACCGACATCACCACAAGAACACTCAGCCAGGTCAATAGCTAGCAGTCAACCACTTAGGGAGAAACCAAAAAATTAAGATATGTCTGGGGCTGAGAGTATGCAGACTTGGGAAATGACACAACTATACGGTTTCATTTAGCGTGCAACACAACGGGATGAGGGACTCGAAAACAACCTCTAGCAGAGTTTTGAACAACAACAACTACATATCAGTGCGCTCACTGAGGAGCACGATCAATTGAAAGTAGGTAAGGATAACTTGCAGTAACTACTGGAGAAGGTGATAGAGGTTTTTAGGGATATCTAGCCAAAAATAATGGCTCAAGATGATCAAATACCAGGTGACGTATCGGCTGACATGCTGGTCGAATGGTCCATTCATGTCAAGATAGCATGTTCGAATCTCAGCTGGGGAAATCAAGAACTGAAAGCAGTGCTAGCGACAAGGTCGGCGTTTCCAGACCCTACTATCAAATAGGTAGATAAGGTCATGGAAAAGAAAAAATAAGTAACCGGGATGCAGGACACTCTGAGCACCATAGTGAAGGAAGCGTACAACCTTCTGAAACATCTACATGAGTGTTCATCCTCACTAACTATGCAGACACAACCGATCTTGGCACAACTGCAGCAGGTATCAAAGGAAACTTAGGAGGCCATAGACCCTGTTGGCCTTAACCACTTGTACAACCAAGTGGAGGAGATGGAGACTAAGATACAAAAAAGTGAAGAACATTCAATGGAAACCAAACAAGTCCTCCAAGAACTAAGGAAACCTATGAAGCTTACTGCCCAAACAATACAGAAAATGGTTGTTGAGGCTGATATTAAAATTAAGGAGGTATTCAACAAGCTATCGACCATCTCAGGGGAAAAAGAAGCAGAACAAGTCACCACAGAGACGGAACTTCTCATGAAGGGATGGAAACTGGCCATTGTCAACTTCAAGGAGCTCAAGTCATAAACATTTGAAAATTTCCCTGAGTTGGGACCCTTGTTTGGACAAGGAGAGGAAATGGAGAATACATGACTAGCCACAGAGGCAAGTGGACCAATGGAGACCGAGGCAGGGGAAAAGGATTGACTCGGGATGAGTCAATAACATCTTGTCGGGGCTTGTTGGGGCCCTTTTTTTGAAATTAAATAGTTTTGAGTCACAGCTAACAAGTGGCAGAGCGCAACCATGGTAGATAGAGAGTTGTCACGGTTGCAAAGAGCTAGAGAGCAGGTGGTGCGGTAGTTGCAAAAACTAGCATAGATGGTAGAAAGGAGCGATAAGAAAAACAAAAGAACTCACAGTGACTAGGGAGATGTAGGAAACAATAGAATGGAAAAGAAGGGAAAACTGATAGTCGCATTGGCAAGGGAACAAATAGGTAGTTGTCCAGCGTAGACAAGAGGTTGGTACAGTGGAAAACAGATGAAGGGAGCCACAAGAGAGCTTTGTTCATTCTATTCTCTCTATTCATTTTGTTATGTTCTATTGGATGATATTGTAATCAGTCCTGCTGGGATTGCTCTGAGGAGAAATGTAACTGTCCTCTATGGTTAATGCAATATACTCTTATCTGGGTTTGATGTCATGAGTTATGTGATGTGTATCTGATTAAGATGAATATATTGGCAGCGTTAAATTTTTTTTTTTTCACCCTGAATATGTTCATGAGTAGTATGTTGTGCACAGTAGTTAAACCTGTTCGGAGCACTTAGTTATATCTGTTTTATTCTATAGTCATGTTTGGTCGATATCTGATCTGTTCCTAATCTTACTAAGGTCATGGCGCGCCTCGAGTGATACTCTATGCTCTTCAAAGTAGAGTGAAAATTTCGGTGTTGTGCTAGACTACAACGGAAACCTTGTTAGCCTCTATCCTGAACCTGGGTCTTTCTCAGAGACCTTGTTTCTTGCCAACAATGATTATCGTATTTCCATTAACATGAAGAAGTTTATTTTGGAAAAAACTAAGAAGAATATTAAAGAAATAACTTTAGCTAATACAACCTTTGTAGTGGTAGCAGAAAATAATATGTATTTCCTAATGAAAAGGATAAATAGTTAGAGAAATAGTTAGCTACTACAAAGTAAAAGATTGAACATTTTTTTGCTAACAATCATATAATATCTTTGACTAATTCTACTATGGAGGCACTACAAGTAGCCATACTTAAAGAGTTTAAGCCACTGGAAGACACCATGAAGCAATTGTATGAGGATATGATCACTCTATATGACGTAGTGATGCCCTTAGATGAAGTACAAAAAGGAGCATAGGAGATGGTCAAGGTCTTGTACACAACTTATGAAACCATAGATGTGATCCAATTTTGGGGCACTAAGTATTCGAGTGTACTTCCAACATTTGTTAGGAAAGGAAGAAAGGGTGCTAAAATGGACAGGACAGAAATTATAATCTTTATACAAGTCTATGAGAAGCTGAATAAATTTGTAACCAACAACATACCTTCATATTCATGATTTTACCATAGATTGGATTCTTTTGTGAGGATGTATAAAAATTCTTTGTTGATACATTTATGGAATTAAAAAGTGAGATTGAAATAATGAAGTAGATAGAAGAGTTATTTAGCAATTTTAGATAGGTGACCACCTAGGATGAGTTAGAGGTGACAAAAGAGTATGTTTTGTGATATGTAGTTGAACAAACTAAGATACATATGAAGCTAATTATGTTCTAAAACGACATCCATACAGGCCCTAAGAATATATATCCAAATGCATTGGAAGGTAAAATAAGATATAATCCATATCTACCACTAAAGGTTGACTACATGGAAACATAATATAAAGCATGGTATCGACATCGTATAATGAATCTACATGTCACAGTCATTGAGTTGCAAGTTACTTAAGCTTAAACATAACGTATTATTTTGTCTCATGGCTACGGAAACATGTTTTTCATATGAATTTTGTATTTTCAAATTAATGAGAAGATGTAAAATTTGTAAGTGGAATTCCAAGAGTTTTATACGGAATGTGAAGAGTCATTGCATATCCCAAAGGTCTAATAGGAGCTCAAAAGTAATATGGAAGTTGAAGAGTCATGAGGGAGCTCAAAAGTCACAAGGGGATGTGAAAGATCACCTTGTTGTAAATGAACCCTCATAACTCAAGCAAAGGGCTTGGATTTTTAGATTCTTAGCCTTGGCTTCTCTAGCTTAGCATAGGAGAGAAAATCATTCTTCAAAGGATTAAGTTGTAGCTTCATGTTCCACTATTGGGGCCATTGTTGCATCATTGTAATTATGCACTTGGAACTTTCACTTAATATCTTGAACCTCTCAGATCTAGTGCACTTTCATGCATGTTTCATAGATTTTTTAAGTCTATTATTTCAATGTTTGCGGCATATGTTTATGTTCATACTTAGTAAATAAAATGAACTATTTTGTAGCTTTGGTATATATCTTGTTGAATGTGCATAGTTACTTGCTTTTGTGATCATTATTATCTTGCGAACTAATTTTTCGGTTAACTAATGATTCTCTCTATGCTCACGTGTGTCTTTATTAGGATAGTGTTATTACTTTTATTCTAAAGGCACACTCTCTCTCTTCCCATCCATGAAAGAAATTTGTATGAATTGAAAATGGTGTTTCACAAGTATAACTCACTTGGTTATCTCAAATTTATGTGCATACTATCTTGTGTTTCCAATTGCATCAAAGGCTAATGTTTAAGATTAATATTATGGTGAATCCTAGATGGGGCTCCTAACAATGTGAGGTGTAGTTGGGACTTCATATAGGGGAAACCCCCTCTATGTTCGAATTTTCCATCACCATTAACATTATGGTGTTAGAAGGAGGGCTAGGTAACAAGTTGAGCCTGTGAAGTTTGGTCTCAATTATAATCTTAAATTATTTCTTCCCAAATCATAATCCCGAGGTGTTTTCTAAGAGTTCCAATTTTACAATCCCCCATAAATAATTCATGGCTTGTCATGATTGAAGTTTAATAGTGAGGGTGGACCATCCATTACTGATCATACCCTTCATTTTTAAAAAAATTGTGATTCTCACGAAGTGAATTGTGAAGATTTTGCTTGCAGATTATTTACCCTCACACTTGAATGTCATGTTTAGAAATAGTTTCTCACCTTTACTTCTAATTCCATTCATACGTTTGAACAACCTTTCATGGATCTTCATTAATCCATTGATAGGTACAATTACAAAAATTTCTATAAAGGAATTAATCAAATTATAATAAATATTTGTTAGGTTGGGAGATGGCATAAGTGTGTGTTGACATGGATGTAAACATAAGGGCACTAGTGTGTTGGAATTATGTCAACCTCAGTGTAGTGATGCCAATATCATTTTGTGGATGAGATGATCATGCCAAGGGATATTTTTGGTCTGAATTTATATAGGAACAAAATGAAATATATATTTAAAGAGAAACACAGAGCTACCATGAAAAGTTAACTTAAATTAATTAATAACATATATTCAAAAAAATTTACATGTGGAATGGAAATAAACTAAGTGATGGTAGCCTATCTCTAAGAAGAGATGTGACAACTACATGCTTTCTTAATTGTCTTACAATGATTCTTAAAGGAATTTTTATTATTGAAAAACAATGGAAAACCATAAACATCTAGAAACCTAACCCTAGGAGATGAAGTGCCAAATGTTTATGGGCCCCACTGGGGTTAGTCGGTACATAAATTTTTAGGGGTCGCAACTTTTACATACAATATTTTTTTGATGTGTATGATATGTCGTTAGAAATATATATCCAATTAAAACATATTTTGAATGGAAACAAATACTGTATGCAATGACTTTCTCATTTTCCAAAAAAAAACTCATTGAGGTCCTCAAAACAACTCTGAAAGTTCAAGACCCAAAAAACTGAGAAAAATAGTAAATTGCGCTAGAAACTAGGAAAATTAAAGGAAATAGTATTGGGGGTATAAGTGAAATATTTGGGTTGCCACTAATATAAACCTATATTAGTACTCCCCCATCAAGAAGCAATGGTTTCCATTGCATTGAGTGCCTCCATGAGATGAGGAAACTTCTGTTTAACTTGTTCCTTGGTGAGCCACTTTCTTTGGTATAGGAGTTGGTTAGATTTGAAAAAATAATGCATTTGTATTCTCTATTGGTGAGTGTTCTTAATATTTATATCCATGATCCGATCAGTCATCGCATGTTCAATTCAATCTAGGTTGAGCTTTGTTGGTGTCATTTTCTCAGCAATGTATGATGTGCCCAACAATGGTGGAATGTATGGTTGAAGCTGGTCCACATTGAACATTGGGTGCATGTCAAGAAATGGGGGAATGCTTAGCTTGAAATTGTTTTCACCCATAGTCTTTTTTATCGTGTAAGTCCCATATCGAATTGGTCAACACTCTAAATAGGCTCTGGTAAGGTGTTCCTTTTGCAAATACAACTAAACTTTGTTTCCAACTTGAAACTTATGTGGTACCTAGTGTTGATCATGGCATTTTTTACTTGGAATTGGCTTTATCTAGGATGTCATGAACCCGGTGGTGGATTTGTTGGATATGTTAAATAAAACTAGTGGCTTTATCAACTTCACACTAAACATGTGCATATTTTTTCTAGGTAGTCACAAGAGGCATTGCAACATTAATGGAACACAATGGCTGAAATCCCATGCCCAGTTGAAATGGGTTGTGGCCTGTTGAGCTATGGAGAGATTTTTTATAGTTGTGCTACACATAGGGAAGAGTATCATTCCATGTTCATGGATGATTGGAGTTTTACATGCGTAGTATGTGCATTTTCATTTTATTGACAACCTTTATCTGGCCATCAGTCTAAGGATGGAATGAAATTGAATTTGTGAGCTTAGTGTGGAACAACGACCTGAGGCTCAACTGGAATGCGATGAGGAACCTTCTATATGATCTAATATAATGGTCTGTGGGATTCCAAAATATGCCCATAGTCTTCTGAAGAATATTTTTGCAGTGTCATATGTTGTGATGCTCTTCTTGCAAGCCATCAATATAGCCATATTAGAAAATCTATCAACGACCATAAATACACAGTTTTTTCCATTCTTGGTAGAAATAAGGCTAAAAATATAGTTCATGGAGATGGATTCCCAAGGCTAGCTAAGAGTAGGTAGAGGAGTGTATAGGCCTTGCTTCTTAATAGTTGGCTTTGTAGAAATTATTGTGTATATACGAAACTTCTCATGTAATTTACTAAAACATAGGACTCAAATCTAGTCTACTCATCTTCTGAATTCAATTCATGATCGAGGACAAAAATCATAAACATGCATGAAGATTTATCACACATACATAGAGATTTATATATGGGAAATAAACTGCTAAAAAAACTCTTCCTATTTATATTATGTTAACCAAACAATAAAGATGAATACATATGGTTTCTCAAGCCCAAGCACCACTTGCACCTATATAGTCCATCTCATTGCCTCACAAACTAACTATGGCCAAACTTAACCAATTTCTTAGCCTACAAAGCTCTTATTTCCTTCTGTTGTTGCTTGAGGAACTATGCCCCTATATAATAGGAATTTCCTCAACTGAATTGTGCAGTTCCTTTAGGCTCTTCCTCTTACTGTGTGCACCTTCTGAACACTTCAGAATAGTCTACAATCGATAGTACATTACCTTGTAATATCCATTTTAACTGGGTAAATTCAATTATCTCCACGTGCGAGCTAATTTAGGTTGATTCATTAGTTAAATGGTTGATCACTAAGTGAGTTGAAGTTACACTTCCACATTGTTGACCTTCCACTAGTTCCTCCAACAGTTAGAACTGGTTTAATTGGCCATAATTTAATTTAACTGAATTAAATTTCTACAACTGAAATTAACTCAACCGAGGCTCCTAAAATTTAGGAATCAGTTCACACAACTAAAATTCATGCCCCTAAATTGAATTAAGTAAGATAACCAAGTTAAAACAATGTCACCTCAGTTAAATCATCTGAGCTTTACGGTGATGTGGAATTTTAAATTTTCTCAATTAGACTAAGGAAAATCAAATTAGGAATTGATCCTTGCATTTTTCAACGCTCCCTCTTAGCAAGAAGTGGATTATAAACCACTCTTATCCTTCACCTGTGGAATTTAATACATGCAACACCTCTCTCTATTTTTGTTTCTACTACAACATATGTAACTAATAAGCATCAAAAAACAAAAAAATGAATCAATTGTGTTTGTAACTGTCTACTAGGAAAACTGTGTTGCTGATAACTATGCTACTAAGCCTCCTTCTCTTTTTTCAACTCTCCTCTACACTCCATAGTATCTTAATTCCATCTATCCTCCTCCTACTGAATATTGTGGGCCCCTGTATCAAGGGTAATGATCCACTTGACAAAAAGACCCCAATGGACACTGCCCAAATTTTTGAAACACTTGAAGTAGGGCTTCCAATTTCCCCACCTCACACATGGAGGTATCACTAATTGTTCTCATTATTCCCACTTAGCTCTAAATATCCTCTTACTAGAGGTCTCTTCCTAAGTAGATGTTTCAACTCTATCTCCTATCTTCTTCTACATTTGTCGTTGCTCCAACTCTTCTTAAGGATGCTTCTAAAACTCCATTTTGAGATGTAAATCAAGATCCCTTTCAACCACCATGTCTCTAACCCTTGCCTTGCTACTCAAGGATTTGAATGCATATTCTACCTAAAGTGCATATAGGTTCTTGATTAGAGCACTGATCTGCTTCACTTTCCCCATGGTTATGTGTCTCAGAAAGGATTTACCTTTACTGAAGATCACATCATAACCATGGTCTTCCAATACTACTACGGATATGATATTTTTCTTCATACTCAACAAGAGCATCGCATATTTGAGTTGAAAAGGGGATCTCTACTCCCTCTGAAAGGGTATGGTACCAATCCCAGTAACACTATACCTTCCATCATGTCCAAACTCAGTGTTATTCGTATGCTCTTTCTCCTCCAAGTCACTAAAAAATTATATATTCCTCGTCATGTGGAACAAGGCACCTGAATCGAAGTACCACAAAATCCCCATAACAGTGTTGACCATGCATGCGATGAGGGTGAAATCAAGCTCAAAATGTGAATACAAAGCTTCACCTATTTCAAGTACTGCAGTTTGCTTCTTTCTTTCCTTCTTGTTTGGACACTTTCTGGCATAGTGCCCAAATTAATGACAGTGAAAGCACTTGATTTTCGAAAAGCCTTTCTTCTTGCCCTATTGGCTATAATTAGCCTCACCTTGGGACTTCTTCCCCTTGGCCTTCATTCCTTTGCTGAAAAATTCAAAGCCATATTCCTCTTCTTTAGATGAGGACCCATGTCTAGTATTCTACCTTATCTCCTCTTGTACTAAATTAGACCATAGGCATTCCTAATTTGGTAGCTTCTCCCTCCCATTCCTCAAACCTTGGTAGCTGTGATAACTCTTGGGAAGGCATATAAGTTATAGTCTTACTAAATCATCCTCTGCTATAGTAACACCAACTTGACCAAGTTCATCATGACATTGTGTGAACCTGCTGAGGTACTGTGGTATTATGTCATTCTTCTGCATCTTGATGTTTTGAAGTTTATCCTTGAGTGTGAGCTTCCTGTGGTCACTACTATTATGGAATAAATATTTCAATTCTTTCCACAATGCATATAAAGTCTATCTATTATGCATAATAGAGACAATATGTTCTCATACTCCCTCCAATATGATTCTCCTTGTCTTGAGTACAAACTTATTCCATTTGGCTAGATCCTGAGAATCATATGTTGGAAGTTTCTAGATATCATTATCTACGAATTCCTTCACCCCAATATCTTCTAGAGATGCCTCCATGTGGTCCTCACAACTAACATAATTTGAGCTTCCCTCAAGATCATACTCGGTTCTTAGTGCATAGAAATCCATCCTACTAGATCTGAAGAATTGATCCTGCAAATATGATCCTCTTGAAAAAAAAACTTTGAATTCTCTTCTCTATTGTGATTCCTAATCTGATACAATGTATAAATTATTATGTAGATATGAAATTCCTCATCTAAATTAGTAAAACATATGTTCAAAATGGAAACAAAAAATCTTTAGAATGACACCAAGAAAGTCTTCTAATTTAATTTTCCCTTGAATTAAATTAGAAGAAAATTGTAACTCCACATCACATGATAACTTGCACGAGTTAAATAAGTAAGGGTGACTTAGTGGGTTTAGTTAATTTGATTTGAGGGTAAAACTAGAGGCATGTATATTGTCTCCTACTTTTTAGGAGCCTTGGTTGAGTTTATTTAGAGTTGTAATTATTTAACTCAAACTATCTGAGTTAAATTAAATTAAACTAGTTCTAACTGACAGAGGAACTAGTAGGAAGTTAGATAGTGGGGTGTCACTTCATGTGTTCATTCAGGTAACTCATAATTAACTCATAAATAACTCATGCATATCAGTTCTACGAAATACCTAGCTAAGATTGGAGTCCAAGGGCAGTGTAATATTAGTTGTATAATTATCTAAATTGTACAGGTGGTGCATGTAGTCAGAGGAAGGCCCTAATGGATTTCGTAGTATGGATTGGGAATTTCCCTAATTAAGAGCGCCTAATTACCTAAGGAAACTGCGAAGGAAATAGGGATCCTGGAGGGAAGAAAATTGGTTAAGTATTGAACCGAGCTTATCTAGGAATCATTGAGACAGGTAGAGATAGTGCAGATGTTTCTGAACATGGAGAAAATAAATTTAATATTATCATATTGTTTGGCCTATGAAATATACAAATAGCGGGGTTTTTTAGCTAAGGATTTCCCCAAATAAATATTTGTGTTGTGCAAGTGAAATTCTTTATCTTTCATGTTTCACGATTTCAAGATATAAATTGGTTTCCACAATTGGTAGAGTAGATTCAAGTATAATGTGTTAGCATATTACAATTATAAGTTGAATATATGTGCATTTTCTACAACATAAGACTCAAATATACTCTACTCATCTGCGTAATTAAATTCACGACCGAGAATACAAATCATAAACATACATGAATATTTATCACACATACACAAAGATATATATATGGGAAAGAAACTTATCAAGACCCATTCATATCTCTATTGCATTAATCAAATAATAGATATGAATACATATTCTTTCTCAATCTTGAGCACAACCTGCACTTGTATAGTCTATCTCACTACCTCATTGACTGACTCTAGCCGACACTTAACCAATTTCTCATCCTTCAAAGCTCCTATTTCCTTTCATTGTTACTTGAGTAATTATTCCCCTATTTAATAGGAATTTTCCTCAATTGAATTTCACAATTCATTTAGGCTCTTCCTCTGACTGCATGCACCACTTGTACACTTCAGAATAGCCTACAAATAATAGTACACTACCTTGGAATCTCTATCTCAACTAGGTGACTCGAATTCTTTGTATGCATGAGCTAATTTAGGCTAATTGATTAGTTAACTCGTTGAACACTGAGTGAGATAAAGTTACACATCTACAAGTTGACCTTCCACTAGTTCCATCAACAGTTAGAATTACTTTAATTGACCATAACTTAATTTAAATGAACTAAATTGATACAACTGAAATTGACTCAACCTAGGCTCCTAAAATTTAGGAATCACTGCACTTCATGCCTCTAACTTGAATTAACTAAGCTAATTGAGTGAAAACAACCATGTCACCTCAGTTAGCTCATCCAAGCTTTCTGTTGATGTGAAATTTTTAATTTTCTCAATTTGACTAAGGAAAATAAAATTAAGAATCCATTGTTGAATTTTTCAACACTCCCTCTCAGGAAGAAAGGAATTCGATAGTCTTAAGGTGCTTAAGATATTAAATGGTATTTTAGGAAGACATGACCCTCATGGTATGATCAAGGAGCATTGAAAATAATTGAAGTTTTTAATTTACTATGAACATGATTCCCCTCCTGATGAATTAGTGTTTTAAGATTTTTTAACATAAAGCAAATCGAGGTAAAGGATGGAAGAAAGATAACAAGATTACTTAGTAATTATTCAATATCCTAAATAATATTAGAGAGAATAGAAGAGAAAACAACACTCTTTGGACATAGAATAAATCTAAATAGCCAAATATGAGGAAGACAAGTTTAAATTTGCGGCTTTAGAAAGGAAGCGACTTGAAGTTGAAGCTAGAAGAGAGTACGAGTGGTTGGGTTAAGACAAAGCTAGAACAAGAGAACATGTCATTGCTTCTGAGATATATTCGATAGGAAAATTAGAAACATTGGAAAAAATGTTATTAAGGGAAAGGAGCCAAAATATCCTCTTGAATTTTCCTAACAAGAGAAGGTATGTTAGGCAATAAATTTGAAACGTACATCAATAAAGAGCTCCATAATTTGTCAAAGTCGTATTTCCTGCTTTCCTTTGATCCCTAAGTAAGTAGGAATTGTACTTTTTTTTATAATACTAGGGATCTAAATGATGGAGTCATGGAACTAGGTGACTATCGCTATATCAAATCTAGAAAGGTAGTCATTCACCATGTTACCAAATGAAGAAAAATAGAAACCACAAGGGAAGAGGTAGTGACTTTTGCAAGCCCAAAACAAAGGATAATATGGGGTGTTGCTGGTAAAATACATCAAAAGGAAACTACAGAAGTTGCCTCTATTTAAGTGATCCATATTGGATCGTTATATTTTTGTTCATATATCTCGATGCATTTCGAGTGGAAAAATTGGAAGAATCATCTCATGAAACTATTTTTACCGAAGGGACTGAGTTTGGCGAAATGGGGTCTAAAACCTTTCGAAAGAATTTTAAGGAATAAAATGCCTTTTTTAGGGGTAAAATTTTTTCTTCTTTAGTGCACCACCCTTCTATGTTATTCTACACTAGGATACATTTATAACGAGACAAGAAGAATGTCAATTAGAGTCTGTATGCAAAAGTTAGGCTATTCAGAAGTTGACCTTCATGTTTTCACTCCTATAGTTCGGGAGGATGCCATGCCAGCCCCAATTATTCATGGAAAATGTGCTAGCCACGTGTTTTTAATGTAAAATACTCTAGAATATTCTATATTATAACTCTAGTTAAGGGTTGAAGTAGTAAAAAATAACCACTAGTAGGCTATCAGGATGTGTTATAACTGGGCCACTAGGAGGAAGAGGCATTCCATTCTTTCAAGATAATTTTGTTCCATAACTGAGAAAAAATAGCCAAGAGAGATTGCAGGTAGAGCACATAGAGAGAATATGTGCACTGTATCAGCCCATGGGCCACATGCGTTTCTTCTTTGTACTTGCATCCATATTTCCATACAGAGAAAGAGAGTGAAGTAACCTCACTTTCCATTTGGGTTTTGTCTCGAAAGGGTTTCCCATAGATCATATATTTTGTATTATGTGTGTGTGTGAGCTTATTATATCATTCTCTAATTTTCTGTAGAATTTCCATTCGCATGCATGCACTAATTACTGCTGTGAAACCATCTCACAAAATAGAAGAAAAGAGAGATCAACGACTTGGAAATCAGCCTATTCGAGGGGGAAACATCCTTAAAATTACATAAATGAAAAATTATTGGATGATTCAAATGAAAAAACCTCCTTTCTATATATAGGAGTCCATGGGGTCACAATATAATCCTATATTTCCTAACAATAATCATGCAAGGGCACAACAATAACAATAGTGGGATTTTATGGGGCACAATAATAACAATATGGGGACTACAAGCGTGCAACAATAAAAATAAGGGGGCTACACTAACAAAAATAAGCAACTGCACTAATAATATAGGGATCTAACATGCCCCTCTCCTTCAAAAAATTGTTTTCCTCAACACTTGAGTAGTTATGGATGTTTTTGTATAAAATTCGCATCCTCCAATGTGGAATCTTTAGTGGGTAATTTCTTCCACTTGATGAGATACTCTGAAATTGATTGATTTCATAGTTGTCAAGTTCTTGTTTCCATGACTGCTTCAGGTTCCAATATTATTTTTCCTTCCTTATAAAGTTCTGTCAATATTGTTTGAAATGGAATTTTGTCACCTATAACCTTGTTTAAGCCTGAAACATGGAAAAATAGGTGCATTCGGGAAGAAGTAGGAAGCTCCAATTTTCATGCCATAGTACCAATCTTTTGCAGCACCTTGTAAGGACCATAATAATTTGGCCATAATTTATTATCCTTCTTAGCTTGCTTGAGCGAAATTTGTTTTTTTGGCTGTAGCCATAAAAATACCCAGTCTCCTACATCAAAACTTCTCTCCTTGCAATGTTTATCTGCATGTTGTTTCATTCAATTTTGTGCCAAATTTAGGTTATGCTTTAAGAGTTGGAGAACTTGTCGTTGATGCTTGATGTGATCTTCCACAACTTGAACCTTAGAATTTTCTGTTAAATATGATGTGATGAACGATGGATGATATCCATAAAGTGCCATAAATGGGGTCATTTTTGCTACAGTATGGAAGGAAGTGTTATACCACCATTTGGCCAAAGGTAACCACTTGACCCATTGTGTTTGTTTATCAGATACAAAAAAACTAAGATATCCTTCCAATTTTTTCACTATATCAGTTTTCCCATCGAATTGAGGATGATAGATGAGCTATGAGTTAGTTGAGAACCCTAACAAGAAAATAATTCCTTCCAAAATTTTCCAATGAAAATAGGATTTCTGTCGCTTACAATAATATTTGGGTTTCCATGTAGCTTTTGAACTATTTCCATAAATGCAATAGCGACTGTAATTTCTTTAAATGGATGAGATAATACAAAAAGTGTGCATACTTGGTAAGTCTATCAACTACCACCATGATGACACTCTTTTCTTCAGATAGGTAAGCTTGTGATAAAATCCATTGAAACCTCCTCCCAACATTGACTTGGAATGGATACAAGTTGTAGCAGACCCGGGGTCTTAATTGTCTCAACTTTATTTTGCTGTCAAACCAAACATTCCACCACAAACATTTGAACATCATATTTAAGGCCATCCAAAAAAAATCTTTCTTCACCCTGTGGTAAGTTTTTAAAAATCCCAAGTGTCCTCCTACAGGAGAGGTGTGCAATTCCAAAAGAATCTTTTGTTTTAGTTAGGAATTCTTACAAATATATAAGGGATATTTGTACCATAAGGAATCATAATTTGAACAAAATGTATCAGATGTACTAGAATATTGTTGCAACTTTTAAATGGGTTTCCAAACTTCTTCGTCATTCTTTCATTCCTCCCTTGCTTCAATTATCCAATCTAGTTGGATAATAGAGATAGAAAAATACAATGCTTTCACCTCCTCACCATTTCCTGAGAGTGAATCTGCAACAAAATTTAGCTTCCATTTTTTGTAGATGATTTCAAAGTCATAACCCAACATCTTTGTGACCCATTTTTGCTGCTTTTCTGAAGATAGTATTTGTTCAAAAAATAATTTAAGACTATCATGATGAGTTTTTACCTTGAAGTGTTTTACCATTAGCTAAGGTCACCATTTCTTTAATGCATGTAGTATTTCCAACATTTCCTTCTAAAAAATAACTTTCTGTAAATACTTTCCTTTTATTGGATGACTTTCAAAAGTAATGGGTCTCCCTTCTTGCATTAAACAATACCAATTCCATTTCCCAAGGAATCACATTCCACAATAAAGGTTTTTGTGAAGTATGGAATAGCTAAGACCAGTGATTTGAACATTGCCTCTTTAAGATGTTCAAAGGCCTTAGTTGCATCAAGAGCCCACGAAAATGCATATTTCCTTAATAATGTTGTTATAGGTGCTACTTATCTCCTATAATTCTTAACAAAATTGCGATAATACCATGTTAACCTGAGTAATCCTTGCAACTTCTTTATTTTTGTGGGGACTTTCCATTCCTTATTGACTTAATTTTGTTAAGGTCTACCTCAACACCCTCCTGAGATACAATATGACCCAGATATTGCACCTTTTGTACTCTAAGGAAACATTTGGAGGATTTTTCATATAATTGTTTCTACTCCAATAGTTTGAGCACCCTATCAACATGTTGAACATGATCCTTCCAAGACCTATTGTGTAATATTCCTTTTTAGGAATTACAAAAATATAGAACATAAGAATTTTATTTCTAGAAAATTACACTATAACAGTGAGAAATAACACTTAGTTCCATTATTTTAAGTATTATGGCCCTCACATACATAAGGGGATCAGAAACAAATCCCTCTAGCTAGGTTAAATAGATTTTCTAGCCTCAATATGGCTTAAAAACACCCAAACCCCATGACTTATTCCATACAGAATTCCTAAAGCAAGTGAAAGCATGATTTTATGAGAATTTATGCTACAATACATTAGAAACAAAATAACTAGACTTTTTTTAATCAAAGAGCTAAGAAAAATAGATATGTAGCCTCCTGAATACATTTTTCAGATAACTCGGCAAGGGTTTCTTGAGAGCATGAGTACAAAAGAGTAGATTTATAGATCTAGATCTGAAATAATTTAGTCTTACTATAGATGTACATTCATATAGTTGATTGTTACAAGAAATATATGATACTACCTCTTACTAGCTTTCTAGGAGAAGGATTGACCCTTTCACTAAGAAACTAGCTCAAAATCAAGGGTTTTAACTCTCCCACTGCAATACTGTGAGAAATGATGCAGTTTCTGCAAGGGAATGTGCTATAGGAGATGGGAAATACTTTGTCCAGGTGCTAAGATGCAAAAATATACTCCAAGATCTTCCTCACTGATCTCCCAAAGAGAGGAATTCTCCCTCCTCTGAAAAACTAGCTCCGGAAGTGAGTTTCTCAACCTTCCACTACAACACCCTACAACACAACACTATATCCTATAGAAATAATGTTGTAGATGAAGGCTGAAGCTTGGCCTTAAGCCTGAGAGTGTAAAACTGAAGTACAATTCTCCCCCAATAGGCCCCTCAAGGAAGGAGATGGGATTCCTGCTCGGGAACACCCAGTGCTAAGAAGCACAACAATCTCAACTAAACAACTGAAGAATGCACAATAGTCATGCATACCAAGAAATCTATATTCCATAACATATCTTGCTATGGCTACCTTGCCATCCTTATATACAAGTGGAATCCTTCTCACCTTGGGTTCTGTTAGTCATCAGTATTTTTCACCTTTTGATGATGACTAGTTTTTAAAGCCAAGTTTTATAGCAGCTGATCTCCAATTTGTCAAATTTGTCAACTAGAAAACACCCCTAAAAATTTTTCCTTCCTACCTTTTCAATCAGTATATGATGAGAAAAAACCTAGTTTTCAAGCCCTATCTAGTCTCAGTCATAAAATCTTGTCCATCAGCTGTCATAAGCTAAAATTCATTTGTTGTCATTCACCCTCATCCCCAGATAATTCATTAACCAACTGTTGATAAGAATGTCAGCCACCCTACCTTTGGTCATATGTCATGTTAAGATCTGGTCATACCGAAGAGAATACTCCAAAATCTGTCAAATATCTCCCCTAAGTTAGGTAGTGGCGCTTTAGGAAAATCCTCCTTTGGAAAACTATCCTAAGCCAAAAGAACCTCTGTCTAATACCAACTAGTCATAGATGGCCCTCCTATTCTGCAAACAAAGCTTGATACACCCTTAGGTTGTGCCACTAAAAAGTCTTGATGTCTCAGCAGTAAATATGCCAAAAGCCAAACTGATATTAGGTGGATTTACAGTGTTTCAGTGTCTTTTTCAAAAGCAGAGATGTTCAGGTATTCCAGAAGACATTGTCAAGAAAAACATGAGAAGATAGTTGCTTCTCATATTGTTTTGAGCCTAGGATAAGAGTACTGGACAGAGAGGTAATTCAATGAGCTTTTGCAAACACAGTAAAAAAGGATAAACATCTCAGAGCATGCCTCTCATAGCATATTGCTAAATTTGCACCTTATTACTTACTGTGATATACCAAGCAGAGATAGGCATTACAAGGAAAGATGACACAATTTGAGAAAGGGATGAAATGTCACTTGTTGTTAACCTCCTCCAAGCATGAGCAGATGGTAGGGTGACTGTGTAAAACCTCCTCCAAACATGAGCAGATGGTTGGGTCACTTGATGTTAACCTCCTTCATATAAAAGTAGATGGTTAGGAACACGATAAAGACCTCCTTCATTTAAAAAGCAGAGGTTCAGGAATAGAAGTATAACCTCATTCAAAGAGCACAAGGATAATGTTGACCACACTTTGTCAACTACCCCATAGCAGTACACCCCCATTTTTTCAAATGGGATTCATCATGTTTGACGTGGTCGCGGCATTCAGATTCCATCATAAGTTGAGATTGTTATAAATGATGTAAACCCATTCTGCATGTCATGATGTAAATGATCTAAGTAATACCGTAAATGTATGTAACAACCTAGGTAAGCCTAGTATGTTGTTGATGATTTCCATCCTAGGAGGTTTTTTGTCTCACTGATTCATGAAAGTGATCAGCAGAGTTTTCCCTCCAGCCTCACCCCAAAGCTAGGGTGGATTTTATCATCAGCATACTAAGTGAGTCCTAGTGTTCTATCAAGTCCTTGTAAAAGAAGTTTGAACTACTTGGTCTACTAGATCATATTTCGAGTCGCAGAATTGGGTATTTATTTGAGGGTCTATACGAATGGGTTTTCCCCCTTCATGTATGTAAATGTATTATCTCATGTAAAAGAGGGTTGGAAAAATAATTATAATCCCCTCTTAGTCAATTAATTAAATTTTATGGTCAATTAATTAATAAAATCTTAAACCAGAAATTTAATTAATTTAGGGTCCTAAGTTAGGATTAAATCTTTAAAGGCAAAATTTGTGGGTCCTTGGAAAATGATTTTGAAAGCCCCAGGCCAAGGGAATATTGAGAATTTTAAGAAATATTGGACCCTTGGGCCTTGGTGGTCAAAATTTTGGGGTAATTAACTCAAAAATAATATTTTTGAGTTAATTAAAATTGAATTAAATGATAAATTCGTTTTTCCCCAAATTTATAAATTCAACGCTCCTGATTAAAAGATGGTTAAATCTTTTGGACGGTTGAGATTATTTTGACAAGGATCATCCAAACTAGCCGTTAGAGATTTTGTCCTATAAATTTAGAAGTCTTTGTCATTCTTGAGTCATCCGATCCGATCTTAGGATCGTGCACTTGTTCTTAGAAGCTCTTGTAAATTTTTGAGGAATAAAGCATAAAGAATTTGGGGTTACAAATCTGGATGTTCCTTCTCAGGTCTATGTGGTGAATTGTCTCTAAACTCTGCTACTTTGTTTCTTGTATTTTATGGTTGATGGCCTTCATGGATTAATCTGCATACAGGTATCTTGTGCAATTTTCTGGGTTTATAAAATAACATTCTGATTTTTCTGCAAAGGTCTCATGTTGTTTTCTTAAATCTCTATCAATCTAAGATTCAGATCTAAGTGTGCAGGGCAACTTTTTTAAAGATTGGGCGTCTGGGGAAGTCTTCGGTTGGACCAGCCGACTCTCAATAAACATAAATCTGATAAGCTCTTTATTTGTTAAATTCCAGGTCTATCTTACGATATTTGTGATTTTGCAGGGTTTCAAAGGCTTGTGCCTCTCACTAAAATTTTAAATCTCTAAAAATTGTTCTAAAATGGATTCAAATCTGACCATGAGGGTTTTAAATCTGTAAAATAGTTGTAAATTTGTAAAAAAAATTTAGGACTGTAAGGGTTTAATCGTTTCTTGGTGTGTATCTTCAGATAAAGCTGGTTTATTGCAGATTCAGGGTTCAAATCAATTTTTTTTTAAATCTAAGGCAGATATAGCCTCCAAAGGCCGGATCTGGCCTCAATCTGCTACTGTGGATGAATCTGCACATTTTTTTTAATTAAAGGAGCATAATATCTGAGCTTAAATGAAGAAATTTTAAGATCTGAGGTTAAAATATTTGTGCGTACTGGGTTTTCTTCACACTGAAAATTGCTGTCATTTCCCTTCATCATTCCTCTGCACTTCACGATTTCTACTTCATTTAGTTTTAATGTTTGTTGTTTAATTTTTTTAGATTTGTAATATAGTGTTAAGTTTAACTTCTTTCATTTTTTTAGTTTAGTTTAATTTTAATTTTAGTCTTAGTTTAGTTTTAACTTAGTTGTAATTTAGTTTAATTTTAATTTTACTTTAGATCTAACTTTTGTTAAAATTAGAAGATTTTTTACATTTAGTTAGTTTTAGACTTAGATTTTAATTTTAGCTTCTCTTTAGAACTAGCTTAAATTTTTGTTTTAAGATAAAAAAATTAAAAAAAATTAAAAAAAATTCCAAAAATTCTAAAAATATAGAAAACACAAAAATATAAAAAAATTTCAAATTTTCCATAATCAAGTGCACTGATTTCTTTATCTAAAGTTTGACTGTGGATCATTTTAATTTTCGAACTGGGTTATAATTGCAGTATCATAATTTCGGAAATTTTTTAAGCATCTGGATATTGATATTCATGGTTGTGGCATTTTCAATTAAATATCATTGTGATCAATCGTGTTTTAATAAGCAGCAGTTAATTGTCACTTACTTGTTTACAATTTGCATAACGAGATTTTGTTTGACTCCATAAGGCACTGATCTTAAACGTGAAATCCTATTTAGATCTATGGAATCTCGTTCATTCTATCAAGTATTTGATGTTTTAGCTTTGTCTCCTAGATTCTTCATCCTCATTTCTAATAGGGTCTACCTCCCTTAGCTTGCAAGGAGACGACTTAAATAGAGAGATTGGGGATAAAGGTGACAGCCCCCGATCTGAGCCGTTGTCATGGTGCCTGGACAATCTGTGCGACAATAGATAACAATGCTTCAAATGGCTTGAAAACTTGTTACACCATTTTCTCCAATGGATAAAACCACTGATACAGTAGTGGTGTTTCAAGAAATGCTTACATGGTTTCATTGTTTGAAAGATAGAGTGGAAATCAGTAGAAAACAATTCAAGGTTTATGAGTTAAGGGCTGGAGTTAACATAGGCCAAGTAGTGATATTATGGTATTCATAGAAGCTTTGTTTTTTCTTCTATCAAAGGTTTCCTTCAAAGGGTAATCTGAGGCTAGAATGCCCAAACTTAGACCAACCTTATCAAAATGACAAAGAAGATAGTCTAAGCCTTTCTTCTGAAAGAGATCTTTGCAGATGAACACAAAAAGACAGTATGTGTGAGGAAAGGGTATGAAAAATGTTTTAAAATTCAGGGACAACACTCAAAGAAATAAGGCATATCACTGTCACAAACAAAGACCTCTTTATGTATATATGAACAAACCCTACTATTGTATGTGATTGCATTGAGGGTCTCTAAAGGCTTTTATCCTTGATCAACATAGATAAGTCAAGCCTCGGTGAATGAAACTAAGGTTTTACCCACAGTAAAAAAGAAATATCATTATAAAGATGCATCAGCAATCTTTGACATTGCTCCGGAGCAGTGTTCCTTTAAAGGTCAGAAATGGACAAACAATGGCAGGGTTTATTCCTTAATGAAGAAACAGTGAAAAAGATTTTCTTTCAAAGAATTTTCTTCACTTCAAAAAGGGGTCATGTCTTTGATGTCTTTAAAAAGGTTGGCCACAACGTTTTGTTAAAAATCCTGATCGAATATGGGTCCCTATAATGTCTTAAAGGTGATTTGAGTTTTTATATGACAAAACCTTTTCGAAGAGCATTCAAACCGTTACGAAGTAACTACCAAGGCATTTGAGCTCATTTGAAAGTATAAAGGCTGAGAGACCGTTGAAAAAGCCTCTTGTGAAAATTCAAAACAGAAAACAATGCTCCCCTAGCTGCTCACTGGAGAAGAAAATTTTTTTTCGGGCAAAGTTTCAGAGTTTTCAGCACTCCAAGCCTATGTGGCGCACGTGTAGAAGTGTGTGGCATGCCTATGAGCACATATACAAAAATTTTAAACTACAGCACGACGCACCTGTAGCGGCGCACAGTGCGCCTGTGCGTCCTCGTTCACCTTCGCCCGAAGTCGACCCGACAGCTCTCGTGTGCATGGCGCCATCTGCTTCAAACGTTCTGCTCCCTCATTGGCTTCCCAAAAACACTTTTAAAGGCTATTCATCGATCAACTAAGGCCCGTGAACAATCTTCTAGGTATTTTCCATTTCCTCATGGTAAAATTCGAAGTTTGAAGGGGGTGTCCTGCTATGTTTTTCCCTAAGAAGAAATAGTGGTTTTGAAAGCACTCCACCATTTAAAAACATGAGAGAAAAAGCAATGGTAAAGAAGTTGGGCCTTTGGTCAAAATCACAGGGTTTTTATTGCTGTAAATGTCAAGAATAAATACAGTGATAGGTGAGGGTGTTTTTATCAGTATTAAGGAGCCTAGCTGCCTTTAAAAACAGTGATAGCCCACAGTTGCTATAAGGAATAGAATTTGTTAAAAACTCAAAGGATAAAACAGTGAATGAAAAAGGAGGATTGTTAGACCAATTTGAAAACTCTTCTGGTGTTATTAAAAAGCTAAAAAAATACACAAATTACTAGACAGAAATACAGAGTGGTAGATGGTCTCAAGTTGGCTGGAAGGTGTCCTAACAGTGTTAAAACAAGAACAAAACTTTTCTGCAAAATCAAAAGGGAAAAAAGTGATTATAAGATGAAGGATTGCTCGTTTTAAAGGTCCTCTCTGTATTGTGAAGTTGAAAAATTTGTGCAGCCTCCAGAATTCAAAAAGCAGAGTCTGTGTTGAAAGCTTTTCAAGTCTGTTGGAAGGTGTCTTGTTTGTTTTGTAAAGAGCAGTGAATAGCAAAAGAGCATTGATTGGAGGGAAAGGTGTTTTTGTCAAAGAAAAGGAGATCCTTGTTAAACAATAAAACACAAACACATCTTCTTCAAAATCCTTGCTCAAGCATAGTGTTGAATAGATTTTGTTTTTCATTTGACAAATACTTGTTTATTGGCATCAAAGAAGCACAGTGACTTGTAAGGAGGACAAAGTGTGGTGTTGGGAAACCATTTAAAAAAAACCATTTGAGACAGTTTTTCTTAGTCAACTAGCAAGGAGTATCGAAAAAAAAAATGTCTCGCAAGCAAGATAGCAGAAGTGGTCTTCACAGGAGGTTTGAACCTGTTTCAAATGAAGAGGTAAATGCTCATCCATTAGTCCTATTTAACTTTCATGAATTTGGATGTCTAGAGTTTTTTCAAAGGGTCCAGGAGGTGAAAAGCTATCTCCTCTTGACACATCTATGTGCTTTGAGATTTCCAGGGAAATACTTTCAGCTGGCAGGCTTGGATTTCAAGTTTTCTCCTAGATCCATTTCCAAAGCTACCAAAATCCCTTATGTCGGGGAAAAGTGGTTTAAACAGAGCTACATAGACTCAGAATAGTACAAACCCCTTTCGAAGCTGGAGCATCGGGATACATGTCCATCCATCTTTCCTTTTTCATATTTTTTAACTAGTTATGCTCCCATCATGAAGATAATCATGAAATATTTCACATGCAAGGGAAAGTTTTCCCGGGTCTATGCCTACCATGTCCGGTTGCTCATGCACTTCACAAGAGCCCAATTGTTAAACCTCCCCTTTTTCCTCCATAGAAGTATTGAAATGATGGCCTCCACTATTCAAAAGAGACCTCCCTCTCAGCAGTCAGCTTTCCTATTCCATCATTCCCTCATCAAGATTGTCATTCTTCATCAACTTGAGAAGAGGGGAATCTCTTGGGACACTTTCATTGCACATCTAGATTTCATCACCATCCCTTCATCCCATGCATCTCCTTCACCTTCCACTTAGCATCTTTCGCCTTCTTCAAGTAATCCCATTCCCAAGAAGGTAAAATTTCCCATGATTAGTGAAGGAGAGCAGCACAGTGAAGAAGAGAAGCATGATGAAGAAGGGCATCATAGTGAAGAAGAGAAGCATGATGAAGAAGGGTAGCAAGGTGAAGAAGAGCAGCATGATGAAGAAGGGCAGCAAGGTGAAGACGAGCACAGTGAGGAAAGGCATCAAAGTGAAGAAAAACATAGTGATGATATGCAACACAGTGACGAAGAAAAGCACCATGAAAAAGAGCAAAACAGTGAGGAGGGAAATGATGAGTAAATTGAACAGTTTGATGAGGATATTGGTAGCCCTCATAGCAGCAAAAATGATGAAGATGAGGCCCAAAACATTGAGGAGATAGAGCCTAAAACTCCTAAAGAAAGCAAGGACAAGAGTAAAGAGGGCAGCCCTCAAAAAGACATTCAAGATGACAGTCAAAGCTTTCATGAAGAAACTCAAAACAGTGGCAAGGATGATGAGGGAAGTAGCAAGGGAAAAGAGAAAATAGAGCATGTGCTAGTTGCCTCTCCTAGGGAAGGGGCCATGCTTTCTTCTGCAAAAGTGAGAAAGCCCTGGACATCAAGAAAATAGTGCCTCAAACTATAACTCCAAATGTTACTAGGGCCCTCCGAAGCAAGGGGAAGTTGCGCAAGCAATCCATTGTCGAATTACCCAAGAGGAAGAAGACCAAGAAGGCCACCCTAAGCAAGGGAAAGGATAATGAAGAAAGCAGCCATGAGAAGGAGAGGGACTTTGACATAATTCAAATCCAAAGTGATGATAGCGACAATGAGGCCCAAATCCTAGAGTCTCTCTTGATCAATAGAGAAGAAAAAATTCATGCTTTGAGTGCAGATCTAGAGAGGTCTAGAAACCTCAATCATGTTTTTCAAACAAAAAACAAACGGATGAGTGTCCACATGGCAGTATATGAGACACGTGCCATAAAATATTAAAAAGAGGCCTCCAAGGTGCAATTTAAGTTGGAAGAACTCATGGGCGAGTTCAATGATAGTGAAGATGAAGAGCAGCCAAGAAGAAAGAGGCCAAGGACCATGAGACTCAGAAGAGCCTTAGAGAAACAAAAGGAGGAATAAGCCACCCTTTTCCAATCTTTTCCTCTCACTACTTTGTTCACCCAAGAGATAGAAAATAATCAAGAAGCATGGCTTGAGAGGGTGAATAATCACTTGGAGAAGAAGTTGGAAAAGGCCAATAGAGATTTGGACCTTCAAAGGAGGATGATCGAGCACTATAAGAAGCTTAATCATTTTGCCCAATGAAAATTGAAGGCCACACAGGAAAAACTCAAGGAAGCTCAAAAGAGGCGCCTGACACCAAAAATGAAGAAAGATACCTCAAGGCTCCAAATTTTGGCCTCATCTTCTCAGCATGTTTCTGAAAACCCTTGAGGGTCATGCTCACCAAAATTGGGTAAAATTCAACAAGTTTTGGTTTTTTGTCATTTTTGGGCTTTTGGCTAAAAATCATGGGCATCGCCATTTCTGTTTACGACATCCTCAAAGGATGAAAATGGTATCATTAGATGCCATAATTTCAGGGGCATCTACTCAGTGATTTTTGGATCAATTGAAGATGATTTGGTCTCCCAAAATGGCGAAAGACACTCATGTTTTCCACACTCTGCCCCGTTTATCAGCAGAGTCTATTTTTTTGGGTTTTTACACATAGGTCAGTTTTTGGTAGACTTGTAGAGATCAGTTTGGAGAAAAATAAGCATTTTAGGAAAATAGACATTCAGAGCTTTCCAACGAGCCATCACGATCCTTGTTTCAACATTGGGAAGGCCTCCAAAAGTTGCCCACAAGATAGAGGATTTTCTGCTGATATATTTCTTAAGTATTTTTGTGAAAAATACACTTCTCTAAAGTGGCTTTTCCTAATGTGCGTTTAGCTATTTTTGGGCATAGTTAGTTATCAAAAGTCAATATATTTTCTTTTTTTAGCATGTTTTAGATATTTTATTAGATATTTTGTGCCTTGGGCTTTGCAAAGCCTCAAAGACAAAATCAGATATTTTTTATGGGCCAATGAGATTGCAAGTTGCACTAGGAGGTTTTCCCTCATCTTGGCCTATATATTCCAAGAGACTTCATTGTAAATAAGGCTGAACTTGATGATATAGAGCAATATATGGTTATACAAGCTTTCTGGAAGAAACACTGTCTCATGTGTACTGGAGGTTTCTTGAATGTTTTTCGGGATGATGAAAGAGGACTCGTGTTTGGATCTCTCTTGATTCTGGTAAAAGCTACATAGTGTCCCTCTCTGTCATGTTTTCTTTGTTTTCATTCATATTTCATCCTCTTACTTGCTATAAGTGTTGGAAATATGATGCAGAGTGTTGTCCTTGATGGCAACCCACTGAATGAAGATGAAGACATGCGACTGTTGACATGTGTTGTCCTTGATGGCAAACCACCTGATGAAGTTATTCTTGACTTGATGGACTTGGTAAATGATGTAAATCTGATGTGATATGATGTTTGTTGACAATATGATGCTGAGTGTTGTCCTTGAAAGGAAACTTACTTGATGAAGTTGTGCTTGATAGAATATGTTCTTGATGAAGTAAATCTGATGTATCTACAGTGAGTACAGAAGGGAATGAAGAAAGGAATTCAGCATGTGCTAAATCTTGATGAAAAGAGTATGTCTCTAAGACATGTGGAGTTGCCTAGGGAAGTTTAGAGAAAATTTTTAGTGAACGTTCTGAAGGCAGACACAAAAAGGCCAGTAAAAGTGGTAAAACTGACAACTACTATGGTATTAGACTCATTGTATTGGGCATTTGATCTCATTGAATTGACCTCATCTGGTAGTTTTCGGCTCATGGTATTTCTTTGGTCCGTGGTATTGAAAAAGGGGCTCATGGTATTGAAAAAGGATAAACCTATATAAGGAGAAGAATTTCATTGTGCAAATCATGAGTGTGGGTGCAAGATGTCTGAGCTTGAATGAATACTTCTCTCTGAAGTAGATCTGAATGGAAAGGGTTACACTTGAATGATAAATCTGAATGTATGATGCACCAATGATGAAGAAGGGATCTAGATCTGAAATGTACTAGCATCTTCTAGATCTGCTTATGGAAGGCTCAGATTCATGATGTGAGTTAAACATCAAGGCGAACATCTCATTCGAAGTAAAAGGGTAAATTTGAACCGAATATGTTAGCCATCGTATTTTTTACATGTTAGTGATGACCATATTTGCCACCGTAGGGTTTTCTAGAAACTGATTTCCTTATGTCAATATGTCATCTAAAAAACCCTCATAAAACTTTTTCGCCCTTCTACCTTTCAGTCCGCCCATGTCAAAATAAAAACCTCATTATCACTATCCTATCTAGCTTCAGCCCTATTGGTCTGCCCATCAGCTCCAAAAGGAAAAGTCCAAGTCTGTTTCAAGAGTCTCCCCTATGTTAGGAAGTGGCGCTTTAAGACATTTTACCCTTGGCAATCATCAAAAGCCAAAAAAGCCTCCATCTACTACAGACCAATCATGACCAACCTCCTACTCTGCAAATCAAGTTGATCACAGCTCTAAGTCGCGCCACTTATATCCCTAGGTCTCAGCACTGCATGAACCACAGTCTCAAGCTGATTAGTAGAGGATACACAAAGGTTCTCTATGGTTTCTAAGCAAAGGCAGAAATATATTTCAGATCATGGAGAATGTTTGAGTTGTTAGAGGAATGCCTTCCAAATGTAACTTGAGCCTTTAGATATGTCTCAAAACAAGAAAGCTACTCATCCTGACTTTACAGTTTTTCAAAGATGAAAATCACAAGAAGAAAGGGATACCACTGTCTCAGCAAACTGGTAAATTGTCAAGGCCCAGAACCTCCTTCATTTACAAGCAGAGGGTTAGGGCGCCTCCTTCATCCACAAGCAGAGGGCGCTGGCAAATATTGACTTGGAAGATTGCAAAGGTCCAGGTTTGCTTTGCATTGAACAGTGAAAAAATATCTCCAGGTTTTATGAATTTGAGTGATGGTCATAACAGGAACAGAGTCTGGAATATGCTAAGAAAAAGAGTCTGGTCTGATAAAGGAGGTCATCTGAAGCTTTCAAATCATGTGAAATGTTGAAATGAAGAAAGGCATGTCATCAAGAAACATTCCAATCTTGCTAGTCCGTTTTGTCCACAGTATCAAATGAATAGATGTCACAATAAATGCCATTACACAGGCAGAAAGAAAGTTTTTGGTTTTTCAAAAAAGCACTGACCTTCATAGTCACAAAGGTTATTTGTCAAGTAATCTATCATAAGATGAACAAGCCAAATGATAAATATCTCAGTCACCCTTAGAACAGTGCAGAGGAACAGTGTCACTGTGGCTAGGGTTTCTTCTGAAATATGAAGATGGTAAGAAGATGCCAAGATTGATGGTGTTCAAGTGTCTTACTTACCATCATATTCAGAGAAAGGCCGTGTCAAACGATGTTGTTAAAAGCCTTCATATACCTTACTCATTAAGTGATTCCTCTATATATGACAGATACAAAGCACGGCAGGTTGTTGAAAAATCGATGGGTCTAAAAAGCGCAAGGGAAGGATACCAAAGAACTGAATAGGAGTCATTGCACAGGTAAGTGTTACTGTTTATGATGCCAAGGTATTGATTTCCCTTTTCAAAGAGCTATCTCTCAGACTGTACCTGCAGTAGAAAAGAGAAAATATTGAATATATGTATGCCATTTATACCAAAAAGAAGGAAAATTTTCCTTGAGGGAAAGGGTCAAGCAACAAAACAATATCACATGCCAAAGGTCCAAAGAAGCGCTTTTCAAGAAATGGTGTTCAAAGCTTTCAAATGTTTCTGGCGCATTACGAATGGTCCTTCCTTGATAAAAATCGCCAAGAGGGGAAAACAGTGAACATAGTCCAGCTATGAAATGGTTCTATTGACAAAAAGGGGTTAACACACTGGTCAAAGCAAAATAATGACTGTGTATCAAAGAGCCATGTTTTCTTATTTTACAAGCTTATCCTTTCAGATAGACGAGCCAAATGGCTATACAATCTTATGAATAGGCAGAAGAACTTTGTTTTGAGGAATTATCACTGTTTATATGTCTTATAGCAAACACAGTTGTCATCATTCCAAAGGGCAGATGTAGCACAAAACTACATGGAAAAAGGACCTGCAGACAAGGCTTGTAAAATTCTGTCACCAAGAAGATTTCCCTTGTAAGTTATTGTTCACTATGTTCCAAAGGTCTTTCAGCCTGTGATCATTTTTGGATAGTTTAAAAAGAAGAAGCACAACCTTTATTATTTAAGGGAAAGAGGGTACTGTATACTACACCTACAGGCAGGGATTTGAACACCCACTATAGGTAAAAGATGAAGAAGCTGCCGAAGACCAAGAGTTGTCAAATCAAATTGACAAATTACCTGTGTTATTAAAACACCGTAGCAGAAGTGGTGGAGTTGGTTGAATTGTTGGTCAAAATTCAAAGCTCGGGGTCAGAATCAATGAGCGGGTGTATATATTCAAATAACAAACCCACTGTTTTAAAACAAACAGAGTTAAAATCAATGTTACTTCCAAAAGTTTAAATGACCGTTGGAGAGTTATTGTGACATAACATCAAAGGGTACATGATGTAAAGATTGCTTTTCAAAAATCGAAGAAGAGCTCCTCGCGCTCTCTAGCACCAAGGCAAGAGAATCGGTCGAAATTCACAAGTTTGGTATTGGAGAAACACCGCGCGACGTGCCTCGGGTTCTTGTGCGACGGCTCGCGGAACAGCACGGCCACTGTTTAGCGACGCGCTCGTACATTGGCGCGACGCGCCTGTATGGCACGCCCACCACCCGACAGTCGACCCGACAGTGCTGCCTACCCCGTGATTTCGCGCGACGTGCCGACCGCAAAAGAGGCCGCGCAACTCAGGAAGATCCTCGGTGCTCCTCCCGCCCACACAAGGGTTGTCCATCAATTTTAGAGGTATTTTCACACATTTTACCATGTTATTCAAAGCCACTCAAGGTTACAGAAAACTGTTGATTGACCGCTTTATATTGATCGAAACTTATTGAGTTAAAGCACAACCATTCAAATAAAGGTTTTCAAGAATATTTGCTGTTGCACTTATAAGGGACCATTTATTGTTTTAAAAGAGAAAACTCATATAACCCCTGTCTTAAAGCTCCACAGTCTTCTAAAAACTCTGTCAGTTTTTGCTCCAATACTGTGTATTGACAGTCTAATCATATGTGGGGTAGTTTGCTTGAGTTGCAAAACAGTGGAAAGTAGGCACACCTGTACTGGACAGAATTGTTAAATGATTATAAGCCTCCTAGGAGCTAGGTGTGTTGGTTGACATCAAAGATTTCAAGAACAGAGTGATTGTTGGCATTTTCTCACAAGCACACCTTTTAGCGTACCGCCTCCTTTCACCGTGTTTTCCCTACTATAAATTGTTGAGCAGAGTTTTTTCCTAAAGGTGCGTAGCCACTTTCTAAAGGGCGTAGTTGTTGTTGATTGCATTTAACATCAGGACAGAGGGTATTGTGTAGTATCGACACCTAACCTAGGTCCGCCTTTTCCTCGCACCATTAAATATTCGAAGATTGTTGAACAAGAGTTTTTCAAAAGGTGCAAGAGGCCACTTTCTAAAGGGCGTATTTGTTGAGGCTGAAACTCTCCAACACTGGAGACAAGAGGTGTAGATGTATTGGTATATCTCTTGAACTCACAAGCAAAGGGTGTGTTTCCTAAAAAGCATGGTGCACTGATATGTCACCTAACCTAGTTCTGCCTTTCTTTCACTATATGGTGTCATTTTGAAGAGCTGTTGTTGTGATATTTTTCAAGAGGAATGTCATTTCTGAAGAACAGGGTTATCAAAACACTTATCACAACAAGCCCCTTCTAGAAATCTGCCCCTACTTCACTATATTTTTCACTACTGTAAGTTTGTTGGCAAAGAGTTTCCAAAGGTGAACAGCATATTAAAGGGCAGAGTTTTTTGATGGGAATTTAAACATTGGAGGCAGAGGTATAGATGTGTTGGTGGATCTCTTAAACTCTCAAGCAGAGAGTGTGTTACCTAAACCACTGTGCATTGATTTTACATCTAACTTGGGTCTGCCTTTTCCAGAAACCATATTGTATCATGTTGAAGATTTGTTGACAGAGATTTTCTGAAGGTGAATAGGGCTACTTCTAAAGGACAGGTGGTTGATGATTACAGTTTTATATTGAAGACAGAAATGTAGCTATGATTGATTGACCTCTGACAAACTCACCAGGAGTAGTTTTTCAAAACTGTGCACAGGAAATTGACACAGGAGTTTGTCTCATCTTTACACAGGGTACCATATTAAAAAGTTTTCCGTTTGGAAGCATCCAGAGTTGAAGGACCCGTTTTTAAGAGAAGTGCAGGTGGTTTATCTCAAAGAAACATTGTTGTATTTTATCCAAACCACAAGAACCATATCTATCCAAATGAGGGCCGCTCAACTCACATTGTTCATACAAAGTAGGCGTGTTTTGCCTCTTCCAAAGTTTGGTCAAAGTCAGAATGCCTCCAAAGCGAGATCACAAGAGCGGTCCACATAAGAGATATGAGCCTATCTCCATAGAAGAAATCAATGCTCACCCATCAGTGCTTTTCAATTTCCATGAAGTAGGCTGTCTTGATTTCTGTCAGAGGATAGAAGAAGTCAAGAGTTTCTCGCCACTTACACATTTGTGCGCTTTAAGATTCAAGGACAAACACTTCCAGTTAGCAGGTCTTGACTTCAAAATCTCCCCAAGGTATGTATCCAAGGCTACCAAGATCCCGTATCATGGTGAAAAGTGGTTTAAACAAGCTCATCTTGATCTAGAGGATTATAAACCTTTCATCAAACTTGAACATAGGGAAACCATCACTGCTATTTTCCCTTTCTCCTATCTTCTTGACAGTTATGCTCCAATGATGAAGGCCATAATGAGATATTTCACTTGTGAAGGGAGGTTTAACCAAATTTATGCCTATCATGTCCGCTTGTTGATGCATTTTACCAGAAGAAGGCAGCTAAACCTTCCATACTTTTTGTCCAAAAGCATAGAGAAAATGGCTTCTACTGTCCAAAAGAAAGCTCCACCTCAGCAAATCCCTTCTCTCTTTCATCATTCCTTGATCAAAATTATCTTCTTACACCAGCTGGAGAAAAAAGGGGTTTCATGGGATTCATTCATTAGCCATGCAGATTTCGCCACTGTCCCTCCTGTTCATGTGTCTCCTACTCAGCCTGTCCATCGCCCAGTGCCTTTGTCTAGTAGGCCCACCCCTAAAAAACTCAAGATGACCACTGGGCAGCCAAGTCAACAGGGAGAAGGAGAGGGCAGTGAACCATAGGGAGGAAAAGAAGGCAGTGAACAACAGCAGCCAGATTCTGAGGGACAGCAGCAGTTGGAAATCAGTGGACAGCAGCAGTTGGAAATCAGTGGACAGCAGCAGTTGGAGGTTGATGAACAGCAGCAGGTACAGGAAGAGGGACAGCAGCTAGATATTGATGAACAACAACAGACAGTAGTTGAGGAGCAGCAAGTTGGGCAAACAATTGAAGCACCTTTTGGGCCACAAACTGGACAGGATGTTGAGGAAGGACAGCAAGCTGAAGCTTCCTCCTTGACAGTGACCAAAACTGTTCCTAGAAAGAGGAAATTGCCCAAAAAGGCAACTTCTAGCTTGCCAAGGAGAAAAAGCGCTAGATTGGCATTCAAAGGCAAAAGCATCGTTGGAAAAAGTGCCAAGCATGGAGGTAAATCAGCTGTCATCCCTATCCCAAGCGATGACAGTGATAACGAGGCCCGCATCCTTGAAAACCTCCTCATTCACAAAGAAGGGAAAATTGAGGTGTTACAAGAAGACCTTCAAAGGGCGAGGAATTTCAACCACTTCTTGGAGGTTGAAAACAAACAAATGAAGTATCATGCAGCTATTCATGAAGCAAGGGCAATCAAGTATAAGAAAGAGGCAGAAAAGGCGCAAGTAAGAATTGAAGAGCTCATTGGCGAGTTTGATGATGAAGGGGAGGAAGACCAGCCTAAGCGGAAGAGGCCTAGAACCATCAGGCTTAGAAGAGCCTTGGAGAAAAAGAGAGCAGAAGAACAAGCTCATTTCGAAGCCTTTCCTCTCACTGCCCTCCTTGAGCAAGAAATTGAGGAAAACAAAGAAGCATGGCTTGAGAGAGCTAACCAGCATTTGGAAACAAAGCTTGAGAAGGAAAATAGGGATCTTGAGCTACAGAGAAAGAGGACTCTTCACTTTCAGAAGCTAAATCAGTTTGCCAGGCGAAAATTAAAGGTAGCACAAGAGAAATTGAAGAAATTGAACGATAGGCGCCTAGCACGGAAGGAAGCAAAAAGCATATCAGCCCTTGATATTTTGGCTTCAGCTTCATAGCATGTTTCTATGGACCCTTGAGGGTCATGCATGCCATTTTTGGGCCTGTTTCGGAAACTTTTTGTTTTTTGGCATTTTTTGGGTTTTTGGCCAAAAACTCATAAATTCGCCGTGGTTTTGGCTTGATGAGTTTATTAAGGGGAGGAGGATGACACCGATGATGCCATAATCTCATGAGCAGTTTCTCCAGCCGATTTTCGTGGCATTAGAAGATCATTCGCACCCTTTTATTGCTTAAAAATGCCTCATTGTATAATATTCCCACTGCTACCATATTAGCAGTCTGCTATTTTCTGGGTTTTTGCACACAGGTACAGTTTTGAGGGACTTTCAGAGATCAGATTGAGGTGATTTCACTTGCGTCGGAAAGAAGACACAGAGAGCTTTCCAACGAGTCATCATGACCCTCATTTCGACACCGGGAAGGCTGACATTTGCATCCAGCAATTCAGGGGACCTTTTTCAGGCATAAATATGAAGTATTTTTGTAATTTTTGAACTCCAAAAATCTGCTTTTCCCAAATGTTCGTTAAGCTATTTTTATCATTGGGAAATCATGTAAAGTCAATATAATTTCCGTTTTTAGCATTTTTTTAGATATTTTATGGGATATTTTGTGCCTTGGGCTTTGCAAAGCCTCAAGGACAAGTTTAGATATTTTGACTTGGCCAATGGGATAGCTAGTTGCTCCATGAGGTTTTCCTCCCTCAAGCCTATTTATTCCATGGTTGTCATTGTAAATTAGAGGCTGAACTTGAGAGAAGAATTAATACATTGGTCATATGAGCTTTGAATAATACACTTGAGTTATGATTTTTGGACTGCCTCTTGGATGCTTTTGAGGAATGGTGAAGGCTTGTTGATGGATTCCTTGTCATGGTAGAATGGTATAGTGCTTCTTAATGTGTTTTGTCTTCTAGTTCTCATTCATATTACATATTTCTTGCTACTATAGATCAGTAGAGATTGATTTTGAGATATGCTTATGGAGGCACCTCAAAATCCCTGAATCTTCATAGCTTGATGTTTTCTTCTCCCTTAGTTATGCTAAAGAATTCTTAGCTGCTCTTTAGTAACCTAAGGTATTGTTGCTAAGTTTTATTTATAAGTTCTATGTATGTTGAGTAGGATGTATGGTTTGCCCTACCTACCTATTAGTTTCCCATAGTTCTGTCCATAAAACTTTCTCTTTGATTGATTTGTTGATCATCTTGTTGAACCAAGGAGGCCTAGTCCCGATCTAGCCCTTTGCCTAAAACTATGAAATCTTGTTTTTCAAAGTGCCCAATGACTTAGAGACTATGTTTAGGTGTTCCGGCGTAGTTTATGAGTTGTTAGTTTGTCTTATATGTTTTCCCCAAAGTCTGATAGCCATTTCCCGAAGTTAGAGGGTCTTATACCTCTATGTATGGCTGGAATGTTTGATTTCTATGTGTTAATTAGCTTATAGTTATACTTAGCATGATTAATGGCTTGCTATAACATGTTTATGTCTGCTATAAACTAGTTACACTTGAAATCCCTTGTCTTCCACCAACTTGTTGTCCATTTAATCCATTTTGCCCAAAGATCCCTTCTACCGTGAATCAAATCGGCCCTACAGCAGCTTTACATCATCACCTCATAGCTTCCTTGACCTGTTTGACCCCATAGCCCAATTTATCTACGTATTTTTATCCAGTTTATGTATTTGATCAGTTTTATCCCTCACAAACTTAAAAACTAAAAAAACCAAAAACACACTTCATAACTAGCCTAATATCAGGAAATCGCAAGTAAACACACCGACATCTTTTACACTTATAGAGAGAGCCCCTCCGAGTCCTAGAAGGCCAGGTCCTTGGCTCCAGCTTGGTTTGATGTTACATCGCTATTGCATAGCCAATCGCCAAACGCTGGACCCCAACATAATGGCGAAACAATTGGTGACTCTATCGAGTTCTATTCAAACAGCGAACTCTTATAGACTCTTTAGTCCTTCAATCCTAAACTCAGACCATCGGCCTTTAGAATCATTTAGTGTAAACTCTCTGTTTCACCATCTTAGCAAAGTGATGAATCAGGTTCATAACACTCTTACATCCTAGGCTGCACATAAAACTCAGAAAAAACCACAAAAACTCCCTTAGATTGGTTTTTGATAGTATTGGTGGTGGACCATACAAATATACCTCAAAACAACTAAAAATCCACCTGGCGACTCCACTAACCTCCAGTAGGCCTTACTACCTTGCTAAATTTTAGAATTCCATCCGATTTAGCCACCTCATCGCCACCCTAACATAAATGGCGATCACGGTGGGACTCTGAGTATTAAACAAGCTTAGTTTCCCTTATCTGTAGAGACATTTAAGAATACTATTTGATTGACTTATCCCACTGCTCAGTAACATAGTCACACTCACAGTAGGACCTTCCGAGTTAGTGGCAATCTAAGTACAACTTAGTAACTCCCGAAGTCTCAATCAAGCTTAGTAAACTTAGAGATTGTTTGAAGAGTAGAAAATAACTCTTTCACCATCTTAGCAAAATGATGAGTCAGTTATAGGAAACTCTTCCAAACCTTGTAGGCACATAAAACTCAAAAAACCCCAAAAAATACTCCTTCAGATTGGCTTTTGACATTACTGGTGGTGGACCATACACATATACCTCAAAACAATAGACATTCCACCTGGCGACTCCACTAACTTCTAGTAGACCTTACTATTTTACCAAACTCTAGGTTGCTATCCGATAGACCTATCCCATCGCTCATTAACATAGCGGGAGATGGTGGGACACTGAGTACATGATAGTCTAGCAAACTCTTATAGACTCTTTGGTCCTTTAGATACCATAAACAGGCAGGCAGTCCATAGACCCATTTAGAGTAAACTCTTTTTGTTCTCATCACCCTAGCAAAGTGTTGAAACAAGTCTAGGATACTTTGAACCATGGGCTGCACATAGAACTCAGAAAATTCAAAAACATTCTCAAAATAGTTATTGTTGGTGGACCATAGCTATCTTCACAAAAACAACCCATTTTTCACCTGGCAACTCCACTAATCCATCCCTTTACTTTTGACCATCCTTCACCTTAGTAAAACCTTAGAAAACCCACTCATCCAGAACATTCACTAATATCATTCTCTCTATACTTTGGATCTAAAATCTGGCTTCCCAAAGAATCAATACCAGATCCCATCGAGACCCAAAGCCCCCTATCATAGTAGATGACCCAGAGAAGATTCTGTGGCAAGCTTCTGAAACTGATCATCTAGCTACCGATAGATCCATCCGTAGAACAAGATCTGTACCTAAAACTCGCAATATCCTTCTAGATTCACCTTCGGAACTAGAGTCATCACAAGCTCTTCCCCAAAGTAAATCATATAGTAAGATAAACTTCGACGATCTTGAACCCCTAAACCCACCACAGAGTCCTATTAGAGAAGCTTCACCCACCACTCCTCCTGATTTCCAGCTTCTTTATCAATTTGGCTCCTATCATCCTAGATCTGCTCAAAACCAGATCACTAGTCCAAGTTCATCCGCTACACCTGCTCAAACCACTTCATTTCAGCCTACTAGTCCTCATCTTGTACACCATCCATTAGCTCCAGTCATGGCAGCCTGGTACGCACCTTTGGTGTTGCCACCGCCCTTGGCTCCTCTCCCAAATAAATATCAAGACAAAATCCCACACTTTACCGGAGAAGACACCACCACACCTCAACAACATATAAGTAGGATGACTGATGCTTATGAATACCTGGAGGTACAAGACGAGACCGTCAGAATGAGAATATTCGCCCAAAGTCTTGGTGGTGAACCCAAAACATGGTTCAAAAGCTTAACTCCAAACAACATCCACAATATCCCAGAATTACATCAAGTTTTCAGAAATAGGTGGGAAATCCAAAGAAACCCCATTCAAATCCTGTCAGAATATAACAACCTAAAACGGGAAAATGGGGAAAGTGTCAAAGCTTACTGCACTGGGTTCAACAGTGTATATAACTCCCTACCACCTCATTTCAAACCCCCACTTGGTTTAGCCTTGGAAAAATTAGCTTTGGCAAAATTTCCTAAGGGTTTTGATCCGGACATGACATATCATCTGAGAGATAAGGATCCCCCTACCTTGGAGGAAATGCAACAAATAGCTATAAAAGCAGATGCCAACTTAGCTGAAAAAAGAGCTAGAACTAGATCAGAAAGAAAGGTCACATATAGAGATGAGGTTTCTACTTCATCACCTTCCCTAGATCCCAGAATAGATGACTTAGTCAAATCCATGGCTAAAATGTAGGAAAAGATCAATGAAAAAGCTCCTGTTAGGGACAACCAGCCAAACCCTCCAATCAGAAACCGAAACCAAAACTTTAGGAGGGAACAGCCCCAAAACAGACCAAGGGATAATGACCAACAGATCAGGCCACCATTCAATGAAAACTATGTGGAAGAAGATGATAGGGACTCAGAACCTCTTGATGAAAGTCATCTAAACCTCATAGGATCTGATAGTGAGAGTGAGGTGTACCTCACAGAAGAAGAACAAGCTTTCTTTTCGCCTGATCAAGATAAGACTAACTATGAAGATCTTGACGACCCTGCCATAGATTTTCAGAATGCCATTATAGAAGCTCACAGGCAATATGACCTTAGAAGTAAAAGAAACCAAGATAATTTCAAGAAAGGTAACTCAGATACTGCTAAAGTCCCTAATACCATCCTCAAGAAAGCAGTAGACAATGACAAAATCAAGGTTGAGAAGACTGACCAAAGCCAAGCTAAAGTTATCCAAACTAGTCCTCTCTCAGATACTCCTGATACTTCTACAAAGGTCACCAAAACAACTATGGCAAACAAAACCCCTAAACAAGGTCAACAAACTTAGAACATAGACAAGGTCTTAGCTGAAAAAGCTGAAACAAATATATCTAAACTTCAAGTGCCTTTTAGCTTTGAAGGCGAAATCGCTAAGATCAAAATCACCATGCCTCTTACTGAACTCATTGCCCAAAACTCTTATAAATCCCAAGTAATAAAAGTTTTAAATCTAGGGAATGATGCGAACACTGTTAATCTCACTGATGACATTCCTGAAGTATTGTTTGGTCCAAAGGTAGAAGGAAAATTCCAAGAGGGAGTTACTCTTCCATTTTACATTAGCCTAAACATCCACGACCAAATCCTCCATAATGCCATGCTAGACTCCGACGCCTCACATAATCTTATGCCAAAGGTAGTAATGGAAAGATTAGGCTTAGAAATCGCAAGACCATACAAAGACTTGTATTCATTTGATTCAAGCAGAGTCCAATGCCTGGGTTTGATCAAAGACCTTTGTTTTAGTCTAGCCCAAATACCCGCTAAACATCTAATCATGGATATAGTAGTGGCGGACATTCCTCCCAAGTACGGGATGCTTCTATCCAGATCTTGGGGAGCTAAACTTCAAGGGAATATCCAACTGGACATGTCATATGCCACCATTCCTGTGTTTGGTCAGACCAGGATACTCTACCACGAATCACACATGAAATACATGATTAGCAGTCAAGATAGGCCAGATAACATTCCAATGTGTTCTTTGCGTTCCGACTTAAATTCTTTCATTATGCATATGGATGTAAACATGGAGGAAGAGTCAGAAGAAACTGATATAGACTTAGATTCACCACATCAGTTGTCCCTGGTGCCTTATGATGAACTGGACACTCAAAACTACCATGATCATGAACAGTTGTGTCTTGAGGAAAGCAAGTTTCCCCTCTCCAAAGTAGGATTAGAGCAAGAAGCACAAACCCTCATGTACTATCAAGAAAATTGCTCTATCTTTAGTCAAACACTAGCAGTAACTTGTGGAAATTTCTTCCGGGTAAAAGCTTTAGAAGACCTACACATCATAAACCTATTTGGAACCCGGGAGAAAGGGAGTTTAATGTTTCTACCATACCTCAAAGATTTACCATCATGTGACCCTCCTACTGCAAATAAAACTTTGACCATAACCTCGGTAGCTCAACATCTTGAGAAAATGCCAGATGAACTTCTTATGAGCAAGGATGACAGTTATAATCCCAGCATACCTGAACTACTGAAATTGGCTCATATTTTGTCTTTTCATGAAGAACTTAGAAATGCTAAAATCAGGAATCTCATGCAAAATACTAATTTCTACAGAAAAAACAAGGGAAAACATTGTATCACTACCTTTTCCTCAAAGAACAACTTTAACCAAAGCAAACACAGCAAACTGAAACAAACTGAAATGATCAAGGAGAAAACTAGTAGCCATAGAATCTGCTTTGATTTTAGGAATAATACTGCATCTCCATATAACAAAAATCATGTTTTTTCTACCCAAGATCATGACTCACCGATTAAAAGTGCTTTTAATCATGTGTTCTTACAAGATCATTTTTCAGGTCATAATCATAAGATTCCTTTGCAAAGTAGAAAACTTAAAGATTTTTTCCAGTTTGCGGGAGGTAGATCTGATTTCAAGTTCAAAATTGCAAAACCACCCAATATCAAAAATCTGTTCATGAAGGCCATGTTCCCAGTTTTAAATTTCTGTGTTTTTGCATACCTTGATGATGTCACTATCTATTTCAAGAATTACCAAGAATACATACATTACCTGAAGAAAGCATACAGTAAGGAAAGGAGTGGAAATCAGATATTCAGAGAGGTACAGAGGGAGGATACTGGGCTGTTTAGAGATTCTTGCATGAATCCCTATGTCATGTTAGAGAGAGAAAATTTCCCAAATTTTTCTTTTCAAGAGTTGAGTGGGCCAAGGGAGAGAGGAGATCCTTACGAGGATAAGATGCTGAAATTCCGTCATTTCCAAGATTTTTGAGTTTGAAATACTTTCAGTCATTGTACATACCATTGTTTGAAATATTGAAAAAATAGAAAAGTAAAAAAACAGTAAAAGATAGGAAAGTCAAAAACAGTAAAAAGCAGAAAAGAGGGCAAGTGAAGATAGAACAAAGGTCCCATGTTCCAAAAAAATAGTCTTTCGGAAAGCGAGCAAGTCTAAATGCCGCTACTAGTGCTCCAATGTCTTGTTCAGCTATCTAGCCTAATCATAGCTGAGCATGTTTAAATTTATTTGCTGATAAGTTAGTGAGTGCCAAGATAGTCAACATTGTGTAAGATTGACTTATCACAGAGCTTAGATTCGGGAGAGATTCTGGTTCCACATGCCTAAAACAGAACCAAAGAGAGAAGTGAGGGATGAAAAACACATTGTACATCTTAGCCACGCTTGTCTAGTTTCCTTTTATTGCAGAATAACATTTGTGTGCAGCTTGTCTTTTATGCCGCAAATGCATGACAAATCAGACTGCCTAATCCTGATTTGATCATTTTTGAAATTCATGTTGTAGATTAGAGAGTGAAATCCTGTCAAACTGCTTAATCTTGACAGTCGATCTAGTTTTTAGGTAGATAAATTAAGGAGTTCATCAGCTTAATCTGAACTCCCGGCAGATATAAGAGTAGAAATAGATAGGTTCATTTTGCAAAAAGAAAAAATATGCATTGTCAAAAGGCTGCTAGTTCAAATGCGCCAAAGAGAAGAAAAAATGTTAGGAAAGATAGTGGGGTAGGTAGAAGTATCATTGATGTTAATCATGCTGTCAATTTTTCAGAAATAACATCAAGAGAAGGGTAAATTTTGTGCCAATGGATAAGGCACTGGTCTTCATAAGCCAAAGATCTGAATTCTGGACACCTCCTGACGAGGAGCTGCCCTCCCCAAATGGAGCCACTGTTAGCCATCAGTATTTTTTTTTACATGTTAGTGATGACTATATCTACAGCTGAGTTTTCTAGAAACCGATTTCCTCATGTCAATATGTCATCCAGAAAACCCTCCTAAAACTTTTTTCGCCCTTCTACCTTTTCAATTCGCCCATGTCGAAATCAAAACCTCATTATCACAATCCTATCTAGCTTCAGCCTTATTGGTCTGCCCATCAGCTTTAAAAGGAAAATCCACATCTGTTTCAAAAGTCTCCCCTATATTAGGAAGTGGCGCTTTAAGACATTTCACCCTTGGCAATCATAAAAAAGCCAAAAATCCTCCATCTGCTACAGACCAACCATGACTGACCTCCTACTTTGCAAATTAGTTTGACAAGCAGCCCTAAGTCGCGCCACTCACACCCCCTAGATCTCAGCACTGCATAAAACCCAATCTCAAGCTGACTATTAGGTTTTTCACAGTGTTTTATGGTTCTACAAAGGCAGGAAATATATTTCATCTCATGGAGTAAATGTTTGAGTTTACAGTTAGAGGAACAGCTGCTTCTAAATGTAACTTGAGCCTGAGATACGTCTGCAAAACAGAAAGCTACTCATCTGGACTTTACAGCTCTTTTCAGCATGAAAATCACAGGAAGAAAGGGATACCACTGTCTCAGCAAACTGGTAAATTGTCAAGGCCCAGAACCTCCTTCATTTACAAGCAGAGGGTTAGGGCGCCTCCTTTATCCACAAGCAGAGGGCGCTGGCCAATATTGACTTGGAAGATTGCAAAGGTCCAGGTTTGCTTTGTATTGAACAGTGGAAAAATGTCTCCAGGTTTTATGAATTTGAGTGATGGTCATAACAGGAACAGAGTTTGGAATATGCTAGGAAAGAGAGTCTGGTCTGATAAAGGAGATCATCTGAAGCTTTCAAATCATGTGAAATGTTGAAGCTTTAGAAAGCATGTCATTAGTAAACATTCCAATCTTAAGTAGTATGTTTTGTCCACAAGATCAAATGGAATAGATGCTGTTAACAAATGCCATTACACAGGCAGAAAGAAAGTTCTTGGTTTTTCAAAAAAGCACTGACCTTCATAGT
Source organism: Pinus albicaulis (assembly GCA_034641835.2). NCBI lineage: Eukaryota > Viridiplantae > Streptophyta > Pinopsida > Pinales > Pinaceae > Pinus > Pinus albicaulis. The sequence continues at coordinate 345,568,302 of CM076569.1, read as the reverse complement.
CACAAAGGTTATTTGTCAAGTAATCTATCATAAGATGAACAAGCCAAATGATAAATATCTCAGTCACCCTTAGAACAGTGCAGAGGAACAGTGTCACTGTGGCTAGGGTTTTCTTCTGAAATACAGTGATGCTTGCAAGTAAAGATGCCAAGATTGATGTTGTTCAAGTGGTTCACTTACCATCATATTCAGAGAAAGGCTATGTCAAACAGAGTTGTTAAAAAGCCTTCAGATACCTTACCTGATGAAGAGCCTCCTCCATATATGAGCAGATGGCCAAAGCCATTGCAGGTTGTTGAAAACTGATGGGTGTAAAAAGCGCAGTGGAAGGATACCAAAGAACTGAATAGGAGTCATTGCACAGGTAAGTGTTACTGTTTATGATGCCAAGGTATTGATTTCCCTTTTCAAAGAGCTATCTCTCAGACTGTACCTGCAGTAGAAAAGAGAAAATATTGAATATATGTATGCCATTGATACCAAAAAGAAGGCAAATTTTCCTTGAGGGAAAGGGTCAAGAAACAAAACAATATCACATGCCAAAGGTCCAAAGAAGCGCTTTTCAAGAAATGGTGTTCAAAGCTTTCAAATGTTTCTGGCGCATTATGAATGGTCCTTCCTTGATAAAAATCGCCAAGAGGGGAAAACAGTGAACATAGTCCAGCTATGAAATGGTTCTATTGACAAAAAGGGGTTAACACACTGGTCAAAGAAAAATAATGACCGTGTATCAAAGAGCCATGTTTTCTTATTTACAAGCTTATCCTTTCGTATGCATTTAGTGAGTCAAAATGGCTATAATAATCTAAGAATAGGCAGTAAGAACTTTGTTTTGAGTGGAATTATCATCTTATGAGCATGTCTTATAGCAAAATACGCTTGTCATCATTCTGGGGCGTGTTATGTAGCACATAACTACATGGAAAAAGGACTGCGAGACAAGGCTTGTAAAATTTCCGTCACCAAGAAGATTTCCTCTAAGTTATTTTATTGTTCACTATGTTCCGAAGGTCTTTTCCAATTTGATCAGCTGTTGGATAGTTTAAAAAGAAGAAGCACAACCTTTATTATTTAAGGGAAAGAGGGTACTGTATACTACACCTACAGGCAGGGATTTGAACACCCACTATAGGTAAAAGATGAAGAAGCTGCCGAAGACCAAGAGTTGTCAAAGCAAATTGACAAATTACCTGTGTTATTAAAACACCGTAGCAGAAGTGGTGGAGTTGGTTGAATTGTTGGTCAAAATTCAAAGCTCGGGGTCAGAATCAATGAGCGGGTGTATATATTCAAATAACAAACCCACTGTTTTAAAACAAACAAAGTTAAAATCAATGTTACTTCCAAAAGTTTAAATGACCGTTGGAGAGTTATTGTGACATAACATCAAAGGGTAAGTATGATGTAAAGATTTCATTTTCAAAAAACTGAAGAAGAGCCCGCGCCTCTCTAGCACCAAGGCAAGAGAATCTGGTCGAAAATTCACAAGTTTGCACTGAGAAACACTGCGCGATGTGCCTGGGTTCTTGCGCGACGTGCCTGGGTGGAAAATTGCACGGGCCACCTTCGTCGGAGCGACGCGCCTGTACATTGGCGCGACGCGCCTGTACAAGGCCGCCCGACCACCCGACAGGTCGACCCGACAGGCCACCCACGGTGATTTCTGCGCGACGTGCTGACTGCAAAAGAGTGCCGCGCAGCTTGTGAAGATCCCTGGTGCTCCTCCGGCCCCACACAAGGGTTGTCCATCAATTTTAGAGGTATTTCTCACACATTTTACCATGTTATTCAAAGCCACCTCAAGGTTACAGGGGAAAACTGTTGATTGACTGCCTTATATTGATCGAAACTTATTGACAAAGTTGCCATCCATTCAAACAAAGGTTTTCACAATATCACCAGAAGGCTGCACTTATAAGGGACTATTTATTGTTTTAAAAGAGAAAACTCATATAACCCTTGTCTTAAAAGCTCTACAGTCTTCTAAAAACTCTGTCAGGTTTTGCTCCAATACTGTGTATTGACAGTCCAATCATATGTGAGGTAGTTTGCTTGAGATACAAATTGTTGAAGGGTGGCACACTTATACAGGGTAAAGGTTTTAATGGTTGAAAGCCTCCTTGAGCAAGGAGTTTTGGTATGTAGGTTGACATCAAAGATTTTAAGAACAGAGTAATTATTGGTATTTTCTCACAGCACACTTTTAGCAGACTGCCTCCCTTTCACTGTGTTGTCCCTACTATAAATTGTTGAACAGAGTTTTTCCAAAGGTGCAGAGCCACTTTATAAAGGGCAGAGTTGTTGGTGATTGCATTTAACATTGAGACAGAGGTACAGGTGTAGTATTGACCTTTGAACCTAGGTCTGCCTTTTCCTTGCACTATATTGTATCATTCTGAAGATTGTTGAACGGAGTTTTTCCAAAGGTGCAGAGCCACTTTCTAAAGGGCAGAGTTGTTGATGGTTGAAACTCTAACATTGGAGACAGAGGTGTAGATGTATTGGTATATCTCTTGAACTCACAAGCAAAGGGTGTGTTTCCTAAAAAGCATGGTGCACTGATATGTCACCCAACCTAGTTCTGCCTTTCTTTCACTATATGGTGTCATTTTGAAGAGCTGTTGTTGTGATATTTTTCAAGAGGAATGTCATTTCTGAAGAACAGGGTTATCAAAACACTTATCACAACAAGCCCCTTCTAGCAATCTGCCCCTACTTCACTATATTGTATCATTCTGAAGATTTGTTGACAAAGAGTTTCCAAAGGTGACAGCACATTAAAGGGTAGAGTTTGTTGATGAGAAGTTAAACATTGGAGGCAGAGGCATAGATGTGTTGGTGAATCTCTTAAACTCACAAGCAAAGAGTGTGTTTCCTAAACCACTGTGCACTAATTTTACACCCAACCTAGGTCTGTTTTTTCTACATTATATCATTTTGAAGAGCTGTTGATTTTGATATTTTTCAAGAGGAAGACCATTTCTAAAGAGCAGGGTTTTAATATTGAAGATTGGTCTTATAGATGAAAAATGCAAGGGTTGGTTGATCTCTAACAAACTCACCAGGAGGAATGATTTCTTAACACTACATACAGGAAATTTATACAGCATATTGTCTCATCTTTATTGATGGTTTCCTATTGAGAAATTTACATGGCTAAAGTGCATCCAGAGTTGAAGGACTGTTTTTAAGAAGTGCAGAGGTGGTTTATTCAAAGAAACATTGTTGCATTTTATCCAAACCACAGTGTCCATATCTGTCCAAACAGTCTAGTGGCCAATTTCAATCCAGCAGAACATTTTTCATACAGTGAAGGCAGTTTGCCTCTTCCAAAGTTTGGTCAAAGTCAGAATGCCTCCAAAGCGAGATCACAGGAGCGGTCCACATAAGAGATATGAGCCTATCTCCATAGAAGAAATCAATGCTCACCCATCAGTGTTTTTCAATTTCCATGAAGTAGGCTGTCTTGATTTCTGCCAGAGGATAGAAGAAGTCAAGAGTTTTTCGCCACTTACACATTTGTGCGCTTTGAGATTCAAGGACAAACACTTCCAGTGAGCGGGTCTTGATTTCAAAATCTCCCCAAGGTATGTATCCAAGGCTACCAAGATCCCGTATCATGGTGAAAAGTGGTTTAAACAAGCTCATCTTGATCTAGAGGATTATAAACCTTTCATCAAACCTGAACATATGGAAACCATCACTGTTATTTTCCCTTTTTCCTATCTTCTTGACAGTTATGCTCCGCTGATGAAAGCCATAATGAGATATTTCACTTGTGAAGGGAGGTTTAACCAAATTTATGCCTATCATGTCCGCTTGTTGATGCATTTTACCAGAAGCAGGCAATTAAACCTTCCATAATTTTTGTCCAAAAGCATAGAGAAAATGGCAGCTACTGTCCAAAAGAAGGCTCCACCTCAGCAAATCCTTTCTCTCTTTCATCATTCCTTGATCAAGATTATCTTTTTACACCAGTTGGAGAAGAAAGGGGTTTCATGGGATTCATTCATTAGCCATGCAGATTTCGCCACTGTCCCTCCTGTTCATGTGTCTCCTACTCAGCCTGTCCATCGCCCAGTGCCTTTGTCTAGTAGGCCTACGCCTAAAAAACTCAAAATGACCACTGGGTAGCCAAGTCAGCAGGTACAGGAAGAGGGACAGCAGCCAGATTTTGAGGGACAACAGCAGTTAGAAGGCAGTGGGCAGCAGCAGCTAGAATTTGAAGGTCAGCAGCAGATACAAGAAGAGGAACAGCAGCAGTTGGAGGTTGATGAACAGCAGCAGGTACAGGAGGAGGAACAGCAGCATACAGCAGTTGAAGAGCAGCAAGTTGGGCAAACAATTGAAACGCCTTTTGAAACACAAATTGGACAAAACATTGATGAAGAACAGCAAGCTAAAGCTGCCATCCAAACAGTGACCAAAACTGTTCCTAAAAAGAGGAAATTGCCCAAAAGGACAACTTCTAGCTTGCCAAGGAGAAAAAACGCTAGATTGGCATTCAAAGGCAAAAGCATCGTTGGAGAAAGTGCCAAACATGGAGGTAAATCAGCTGTCATCCCTATCCCAAGCGATGACAGTGATAATGAGGCCCGCATCCTTGAAAACCTCCTCATTCACAAAGAAGGGAAAATTGAGGTGTTACAAGAAGATCTTCAAAGGGCGAGGAATTTCAACCACTTCTTGGAGGTTGAAAACAAACAAATGAAGTATCATGCAGCCATTCATGAGGCAAGGGCGATCAAGTACAAAAAGGAGGCAGAAAAGGCACAAGTAAGAATTGAAGAGCTCATTGGCGAGTTTGATGATGAAGAGGAAGAGGACCAGCCTAGGCGAAAGAGGCCTAGGACCATCGGGCTTAGAAGAGCCTTGGAGAAACAGAGAGCAGAAGAACAAGCTCAATTCGAAGCCTTTCCTCTCACTGCCCTCTTTGAGCAAGAAATTGAGGAAAACAAGGAAGCATGGCTTGAGAGGGCTAACCAGCATTTGGAAACAAAGCTTGAGAAGGAAAACAGGGATCTTGAGCTACAGAGGAAAAAGACTCTTCACTTTCAGAAGCTAAATCAGTTTGCCAGGCGAAAATTGAAGGTAGCACAAGAAAAATTGAAGAAGTTGAAGGAGAGGCACCTAGCACGGAAAGAAGCAAAAAGCATATCAGCCCTCGATATTTTGGCTTCAGATTCGGAGCATGTTTCTATGGACCCTTGAGGGTCATGCATGCCATTTTTGGGCCTGTTTCGGAAACTTTTTGTTTTTTGGCATTTTTTGGGTTTTTGGCCAAAAACTCATAAATGCGCCATTTCAGTTTGATGAGTCGTCAAGGGAGGAGGATGATACCGATGGATGCCATAATTCCATGAGCAGCTCTCCAGCGATTTTCAGGGCATTTGAAGATCATTCGCCCCCTCAAATTGGCGAAAAACAACCTCATTTTGCACATTTTGCCCGCCATATCAGCAGTCTGCTATTTTCTGGGTTTTTGCACACAGGTACAGTTTTGAGGGACTTTCAGAGATCAGATTGATGTGATTTCACTTGCGTCGGAAAGTAGACATAGAGAGCTTTCCAACGAGCCATCATGAGCCTCATTTAGACACCGGGAAGGCTTCCATTTGCATCCAGCAAGTCAGGGGACCTTTTTCAGGCATAAATATGAAGTATTTTTGTAATTTTTGAACTCCAAAAATCTGCTTTTCCCAAATGTGCGTTAAGCTATTTTTATCATTGGGAAATCATGTAAAGTCAATATAATTTCTGTTTTTAGCAGTTTTTTAGATATTTTGTGGGATATTTTGTGCCTTGGGCTTTGCAAAGCCTCAAGGACAAGTTTAGATATTTTGACTTGGCCAATGGGATAGCTAGTTGCTCCATGAGGTTTTCCTCCCTCAAGCTTATTTATTCCATGGTTCTCATTGTAAATCAGAGGCTGAACTTGAAAGAAGAATTAATACATTGGTCATATGAGCTTTGAAGAATACACTTGAGTTATGATTTTTGGACTGCCTCTTGGATGCTTTTGAGGAATGATGAAGGATTGTTGATGGATTCCTTGACATGGTAGAATGGTATAGTGTCTCTTTATATGTTTTTGTCTTCTAGTTCTCATTCATATTAAATATTTCTTGCTGCTATAGATAAGTAGAGATTGATTTTGAGATATGCCCATGGAGGCACCTCAAAATCCCTGAATCTTCATAGCTTGATGTTTTCTTCTCCCTTAGTTATGCTAAAGAATTCTTAGTTGCTCTTTAGTAACCTAAGGTATTGTTGCTAAGTTTTATTCATAAGTTCTATGTATGTTGAGTAGGATGTATGGTTTGCCCTACCTACCTATTAGCTGCCCATAGTTCTGTCCATAAAACTTTCTCTTTGACTGATTTGCTGATCATCTTGTTGAACCAAGGAGGCCTAGTCCCGATCTAGCCCTTTGCCTAAAACTATGAAATCTTGTTTGTCAAAGTGCCCAATGACTTAGAGACTATGTTTAGGTGTTCCGGCGTAGTTTATGAGTTGTTAGTTTGTCTTATATGTTTTCCCCAAAGTCTGATAGCCATTTCTCGAAGTTAGAGGGTCTTATACCTCTATGTATGGTTGGAATGTTTGATTTCTATGTGTTAATTAGCTTATAGTTATACTTAGCATGATTAATGGCTTGCTATAACATGTTTATGTCTGCTATAAACTAGTTACACTTGAAATCCCTTGTCTTTCACCAACTTGTTGTCCATTTAATCCATTTTTCCCAAAGATCCCTTCTACCGTGAATCAAATCGGCCCTACAGCAGCTTTACATCATCACTTCATAGCTTCCTTGACCTGTTTGACCCCATAGCCCAATTTATCTACATCTTGTCATCCAGTTTATGTATTTGATCAGTTTCATCCCTCACAAACTTAAAAACTAAAAAACCAAAAAACACACTTCATAACTAGCCTAATATCAGAAAATCGCAAGTAAACACACCGACATCTTCTACACATATAGAGAGATCCCTCTCTGAGTCCGTGGTTAGGTCTGGCCCGTGCTTGGTCATATTTGGATGTTTGTACATCGTCATTTATTAGCCCACCGTCAAATCAGCCGGACACTGAACTGAATATCCGATCCGAAGAAGTATGCTCGCTTCTCGTAATGATTAAAGATCTATACGCTTACTACGTGAGGAAGCGCGTGTAGATACACGCAGCCTAAGTAAAAGCGCGTATGCGCAATGAAATATACACTGAGATATACGCTGGTTTGTGTGGACGGAAGCGCGTATATACGCGACATCAGTGAAGGGAAAGCGCGTATGCAAACTAGGGTTTGCTGAAGCAAGGGGTATGAAATATCTGATCTGTTCTGCTGTGTTTCTGCTATCTGATCTATGTTGATATGTATCTGTTGGTGACGTATGTTTGTGCTTAAAAGTATGGAAAGGGTCCAGTATGAAAATATGATGAAACGTGGCCTGCAAGTGTTGTTCTATTGAAGTTGTTGGATCCAATGTGAAAATTGATGAAACGTGGTCCAAAGGGGTGCTGAGGGTTGTAGCCTTCAGTCAGGGGGTTGTAGCTCCCTTCCAGGTGAGGCTGGTAAACGAGATCGGGGGGTCGTAGCTCCCTTCCAGGAGAGGCTGGTAAACGAGTCAGTGGGTTGGAGCTCCCTTCCAGGAGAGGCTGGTAAACGAGCGCAGGTGGGTGCCTGCGTGCTGGTCAAGTCTGCGCCAGCACATATGTTGTAAGATGTTTTCTCTATAATAAAATATTGAAGGCTGAGCAACTGCAGCGGTGGTTTTCTCCCGACTTGGGTTTCCACCTAAAAATCCCGGTGTTCATGTGTGATGCTTTGTGTGATGATTTATTCTGTTCTTACTGCACATGTTTACTGCTTATTGAATATCTGATGAATAAATGAAGGAATGATTTAAGTGAGGAATTAATGACATAAATAGATATCTGTGTATACGCGAGTTTCGTAAAGGGTATCTGCGTATATACGCAAGTCTGGTTCAGGAAAGTAGCGTATGCGTTTTAGAAGTAAGAAAAAGTGAAAGTTTTGAATATGCAGTAAATACTGATTCACCCCCCCCTCTCAGTATTTTTCCCAAAAATTGGTATCAGAGCAGGTTCTTCTGCAGAAGCTTAATCGCTTGAAGGAGATCCGTCGCAATGGGAAGTATACAAACAAAAGTTTTGCTGAATTTTGGTGCAAAAGTATGGGCACTCATGAAGGAATGTGAAAAAGAGAAGGGTACTTATGAGGATTCTCTAGAAGACAATGGTCTTCTTGAAGAAAACATTCAACTCAAAGTAAGTCTAGAAGAAAAGAACATAATCATAGAGACTCTTAAAAATCAGCATGAAGCAAGAGAAAAACGCGTGGAGGAATTAGAATGTGAAGTAGTAAGTCTAAGAAAGGATAATGAGAAAGTGAATTCTCTCAATCTCAGATTTGCTAAAAGTTCAGAAACCTTAGATGAGATTATCAAGGTACAACGGTCTCCTCTTATAAAAACAGGTCTTGGATATACTGGGGAATCTTCCCAGACATCAGCATCAAATTCTCTAAAAGCAGCCACAACTGGTTCTCTTCATTCAGCCACTCAGCAGGGGAACAAAGGATCTTTACAGGTAAAGCATGATCGCCTCAATTCAAGAAAAACTAACAGGGAGATCTTTCAAAATGGCTACAACCAACAGGTAAATTCTAATAGAAGATTTCATGATCACAGAAATTTCTACTTCAATGGACAATGTTTCTCATGTCACAATTTTGGTCATAAAACTGTTCAATGTGTTGCATATAAAACCATCATGACAAGAGAAGCAAGAAAGATAAGGATGAATGTCGAACCAAAGAAGGACACCTATAACAACTTCTCTCCTCTTCAAAACGAAGTTGAATGTACTTATTGCAATAAATTTGGTCATGAAGAATCTGAATGCAGGAGCAAGGTCCAGCCAAAAGAACATGTTCCCTCAAGCTCTAAAGTATGGAAAGAGAAAGAAATACCGGTTGAAAATTGTGGGATAGCATTGTTTGCGGAAGGTGAAGAAAATCAATGGTACATTGATAGTGGATGCTCAAGACACATGACAGGTGACAAAAGCAAACTTCATACTTATAATGCTCTTGAAAAGGAAAAGAAAGTTACATTTGGAAATGATACTCCTGCTGTAATTAAAGGAAAAGGGGCAGTATTTCTAAAAGAAAAGGTGAAGGCTAAATATGTCATGTATGTGGATGGATTAAGACATAACCTTTTAAGTGTTAGTCAAATGTGTGATCAAGGAGCAGAAGTGGTCTTCAGTTCCAAAGAATGTGTGGTTCGTGATCTTGATACAGGTAAAATCATTATAAAAGGAAAAAGAAATCCAAGCAACTTGTATGTACTAAACGGCATAGATCAATGTTACTTAAGCAAGTCTTCAGAAAATTGGCTATGGCATAGAAGGCTGGGGCATCTGAGTTTCTCTCAAATCAACAAAGCAAGCAGACTTCAAGCCGTTCGTGATCTTCCCAAGGTCAATCTTCCGGAAAGTACCATATGCAAATCTTGTCAATTTGGTAAGCAGACCAGAGTACGATTTAATGCCAAAGAAGGATCATCAAGTAAGCCTCTTGAACTCATTCATACTGACATCTGTGGACCTATGAGGAAAAATTCATTACGTGGGGAAGAATACTATATCCTATTTATTGATGACTACTCCAGAATGTGTGAGATCGCATTTATTAAACACAAAGATGAAGCTTTTGGAAAATTTCAGAATTTCAAAGCTCTGGTAGAAAATGAATTGGATTTAAAAATCAAGTGTCTTAGATCTGATCGAAGTGGAGAATATTCATCAAATGAATTCTTTGAATTTTGTGAACAACATGGCATTAAAAGACAATTCTCTGTAGCAGGCACTCCACAACAAAATGGTGTAGCAGAAAGAATGAATAGAACAATTGTTCAAATGGCTAGAGCTATGATGGCTGACTCTAATGTTCCTGGCATGTTCTGGAGTGAAGCAGCACATTCCCATCAAGTATCACTTCTTACGTGAACAAGTGCTTGAGAAAACAGTGAAGTTGGAATATGTTCCCTCCAAAGAACAAGTTGCTGATATTTTTACCAAACCTCTGCCTAGGGAAGCGTTCGAGTATCTAAGACAGAAGTTGGGAGTGTTATCTGCCAGTCAAAAGAACAAATCTGCATAATTTTAGAAGATGGCTTGGGATACGCGGGTTTCCTGAAACACAGTCGCGTATATACGCTAGTTCCTGCACAGAAAACCGCGTATGTTTGGTTGCTGATAATTTTTGGTTGGTTCAGCTCTTTTCAAAGATGTACCATAGAACGTTGTATCTCTCCGATAATCGTTTGGTATCTCTAGTGGTGTTCCAAGCCTTCAATTCTGTTTCTATTGTCTTGATGAAGATGCCTTGATGATTTGTTGGTGGAAGTTTTCAGGATGCACAAACTAAGGGGGAGCCTTAGTCTTTTGGAAAGATTGCTTGGTTGCACAGATTCAGGGGGAGCATTAGCGTAGCTGAGTATAATGCATTGTTGGCATTATGATGGTTCTGGTATATGATCTCTCTTGAGGTCTTCTTGGTATTGGTCATGAATAGTCATATTTGTATTTTTGATGAAAAGGTCATGTTGAGACCCTTGATATAAAATCTGTAATATTCAGTCATGTATGAACTTGTCAAATTTGTAAACCCACTTGGTTGGATAGCTGAGTCAATTTTTGTAAACCCACTTGGTTGGGTAGCAGAATCGAAATGTGTAAGCCCACTTGGTTGGGTACTTGAGTCTCATATGTAAATCCACTTGGTTGGATATTTGATGTAAGTATGAGTCTTTGGTGATAGGAAGAGTCATGTACTTTATTGAAAAATATGTTTGAAGATTCATCATGAACTCAGGGGGGGCTTGGCCACTTCAGCATATATCAGATCTGCAGAATGTTTCTTCCACAAGAGGGGGGAGAGTGTTGGTTTTTGATCCGCCCTTTGCCCTTGATGTCAAAGGGGGAGAGTGACATGGTGTTTGAATAAAGAGAAGATAATGATGTGACATATTTGGGAGAGTGACATGATATCTATCTGCTGTGGTAACCAAACACCATCGTGGTTGCCATCAAGTCCAAAGGGGGAGATTGTTGGAAATATGATGCAGAGTGTTGTCCTTGATGGCAACCCACCGAATGAAGATGAAGACATGCGACTATTGACATGTGTTGTCCTTGATGGCAAACCACCTGATGAAGTTATTCTTGACTTGATGGACTTGGTAAATGATGTAAATCTGATATGATATGATGTTTGTTGACAATATGATGCTGAGTGTTGTCCTTGAAAGGCAACCCACTTGATGAAGATGATGACAACTTACTTGATGAAGTTGTGCTTGATAGAATATGTCCTTGATGAAGGAAATCTGATGTATCTACAGTATGAACAGAAGGCAATGAAGAAAGGAATTCAGAATGTGCTCAAAGTATGATAAAAAGAGTATGTCTCTAAGTATACGCGGATTTGCCTAAGGGAAGTCGCGTATGCACACGGAAAAGAACGTGCCAAGTCGCGTATGGGCTAAAGCGCTCAAAAAGTGCAAAACCAGGGGTAACCACCATGGTATTGACCCATTGTATTGGGTAATGATCCGCCTAATTGACCCCGTCCAGGTAGTTTTTGGCTCATGGTATTGTTTTGGCCCATGGTATTGAAAAAGGGGCTCATGGTATTGAAAAGGATAAACCTATATAAGGAGAAGAAATTCATTGTGCAAATTATGAGTGTGGGTGCAAGATGTCTGAGCTTGAATGAATACTTCTCTCTGAAGTAGATCTGAATGGAAGGGTTACACTTGAAGACAAATCTGAAGGTATGATGCACCAATGATGAAGAAGGGGATCTAGATCTGAAATGCACTTGTATTTGCTAGATCTGATTATGGAAGGCTTAGATCTGTGATGAGGCGAACATCTAGGCGAACATCTGTCTGAAGTAAAAGGGTAAATCTGAACTAAATATCTGATCTAAAGAAGTATGCTGCTCTATAATGATTGAAGATCCATACGCTACTTCGCCGCAGAGGAAGCACGTATATACGCGGCTTCTCTGAAGAGAAAGCGCATATGCGCAATGAAATACATACAGATGTATACGCTGGTTTGTGTGGATGGAAGTGCGTATATACGCGACATCATTGAAGTAAAAGCGCATATGCAAACTAGGGTTTGCTGAAGCAAAGGGTATGAAATATCTGATCTGTTCTGCTGTGTTTCTGCTATCTGATCTGTGTTGATATGTATCTGTTGGTGACGTATGTTTGTGCTTAAAAGTATGGAAAGGGTCCAGTATGAAAATATGATGAAACGTGGCCTGCAAGTGTTGTTCTATTGAATTTGTTGGATCCAGTGTGAAAATTGATGAAACGTGGTCCAAAGGGGTGCTGAGGGTTGTAGCCTTCAGTCAGGGGGTTGTAGCTCCCTTCCAGGTGAGGCTGGTAAACGAGAGCAGGGGGTCGTAGCTCCCTTCCAGGAGAGGCTGGTAAACGAGTCAGGGGTTGGAGCTCCCTTCCAGGAGAGGCTGGTAAACGAGCGCAGGTGGGTGCCTGCGTGCTGGTCAAGTCTGCGCCAGCACATATGTTGTAAGATGTTTTCTCTATAATAAAATATTGAAGGCTGAGCAACTGCAGCGGTGGTTTTCTCCCGACTTGGGTTTCCACCTAAAAATCCCGGTGTTCATGTGTGATGCTTTGTGTGATGATTTATTCTGTTCTTACTGCACATGTTTACTGCTTATTGAATATCTGATGAATAAATGAAGGAATGATTTAAGTGAAGAATTATAGATATCTGTGTATACGCGAGTTTCGTAAAGGGTATCCGCGTATATACGCAAGTCTGGTTCAGGAAAGTAGCGTATGCGTTTTAGAAGTAAGAAAAAGTGAAAGTTTTGAATATGCAGTAAATACTGATTCACCCCCCCCTCTCAGTATTTTTCCCAACAATAAGATAGTAGAGAATATATTTGAGACATGCCCTTGGAGGCACCACAAATTTCTTGTTTCTTTATAGCTTCTATGTTTTCTTCCTTCTTAGTCATATCAAAGAATCCTTGATTGCTCTTTGATAATTGAAGAAATTGTTTGCTTGTTTCATTTATGGTTTTATGCATGCTAAGTATAATTCATGGTATGCCCTGCTTACTCATGGCTAGTCATAACTCCACCTCTGAAACCTTTCTTTGATTTTTTGATTTTCATTTGTTGAACCAAGGAGGTCTTGTACTGATCTTGCCCTTTGCCTAAAACTATGCAATCTTGCTTCAAAGTGCCCAATAGCTTGAAATACTATGCTTAGGCATTTCCTCATAGTGATTTGAGTTGTTTGTTTGTCTTAATTGTCTTTCCCCAAATTCTGATAGCAATTTCCTAAAGTTAGAGAGTCATATATCTTTATGCATTGCTTGAATGTTTATTTCTATGCATTTATCACTTTATAGTTACATTTCTTATGATTAATGGTTAGCCCTACCATGTTTATGTCAGCTATTGAACTATTGATGTTTGAAATATTTTTTTCTTCACAAATTTAGTGTCCATCACACTCCATTTTACCCAAAGATCCATTTTACCTTGATCAAATCGGCCCTTCAACATACCTTGTATCACCATATGGAGCTTTCTTAACCTTTTCGACCCCATAGCCTAGTTGATCTGACATATTTTATCTATCTTAGTCTTTTATCAGTTCATCCCTCACAAACCTAAAAAAAAAACCAAAAACTTACTTCATAACTAGCCTAAAATAAAAAACAGAAGAAGAAAACACATAAATATCCCTTACACAAATAGAGAGAGCCCTCTTTGAGTCCAGGAAGGCTAGGTCCTTGGGCTCCAAAGATTGTTTTGATGTTATCGTGTCACTTTTCTTGCCAATCAGCCAAATCACGGGACCCTAACATAATGGAAATCACGGTGGGACTCTGAGTTAGTGACAATCTAAGTACACCTTAGGACTCCATAAATCCCTTATCTTCAAGAAAACCTAGTGAATTAGCCACCTCATCGCCACACTAACATAATGGTGATCACGATGGGACTCTGAGTGATAAACAAACTTATATTCCCTAAACATTTTAGCAACCTTAAGAATACTATCTGATCGACTTATCCCACCGCTCCCTAACATAATGGCGATCATGGTGGGACCTTTTGAGTTAGTGACAATCTAAGTACTACTTAGTAACTCTCGAAGTCTCAATGAAAATTAGAAAACTTAAGTGTTGTTTGAAGAGTAGAAGCTAGCTCTTTCACCATATTAGAAAAATGATGATTCAGTTATAGGAAGCTCTTCCAAACCATAGGCCACACATAAAAACTCAGAAAACCCCAAAAACATCCCCATATCTACTTTTCCTTGTTATTGGTGGTGGACCATAGCTACATCTATATAAAAACAACCAAGTTCCACCTGGAAACTCCACTAGCCTCCAGTAGGCTTAAAAACTCCATAAAAAACCAAAAATTCATAAACCATACGTTTCTGTTGACGTATCCTTTCCACAAACTTAAATTTCATGGTGCAAACTTTGTAATTAGTGACAAGCTAAGTATAACTTAGCAATTTAGAAACTTCACCTAAACATATGAGATAAACAGAAATAAACTTGCAAATAGAACCATTAGTTTGTCCAAACAACCTAGCAAACTGTTGCAACCAAGTGATCACTCTTCCTTGCAAGTCTTCACCTCAAAATTTGCTAGAAGAATTTTTCCCGAAAGAATCTTTGATAGTATTGGCGGTGGACCATAGATCTCAAAGAAATCCACCTGGTGACTCCACTAGCCTTCATTTTGTTTTGACCATTCTTCACATTAGTGAAATCCCTAGAGAGGCCATCCATCCAAAACAATCACAAATACCATCCTTTCTAAATTCTGCATTCGAAATATGGCTTCACAAAGAATCTATACCAGATCTCATCTGGACCCAAATCCCCCTATCATAGTAGATGACCCAGAGAAGATTTTGTGGCAAGCTTCCGAAACTAGCAACTTAGCTACCGATAGGTCCATCCATAAAGCAAGATCAGTACCTGAACATCTCACATTCTTGCAAGATTCCCCATTTGACTTAAAATTAGCAAAAACCCTTCTTAGAAGCAAGTCACAAAGTAAAGTAAACTTTGATGATCTTGAGCCCCTAGATTTGCAACAGATTCCTAGTAGAGAAGCCTCACCTACTACACCTCTCGATTTCCAGCTTCTCCACCACTTTGGCTCCTACCACCCCAAATCTGCTCAAAATCAGGTCACTAGCCCAAGTACATCTGCCACACCCATCCAAACCACCACTGTCCAAATCACCTCAGCTCATCCTACAAGCCCTCATATTGTAAACCATCCATTATCTCCTACCATGGCAGCTTGGTATGCACCCTTGGTGTTGCCACACCCTTTGGCTCCTTTACAAAATGACTATCAATCCAAAATCCCGCACTTTAATGGAGTTGAGGCTAATACCGCTCAATAACATGTAGATAGAATTAGCGATACCTTTGAATACATGGAAATAGAAGATGAGACTATAATAATGAGGATGTTCACCCAAAGCATGGGCAGAGAACCCAAAAAATGGTTTAAGAGATTAAATCCAAACATCATACACGATCTCCCAGAACTCTACCAAACCTTCATAAATAAGTGGGAAATCAGAAAGAACCCCATTCAAATCCTATCGGAGTATAAAAATCTAAAAAGGGGAAATAGGGAAAGTGTCCAGGAATACTGCACTAGGTTCAACAGTGTTTATAATGCCCTCCCGCCTCACTTCAAACCTCCACTTGGCTCAGCCTTAGAAAAGTTCCCCAAAGGTTTCAACCCAGGCATGACTTATCAACTAAGAGACAAGGACCCCCCAACCTTAAAGGAAATGCAAAAAGTGGCTATAAATGCAGAAGCCAACTTAGCTGAAAAGAGAGCTAGGATAAGATCAGAGAAGAAAGTCACATACCGTGACGAAGTTTCCCCTTCAGTATCTTCCTTGTATCCTAGAATAGATTGCCTGATTAAATCCATGGCAAAGATGTGGGAAAAAATGAGTGAAAAAGAACCTCTTAGGGACAACAAGCCAAACCCTCCAAACAGAAACCGGAACCAAAAGTTTAGGAGAGAACAGCCTCAAAACAAACCAAGGGATACTGGCCAACAAATCAGGCTAGCCTTTAATGAAAATTATGTTGATGAGGATGAGAGGGATACAAAACCCATTGATGAAACTCATTTGAACCTAATAGGTTCTAATAAGAAGAGTGAGGTTTACCTCACAGAAGAAGAACAAGATTTCTTCTCTCCAAATCAAAATGAAACCAACTATGAAGATCCCAAAGATCCTGCTATATATTTTCAAAATGCCATAATAGAAGCTCATAGGCAATATGACCTTAGAAGTAGAAAAAACCAAGACAACTCCAAGAAAGTTAGCTCGGACACTGCTAAAACCCCTGATACCATCCTTAAAAGAGCAGTGGATAGCAACAAAATCGTGGTCAAGAAAACTGACCAAAGAAAAGATAAAGCTATTCGAACAAGCCTTGGCCCAGATTTTCCCAGTACCTCTTCCAAGATTCCCGAGATGGCTATGTTGAAAAAAATCCTGAACCAGAGTCAGCAAATTAAGAACATAGAGAAAGTCATGTTCGAAAAAACTGAAACAAATCTATCCAAACTACAAGCGCCATTTAGTTTTGAAGGAGAAATTGCCAAAATAAAAATAACCATACCCCTTACTGAGCTAATAACTGTAGATAGGTATAGATCTCAAATCTTCAAAGTTTTTAACATAGGAAATGAGATAGATACTTTAAATCTAACTGATGAAAAACCCGAGCTTTTGTTCGGTCCCAAAATAGAAGGTGAATACCAAGAAGGAACTGTCTCTCCTTTCTATGTAAGTTTGAACATACAGGAAACGATATTACATAACACCATGTTAGATTTTGGTGCCTCCCATAACCTCATGCCTAAAGCAGTCATGGAAAACCTGGGTCTAGAGGTAACTCAACCTTATAAAGACCTGTACTCATTTGATTCAAGTCGGGTCAAATGCTTAGGTCTAATAAAGAACCTGTGTTTTGTTTTAACACAACTACCTACAAAAAACCTAGTCATGGACGTAGTAGTAGCCAATATTCCTCCTAAGTATGGAATGCTACTATCAAGGGCATGGGCTGCCAAAATACAAGGTAACCTTCAAATGGATATGTCATTCACCACCATCCCAGTTTTCAACCAGACTAGGAGATTATACCGAGAGACTCACATGAAATACATGGTTAGCAACCGGGATAAGCCAAACAACACCACCATTTATTCCATTCATTCCAATTTAGATTGTTTTATCTTATACAATGAAAGTGATATAAATGAGTAGATAAAAGAAAATGAAGAGGATTTCAAACCATCAAAACCACATTTCCCATTGCTAAATGAAGAAAATGATGACCAAAGCTCTAAGAAACCTGAAAAATAGCTTAGTATCATGTATGAAAAAGAGGCTCTTTGGAGTATAAGCTTTGACGGTTCTTGTGGAAAAACTGGTTCGGGGGCCGGCATTTGGATACACAATACTAATGAAGGTCATTCTTTTAGATTATAATTCCAATGTACTAATAACATTACGGAATATGAGGCCCTTCTCCTTGGTCTGCACATACTTAAAGTCTTAGGCACTAAGAAAGTATCAGCCCAGGGAGATTCAGAACTTGTAATTAGACAAATCAAAGGTGAATATTCAGAAAAAAACCCAAGGCTAAGAGAATACATGAATGCAGCTTTAGACATCCTCAAAACCTTTGAGAAATATGAACTCACTTATATTCCTAGGGCTCAAAATCGCCTAGCCAATGAGCTCGCCTTTGCCACAAGCAATGGCCAAATACCATGTCTGAACGAGCGATACAGTATTCAGGTCAAACATCGCCCTACAGTACCAGAAAATATTAACCATTCGCAAATATTCAAAGATGACGATCAAATTGATGATTTTTTACAATCTAAGAATGAATTTGAAGTAACAAAAACAAACTTAGAAAATGAAGAAAATAATCCTAGCAAAAATCAGGATCAAGAGCCAAATTTTTTTTCTTGGATAGATGTAGACATGGTAAATCATCCATATGAAACTGAGATAGGAGAGGAGATATACCAAAGAGAACTTTAAGTCTTACACTGTGAAAATGACACCATACCCAGAGGGCTTGCACCTTTAGAGGAATTGTTTGATTTTAACGACGTGGCCAAAAAGCAAAAAATGGAATCTACCAAGGTTGACATAGAAGAATATAACATAGGAAGCACGTAAGAACCAAGAAAGATCAAACTGTCCAAGACCCTCCCTCCTCACATAAAAAAGAGCTACATCAAGTTGTTTAAATAATTTAAAGATGTGTTCACGTGGGGATACCAAGATTTGAAATCATACGACACGAGCATCATTAAACATAAGATTCCCCTCAAAGAAAACCAGAAGCCTCTCAAACAGAAGTTGAGAAGAATAAACCCAGTATTACTACCTTTGGTTGAAAAGGAAATCAAAAAGATGTCTAATGCTGGGATAATAGTGTCCCTCAGGTACTCTGAGTGGGTTTCAAATCTAGTATCCTTTAGGAAAAAAACTGGTGAGTTCAGACTTTATATCGACTTCCAAAATCTAAACAGGGCCTATTTAAAAGACAAATATCCATTTCCCAAAATGGACCACATACTTCGAAAGGTAGTAGGTGCTAAAATTATCTCATTACTTGATGGTTTTTCTGGTTACAGCCAAGTGCTGGTTTACCCCACTAATCAACACAAAGCAACTTTCACCACACCTTCGGGCACTTTCATGTACGTTAAAATGCATTTTGGATTGATGAATGATGGCGCCACATTCCAAAGAGCCATGGACATAGCCTTCTCAGAAGACATAGGTTATTTCATAGTCATATATCTCGACGATATCATAGTATATTCCAAATCAGATGAAGAGCACCTGGTTCACTTAAGAAAGGTTTTTAACAAATGTAGAAAATATGGTTTATCCCTAAACCCCAAGAAAACACTTTTCAGTCTGAAAGAAGGAAAACTCCTAGGTCACATCATTTCGGAAGAGGGAATAAAAATAGACCCCCAGAGAATTGAAGGCATATTACATATAAGTCACCCCAGAAACATAAAGGAGTTACAATCCTTTATCGGAAAAATAAATTTCTTAAGAAGATTCATCCCAAATCTTGCCAAACTCTTGAGAGATATCACAAACATGTTGAAAAAGGAGGTCGATGTTAAATGGACTACAGAAGCCAAAAAATCTTTTGAATTAGTTAAAAAATCCCTAACTGAAACACCGTTACTAATAAGTCCTGATTTCACCAAAGATTTTTACATTTTTTCATTTGCCTCGAAACACACGATAGCTGCTGTGTTGTTACAAAAGAACGTAGCAGGGCAAGAACAACCCATTTCCTTTTTTAGCAAATCCCTAAGAGATGCTCCCGTGAAATATAACATCATGGAAAAACAGGCATTCGCATTAGTAAAAGCACTAAAATATTTCCAAGTTTACATCTTGCATTCTCATATCATTACTTTTGATCCTAATGCCATCGTCAAAGACATATTAAACCAAGATCCCAATGGTAAAAGGGGAAAATGGATCGCTATCATCTTAGAATATGACTTAGAAATCCGACCCACCAAACTGGTTAAAGGACAAAGACTTGCAAGACTAATGGGTGAAGCTAACCTCCAAGCATTAGATATAAATTTTGTTGACACCTTAGAAGAACAGGAAGAATGCACAACCCCTCATGTTGAATAAGTGTTTTTAAATTAACCTTGGTATGAAGATATTCTTTATGTATTATTTTATCTAAATGCTCCTCCGACTTTATCAAAAACAAAAGCAATATTTCTTAAAAAAAAAATTCTAAAGTTTTGCATTATAGATGGAGTTCTGTATTGGAAAAATCCCACTGGTATGCTGCTTAAATGTTTGCTTGAATATGATGCAGAGAAAATTATGCACGAAGGAGAATGTGGAGGTCATCTCTATTGGAAAACCACAGCGAACAAAATCCCTAGAGCCAGTTATTATTGGCCTACCTTATTTCCTGACACTCACAAAATAGTTATGACATGTCATAAGTGCCAAATTGTTTATGGAAAGAAGAAGCTTTTACCTTTTCCCTTACATCCCATCATAGTTGAAGGACCCTTGCAGCAATGGGGTCTATATTTTATTGGGGAAATTCATCATTCTTCATCCTCTCAACATAAATGGATCCTTACAGCCACTGATTACTTTACCAAATGGATAGAAGCCATACCCTCCAGAAATTCCACCGACTCATTCATCATTAAGTTCCTAGAAACCAACATTCTATGTAGATTCAGTTTTCCTAAGAATATTATCACAGATAACGCTGCTGCCTTTTCCTCCAAAAGAATGGTTGACTTCTGTTACAAATACCACATTTCATTAGGACATTCCACAGCTTATTACCCCCAAGGTAATGGGTTAGCCAAGTCCTTTAACAAAATCCTAGTCAACATCATCAAGAAACTTCTCGAACAAATAAAAAAGCATGGCATGGAAAAATAGTACATGCATTATGGGCTGATAGACTAACCACAAAAAAATCAATTGGTATGTCTCCCTACCAAATAGTGTATGGAATGGATGCCATTTTCCCAACATCTTTAGGGGTTCCAGTAATGAAGCTATTGCAAGAATTTCAAATAGAAGAAAATGACATGCAAAGGAGGGTAAACCAGACTATCTATTTACAACAAACAAGAGAAGAAGTTTACCAAAGGGCTCAGTTAGCGCAAGACAAGATAAAACAGATTTTTGACAGAAGGACCAAGGAAAATGATTTTCAGATTGGGGATAAAGTGCTAAAGTGGGATTCCATAATAGAAGACAAAGGTAAACATGGAAAGTTTGAAAACTTATGGAAGGGGCCTTTCATCATCAGCTCAGTTAGCGGAAACAATGCCTTTTTCCTGCAAGAACTCGATGGGACTGAAACCTTTGGAGGTCCTGTGAATGGCAGGACATTAAAGCATTATTTTTGTCAAGAGCTCCATTTCTAAAAACATTTTCAATCATTATATATACCATTGTTTGAAAAATAAATAAAAAAATAGAAAATTCAAAAACAATAGAAAAATAGAAAAAAAGGGCAGTTTGAAAAATAGAAAGAAAGCCCCATGTTCAAAAAATAGTCATTCTGAAAGCGCACAAGTCTAAATGCCACTACTAGTGCTCAAAATGTCTTGTTCAGTTATCCAGCCTAATCATAACTGAACATGTTTTAAATTTATTTACTGATAAGTTAGTGAGAGAAGAGATAGTCAATATTGTGTAAGCTTGACTTGACAAAGAAAATAGACTAGGAAAAGATACTGGTTCCACATGCTCAAAATAGAACCAAAGAGGAAAACAGGGATGAAAATCAAACTGTGTATCCTAGCCCTGATTTTTCTAATTTTCATGTTCATGCAAAATAATATTTGTGTGCCATTTGTCTTTCATGCCACAAGTACGTGACAAATCAAACTGTCTAATCCTGATTTGATCATTTTTCAATTTCATGTTTTAGATTAGAGAATAAAATCCTATCAAACAACTTAACCTTGACGTTCGATCCAGCATAGGTAGAGAAACAAAGGAGTTCATTAGCTTAATCTGAACTCCTGGCAGATATAAGTGTAGAATTAAATAGTGTTATTTTTCAAAAATATTATGTCAAGGGGTTGCTAGTCCAAATGCACCCGAAAGAAGAAAAAATGTTAGGAAATGTAGCGGGGTAGGTAGAAATGAATTTGATGCTAATCATGCTATCAATTTTCAGAAATAGCATCAAGGAAGAAAGAAATTTGTGCCAATGGATAAAGGCACTGGTCTTCAAAGGACCGAGATTTGAAATTCTGGACACCTCCTGAAAAGAATTTTCCCTCCCCAAATGGAGCCACTGTTAGTCATCAGTATTTTTCACCTGTTGATGATGACTAGTTTTTAAAGCCAATTTTTCTAGCAGCTGATCTCCAATTTGTCAAAATTTTCAACTAGAAAACACCCCTAAACATTTTTCCCTCCTACCTTTTCAATCAGCCTATGATGAGAAAAAACCTAGTTATCAAGCCCTATCTAATCTCAGTCATACAAGCTTGTCCATCAGCTGTCATAAGCTAAAAGTCATTTTCTGTCATTCACCCTCATCCCTAGATCATTCATTAACCAACTGTTGATAAGAATGTCAGCCACCCTATCTCTGGTCATTTGTCATCTTAAGATCTGGTCATACCAAAGAGAATACTCCAAAATTTGTCAAAGATCTCCCCTAAGTTAGGTAGTGGCGCTTTAAGAAAATCCTCCCTTAACAAACTATCCTAAGCCAAAATAACCTCTGTCTAATACCAACCAGTCATAGATGGCCCTCCTATTCTGCAAACAAAGCTTGATGCACCCTTAGGTCGCACCACTAAAATGTCTTGATGTCTCAGCAGTGCATATGCCAAAAGCCAAACTGATATTAGGTGGATTTACAATGTTTCAGTGTCTTTTTCAAAAGTAGAGATGTTCAGGTATTCCAGAAGACATTGTAAAGCAAAAAATGAGAAGACAACTGCTTCTCATATTGTTTTGAGCCTAGGATAAGAGTACTGGATAGAGAGGTAATTAAATGAGCTTCTGCAAACACAATAAAAAAGGATACACATCTCAGAGCATGCCTCTCATGTCATATTGCTAAATTTTCTCCTTATTACTTACTGTGATATACCAAGCAGAGATAGGCATTACAAGGAAAGATGACACAGTTTGAGAAAGGGATGAAATGTCACTTGTTTTTAACCTCCTCCAAGCATGAGCAGATGGTTGGGTGACTATGTAAAACCTCCTCCAAACATGAGCAGATGGTTGGGTCACTTGATGTTAACCTCCTTCATATAAAAGCAGATGGTTAGGAACATGATAAAGACCTCCTTCATTTAACAAGCAGAGGGTCAGGAACAGAAGTATAACCTCATTCAAAGAGCACAAGGATAACAATGCTTCAAATGGCTTGAAAACTTGTTACACCATTTTCTCCAATGGATGAAACCATTGATACAACAGTGGTGTTTCAAGGAATTCTTACATGGTTTCACTGTTTGAAAGATAGAGTGGAAATCAGTAGAAAACAATTGAAGGTTTATGAGTTGAGGGCTGGCGTTAACATAGGCCAAGTAGTGATATTATGGTATTCATATAAGCTTTGTTTTTTCTTCTATCAAAGGTTTTCTTCAAAGGGTAATCTGAGGCTAGAATTCCCAAACTTAGAACAACCTTATCAAAATGACAAAGAAGATAGTCTAAGCCTTGCTTCTGAAAGAGAATTTTGCAAATGAACACACAAAGGCAGTATGTGTGAGGAAAGGGTATGATTTTTTTTTTAAAATTTAGGGACAGCACTCAAAGAAACAAGGCATATCACTGTAACAGAGAAAGACCTCTTTATGTACATATGAAAAAACCCTACTGTTGTATGTGATTGCATTGAGGGTCTCTAAAGACTTTTATCCTTGATCAACATATATAAGTCAAGCCTTGGTGAATTCAATTAAATTTTTACCCACAGCCAAAAATAAATATCATTATAAAGATGCATCAGCAGTCTTTGACATTGCTCCGGAGCAGTCTTCCTTTAAAGGTCAGAAATGGACAAACAGTGATAGGGTTTCTTCCTTAAGGAAGAAATAGTGAAAAAGATTTTCTTTTAAAGAAGTTTCTTCACTTCAAAAAGGGGTCATGTCTTTGATGTCTTTAAAAAGGTTGGCCACGACATTTTGTTATAAATCTTGATCGAATATGGGTCCCTATAATTTCTTGAAGGTGATTTGTGTTTTTATATGACAAAACCTTTTCGAAGAGCATTCAAATCGTTACGAAGTAACTACCAAGACATTTGAGCTCATTTGAAAGTATAAAGGTAGAGAGACTGTTGAAAAAGCCTCTTGTGCAAATTCAAAACACAAAGCAATGCTCCCCTAGCTACTCACTGGAGAAGAAAATTTGTTTTTGGGCAAAGTTTTAGAGTTTTCAGCACTCCAAGCCTGCGTGGCATGCCTGTAGAAGTGCGCGGCGCGCCTGTGAGTGCATATACACAGAATTTACACTACAGCGTGGCGCGCCTGTAGCGACGTGTGGCGTGCCTATGTGTCCTCGTTCACCTCCGCCCGAATCTGACCCGACAGCTCTCGTGTGCGCGGCGCCATCTGCTTCAAACGCGCCGCTCCCTCATTGGCTTCCCAAAAACATTTTTAAAGTCTTGTTCATCGATCAACCAAGGCCTGTGAACAATCTTCGAGGTATTTTCCATTTCCTCATGGTAAAATTCGAAGTTTGAAGGGGGTGTTCTGCTATGTTTTTCCCTAAGAATAAATAGTGGTTTTGAAAGCACTCCACCATTTAAAAACACAAGAGAAAAAGTAGTGGTAAAGAAGTTGGGCCTTTGGTCAAAATCACTGGGTTTTTATTGCTGTAAATGTCAAGAATCAATATAGTGATAGGTGAGGGTGTTTTTATCAGTCTCAAAGAGCCTAGCTACCTTTAAAAATAGTGATAGACCACAGTTGCTATAAGGAACAGAATTTGTTAAGAACTCAGAGGATAAAACTATGAATAAAAAAGGAGGATTGTTAGACCAATTTGAAAATTCTTCTGGTGTTATTAAAAAGCTAAAACAATACACAAATTACTAGATAGAAACACAGAGTTGTAGATGGTCTCAAGTTGGCTAGAAGGTGTCCTAAAAGTTTTAAAACAAGAATAAATCTTGTCTGCAAAATCAAAAGGGAAAACAATGATTATAAGGTGAAGGCTTGCTCATTTTAAAGGTCCTCTCTGTATTGTGAAGTAGCAAACTTGGTGCAGCCTCCAAAATTCAAAAAGTAGAGTCTGTGTTGAAAGGTTTTCAAGTCTATTGGAAGGTGTCTTGTTTGTTTTGTAAAGAGCAATGAATAGCAAAAGAGCATTGATTGGAGGGAAAGGTGTTTTTGTAAAAACAAAGGAGATCCTTGTTCAACAAGGAAATACAAACACATCTTCCTCAAAATCCTTTCTGAAGCACAATGATGAACTGATTTTGTTTTTTATTTGACAAATACTTGTTTGTTGGCATCAAAGAAGAACAGACTTGTAAGGAGGAAAAAGTGTGGTGTTGAGAAACCATTTAAAAAAAACCACTTGAGACAGTTTGTCTTAGTCAACTAGCAAAGAGTATCCAAAACAAAAATGCCTCGCAGGCAAGACAACAGAGCTGGTCTTCACAGGAGGCTTGAACATGTTTCAACTGAAGAGGTAAATGCTCATCCGTTAGTCCTATTTAACTTTCATGAAGTTGTATGTCTAGAGTTTTGTAAAATGGTCCAGGAGGTGAAAAGCTATCTCCCCTTGACACATCTATGTGCTTTGAGATTGCAATGGAAACAGTTTCAGCTGGCAGGCTTGGATTTCAAGTTTTCTCCCAGATCCATTTTGAAAGCTACCAAAATCCCTTATGTCGGGGAAAAGTGGTTTAAACAGAGCTACATAGACTTAGAACTGTACAAACCCTTTTTGAAGACGGAGCATCGAGATACATGTCCATCCATATTTCCTTTTTCATATTTTTTAACTATTTATGCTTCCCTCATGAAGATAATCATGAAATATTTCACATGTGAGGGAAGGTTTTCCCGGTTCTATGCCTACCATGTCTGGTTGCTCATGAACTTCACAAGAGCCCAATTGTTAAACCTCCCCTTTTTCCTCCATAGAAGTATTGAAATGATGGCCTCCACTATTCAAAAGATACCTCCCTCTCAACAGTCAGCTTGCCTTTTCCATCATTCCCTCATCAATATTGTCATTCATCATCAACTTGATAAGAAGGGAATCTCTTGAGACATTTTCATTGCACATCCAGATTTCACCACTGTCCCTTCATCCCATGCATCTCCTTTACCTTCCACTCAGCATCTTCCACCTTATTCAAGTAAGCCCATTCCCAAGAAGCTAAAATTTCCCATGATTAGTGAAGAAGAGCAACATGATGAAGAAGGGCATCATAGTGAAGAAGAGCAGCATGATTAAGAAGGACAGCAAGGTGAAGAAGAGCAACATGATGAAGAAGGGCGACAAGCTGAAGAAGAGAGCAGTGAAGAAAGGCATCTAAGTGAAGAAAAACACAGTGATGATATGCAGCACAGTGATGAAGAAAAGCACCATGAAAAAGAGCAAAACAGTGAGGAGGGAAATGATGAGGAAATTGAACAGTTTGATGAGGATATTGGTAGCCCTCATAGCAGCAAAAATGATGAAGATGAGGCCCAAAACATTGAGGAGATAAAGCCTAAAAGTCCTAAAGAAAGCAAGGACAAGAGTAAAGAGGGTGGCCCTCAAAAAGACATGCAAGATGGCAGTCAAAGCATTCATGAAGAAACTCAAAACAGTGGCAAGGATGATGAGAGAAGTAGCAAGGGCAAAGAGCAAATAGAGCATGTGCTAGCTACCTCTCCTAGGCAAGGGACCATGCTTTCTTCTCCAAAAGTGACAAAGCCCTGGACATCAAGCTTAAGAGTGCCTCAAACTATAACCCCAAATTTTACGAGGGCCCTCCGAAGCAAGGGGAAGTTGCCCAAGCAACCCATTGTCGAATTACCCAAGAGGAGGAAGACCAAGAAGGCCACCCTAATCAAGGGAAAGGAGAAAGAAGAATGCAACCATGAGAAGGAGAGGGACTTTGACATAATTCAGATCTAAAGTGATGATAGTGACAATGAGGCCCAAACCTAGAGTCTCTCTTGATCAATAGAGAAGAAAAAATTCATGCTTTGAGGGAAGATCTAGAGAGGTCTAGAAACCTTAGTCATTTTTTGCAAACAAAAAAAAAACAGATGAGTGTCCACATGGTGGTATATGAGACACAGGCCATCAAATATCAAAAAGAGGCCTCCAAGGCACAAGTTAAGAAGAACTCATGGGAAATTTCAATGATATCGAATATGAAGAGCAACCAAGAAGAAAGAGGTCAAGGACCATGGGACTCAGAAGAACCTTAGAGAAACAAAAGGAGGAAGAAGCCACCCTT
Source organism: Pinus albicaulis (assembly GCA_034641835.2). Classification (NCBI taxonomy): domain Eukaryota; kingdom Viridiplantae; phylum Streptophyta; class Pinopsida; order Pinales; family Pinaceae; genus Pinus; species Pinus albicaulis. The sequence goes on along the minus strand of CM076569.1, from coordinate 345,541,151 downwards.
TTCCAATCTTTTCCTCTCACTACTTTGCTCACCCAAGAGATAGAAAACAATCGAGAAGCATGGCTTGAAAGGGTGAATGATCACTTGGAGAAGAAGTTGGAAAATGCCAATAGAGATTTGGACCTTCAAAGGAGGATGACCGGGCACTATAAGAAGCTTAATCAGTTTGCCCAACGGAAAATGAAGGCCACACAGGAAAAGCTCATGGAAGCTCAAAAGAGGCGCTTGACACCGAAAATGAAGAAAGATACCTCAAGGCTCCAAATTTTGGCCTCAGCTTCTCAGCATGTTTCTGAAAGCCCTTGAGGGTCATGCTTGCCAAAATTGGGTAACATTCAACAAGTTTTGGTTTTTTGTCATTTTTGGGCTTTTGGCTAAAAATCATGGGCATCGCCATTTATGTTTGGGACATTCTCAAAAGATAAAAATGGTATCATTAGATGCCATAATTTCAGGGACATCTACTCGGTTATTTTCAGATCAATTGAAGATGATTTGGTCCACCAAAATGGTGAAAAACACTCACTTTTTCCACACTCTGCCCTGTTTATCAGCAAAGTCTATTTTTTAGGTTTTTACACATAGGTCAGTTTTTGATAGACTTATAGTAATTAGTTTAGAGAAATCTAAGTATTTTCATAAGACAGACATTCAGAGCTTTCCAACGAGCTACCACAGGCCTCGTTTCGACATCGGGAAGGCCTCCAAAAGTTTCCCACAAGACAAATGATTTTTTGTTGATATATTTCTTAAGTATTTTTGTGAAAAATACACTTTTCTGAAGTGGCTTTTCCTAATGTGCGTTTAGCTATTTTTGCGCATAGTTAGTTATCAAAAGTCAATATATTTTTCTTTTTTAGCATTTTTGAGATATTTTATTAGAAATTTTGTGTCTTGGGCTTTGCAAAGCCTCAAGGACAAAATCAGATATTTTTTATGGGCCAATGAGATTGCAAGTTGCACTAGGAGGTTTTCCCTCATCTTGGCCTATATATTCCAAGAGACTTCATTGTAAATAAGGCTGAACTTGATGATATAGAGAAATATATGGTTATACAAGCTTGGAAGAAACACTTGTCTCATGCATTGGATAGTTTCTTGAATGTTTTTGGATGATGAAAGAGGACTGTTGTTGGATTCCTTGACTTGGTAAAATGGTATACTGTCCCTCTCTATTATGTTTTCTTTGTTTTCATTCATATTTCATCCTCTTACTTGCTATAATATAGTAGAGAATAGATTTGAGAATTCCCTTGGAGGCACGTCAAATTTCATATTTCTTTATAGCTTCTATGTTTTCTTCCTTCTTAGTCATATCAAAGAATCCTTCATTGCTCTTTGATAACTGAAGAAATTGTTTGTTTGTTTCCTTTATGGTTTTATGCATGCTAAGTATGATTCATGGTATCCCCTGCTTACTCATGGATAGTCATAACTCCACCTCTGAAACCTTTCTTTGATTGTTTGATTGTCATTTGTTGAACCAAGGAGGTCTTTTACTGATCTTGCCCTTTGCCTAAAACTATGCAATCTTGCTTCAAAGTTCCCAATAGCTTGAAATATTATGCTTAGGAATTTCCTCATAGTGATTTGAGTTGTTTGTTTGTCTTAATTTCCTTTCCCAAAAGTCTGATAGCAATTTCCTAAAGTTAGAGAGTCATATATCTCTATGCATTGCTTGAATGTTTATATCTATGCATTTATCAGTTTATTGTTACATTTCTCATGATTAATGGTTAGCCCTACCATGTTTATGTCAGCTATTGAACTATTGATGTTTCAACTCCTTTGTTCTTCACAAATTTAGTGTCCATCACACTCCATTTTACCCAAAGATCCATTTTACCTTGATCAAATCGGCCCTTCAACATACCTTGTATCACCATCTGGAGCTTTCTTAACTTTCTCGACCCTATAACCCAATTGATCTGACATCTTTTTATCTATCTTAGTCTTTTATTAGGTCATCCCTCACAAACCTAAAAACAAAACTGAAAACCTAATTCATAACTAGCCTAAAATCAAAAACACAAGAAGAAAACACATAGATGTCCCTTACACAAATAGAGAGAGCCCTCTCTGAGTCCAGGAAGGCTAGGTCCTTGGGCTCCAAAGATTGGTTTGATGTTACCCTGTCACTTGGCTTTCCAATCAGCCAAATCACGGGACCCTAACATAATGGCGATCACGGTGGGAATCTGAGTTAGTGACAATCTAGGTACACCTTAGGACTCCAGAAATCCCTTATTTTCAAGAAAACCTAGTGAATTAGCCACCTCATCGCCACACTAACATAATGGCGATCACGGTGGGACTCTGAGTGATAAACAAAATTAGATTTCCTAAACATTTTAGTAGACTTAAGAATACTATCTGATCAACTTATCCCACCGCTCCCTAACATAATGGCGATCACAGTGGGACCTTCTGAGTTAGTGACAATCTAAGTAATCCTTAGTAACTCTTGAAGTCTCAATCAAACTTAGAAAACTTAAGTGTTGTTTGAAGAGTAGAAGCTAGCTCTTTCACCATCTTAGCAAAATGATGATTCAGTTATAGGATTCTCTTCCAAACCATAGGCCGCACATAAAAACTCATAAAACCCCAAAAACATCCCGAGATTAGATTTTCCTGATTATTGGTGGTGGACCATAGCTACATCTCTATGAAAAAAACCAAGTTCCACCTGGCGACTCTACTAGCCTCCAGTCGGCCTAAAAACTCCATAAAAAACCAAAAATTCATAAACCATACCTTTCTGTTGACTTATCCTTTCCAAAAACTTAAATTTCATGGTGCAAACTCTGTAATCAGTGACAAACTAAGTATAACTTAGCAATTCAGAAACTTCACCTAAACATAGGAGATAAACATAAATAAACTTGCAAATAGAACCATTAGCTTGTCCAAACAACCTAGCAAACTTTTGAAACCAAGTGATCACTCTTCCTTGCAATTCTTCACCTCAAAGTTTGCTAGAAGACTTTTTCCCGAAAGCATCTTTGATAGTATTGGTGGTGGACCATAGATCTCAAAGAAATCCACCTGGCGACTCCACTAGCCTTCATGTTTTTTTTACCATTCTTCACATTAGCAAAACCCCTAGAGAGGCCATCCATCCAAAAAACTCACAAATACCATCCTCTCTAAATTCTAAATTTGAAATTTGGCTTCACAAGGAATCTATACCAGATCTCATCCGGACCCAAATCCCCTATCATACTAGATGACCCAGAGAATATTCTGTGGCAAGCTTCCGAAACTGGCAACTTAGCTACCGATAGGTCCATCCGTAAAGCAATATCAGTACCTGAACATCTCACATTCTTGCAGGATTCCCCATTTGACTTAAAATTAGCAAAAACCCTTCTTAGAAGCAAGTCACAAAGTAAAGTAAACTTTGACGATCTTGAGCCCCTAGATTTGCAACAGAGTCCTAGTAGAGAAGCCTCACCTACTACACCTCCCGATTTCTAGCTTCTCCACCACTTTGGCTCCTACCACCCCAGATCTGTTTAAAATCAAGTCACTAGCCCAACTACATCCACCACACCCATCCAAACCACCACTGTCCAAATCACCTCAGCTCATCCTACAAGCCCTCATATTTTAAATCATCCATTAGCTCCCACCATGGCAGCTTGGTATGCACCCTTGGTGTTGCCACACCCTTTGGCTCCTTTACAAAATGACTATCAATCCAAAATCCTGCACTTTACTAGAGTTGAGGCTAATACCGCTCAACAACATGTAGATAGAATTAGCAATGCCTTTGAATACATGGAAATAGAAGATGAGACTATAAGAATGAGGATGTTCGCCGAAAGCTTGGGCAGAGAACCCAAAAAATGGTTTAAGAGCTTAAATCCAAACAACATACATGATCTCCCAGAACTCTACCAAACCTTCATAAATTAGTGGGAAATCAAAAAGAGCCCCATTCAAATCCTATCGGAGTATAACAATCTGAAAAGGGAAAACGAGGAAAGTGTCCACGAATACTGCACTAGCTTCAACAGTGTTTATAATGCCCTCCCACCTCACTTCAAGCTTCCACTTGGCTTAGACTTAGCAAAGTTCCCTAAAGGTTTCGACCCAAACATGACTTATCAACTAAGAGACAAAGACCCCCCAAATTTAGAGGAAATGTAAAAAGTGGCTATAAGTGTAGAGGCCAACTTAGCTGAAAAGAGAGCTAAGATAAGATCAGAGAAGAAAGTCACATACCGTGACGAAGTTGCCCCTTCATTATCTTCCTTAGTGTAGAAATTTGAATAAATGATATATTATTCACCGAGATTCTCCTGATCACACACTATTTTAGCTTCATGCACAATACAGAATCTCACCTACCATTGATCATTACATGTGGAAATAAAATCAATTTCATGCGCACATTAAAACCATAAACAATCACACATATGAACACAAAATTTCATGGGAAATATTAAAGCTGAAAACTCCAACTATCTATATATTATATGTCATAGAGATAATGTAACAATCATTGTACAAATCTCCTCACAATCTCTCAACACAATCTCCAATTGCTACACACTAATCAAGCTAGATCTAGCAAAACACATGCTCCAATTTCTTTCACCTGATAGCCAGCCTCTATTGCATAATAAATGCTATAGAATGGCTCATAAATAACTTCGAACCACCTGCTTGTACTGCGCAATCCTCATTGGCTTCTCCAATCACTGGTTGTTGCAAATCATGCAACAGTATAGTCACAACTGATAGTCACACTGCTCTTTCACCTATCTCTTCACATGGCTTTCTCCTCATGAAATTTGATATCCCGTCGAATAACAGTCTTGCGACTGTCTGGAAAATACACACGATAGTTGTGGGGTGTATCAGTGTACCCCACAAATATCCCAACCTCTGCAGTTAGCTCCAGCTTCTTCCTGGCATCGTTCATCACATGAATGTAAACAGGTGAACCAAAAATCCTCAAATGGGAAATATCAGGCCTCTTACCAGAAAACGCCTCCTCGGGTGTACTCATGCCAATTATCTCGTGAGGACAAAATTTCTACACATATACTGCAGTATTGCATGCCTCTACCCACAAGTGTATGGGAAGGCCCTGATCATGCAACATCGCCCGTGCAGCACCCACGATCGTTTTGTTCTTCTGCTCAGCAACCCCAATCTGTTGTGGGTTATGAGGTGCTATGAGCTCTCTTCGAATTCCTTCTGCGCTGAAAAATTCCTTGAATTCGCAAGAGATGAATTCACCACCATCGTCGCTCCTAAGAGCCTTCACCTGCTTCCCCGATTCTTTCTCAACCAGTGCCTTGAACTCACAGAACTTTGAGTATGTCTTGCTCTTCTTATGCATGAAGAAGATCTAGCACTTATGAGAAAAATCATCAACAAATATCACATAGTACCTGTGCTTTGCTGTAAAAGCTACTGAGAAATGTCCACACACGTCTGTGTGAATTCTCTCAAGGATTGTCGTGGCGCGACTATCCTTCTCGTGAAAGGTGGCTTTCACAAATTTTCCCAAGGTACATCCCTTGCACTGATCTAACTGCGCAAGAGTACCCTTAGGAAGCCCAGTCGAAATCTGCTGCAGTATCTTCAAAGCTCCATGGTGAAGGAAGCCCAATCTCCGATGCCAAAAATCACCATCATCCCGGCTCACCACTCCGTCTTCCTTGCCTACCATTGCTGCGTAGCCATCTACCTGCAATTGATAAAGGTTCTTAACTCAAAATCCTATCCTCTGGGTCTCACTAGTTGCCTTACTGCGCAGGAAAGCCTTTCCCTCGCTAAAGACAACATCATATCCCTTGTCTTCTAACATCGCCACAGAGATCAGATTCTTCTTCAATCCTGGAACATGCATCACTTCCTTCAATACGAAGGGTTTACCAGACTTCCTCTCAAAGGAAATGGTACCGATACCGGTCGCACTGTATCTACCATCATCGCCCATCTCGATGTGCACTCCAAGATCTTTCTCATCCAGATCAGTAAACAAATCTCGATCTCCTGTCATGTGAAAAGATGCACCACTGTCAAGAAACCACACTGAACCCATCACACTTGATACCAAGCATGCGATCAGTGAAAAATCCAGCTCAAACTGCGAGGCTAAGGCCTCTCCAGCTGCAGATCCAGCAGCCTGCTTATTTTTCTTCTTCTGTGGACAACTAGTGGCATAATGTCCGTGTTGGTGACAGTGAAAGCACTTCACCTTGGACATGTCCTGCTTCTTGCCTTTCGCACCGGATTGAGAAGCATGCTTCTTGCTCTTCCCCTTCTTTGCTTTGGCAGCCAAAACACAATTTTCTTCATCATAGTTATTTGATGAAGATCCATCCCTGGTACTTCGCCTTATCTCCTCTTGCACAAGATCCGACCAAAGTCGCTCCCATCCTGGCAATTTCTCCCGACCATTGACAGAGTCCTGATAGGAATTCCAACTCTTCAGAAGCCCAAGGAGAGCCAAGCTCACCAAGTCCTCGTCATCAACAGTAACCCCCACACTTCCCAGCTCATCCCTGCATTGGATGAAATTCGTGAGGTACTTGGGCATACTGTCGCCTTTCTCCATTTTTATGTTCCTGAGTTTATCCTTGAGCGCCAACTTCCTCTGGTCACTCTTGCCTTGAAATAAATCTGTCAAAGCTTTCCACATCAAGAATGGAGAAGCCTTACCATGAAGGCTGGACACTATGTGATCCTTCACACCTTCCAACAGAATCCTTCGACACTTTGTTGTCTTCTTTTGCCATGTGTCAAGTACGGCAACATCACTAGAAGTAGGTTTTGGAATTTCTGCATCTATAAACTCCTTCAACCCATTTTCATCTAGCACCACCTCCATCCTGTCCTTCCATGCAATATAATTTGAGCTACCCTCAAGGGCATACTCCAATCACAATCCATTGAAAGACATCTCAACTTCGACACCAAGAAAACACTACTGCAAATTTGAATTCCACCAGCACAAAACTCAACCGCTTCAATGTTTTGCAATTGCTCCAATGATCAATATAGCTCTGATACCATGTAGAAATTTGAATAAGTGATATATTATTCACTGAGATTCTCCTGATCACACACTATTTTAGCTTCATGCACAATACAAAATATCTTCTACCATTGATCATTACATGCGGAAATAAAATCAATTGCATGCGCACATTAAAACCATAAACAATCACACATATGAACACAGTATTTCATGGGAAAGCTTAAAGCTGAAAACCCCAATTGTATGTATATTATATTTCATAGAGATCATGTAACAATCATTTTACAAAGCTCCTCACAAGCTCTCAGCACAATCTCCAATTGCTACACACTAATCAAGCTAGATCTAGCAAAACACATGCTCCAATCTCTGCCACCTGATAGCTAGCCTCTATTGCATAATCAATGATGTAGAATGGCTCATAAATAACTTTGGACCACCTGGCTTGTACTGCGCAATCCTCATTGGCTCCTCCAATCACTGTTTGTTACAAATCATGCAACAACATAGTCACAACTGATAGTCACACTGCTCTTTCACCTATCTCTTCGCTGGTCTCCACTGAAACTGTCCATGCACTGAAGTTACCTGATGTATTCTTTATTTGATTAATGAGTTTATAATTAGTGAATTAATTATTAATTAATTCACACCACTCTCACTAGTGTATCAATCAGTTAGACTAGATACAACTAGCTCAACTATGTTTAGATTAGTTAAACTGAACACAACTCCATTAACTTCCTCAATCAACTCCACCAAACTCTCTCACATGAGTTCTAACCGAAGTCTCCATGCAATAGCTCCACTTAACCCTCAGGAATAGCGTAATTCCTTCTGTCAGCTCCTGTGCCACATCTGTGCACTTAACTGAAGTGCTCCAAGAGAATAAGATAATGTTTATAGTCCAAATATTATTAAGAGCTAATAATATTCGACATATCTATTTTTAGACTTGCAATCTAAAAATAGATTCCGCCCAATATGTCTAAAAATAGAAGTCCATCTATTTTTCCAACTTGACCAAACATCCACAAATAGCATCCTGAAACTCATAGAATATGATCCATATGTCTAAAAATAGACTTTGTGCCAAAAATAGCTTGTGGGACCACTTAATGAAGGCGACTTCTTTCCACTAAGATCATCATCTTGTTGCAATCTCAACACTCAGATCCTAGAATAGATGGTCTGGTTAAAACCATGTCAAATAAGTGGGAAAAAATGAGTGAAAAATCACCTCTTAGGGACGACCAGCCAAACCCTCCAAACAGAAACCGAAACCAAAACTTTAGGAGAGAACAACCTGAAAACAAACCAAGGGAAACTGACCAACAAATTAGGCCACCCTTTAATGAAAATTGTGTTGATGAGAATGAGAGGGATACAGAACCCATTGATGAAATTCATTTGAACCTAATAGGTTCTAATAACGAGAGTGAGGTTTACCTCATAGAATAAGAACAAGCTTTCTTCTCTCCGAATCAAAATGAAACCAACTATGAAGATCCCAAAGATCCTGCTATAGATTTTCAGAATTCCATAATAGAAGCTCATATGCAGTATGATCTTAGAAGTAGAAAAAACCAAGAAAAATCCAAGAAAGGTAGCTCGGACACTGCTAAAACCCCTGATACCATCCTTAAACGAGTAGTGGATAGCAAAAAAATCGTGGTCAAGAAAACTGAGCAAAGCAAAGATAAAGCTATTCAGACAAGCCTTGGCCCAAAAATTCCCAGTACCTCTTCCAAGATTCTTGAGATGTGTTGAACTCTTAGTTAAACTGAGAGGGGGGGGGGGTGAATCAGTTTAACACATTCATGGACTTTTAAAACTTTTCCTTTAAAACTTATTTTACTTTATTAACACCTTTATTTCATGATCAACATAATGTGTGAGCAATCTTTAGTGATGAGCAGCAATTAATAAGCAGATTAGATAATGTAATAGCAGTCTTAATATGTTAGCAGCAAGTATTAGCAGAATATATATATCATATCAACACATAGACATCATGCACATAGACACCAGATATACGTGGAAACCCATAAAGGGAGAAAACCACATCTTATTACTGTTGTGATGCAAAGGCAAGCTCCAACTCCCTCTCACCACTGATTTTCTGCAGGCACCAATCTACAGGAGGATCCAACCTCAATTCTGCAAGCTACAACTTGCAAGGAAGCTCCAACTCCCAACTATTTTCTGCAGGCACCAACCTACAGGAGGCTCCTACCTCAGTCAGCTACAACTGACATTTTATCAAGCTACAACTTGATGTGGAAGCACCAACTCCCATCTATTTTCTGCAGGCATCAACCTACAGGAGGCTCCTACCTCAGTCAACTACAACTGACATTTATCAAGCTATAATGTGATAGGGAAGCTCCAACTTCCTTACTCTTTCAAAAGAAAACAAAAACACTTGCTGATTTACCTTGGATATCAGCTCTGTTATGTACCTTCTTCTCTGTTGTTCATCAACTCTTATATCAGACCTACATCATCTCTGCTCAGCCCCTTCTTCTCTTCTTAGCTCCTCCTTATTCACATTCTTCTTGCAGCTTGCTTATTCTCTTCAACTCTTTTTAATTCTGCTGCATACTCTCTTCTTCTCTCCCTCATTTTTCGTCAACACTCTTCCCTTGGATATTACCCTGTTTTATACGAAAATAGCTTCATGGCTGTTTGTATTCCACTGGGAATTCGAAATGGACAGCCATGTATCTTTGCCTTCTGCCTTCTCATCTCTTTTCAGCTTACTCAGAAAAATGTAACTGTAGGTGCTTATTTTAATATTACAATGGGATATTTTTTCTTTCTCGGAGACTTGCCAATGCATCACAAACAATAAAAATAATTAAAATATTTACATTCCAATTACAAGGTGAATTCCAGCTCACTCATTCACCCTCTTGGCTAGCTGCGCATTTGTCTTTTCTTTGACTGTATTTTGTCTTTTTTGTGATTATGTTTTAACTCTTTTCTTCTCTGTATTCTATTTTGTCCTCTACTGTGGTGTAATTGCTGTATATATGTAACAATGCTTTTATATCAGTGTCTTTTAGAAAAATACGTGACTGCTAACTCGTAGTAAGTGTCTTGTTGATGTGGAACATTCCGCAAGTCGGAACATACATATATCACAATTGTATTACATAAATAATCGCCCTCCCCTTAAGCTGAGGCCCGTGGGTCTACAGACCATACGGCTTATCGCAACATCGTTATATATATATAATATATATGTATATGACTGCACCTTTTAATATATATATATAACCCAACTTTGTCTCTTGGCTTAATTATAAGATGTTTTAATCATATAATCTTCCCTTTTAATACGCCTTAACATACTCTCGGCGCATACACTAAAGCCTATTTTAAAACATATAGAACACCTTTCGGGCCCACCTGACACGTTTTCAAATGTAATTTATTGCAATCGCAAATTTCTAATTTGCGATAGTTGCTGTGCAGTTTCAACCAACTGCGATATTGCGATGGTGCGATGGCGCAATGTTGTCAAGTTGTGATATTGCGATTGTGCGATGGCGCAAAGTTGCGAAGTTGCGATATTGCGATGGTGCGATGGCGTAATGTTGTGAAGTTGCGATATTATGATTGTGAGATGGCGCAAAGTTGTGAAGTTGCGATATTGCGATGGTGCGATGGCGCAATGTTGTGAAGTTGCGATATTGCGATTCCTGCCTTATAAAACTTTGTATTATGCGCTCCATATAACTTCATAAATATGCTTTGGACCTTTGAATATAAAGCGCAATACTTGCCGCTGGAGTATACGATTCCCGGAATAAGGTTTGTCTATATATATATATATATATATATATATATATTTTTTTTTCCGCTTGGGTTAAGCGATTCCCGGAATTTTCTTCACTTCCTCTGCTTGTAATTACAGCTTTGCCACTCGACCGCTTCACTGCCTTTGTATTCGCTGCCTCTGTCTCCACTGCTCTGTCTTTGATATAACGGCTTTTCTTTTATATGCACTGCCTCTTCCTCTGCCTTAGCTGTGCATCTATCTCTGTCTCTGTCGTTGCTTCCGCTCTGCTGTTTGACTGTTACATTTTGACATTCTTCTTCCTCCTGTCTCCTTTGCGCTTCTTGTTGCCTCTGCTACTCTGTTATCTCTCCACTTCTTTCTCTTCTTCTTGTCTAATGCTGCTCTTCTGCTAACATTCTTCTTCCTCCTGTCTCCTTTGTGCTTCTTGTTTCCTCTGCTACTCTGTTATCTCTCCACTTCTTTCTCTTCTTCTTGTCTAATGCTACTCCTTGCTTCCTTCATTCTCCTTTTACTGCCTCTTCTTTAAATGACCCTGTCTCTGCTGCTCGACCCTCTCTACATCTTGCTGCTATGCTGTTCTCTTTGCCTGTCTCTGTCTTTGCTGCCTCCTTTGCCATCAATGACAATATTTCCAACAGTCTCCCCATTTGGCATTGATGGCAATCCACTTTTCTCTGTTTTCCTTCTCTTGCTTTTCATGTTTGTTCTTCCTCCCCCTTTGACATCAATGGCAAAGGGTTGCTTTTTTCATTTCCTTTCTCTGGGTTACGTTTAGGTCCTCTTCTGCTGAATTTGTACCATGCTGCTCCAGAGTGATGTATAAAACTTGTTGAGATAACACTTTGAGGAATATTTTTTATAGATGTGTTTCATTTGTAGTGCATGTAATCTGTGTTAGATTGCAGACGGAGATGATGCATTTTTCAATTGAAGGGTCCTTGTTTCTTTTCCATGCTGAATCCTGATAATACTGAGATTATGCTGATAATATTGATAATGCTGATACTACTGATAATACTGATCCTGTGGACCTGTTTTATGCTTTCCTTGTTGGCTGTTCTCCCCCTGGAATGATATTTTCGTTTTTGTTCTCCCCCTGAAATTGTGCTTTCTCTTTATATCAGATAGTAGCATCTGCAGATACTACCCCTAGTCTATCTCTCAAATATTGAAATGGTTCTCTAGCAAGAGGTTTAGTAAATATATCAGCTGTTTGTTCTTTTGTTGGTACATATTCCAGTTTTACTATTTTCTGAGCCACTTGTTCTCGGAGGAAATGATACTTGATTGGAATATGTTTGGTTTTTGAATGAAGCACAAGATTTTTAGATATACTTATAGCACTTGTATTATCACATTTGATTGAAATAGGTTCATCAATGCTTACCCTCATGTCTTGAAGAGTTTGCTTCATCCACATGACTTTTGTACAACATGCTGTTGCTGCTATATATTCTGCTTCAGCTGTAGACAGAGAGATGGATGTTTGTTTCTTGCTTAACCATGCCACCAGACTTTCTCCTAGATAGAAAGCACCTCCACTTGTACTTTTCCTGTCATCAACACAGCTGGCCCAATCTGCATCTGTGTAAGCTGTTAACGTGAAGCTCTTGCTTTTAGGATACCAAAGTCCATACTGTACTGTTCCTTGTAGATATCTGAGTATTCGTTTTACTGCCAGAAGATGGTTTTGTTTAGGTGCTGCTTGATATCTTTCCACTAGTCCTACTGCTAGCATGATGTCTGGTCTAGATGCTATCAAATACAGTAGGATTCCTATCATGGATCTATAGAGTTTTTGGTCTACATCTGCCGACCCATCATCAGCACACAACTTGCATCCCGTGATCATGGGGGTAGTCACAGGTTTGCAGTCCTCCATTTTGAATCTTTTCAGTATTTCTTTTAAGTACTTTTCTTGAGAGATGAATGTCCCTGTGTTCTTTTGCTAAATTTGCAGTCCCAAGTAGAAACTGAGTTCTCCAATCATAGACATTTCAAACTCTGTTTTCATCTCATTAGCAAACCCTTTTGCTAGTTCATCTTTGTTGCTTCCAAACATAATATCATCAACATACACTACAACAATCAGGAGTTCATTTTCATGGGCTTTTATATATATATTGATGTCTGCTCCACCTCTCTTAAAACCTTGTTTTTGCAAGTATTTATCCACTCTTGAGTACCAAGCACGAGGAGCTTGTTTAAGTCCATATAGGACCTTCTTCAGTCTGCATACATAGTCTTCTTTGTTTCTCAGTGAGAAGCCTTCTGGTTGTTCCATGTACACTTCTTCTTCTAGATCTCCATTAAGAAAAGCAGACTTTACATCCATTTGATATACCTTGAAGTCTTGGTAGCATGCAAATTCCAGGAACAATCTGATAGCCTCCATTCTGGCTACAGGGGCAAATGTTTCATCATAGTCAAGTCCTTCAATTTGTGAGTATCCTTTGTAGACCAGCCTGGCTTTATTCCTGATTACTTGTCCTTGCTCATTCATTTTGTTTTTGAATACCCATTTTGAATCAATGATATTTTTCTCAATAGGTCTAGGAACTAGTTCCCAGGTATTGTTCTTCTCAATTTGGTCCAATTCTTCATTCATTGCTTTTACCCAATACTTATCCTTGTTGGCTTCTTCAAACTTCTTTGGCTCTATTTGTGATAACATGGCTATGTATACTTCTTCTGTTTGTTCTGTTAGCTGCCTTCTTGTCTGGACTCCTGCTTTCTTGTCTCCTATGATCTGATCTTCAGGATGATTCTTCTGAGTGTATCTTGAGGGGGTTTTTGAGCTTAGCTCTGCATCTTCTGTTCTCTTGCTAGTTTCATCATCATTCTGGTCTTCTTCTTCATGATTAACTGATGGACTACAGTAGTCTGTATTTCTTGTATTGTTTGGAAATTCTTCATCAAATCTCACATCAATACTTTCAACTATTTTCCGAAGAGTCTTGTTGTAGCACTTGTACCCTTTACTTTTGGAAGCATATCCTAGAAAAATCCCTTCATCTGCTCTTGCATCAAATTTCCCAAGGTTTTCATCACTATTCCTTATGTAACACTTGCTACCAAAGACTCTGAAATGTTTTATTGAAGCTGGCTTTCCATGCCATAGTTCATATGGAGTATTTTCACTGCTTGGCCTTAAGTGAGCTTTATTAAGGATATGTACTGCTGTGTGTACTGCTTCTGCCCAGAAGGTTTGAGCAATATTATTCTCCTGCATCATAGCTCTTGCTATTTTTTGTACAGACCTGTTTTGTCTCTCTACTACTCCATTTTGCTGACGTGTCCCTGCAATAGTAAATTGTTGCTTTATTCCATGTTCATTACATAGGTCTTCAAAGTCATAATCAATGAATTCTCCTCCTCTGTCTGATCTGATACATTTCAGTTTGCATCCTGTCTGATTTTCTGCTAATGCTTTAAATGTTTTGAATTTGTCCAGAGCTTCCGATTTATTCTTGAGAAAAGCAACCCATGTCATTCTGGAGAAATCATCTATTATCAGCATAAAGTAGGACTCTCCACTTGGTGTTTTAGTTCTTGCAGGTCCACACAGATCCATGTGCACAAGTTGCAGTGATCTTCTTGTTGATAGCTCTTCTTTAGATTTAAAGGATGTGCGAGTTTGTTTTCCCAACTGACAGGATTTGCATATTGTGTTCGAGGGCCTTTTTTAATTCTGGCATATCTCTGACAGCTTTCTTCTTGCTCAGTCTAATGATATGGTCAAAGCTGAGATGTCCCAATCTCCTATGCCATAACCATGAATCCTCGAGTTTGCTAAGATGGCAGGGTTCATCCTCCTCTTTCACTATGTACACATTACTCTCTGTTCGAACACCTTTGAGTAGAGTTTTTCCTGTTGTGCTTGATCTGACTACACAATCTTGTGCTCTAAAGAGAACTTCACAACCTTTATCACACATCTAACTGACACTCAGTAAATTTGCTTTCAGCCCATCTACATATAATACATCTTGGGCCTTTCCTCTGCCATTGTCTATGCTGACTGATCCTTTTCCCTTGATCTTTCCCGATTTGTCATTTCCAAAAGTGACATTGCCCGATTTCTTTTCATCAAGAGTTAAAAACTTGTTTTTGTCTCCTGTCATGTGTTTAGAGCAGCCACTGTCCAAATACCATTGACTCTTCAAATCTTGAGCAGTTAAAGCCAAGTCACATTTATTCACCTTCTTTATCCATTGGAGGCCCCCTTTTGTTTGGTATCTTTTGTGAGGTGATGAATTATATCCCTTTAGAGAACACTTGGAAGATATATGTCCAACTGATGTAAGGTTGACTCTTCCATGCTTGCATCTTTTGTTGGTTTGAATCATTCCTCCTTGCATGAAAATATGCAGCAATGTGTCCTGGCTTGTGGCAGACATAACAGGTGGCATTCCTCATAGGAGGCAAGAATCTCCTCTGATGACTTCCAAATTTGATATACTCAGGGGTAGATGATTATTTTTCTGCCATCTTAGTATTCATTATATTCCTTGTTACTAGATATTTCTTTTGATCTCTGTCATCCTTATTACATGTTTCTTCTTTTGTAGGAATTGTCTGGGCTTCTTCATCAGTCTTCTTTACTTTTACAAAAAATATATTTTTGTTTTCCTTTTCTTTGCCTTTACTCGATTCTCCTTCGTAGCCTATTCCTGTTTTTATCATTGGGGATCTTTGAGCAACCAGGATATCATTCAACTTGCTAGAGCTTGTTGTTTGAGAAGAGTTTATAACCACTGCCCTTTGAGCATTTTCTAGTTTCTTCCTGAGACATACCACTTCTTCCTCCAACTTCTCTTGTTCTTGGGTTTTATCCTTGATTTGCTGAAGTAATATATCTTCTATCTTCTTGGCTTCTTCAAGCTTTACCTTCAGCTGCATGAGGATTTCTGAATTTTGTTCTTCTTTCACACATTTGAGGAGAATCTCTTTTTGTTTTCTCCATTTTAGTTTGAGTCTGTCAATCTCCTCCAGAGCACTTCTTAGCTCCCCCTCAAGATCGACTTCCCCTTCTTCTTCTTCTTCTAGCAAGAGTCCTTCAAGATCTTCTATGGCCATTAGTAAAAATTCAGAGGTTCCCTCTTCTCCTGAGGGTTCATCTGAGTCTTTAGATGCACTGCTGTCTTGCTGTGCATAGAAGGATTTTCTGCTGAATTTCTTTCCTTTATGCCAATTCTTTGATGTGTCTTTCTCTGATTCTTGAGCTTGATTTCTTACTTTCTTGTGAGGACATCTAGCAGCATAATGTCCAACTCTTCCACAATTAAAGCATTTAAAAGGAAGTTTACCTTTGTATCTACCTGATCCTCTATCCAATTTCTTGACAAATTTAGCCTCTTCTTCATCAGAGCAGGAGCATATGTCTTCCTTTTCTTCTTTCTTCTTTTCTGTTTTGAATGCTGCCTCCCTTGTACTTGGCTTCTTCTGTGGGAGCCTCATCTCATATGCTGTAAGATTTCCTAGTAGTTGGTTCATGGTCAAGGTCTCCCAATCAGCTGTTTCTTCTATTGCAGACACCTTGGGATTGAATCCGGATGGAAGAGATCTTAGAATCTTTTGTACAATTATACCTTCTGGGTTTGTTTCTCCAAGAGCTTTCATACTGTTAACAATTTCTGCAACTTTTAAGAAGAAGCTCCCAACATCTTCATCATCATTCATTTTTAAATTTTCAAACTGGGCTCTATATACTTGAAGTTTGGCAGTCTTAACTTTTTTATTTCCCTCATGGATATTCTCTAGAGTGTCCCACATATCTTTGGCAGTCTTACTGTGCATTATTTTGATAAACTCAACTTCACATAGTCCATTTAAGATTGCATTCATTGCTTTTGCAATAGCTACAAAGCTTTCTTTAGCTTCTTTCTCTGTATCAGTTGACTTTGTGACATATCCAATTTCCACAGCATCCCAAGCTTCTAATCCTAAAGACATTATATAAGATTTCATTCTTATTTTCCAAAAGGCATAATTTTCACCTGTAAAGAAAGGGGCTTTATTGGTTGAGCTTCCTTCTTGACTTGCCATCTTGAGAGCCTAGGATCTCCTTTCAGTTGTTAGACTGATATACAAGGAACCCGCTCTGATACCAATTGTTGAACTCTTAGTTAAACTGAGAGGGGGGGGGGGTGGTGAATCAGTTTAACACATTCATGGACTTTTAAAAATTTTCCTTTAAAACTTATTTTACTTTATTAACACCTTTATTTCATGATCAACATAATGTGTGAGCAATCTTTAGTTATGAGCAGCAATTAATAAGCAGATTAGATAATGTAACAACAGTCTTAATATGTTAGCAGCAAGTATTAGCAGAATAGATATATCATATCAACACATAGATATCATGCACATAGACACCAGATATACATGGAAACCCATAAAGGGAGAAAACCACATCTTATTATTGTTGTGATGCAAAGGCAAGCTCCAACTCCCTCTCACCACTGATTTTATGCAGGCACCAATCTACAGGAGGCTCCAACCTCAATTCTGCAAGCTACAACTTGCAAGGAAGCTCCAACTCCCAACTATTTTCTGCAGGCACCAACCTACAGGAGGCTCCTACCTCAGTCAGCTACAACTGACATTTTATCAAGCTACAACTTGATGTGGAAGCACCAACTCCCATCTATTTTCTGCAGGCACCAACCTATAGGAGGCTCCTACCTCAGTCAGCTACAACTAACATTTATCAAGCTACAACGTGATAGGAAAGCTCCAACTTCCTTACTCTTTCAAAAGAAAACAAAAACACTTGCTGATTTACCTTGGATATCAGCTCTGTTCTGTACCTTCTTCTCTGCTGTTCATCAACTCTTATATCAGACCTGCATCATCTCTGCTCAGCCCCTTCTTCTTCTCTGCTCAGCTCCTCCTTATTCACATTCTTCTTGGAGCTTGCTTATTCTCTTCAACTCTTTTTAATTCTGCTGCATACTCTCTTCTTCTCTCCCTCATTTTTCGTCAACACTCTTCCCTTGGATATTACCCTGTTTTATACGAAAATAGCTTCATGGCTGTTTGTATTCCACTGGGAATTCGAAATGGACAGCCATGTCTCTTTGCCTTCTGCCTTCTCATCTATTTTCAGCTTACTCAGAAAAATGTAACTGTAGGTGATTATTTTAATATTACAGTGGGATATTTGTTCTTTCTCGGAGACTTGCCAATGCATCACAAAAAATAAAAACAATTAAAATATTTACATTCCAATTACAAGGTGAATTCCAGCTCACTCATTCACCCTCTTGGCTAGCTGCGCATTTGTCTTTTCTTTGACTGTATTTTGTCTTTTTCTGTGATTATGTTTTAACTCTTTTCTGCTCTGTATTCTATTTTGTCCTCTACTGTGGTGTAATTGCTGTATATATGTAACAGTGATTTTATATCAGTGTCTTTTAGAAAAATACGTGACTGCTGACTCGTAGCAAGTTTCTTGTTGATGTGGAACATTCCACAGGCCGAAACATACATATATCACAATTGTATTACATAAATAATCGCCCTCCCCTTAAGCTGAGGCCCGTGGGTATACAGACCATACGGCCTATCGCAACAGTGTTATATATATATAATATATATGTATATGACAGCGCCTTTTAATATATATATATATATAACCCAACTTTGTCTCTTGGCTTAATTATAAGATGTTTTAATCATATAATCTGCCCTTTTAATACGCCTTAACATACTCTCGGCGCATACACTAAAGCCTGTTTTAAAACATATAGAACACCTTTCGGGCCCACCTGACAGGTTTTCAAATGTAATTGATCACAATCGCAAATTTCTAATTTGCGATAGTTGCTGTGCAGTTTCAACCAACTGCGATATTGCGATGGCGCGATGGCACAATGTTGTGAAGTTGCGATATTGTGATTGTGCTATGGCGCAAAGTTGCGAAGTTGCGATATTGCGATGGTGCGATGGTGCAATGTTGTGAAGTTGCGATATTGCGATTGTGCGATGGCGCGAAGTTGCGATATTGCGATGGTGCGATGGCACAATGTTGTGAAGTTGCGATATTGCGATTCCCGCCTTATAAAACTTTGTATTATGCGCTCCGTATAACTTCATAAATATGCTTTGGACCTTTGAATATAAAGCGCAATACTTGCCGCTGGAGTATATGATTCTCGGAATAAGGTTTGTCTATATATATATATATATATATGTTTGCCTCTTGGGTTAAGCGATTCCTGGAATTTTCTGCTCTTCCTTTGCTTGTAATTACAAATGGCCGGCCGATCGCTCACACGCTCTATATTCGCCGCCCGTCTCCACCGATCCGTCTTTGATATAACGGTTCTCGCTTTTATATGCACGCCCGCCTCTTCCTTAGCCGTGCATCTCCGTTCGTTCGCCTGCTCTCGCTCCCCCGTCGATGGCTGCATTCTGACATCTCTTCTTCCTCCCGTCTCCTTTGCGCTTCTTTGCCTCCGCTACTCGTTATCTCTCCACTTCTTTCTCTTTCTTCTTGTCTAATGATGCTCTTTCCTCGCTGAAATTTTTCTTCCTCCGTCTCCTTTGCTTCTTGTTGCCTCTCGCTACTCGTTATCTCTCCACTTCTTTCTTCTCTGTCTAACGTCGCCTTTCCGCTCGACATTCTTCTTCCCTCCCGTCTCCTTTGCGCTCGTTGCCTCTCGCTACTCGTTGTCTCTCTATTTCTTTCTCTTCTTCTTGTCTAATGTTGCTCCTTGCTTCCTTCATTCTCCTTTTGCTACCTCTTCTTTAAATGACCCTGTCTCTGCTACTCGACCCTCTCTACATCTTGCTGCTATGCTGCTCTCTTTGCCTGTCTCTGTCTTTGCTGCCTCCTTTGCCATCAATGACAATATTTCCAACAAGATGGATATGTTGAACAAAATCCTGAACTAGAGTCAGCAAATTAATAACATAGAGAAAGTCATGTCCGAAAAAACTGAAACAAATCTATCCAAACTACAAGCGCCATTCAGTTTTGAATGAGAAATTGCCAAAATAAAAATGACCATACCCGTACTGAGCTAATAACTATAGATAGGTATAGATCCCAAATATTCAAATTTTTTGATATAGGAAATGAGGCAGATACTTTAAATCTAACTGATGACAAACCCGAGCTCTTGTTCGGCCCCAAAATAGAAGGTGAATACCAAGAAGGAACTGTATCTCCTTTCTATGTAAGTTTGAACATATAGCACAAGATATTACATAATGCCATGTTATATTCTGGTGCCTCCCATAACCTCATGCCTAAAGCAATCATGGAAAACCTAGGTCTAGAGGTAACTCAACCTTACAAAGACCTGTATTCCTTTGATTCATGTCAGGTCAAATGCTTAGGTCTAATAAAGAACCTGTGTTTTGCTTTAACACAACTACCGGCAAAAAACCTAGTCATGGACGTAGTAGTGGCTGATATTCCTCCTAAGTATGGAATGCTACTATCAAGGTCATGGGCTTCCAAAATACAAGGTAACCTTCAAATGGATATGTCATTTGCTACCATCCTAGTTTTCAACCAGACTAGGAGATTATACTGAGAAACTCACATGAAATACATGGTTAGCAACTAGGATAAGCCAAACAACACTCCCATTTATTCCATTCATTCCAATTTAGATTCTTTTATCTTATACAATGAAAGTGATATAAATGAGCAGATAAAAGAAAATGAAGAGGATTTCAAACCATCAAAACCACATTTCCCATTACTAAATGAAGAAACTGATGACCAAATCTCCAAGAAACCTAAAAAACAACTTAGTATCATGTATGAAAAATAAGCTCTTTGGAGTATAAGCTTTGATGGTTCTTGTGGCAAAACTGGTTCAAGGGTCGGCATCTAGATACACAATACTAATGAAGGTCATTCTTTTAGATTAGAATTCCAATGTACTAATAACATTGTGGAATATGAGGCCCTTCTCCTTGGTCTACATATACTTAAGGACTTAGGCGCTAAGAAAATATCATCCCAGGGAGATTCAGAACTTGTAATTAGGCAAGTCAAAGGTGAATATTCGGCAAAAAACACAAGACTAAGAGAATACAGGAATGCAGCTTTAGACATCCTCAAAATCTTCAAAAAATATGAACTCACTTATATTCCTAGGGTTCAAAATAACCTAGCCAATGAGCTCGCCTTTGCTGCAAGCAATGGCCAAATACCATGTCTAAACGAGCAATACAGTAGTCAAGTCAAATATCGCCCTACAGTACCAGACAATATTGAACATCAGAAAATATTCAAAGATGACGATCAAATTGATGATTTTTTACAATCTAGGAATGAATTTGAAGTGACCAAAACAGACTTAGAGAATGGAGAAAGGAATCCCGGCCAAAATCAAGATCAAGAGCCAAATTTACCTTCTTGGACAGATGTAAACTTGGTAAATCATTCATATGAAACTGAGATAGGAGAGGACATCGATCAAAGATAACTTGAAGTCTTACACTTTGAAAATGACACCATACCCAGAGGGCTTGCACCTTTAGAGGAATTGTTTGATTTTAACGATGTGGCCAAAAATCCAAAAATGGAATCTACCAAGGTCGACATAGAAGAATATAACATAGGAAGCACAAAAGAACCAAGAAAGATCAAACTATCCAAAACCCTCCCTCCTCACATAAAAAATAAGTACATCAAGTTGTTTAAAGAATTTAAAGATGTGTTCGAATGGGGATACCAAGATTTGAAATCATACGACACAAGCATCATTCAACATAGGATTCCCCTCAAAGAAAACCAGAAGCCTTTCAAATAGAAGTTAAGAAGAATAAACCCAATCTTACTACCTTTGGTTGAAAAGGAAATAAAAAAGATGTATGATGCTGGGATAATAGTGTCCCTTAGGTATTCTGAGTGGGTTTCAAATCTAGTATCAGTTAGGAAAAAAACTGGTGAGATCAGACTTTGTATCGATTTCCGAAACCTGAATAGAGCCTGTTTAAAAGACAACTATCCGTTGCCCAAGATGGACCACATACTTAAAAAGGTAGTAGGTGCTAAAAGGATCTCATTACTTGATGGTTTTTCTGGTTACAACTAAGTGCTGGTTTATCCCACTGATCAACATAAAACGGCTTTCACCACACCTTGGGGCACTTTCATGTACGTTAAAATGCCTTTTGGATTGATGAATGTTGGCGCCACATTCCAAAGAGCCATGGACATAGCCTTCTCAGAAGACATAGGTTATTTCATAGTCATATATCTCAACGATATCACAGTATATTCCAAATAAGATGAAGAGCACCTGGTTCACTTAAGAAAGGTTTTTAACAAATGTAGAAAATATGGTTTATCCCTAAAACCCAAGAAAACACTTTTCGGTCTTGTAGAAGGAAAGCTCCTAGGTCACATCATTTCAGAAGAGGGAATAAAAATAGACCCCTAGAGATTTGAAGGAATTTTACAAATAAGTCACCCCAGAAACATAAAAGAGTTACAATCCTTTATTGGAAAAATAAATTTCTTAAGAAGATTCATCCCAAATCTTGCCGAACTTCTGAGAGATATCACAAACATGTTGAAAAAATAGGTCGGGGTTAAATGGAATACAGAAGCCAAAAAAATCTTTTGAATTACTTAAGAAGGCCCTAACTGAAACACCGGTACTGATAAGTCCTGATTTCACCAAATATTTTTACATTTTCTCATTTGCATCAGAACACACAATAGCTGTCGTGTTGTTACAAAAAAACGCAGCAGGGCAAGAACAGCCCATTGCCTTTTTTAGAAAATCCCTAAGAGATGCTCCCTTAAAATATAACATCATGGAAAAATAGGCATTCACATTGGTAAAAGAACTGAAAGATTTCCGAGTATACATCTTGCATTCTCATATCATTGCTTTTGTTCCTAATACCGTCGTCAAAGATATATTAAACCAAGATCTTGATGGTAAAAGGGGAAAGTAGATCGCTATCATCTTAGAATATGACTTAGAAATCCGACCCACCAAACTGGTTAAAGGACAAGGACTTGTAAGACTAATGGATGAAACTAACCTCCAAGCATTAGATATAAATTTTGTTGACACCTTAGAAGAACAAGAAGAATGCACAACCCCTCATGTTGAAGAAGTGTTTTTAAATTCACCTTGGTATGCAGATATTCTTTATGTATTATTTTATCTAAATGTTCCTCCAACTTTATCAAAAACAAAAGCAAGATTCCTTAAACAAAAATCCTTGAATTTTTTCATTATAGATGGAATTCTGTATTGGAAAAATCCCACTGGTATGCTGCTTAAATGTTTGCTTGAGTATGATGTAGAGAAAATTATGCACGAAATGTACGAAGGAGAATGCAGAGGTCATCTCTACTGGAAAACCACAGCTAACAAAATCCCTAGAGCCAGTTATTATTGACCTACCTTATTTCCTGACACTCACAAACTAGTCATGACATGCCATAAGTGTCAAATCTTTGATGGCAAGAAAAAGCTTTTACCTTTGCCCTTACATCCCATCATAGTTGAAGGACCTTTCCAGCAATGGTGTCTATATTTTATTGGGGAAATTCACCCTTTTTCATCCGCTCAACATAAATGGATCCTTACAGCCACTGATTACTTTACCAAGTGGATAGAAGCCATACCCTCCAGGAATGCCACCGATTCAGTCATCATTAAGTTCCTAGAAACCAACATTCTATCTAGATTCAGCTGTCCTAGGAAGATTATCACGGATAATGTTGCTGCCTTTTCCTCCAAAAGAATGATGACTTCTGTTACAAATATCACATTTCATTAGGAAATTCCATAGCTTATTATCCTCAAGGTAATGGTTTAGCCAAGTCCTCTAACAAAAGCCTAGTCAACATCATCAAGAAACTTCTGGAACAAAATAAAAAAGCACGGCATGGAAAACTAGTACACACACTATGGGTTGATAGACTAACCACCAAAAAATCAATCGGTATGTCTCCCTACCAACTAGTGTATGGCATGGATGCCATTTTCCCAACATCTTTAGGGGTTCCAGTAATGAAGCTATTGCAAGAAGTTCAAATAGAAGAAAATGACATGCAAAGGAGGGTAAATTAGACTATCCATTTACAGCAAACAAGAGAAGAAGTTTACCAAAAGGCTCAGTTAGCGCAAGACAAAATAAAACATATTTTTGACAGAAGGACCAAGGAAAATTATTTTTAGATTGGGGACAAAGTGTTAAAATGGGATTCTAGAAGAGAAGACAAAGGTAAACATGGCAAGTTTGAAAACTTATGGAAGGGGCCTTTCATCATCAGTTCAGTTAGCGGAAACAATGCCTTTTTTCTGCAAGAACTTGATGGGACTGAAACTTTTGGAGGTCATGTGAATGGCAGGACATTAAAGAATTATTTTTTTCAAGAGCTCCAATTTTAAATATTTTCAATCATTGTATATACCATTGTTTGAAAAAAAAAAAAACTCAAAAACAATAGAAAAGCAGAAAAAGAGGGCAGTTTGAAAAATAGAAAGAAAGACCCATGTTCAAAAAATAGTCATTCTAAAAGCGCACAAGTCTAAATGCTGCTACTATTGCTCAAAATGTCTTGTTCAGTTATCTAGCCTAATCATCACTGAACATGTTTTAAATTTATTTGCTGATAAGTTAGTGAGAGGAAAGATAGTCAATATTGTGTAAGCTTGACTTGTCAAAGAAGATAGATTAGGAAAAGATACTGGTTCCACATGCTCAAAACAGAACCAAAGAGGAAAACAGGGATGAAAAACAAAATGAGTATCCCAGCCCTGATTTTCTAGATTTCATTTTATGCAAAATAATATTTGTGTGCATCTTGTCTTTCATGCCACAAGTACATGACAAATTAGATTGTCTAATCCTGATTTAAGTCAGTTTTCAATTTCATGTTTTAGATTAGAGAATAAAATCCTGTCAAACAGCTTAACCTTGACAATTGATCTAGCATAGGTAGAGAAACAAAGGAGTTCATCAGCTTAATCTGAAATCTCGGTAGATATAAGTGTAGAATTAGATAGTGTCATTTTTAAAAAATATTATGTCAAAGGGTTCCTAGTCCAAATGTACCCGAAAGAAGAAAAAAATGTTAGGAAATGTAGCAGGGTAGGTAGAGATGACTTTGATGCCAACCATGCCGTCAATTTTCAGATATAGCATCAAGGAAGAAGGAAATTTGTGCCAATGGATAAAGGCACTGATATTCAAAGGACCGAGATATGAAATTCTAGACACCTCCTGAAAAGGAGCTGCCCTCCCCAAATGGAGCCACTGATAGTCATCAGTATTTTTCACCTGTTGATGATGACTAGTTTTTAAAGCCAAGTTTTCTAGAAGCTGATCTCCAATTTTTCAAATTTGTCAGCTAGAAAACACCGCTAAACATTTTGTCCTCCTACCTTTTCAATCAGCCTATGATGAGAAAAAACCTAGTTGTCAAGCCCTATCTAGTTTCAGTCATGTAATCTTGTCCATCATATTTCATGAGCTAAAATTCATTTGCTATAATTCACCCTCATCCCCAGTTCATTCATTAACCAACTGTTGATAAAAATGTCAACCACCCTACCTCTGGTCATTTTTCATCTTAAGATCTGGTCATGCCAAAGAGAATACTCCAAATCTGTCAAGGATCTCCCCTAAGTTAGGTAGTGGCGCTTTAGGAAATCCTTCCTTGGAAAACTATCCTAAGCCAAAACAACCTATGTCTAATACCAACCAGTCATATATGGCGGTCCTATTCTTCAAGCTTGATACACCCTTAGTTTGCGCCACTAACAAGTCTTAGTGTCTTAACAGTGCATGTTTGAAAAGCCAAACTGATATTGTGTTGATCTATAGTGTTTCAGTGTATTTTTCAAAAAATAAATGTACCAGTGTTCCAGAAGAAATTATTAAACTAAATATGAGAAGACAGCTACTTCTCATGTTGTTTTGAGCCTGGGATAAGAGTATTGGACAGAGAGGTGATTCAACGAACTTCTGCAAAAACAGTCAAAAAGGTCAGTGACTAATGACTATCAAGTAATACTCTACAGATATAAGTCATGTTTCTCCTAGGGTCAAAAGATTCACAAAGGTATTCTATCAATAGGATACACATCTCAGAGCATGCCCCTCATGGCATATTGTCAATTTTTCACTTTTATTACTTACTATGATATACCAAGCAGAGATAGGCATTACAAGGAAAGATGACACAATTTGAGAAAGGGATGAAATGTCACTTGATGTAAACCTCCTCCATGCAAGAGCAGATGGTTTGGGAATATTATGTTAACCTCCTTCATATAAAAGTAGATGGTTAGGAACATGATAAAGGCCTCCTTCATTTAACAAAAAGAGGGTCAGGAACAGAGGTATGGCCTCATTCAAAGAGCACAAGGCTAACAATGCTGAAAATTGCCTAAAAACTTGTTTACACATTTTTCTCCAATGGATGAAACCACTGACACATCAGTGGTGTTTCAAGGGATTCTTACATGGTTTCACTGTTTGAAAGACAGAGTGGAAATCAGTAGAAAACAATTCAAGGTTTATGAGTCGAGGGCTGGTGTTAAACATAGGCGAAGCAGTGATATTATGGTATTCAAAGAAGCTTTGTTTTTTCTTCTATCAAAGGTCTCCTTCAAAGGGTAATCTAAGGCTAGAATTCCCAAACTTAGAACAACCTTATCAAAATGACAAAAAAGATGATCTAAGCCTTGCTTCTGAAAGAGACTTTCGGAAATGAATACATAGAGACAGTATGTGTGAGGAAAGGGTATGACAAATGTTTTAAAATTCAGGGACAACACTCAAATAAACAAGGCATATCACTGTCACAAATAGAGACCTCTTTATGTACATATGAAAAAACCCTGTTATTGTATGTGATTGCATTGAGGGTCTCTAAAGGCTTTTATCCTTGATCAACATATATAAGTCAAGCCTCGGTGAATGAAACTAAGGTTTTACCCACAGTCAAAAAGAAATATCATTATAAAGATGCATCAACAGTCTTTGACATTGCTCCGAAGAAGTGTTCTTTAAAGGTCAAAAATGGACAAACAATGACAAGGTTTCTTCCTTAATGAAGAAACAGTGAAAAAGATTTGCTTTTAAAGAATTTTCTTCTCTTCAAAAAGGGGTCATGTCTTTGATGTATTTAAAAAGTTTGGCCACAACATTTTGTTATAAATCTTGATCGAATATGGGTCCCTATAATGTCTTAAAGGTGATTTGTGTTTTTATATGACAAAACCTTTTTGAAGAGAATTCAAACCTTTAAGAAGTAACTACCAAGGAATTTGAGCTCATTTGAAAGTATAAAGGCAGAGAGACCGTTGACAAAGCCTCCTGTGCAAATTCAAAACACAAAGCAATGCTCCCCTAGCTGCTCACTGGAGAAGAAAATTTGTTTTCGGGCAAATTTTCAGAATTTTCAGCACTCCAAGCCTACGTGCCGCACCTGTGAGCACATATACACAGATTTTAGACTACAGCGCGACGCGCCTTTAGCGGCACTCGATGTGCCTATGTGTCCTCTTTCACCTCTGCTCAAAGCCGACCCAACAACTCTCGTGTGCGCAATGCCATCTGCTTCAAACGTGCCACTCCCTCATTAGCTTCCCAAAAACACTTTTAAAGGCTGTTCATCGATCAACCAAGGCCCGTGAACAATATTCGAGGTATTTTCCATTTCCCCATGGTAAAATTTAAAGTTTGAAGGGGGTGTTCTGCTATGTTTTTCCCTAAGAAGAAATAGTGGTTTTGAAAGCACTCCACCATTTAAAAACACAAGAGAAAAAGCAGTGGTAAAGAAGTTGGGCCTTTGGTCAAAATCATAAGGTTTTTATTGTTGTAAATGTCAAGAATCAATATAGTGATAGGTGAGGGTTTTTTTATCAGTCTTAAAGAGCCTAGCTACCTTTAAAAACAGTGATAGCCCATAGTTGCTATAAGGAACAAAATTTGTTAAAAACTCAGAGGATAAAACAATGAATGAAAAAGGAGGATTGTTAGACCAATTTGAAAACTCTTCTGGTGTTATTAAAAAGCTAAAAATATACACAAATTACTAGACAGAAATACAGGGTTGTAGATGGTCTCAAGTTGGATGGAAGGTGTCCTAACAGTGTTAAAACAAGAACAAACCTTGTCTACAAAATCAAAAGGGAAAAAAATGATTATAAGGTGAAGGCTTGCTCATTTTAAAGGTCCTCTCTATATTGTGAAGTAGCAAAATTTGTGCAGCCTCCATAATTCGAAAAGCAGAGTCTGTGTTGAAAGGTTTTCAAGTCTGTTGGAAGGTTTCTTGTTTGTTTTGTAAAGAGCAGTGAATAGAAAAAGAGCATTGATTGGAGAGAAAGGTGTTTTTGTCAAAATAAAGGAGATCCTTGTTCAACAAGGAAAGACAAACACATCTTCTTCAAAATCCTTGCTCAAGCACAGTGATGAATTGATTTTGTTTTTCATTTGACAAATACTTGTTTGTTGGCATCAAAGAAGCACATTGACTTGTAAGGAGTACAAAGTGTGGTGTTGGGATACCATTTAAAAAAAATAATTTGAGACAGTTTTTCTTAGTCAGCTAGCAAAGAGTATCCAAAACAAAAATGCCTCCCAGGCAAGACAGCAGAAGTGGTCTTCACAGGAGGTTTGAACTTGTTTCAACTGAAGAGGTAAATGCTCATCCATCAGTCCTGTTTAACTTTCATGAAGTTGGATTTCTAGAGTTTTGTCAAAGGGTCCAGGAGGTGAAAAGCTATATCCCCTTGACACATCTATGTGCTTTGAGATTGCAAGGGAAACACTTTCAGTTGGCAGGCTTGGATTTCAAGTTTTCTCCTAGATCCATTTCCAAAGCTACCAAAATCCCTTATGTCGAGGAAAAGTGGTTTAAACAGAGCTACATAGACTCAGAATACTACAAACCCTTTTTGAAGCCAGAGCATCGGGATACATGTCCATCCATATTTCCTTTTTCATATCTGTTAACTAGTTATGTTCCCCTCATGAAGATAATTATGAAATATTTCACATTTGAGGGAAGCTTTTCCCGGGTCTATGCCTACAATGTCCGGTTGCTCATTCACTTCAAAAGAGTCCAATTTTTAAACCTCCCCTTTTTCCTCCATAGAAGTATTGAAAATATGGCCTCCACTGTTCAAAAGAGACCTCCTTCTTAGCAATCAGCTTGCCTTTTCCATCATTCCCTCATCAAGATTGTCATTCTTCATCAACTTGAGAAGAAAGGAATCTCTTGGGACACTTTCATTGCACATCCAGATTTTGCAACTGTCCCTACATCCCATGCATCTCCTTCACCTTCAACTCAGCATCTTTCGCCTTCTTCAAGTAAGCCCATTCTCAAGAAGCTAAAATTTGCCATGATTAGTGAAGAAGAGCAGCATATTGAAGAAGAGAAGCATGATGAAGAAGGGCAGCGTAATGAAGAAGAGTAGCATTATGAAGAAGGGCAGCAAGGTGAAGAAGAGCAACATGATGAAGAAGGTCAATAAGGTAAAGAAGAGCACAGTGAGGAAAGGCAACAAATTGAAGAAATACACAGTGATGATATGCAACATAGTGATGAAGAAAAGCACCATGAGAAAGAGAAAAACAATGAGGAGGGAAATTATGAGTAAATTGAACAGCTTGATGAGGATATTGGTAGCCCTCACAGCAGCAAAAATGATGAACATGAGGCCCTAAACATTGGGGAGACAGAGCCTAAAATTCCTAAAGAAAGAATGGACAAGAGTAAAGAGGGAAACCCTCAAAAAGACATGCAAGATGACAGTCAAAGCATTCATGAAGAAACTCAAAATAGTGGCAAGGATGATGAGGGAAGTAGCACGGGCAAAGAGAAAATAGAGCATGTGCTAGCTGCATCTCCTATGCAAGGGGCCATGCTTTCTTCTCCAAAAGTGACAAAGCCCCGGATATCAAGGAAAAGAGTGCCTCAAACTATAACTCCAAATGTTACTAGGGCCCTCTGAAGCAAGGGGAAGTTGCCCAAGAAACCCATTGTCGAATTACCCAAGAGGAGGAAGACCAAGAAGGCCACCCTATGCAAGGGAAAGGAGAAAGAAGAAAGTAGCCATGAGAAGGAGAGGGACTTTGACATAATTCAGATCCAAAGTGATGATAGTGACAATGAGACCCGAATCCTAGAGTCTCTCTTGATCAATAGAGAAGAACAAATTCATGCTTTGAGGGCAGATCTGAAGAGGTCTAGAAACCTCAATTACTTTTTGCAAACACAAAGCAAACAGATGAGTGTCCACATGGTGGTATATGAGACACGGGCCATCAAATATCAAAAAGAGGCCTCCAAGGCACAAGTTAAGTTGGAAGAACTCATGGGAGAGTTCAATGATAGCGAAGATGAAGAGAAGCCAAGAAGAAAGAGGCCAAGGACCATGGGACTCAGAAGAGCCTGAGAGAAACAGAAGGAGGAAGAAGCCACCCTTTTCCAATCTTTTCCTCTTACTACTTTGTTCACCCAAGAGATAGAAAAAAATCGAGAGGCATGGCTTGAGAGGGTGAATGATCACTTGGAGAAGAATTTTGAAAAGGCCAATAGAGATTTGGACCTTCAAAGGAGGATGATTGGGCACTATAAGAAGCTTAATCAGTTTGCCCGACGGAAATTGAAGGCCACACAGGAAAAACTCAAGGAAGCTCAAAAGAGGCGCCCGACACCAAAAATGAAGAAAGATACCTCAAGGCTCCAAATTTTGGCCTCAGCTTCTCAGCATGTTTCTGAAAATTCTTGAGGGCTGGGCTCGCCAAAATTAGGTAAAATTCAACAAGTTTTGGTTTTTTGTCATTTTTGGGCTTTTGGCTAAAAATCATGGGCATCGCCATTTCTGTTTGGGACATCCTCAAAGAATGAAAATGGTATCATTAGATGCCATAATTTCAGGGTCATCTACTCATCAATTTTCAGATCAATTGAAGATGATTTGGTCCCCCAAAATGGCAAAAAACACACTTTTTCCACACTCTGTCTTGTTTATCAGCAAAGTCTATTTTTTGGGTTTCTACAGATTGGTCAGTTTTTTATAGAAATATATTGATCCGTTTGGAGAAACATAAGCATTTTCAGAAAATAGACATTTATAGCTTTCCAACAAGCCATCACGGGCCTCGTTTCGACATCGGGAAGGCCTCCAAAAGTTGCCCACAAAACAGAGGATTTTCTGCTGATATATTTCTTAAGTATTTTTGTGAAAAATACACTTTTCTGAAGTGGCATTTCCTAATGTGTGTTTAGCTATTTTTGGGCATAGTTAGTTATGAAAAGTCAATATATTTTCCTTTTTTAGCATTTTTGAGATATTTTATTAGATATTTTGTGCCTTGGGCTTTGCAAAGCCTCAAGGACAAAATCAGATATTTTTGATGGGCCAATGAGATTGGAAGTTGCAGTAGGAGGTTTTCCCTCATCTTGGCCTATATATTCCAAGAGACTTTATTGTAAATAAGGCTGAACTTGATGATATAGAGAAATATATGGTTATAAAAGCTTGGAAGAAACACTTGTCTCATGCATTGGATAGTTTCTTGAATGTTTTTGGATGATGAAAGAGGACTGTTGTTGGATTCCTTGACTTGGTAAAATGGTATAGTGTCCCTCTCTGTTATGTTTTCTCTGTTTTCATTAATATTTCATGCTCTTACTTTCTATAAGACAATAGAGAATAGATTTGAGACATGCCCTTGGAGGCACCTCAAATTTTCTGTTTCTTTATAGCTTCTATGTTTTCTTCCTTCTTAGTCACATCAAAGAATCCTTGATTGCTCTTTGATAACTGAAGAAATTGTTTGCTTGTTTCATTTATGGTTTTATGCATGCTAAGTATGATTCATGGTATGCCCTGCTTACTCATGGCTAGTCATAGGTCGACCTCTGAAACCTTTCTTTGATTGTTTGATTTTCATTTGTTGAACCAAGGAGGTCTTTTACTGATCTTGCCCTTTTCCTAAAACTATGCAATCTTGCTTCAAAGTGCCCAATAGCTTGAAATAATATGGTTAGGCATTTCCTCATAGTGATTTGAGTTGTTTGTTTGTCTTAACTGTCTTTTCCCAAAGTC
The DNA here is from genome assembly GCA_034641835.2 of Pinus albicaulis. NCBI lineage: Eukaryota > Viridiplantae > Streptophyta > Pinopsida > Pinales > Pinaceae > Pinus > Pinus albicaulis. The sequence continues at coordinate 345,509,272 of CM076569.1, read as the reverse complement.
TGATAGCAATTTCCTAAAGTTAGAGAGTCATATATCTCTATGCATTGCTTGAATGTTTATTTCTATGCATTTATCAGTTTATAGTTACATTACTCATGATTAATATTATCCCTACCATTTTTATGTTAGCTATTGAACTATTGATGTTTTAAATCCTTTGTTATTCACAAATTTAGTGTCCATCACACTCAATTTTACCCAAAGATCCATTTTACCTTGATCAAATCGGCTATTCAACATACCTTTTATCACCATCTGGAGCTTTCTTGACCTTTTCGACCCCATAGCCCAGTTGATCTGGCATCCTTTTATCTATCTTAGTATTTTATCAGTTCATCCCTCACAAACCTAAAAACAAAACCAAAAACCTACTTCATAACTAGCCTAAAATCAGAAACACAAGAAGCAAACACATAGATGTCCCTTACACAAATAGAGAGAGCCCTCTCTGAGTCCAGGAAGGCTAGGTCCTTGGGCTCCAAAGATTGGTTTGATGTTACCCTGTCACTTGGCTTGCCAATCAACCAAATCATGGGACCCTAATAGGTCCCACTCATTAGGGTTTCCTCCACCAAGGAATCTTCCTCCCACTATCATTGCACTGTCTCCATAGATGATCTCCACCTTCCATTCCAACGTTGTTGACTTGGTCAAAATTAACCTGGTCCACATGTATTTTCCCCTGTTGACACATAAGGATGCAAAATACAGCTATTACTATGATCCCCTTTCACATCATGAGGGATTTTATTCTTATTTTTGAAATGTATGGGCCTCCTTACCCATTTATTCCTCTCCTAGGTGTCAAAAGAAAAAAAAATATTCCAGTTAACTGCATGCTAATTTTGGAATATTACATATTGTAGATTAGTATATCATCAAAAAATACTAACAAAAATTTTCTAAGGAAGGGTTTGAAAATGGAATTCATCAACCCTTGAAATGTAGAAAGTGCATTCGTAATGCCAAAGGGCATGACCAAAAACTCATAACGACCCTCATGAGTTCGAAATTTTGTTCTCGGAATATCTTCAGTCTTCATTCTAATTTGATGATATCCTGAATGAAGATCCAACTTGGTAAAATAAATTTCTCCATGTAATTCATCCAATAATTCATCAATCACAGGAATATGAAATTTATCTTTAATAGTGATATTATTGAGCTCCCTATAATCTGGACACATGCGCCATGATCCATACTTCTTGTGCACCAATACTACTAGAGAAGAGAAAGAACTTTGACTAGGTTGAATTATACTAGCCTCTAAGATTTCTACAATCATACGTTCAATTTCACTCTTTTAGACATAAGGATATATGTAAGGCCTTATGTTTGGAGGAACACTTCCTGGAATCAAATAAATAGCATGATCATGATCACGGATATGTGGGTGTCCTTTGTGAGTTTCTAACACATTGGAATGATTGTCCAAGGCTTTTTGGGGATCTGAAGAAATAGATGATTTTGATGTTGGAACTTCTAGTGAACGTAATTGTGGAATTACACCTTGTTGTTATTTCTTAAGAAGAATTTTCATGACATTATAGCTTATTGTCTTTCCCGAATTTCGTGCGATACCCCATAATTAAACTTCCTTTCCTTCCGAAAAAAAATTCAAGAAAATTTCTTGAAAATTAAAAGCTATCATTCTAAAATATTGTAACCATTGTACTCGTAGTACAACATCAGGACCTCTCGTTGGAATGGAAATCATTGGACTATTCGATACATATCCCCCCATGGTTAGCTTGATATTATGGCACTTTCCAGAGAAATTTATAGATCCTCCATTTGCAACCATCACTTGACACTTTGTTGCTGGTTATAGGAAGAAATTCAATTGCTTGGCTACCTTACAATGAATAAAATTATGGGTACTACCCGAATCAATCAACACTATTACATTTTTCTTCTTGATATGTCCTTCTATCTTGAGAGTTTGAGGAGTGGTAATTTATGCCAATGCATTACAAGATATGGTAAGATGCATTTCTTCTTTCTCTAGGGTTGTTTCTTGGTGTATATCCTCTTCTTTTGAAGTTTCTTGTTCATTTTATTCCTCCTCTTCACAATCTATGTAATTAATTTCTTCTCAGCACACTTATGACCGTTAGTGATTTTTCTATCACAACTGTAGCAAAGCCCTTTTACTCTTCTTTCATCCAATTTTTGTGATGTCAACCTTGTAGATTGTGGAATTCTAGGTGTATCAACACTTCCTTCTTTATAGATGTGAGTGGTAGGCTTCCTTGTCGTCATAGTTTTACTTTCAATTTTTCTTTCCAACCTGAATGCATTCTCCAATTAATCAAGTTCCCAAAGGTGAACCTCATGTTGGATGTTATCACTTAAATTCCTATCAAGATATCAATCATGTGTTCCTCTGGAATATCGATTACCCTTATATTCAATTTTTGGAAGTCCTCAATGTGCTTCACCATTTAACCCTTTTGTTTGAGATTTATCAATTGGCTAAAGAAGGTGTTTCTCTTTGTATCCTCATAATGTGCTATCATTTCCTCCATAAAAATTGACCAAGAGATAGAAATTTTACGAGAGAAAAGTCATCGATACCATACAAATGTATTTTGTTCTAAACATAAAGTTGCAATGCATACTGTTTGTATGTTTTTCAAATTATGGAGATCAAAATATTGCTCCATCTGTAGTATCCATGTTATGGGATCCTTGCCATCAAACTTCCTCATATCATATTTGGAATATGGTGGCCCTTGAATCCAACATTAGATTTTATGAAATCACGATTAACATTTATTTTGTTCTCATCATGAGTTTACTCTACCACCTTTTGGACATTAGGAATAATTTCTTGTATCAAAATTTTCAAACCTGCCTTCAAACCTTCCATGTATTCTTTTAGATCATTCTTCGTGTCCTCCATGTTGCCTTTCATTTTTTCATCGATGCCATCCATTTCAGCTTCCATTCCATCCATATTATATTCCATGCCATTATTCAAACCATCCATCTTAGCTTCCATGCCTTTATTCAAACCATCCGTATTAGCTTCCACACATTTCTTTAAACCATCCATCTTATATTCCATTTAATTTTTTGCTACTCTTTGCGAGGGCGAAATTTGTTGCACTTGTTCTTGTAATTTTTATATATCATGTTGCACTTCTTCCTCTTCATGGGTCATTATAGAGCTGTTGGACACCTAATCCTCTATGGGTAGGTGTGGAAGGCGAAGAGTCACAAAGGATTCCAAGTGACCTTCGAAGATGAATCCAAGAGTCACACCATTGTATTATAAATGTACATCTATGGTGATTAATATGAGCAGTGAATGCTTATCTTTCCCTTTGTGTGTGTTTACTTTCTCCTACATCATGTGTGTGTTTAACATGGTATCAAAGCGGGCGATTTCTGGCCCTGCTCCAATTAGCTAAATTCTAGCTATATTCTATGCATTGTCTTTGACAGTTACTCTTCTGGATTCTCTCTTTCTTGACTGTTGAACTACGCACCTTGGTTTCTTCTACCATACTACCATATTGTTACTGTGCGCTCACTTTTGGCAAGGTTGCACTCATACCACCGTTCTGAGAAAATAACGCCATTAGTATCTAGAAATTGGAGGAATCTGGATATCTATCTCTAAAAACTCCCCAAGGTTGCACTCAGCCCTCAAGTTTCAACTCTAGTAGTGTTAAATCCACGCTACCTCAACCTCCACAACCGCTACCCACTATCGCTAGTTGACCTCCATACATCTTAATGCTCCTCTCAACACCTGTGATTCAACATTACTCAAAGAATGTGATTCCTTCAATGTTCTTCTTCATCATCAGCTTTAACCAGACGAACTAGAATTATGTGCTTCATGGGTCTTACATCTGCTGGACTCCTTTCTTGATTTTTCTCTGTTCTGATAAGTCACAGTCGTCACTGTTTTGAACCCGAGGGCTCAATATTACCCTACGCAACGTCTCTCCCTTGGTTGTGCCCTACGGGGCATCTCTCCCTCTGCGCTACCACTCCTGCTCCCTCTTACCTCCATGCTGCCCTTTCCACCCTGTTAGCCCCTCCTATAAATTTTTTGGCAAGCAAACGGGGCCTAAATTTTTTTTGAGCCTTCAAGGAATGCATTTCCTCTGAAAACATAGTCTCCTTGAAGCCTCCATGTGTCTTTTATCCTTTGATAAATTCCCCTCTACTGATTCCTATTATAAAGCCTCTTTGTTTGTGAATAAATGCCCAAAGGCCCCCTTTTCCCTCTTATTTCAACCCCCACTTAGCTTCTACTTGTTTCCCCTTCTATTTCCCTTCTTACCTTTTCGAATTCCCTTTAATTTCTTCCCTTACCCTTTGTTGGCAATCATTCCCCTTTATTCCTCTATCATACCCCTTCTTGCCTTTAAATCCGTTGAAATGGGCTTAAAACCCACTTTTAACTTTACCATAGGCCTAAACCACTTCCCCTTTTAACCCCCGCCATACATTATAATAGAACTTTATTATAAAGTTTCATATGTTATATAACCCGCTGCTTATGTCGCATAGTCGCAAATGGCGTGTTCATTGTGCGATCGATCCATCGCAAATATTTGCGATGCGATTTGATCACGTCGCAAATATTTGCGATGTGATCCCCCGATCACATTTTCCCTCCATCGCAAGTTTTCGCATCGCAACTCCGCCCGATCGCATCTATTACAGATCACATTCCCGCGCATTATGATCGTTAGATCCATCACAAATATTTGCGATGCGATCGCAGATCGCTCCATCACATTCTTCCTCTCCATCGCAATATCGCAAGCGCAAGGTTTCTGTTTGGCGCCACTTTCCGCCATCGCACTTTCCGCCTTTGCGATTTGTGATGTGCTCCCCGGGTCCCACATCCACGGCTCCTCTCCATTGTTTTTCCAGTCATTTCCTATGTATTCCCCCCCGAGCGTTAACCTTTGGGCCTTTACACTATAATCATTTCTTCCGCCACTTCTCATTGTTTCCGCTGTTCCCACTGCTCTGCCACCGTTCCTCCAGGCCTCCAAAGCATTTGGCCACTACCACTGCCCCGGTTCACGACAGGTTTATTTTATTGAGTAGGTAGCACAGAGAGGCCATTACAGCCGCCAGCGAAGCAGAAAAGACGGTTTTTGAAGGGATTCACGTTGGTTAATTGAAGATTAACAATTATGATCCCGTGGTCAAAGAATCGAGGCACAATTTGAAGATTTAAGCACGCCGTCAAAATCTTACCCGTGTTTAATATCAGCAGAGTACTCTTCTCTAGGCGTTCACCTTCCTACAAGAAATTTCCATGCCTCCTCGAGCCCTGAAACGATTAATGACACTGACTAAAGCTCATTTAAGACATTCAGGCGGCAGGTATGAGGTACGAAGCGGCCTTGCAAACTTTCATCCAGTTCATTTATTCTAGAATGGCAGCACAGAGCTCCAGATGCCGAAAGGACTCCAAATAAATATCTGAGGTCAAATCCGACCCGACAGAGATCTCCAAACCGATCTACAGAATACACACAGCGCTGCATATAACCATTAAGCAGAATGAGCTCGGCTTCCTCCACCATTCTGTATTAATGAGACTCATTTAATTGTTCACCTACTTCTGTTTCTTCCTCTTCTCCTATAAGAACCCCCGGGAACATATTGTAAAGGTGGTTGTTGTTGGCTGTTTCCATTGTTGTTAGAAGGATTCATTCTTGACTGTTAGAACAGTCGTGGGAGGGAGTAGCAGAGTAGTTGTATGTAATAGGCTGGGAGGCAAAAGTTTGGACTGTATTAGCCATTGAGCTCAGTGTACATGACTGGTTTTGCATCAATTAATCAAAGCACATTTCACAGGATCCTGGTCTATTACTATTGGTGATGTTTTTCTAACTACATATGTCACATTTTCATCTTGTTTCATCATTATTTCTGCGTGGCCAGCAGTATAACATGCAGGATTCACCCTTTTTGATGCCCTATGTTTCCTTCTCTCCCTACCTTTAATGTTTTCTGCCTTATGTGCTATCTAAGAGTTGATTTCAGTTGATTTAACCAGTGTAGTGGATGTTATTTCCTACTCTCTGATGTATGAATTGGTTGAATCAGTTCTTAGATGTTCTTGCTGGGTTTAAGCTAGAAGGTTTGGGAACACTGGGGATGAGTGTTAGCCCTGTCCACTAGGATCCTTGCGCGACCAGCTGGCCTTTCTAAGATCCCTTCTGTTTAACTTATCTCTATTTTTCCTCTGGAGTTGCTAAAGCAGACCTGGATTTAAATGACCTCTGGTCTGATCTATAAGCTGCCCCTTTGTCCCTTTTTGAGAGCTGCCTTTGAGTATGTCCAAGCAGGTCTGGAGTTAAATGACCTCTGACCTGATCTATAGACAGAAAATTGGTTGTCTTTCCTTCTTCTACTTTCTCTCCTTAATGTTCCATTCCACCATCTGCCTAAAAGATCCTTTAGTGTAGATGACTTGCCCTTTGAAAGCCTTGGCTAGTGGATGCAAGTAATTTCCTTTCATGACTCCATAGCCCAATGGATGGCACAGTTTTGACCTATCCTCTTTGCTGAAACATCCTGCTGCTCTGCTCCTTTCCTTCCATTGCTTTCTCAGTCTATGATCTCATGACCAATCCAGCAACCAACCAACCAAATCACTTTAAACCCTCTTTGTGCTTCATATCTAGCCTAATATCTCATTTTGAGCTTCAAAGATATACCATTCTTTGTTTTATTGGAGAGATCCCTCTCTGGGTCTAAGAGGGCTAGATCCTAGGGCCCCAAAGTGGTTTGATGTTGTCTCATCTTTTGGTATTGCCAAATCTGCCAAAACATGGGAACCCCAACATAATGGTGACTCCACTGGGGAACAGATCAGTCAGCTTTGATTTGGTAAACCACTGTGGTGGACAGTAAGTTGTAAATCATCCACCTAGCGACTCCACAATTCCTGAATGATAAAAAGACTCCACAGGTGATCAACAGGTCACTGATTATCTTGGTTTCACGAGACTCCACTGGGAGACCATGTCGCAGTACAACATCATCCATGCCGAGGATCCAGTCACTTCGCTAATGGAGGACTTTGAACAATGTGCAGAAATAGATCCAAGCCTCATAGCAGAGTTTCGGAGTGGAATAGCGAGTGTACTGGAAGAAATTGAATGGGAGGACCTTCCAAAGATTGTCCCTATCAGCTCAACACTCAATACTCTACCTGCACTTAAGAAGATGTTTCTTGATTTGGTGGTTGAGAGATATGAAGCTGAGCTCGAACTTTTGAGCTCACAAGAGAAATCATACGAGTTCAAAGACCTGAGAGCATTCTTGGAAAGTCTCCGAGTCACATGAAAAAGTTGCGGCTGCTTGCACCAAAATACGAGAAAGATAATCCAAGCTCGACAGAGCCACTCTGAAGACGCAGCGGAAAATGCAATAATCGAAGCCGCCCAGGACGCAAACAACCTACCAATCATGGAAGGCCTAAGTAAAGAAAGTGCACATCATATGCCCATTGATCCTGCGGCAGAATACATGGAGGCCCTGATTGGCTCAGTTCCTCAAGCATCAATCCTTTGCCAGAGCCAAATTCATCAGGAAGGGTCACTACTGATGGTGACCACAATTTTGAAGGACCACAGGCAGAGCACCCTGTGGTTATCTCTGACAGGCAGCCAGTGCTCATATCCTTTTTTATTACTGCTTGACTGGCTGCATTGGCATTATTGTATCACCTAGAACATCAGAGATTCCCAGTTAGAGTAGGGTAGGTAGGAAAAGCTCAATAAAGCTCAGTCCATGAGCATGTAGTTAGTTTTTTTTTGTCTTAGAATGTAGAGAAGAAACCTGCTAGACAGTCTAATCCTAGCAGGTAGTAGTGTAGGTAGAGAAGCTTATGAGGTCAACAGCCTAATCTGGTCTCATGGAGTAATAAGGGTAGACTTAGAATAGGTTTATTTTCTATTTATAAAAATAAAATGATGTAAAGGGTCTGTAAGCCCAAATGCACCCAAAATAAAAATGTTAGGACTAGAGTGTGGGTAGGTAGTTGTTTGGGAGAATTTTACTGCTGATATGTTGTCTTCATAGCTTGTGGCAGCTTATCAAAGAAAGAAATGGATGGTTCAAGTAGCAGGCACCTGGCCTACACCAAGAGATCATTTTCTGAATTCTTGACTCCTTCAAGAAGAAGCCATCCCCATGTGGAGCCACTATTAGCCCCCCCTATAAATTTTTTGGCAAGCAAACGGGGGCTAAATTGTTTTTGAGCCTTCAAGGAATGCATTTCCTCTGAAAACGCAGTCTCCTTGAAGCCTCCATGTGTCTTTTATCCTTTGATAAATTCCCCTCTGCTGATTCCTATTATAAAGTCTCTCTGTTTGTGAAGAAATGCCCAAAGGCCCCTTTTTTCCCTCTTATTTCAACCCCCACTTAGCTTCTATTTGTTTTCCCTTCTATCTCCCTTCTTACCTTTTCGAATTCCCTTTAATTTCTTCCCTTACCCTTTGTTGGCCATCATTCCCCTTTATTCTTCTATCGTACCCCTTCTTGCCTTTAAATCCGTTGAAATGGGCTTAAAACCCACTTTTAACTTTACCATAGGCCTAAACCACTTCCCCTTTTAACCCCGCCATACATTAGGATAGAACTTTGTAAGTTTCAAATGTTATATAACCCGCCACATATTCGCACCAACCACAAATCGCGTGTCGGTGTCGATCCATCGCAAGTATTTGCGATGCGATCCCAAATGTTCTCAGGCGTCGCAAGTTCTTGCATCGCAATCATCGCAACTCACCGTCGCAATGTGTACGGATCGCATTCTATGATTATGATCGTTAGATCCATCGCAAATATTTGCGATGCGATCTGATCGTGTCACAAATATTTGCGATGCGATTGCAGATCGCTCCATCGCATTCTTCCTCTCCATCGCAATATCGCAAGCGCAAGGTTTCTATTTGGCGCCACTTTCCGCCATCGCACTTTCTGCCTTTGTGATTTGCGATGCGCTACCCAGGTCCCACATCCACGGCTCCTATCCATTGTTTTTCCAGTCATTTCCTGTGTATTTCCCCCCAAGCGTTAACCTTTGGGTTTTACACTAATATCCTTTTCCTCCGCCATTCTCCATTATTTCTGTTGTTTTCACTGTCTCGCCATCGTCCCTCCGGGCCTCTATGCATTTCCCCACTACCACTGCCCCGGTTCACGACAGGTTTATTTTATTGAGCAGGTAGCACAGAGAGGCCATTACAGCAGCCAGCGAAGCAGCAGAGACGGTTTTTGAAGGGATTCAGACCAGTTAATTGAAGATTAACAATTATAATCTCGTGGTCAAAGAATTGAGGCACAGTTTGAAGATTTAAGCACGCCGTCAAAAGCTTACCCGTGTTTAATATCAGCAAAGTACTCTTCTCCAGGCGTTCACCTTCCTACAAGAAATCTCCATGCCTCCTCGAGCCCTGAAATGATTAATTACACTGATTAAAGCTCATTTAAGACAGTCAGGCGGCAGGTATGAGGTATGGAGCGGCCTTGCAGATTTTCATCCAGTTCATTTATTCCAGAATGGCAGCACAGAGCTCCAGATGCCGAAAGGACTCCAAATAAATATCTGAGGTCAAATCCGACCCGACAGAGATCTCCAAACGAATCTACGAGAATACACACCTCTGTGTTGCATATAACCATTAAGTAGAATGAGCTCGGCTTCCTCCACAAATGCAACGTGAGACTCATTTTAATTTTTCACCTACTTGTTTCTTCCTCTTCTCCTATAAGAACCCGGGAAGGTATTGTAAAGGTGGTTGTTGTTGGCGTTCTTCTTGAATTCTTGTTAGAAGGATTCATTCTTGCTGGTAGAATAGTCGTGGGAGGAGATAGCGAGTAGTTGTATGTAATAAGTGTTTGGGAGGAGAAAGTACGGGTATTAGCCATTGAGCTCGATTATGCACTTATTTGGTTTTGCATCAATTAATCAAATCACATTTCACGGGATCCTGGTCTATTTCTATTGGTGATGTTTTTCTAACTGTATATCACATTTTCATACGCATTTCATGTTCCTCCTGGTAGGCAACGAAGTATAACATAGGATTCACCCTTGTTAGGTGCCCTATGTTTCCTTCTCTCCCTACCTTTAATGTTTTCTACCTTATGTGCTATCTAAGAGTTGATTTCAGTTGATTTAACCAGTGTAGTGGATGTTATTGCCTACTCTCTGATGTATGAATTGGTTGAATCGGTTCTTAGATGTTCTTGTTGGGTTTAAGCTGGAAGGTTTGGGAACACTGGGGATGAGTGTTAGCCCTGTCCACTAGGATCCTTGCGCGACCAGCTGGTCTTTCTAAGATCCCTTCTGTTTAACTTATCTCTATTTTTCCTCTGGAGTTGCTAAAGTATTCCTGGAGTTAAATGACCTCTGGCTGCCCCTTCGTCCCTTTTTGAGAGCTGCCTTTGAGTATGTCCAAGCAGGTCTGGAATTAAATCACCTCTGACCTGATCTATAGACAGAAAATTGGTGGTCTTTCCTTCTTCCACTTTCTCTCCTTAATTTTCCATTCCACCATCTGCCTAAAAGATCCTTTATTGTAGATGACTTGCCCTTTGAAAGCCTTGGCTAGTGGATGCAAGTAATTTCCTTTCATGACTCCATAGCCCAATTGATGGCACTGTCTTGGCCTATCCTCTTTGTCAAACATCCCGTCGCTTCCGTCTCTTTCTTCCATTGCTTTCTCAGTCTATGATCTCATGACCAATCCAGCAACCAACCAACCAAATCATTTAAAACCCCCCTTTGTGCTTCATACCTAGCCTAATATCTCATCTCGAGCTTCAAATTCATACCATTCTTTGTTTTATTGGAGAGATCCCTCTCCGGGTCTAGGAGGGCTAGATCCTAGGGCCCCAAAGTGGTTTGATGTTGTCTCATCTTTTGGTATTTCCAAATATGCCAAAACATGGGAACCCCAACATGCCCTACCATCCGTCCCTCCATCTCCTGCTCTGTCCTCCCTCTGCCAGCCCTGTCCATAGTTCAACTCCCACTTCCTCCATCCCTCCCTCTCCCACGACCTTTCATCTCCCTCACCTCCTGTTGGCTCGCCTTCCCTCCATCTGTCCTACCACCTCTGTCGGTCCCTTCACCTCCCATACAGTCTCTGAACTACAAATATGATATATCTTGCATTGTAGTTCATTTCAATTGACTTCGTTTTGAACATGGATTTATATGTAAGCATTTATTTTCATTAGAAGTATGGACTACACATGGGCTAGATTTTCAGACTGGAAACGCTTCATTGTTTTATGTCGGTGCATCTTAGCATTGACACTCACTAATGGTAATATGACAGCGAGCTTGGCTTAGTGGAATCGGGAAGCTAGTTACATTTGGAGATTAATAATTCTACTCAAGCTTCTGTAGAAATCTAATATTGAACATTGTAACAATAGCTCCAGAAATTGAAGGTATTATATATATTCTAGACATCAAGGGAAAATCAATTGTTTGTTCTTTGTGAAATAGTGCAGGTGAAATTGCTTGCCTGTATAAGAGGCAAAGCTTTTGGTTTGCATATATTGACCTGTCAACTAGATATTATAACAGTTAATGGTTGATGATTATTACAGAAGTCTCCTCAACCAAGGTATTATTCATAAGCTCCCTCAGCCAGTCATAAGTAGGTATTTGATGTGCCCCAAATTCATCATTTTAGCCAACAATGTTTACATTTAGGGCATGAGAATTTATGTTCAGTTTAAAAAAAAAGAAATTGCTACTTGATTTTTCACTATATTTAATTTATCTAGTGCAATAGGAAAATTTATGAGTTCCCACAAATCCTCGAGGCAGGATCTAGTTGAGAAATTGTTGAATACTTCTATGATGTGAGTCATAGTTGCTTGCTGGTTAGACACCCAAGTCTATGCCTTGAGGTCCTCCATAATTTGAGTAGCAGAGTTTGTTCTTTGGGAATTCCATAATTGGAAGTTTAAAAAAAAAAATTCTTTGAAGTCATTTGTATTTTTTTGAAAGTAAGTTGAATCACATTGTAAACGGGTGCATTATCGGTTGAAGCTGACACTCTTTATTTCTTGAGCCTGAGTTTTTGAGAAAAATGGCTAAAATCAGTGATGCATTAGAGTTGTTACATAACCTCATTCATTCCACTATTCATGATATGGTAAACATGAGCAAGAACACTCTTTTTAATATCCAAACTTGCTTGCAAGATGCTCAAGACAAGATTGAGTTTTTGCAGTTGGAGTCTCAGCTTCAGCAAGATGAACTTCAACAAAAGAGTCATAATTCTGAACCTATTTCTATTCAAAAAATTGAGAAGGACTCCCATCAACAACAATAATATAAAGTTGCAGTCGATTCACATTCATTTCCCTGTACAAGACCAGATTCACTTGCAGATGCAATAGCTCAGTCTGCACTTCCGAAGCCCATCATCAGACCTTGGGAAGAGCTTGTCCACAACAAGCACATAATTGGTCTTGGATATGAAAAGCAATTGTCCTTTCATATTCCGGACTACTCCAAGCCCATAAAATTTCAAAGTGCCATATTTCTTCATGACAGTTCACCTTCAGTTGTTCCAGATCCTGCTCCTCTTCCACAACAACAACAACAAAAAATTGAAAAATTCCAATGTTCTGATCACGTTGGCCATATAAAAGATCATTGTTTTGATCTTCACCCATGCAAGCACTGTGGTCGGCACACCCATTCTTCACACAGATGCTTCAGAAACAAGCCTCCTGCAAGAACAAAGATTCATTTTGGATGGATCGCTTCTTGGAAATGGGCATCAATAGCCAAGAAGATGTTTAGGTCGCATGTCAGAACTTGTTCTAAAATATTGAACAAACTTGCAGTTGATTTTTCACCATCATCTCACCTTGTACCTGACACAGGGAAAAATGGTGGTCATCTACAAGATTCGACGCCACATCAAGCGAGCCTGAGCCACAGTCTCTCATTCCAGATTCAAAGTTGTAGCCAGAGACACATTAGTTAAAATGAGCCTGAGCCACAATTCATAATTCCAGATTTAGAGTTGTAGCGAGAGACACATATGCCCATGAGCATGCCTTTGGTTGGTGAATAGCCTTAAACCATCTATGTGAGGTTGATATTCTTCCTCTTTCAGAACACTTCCTCTAGTAGAAGACTTCAAATTCTTGCCAGCTTTGGTAGAGTTCCTGGAAATGCATTAAGCATTCCAGTGTTGGTGGTCATCCTTAAACCATCACAGGTTTTAGGCTTCCCTTCATTTATGTTGAAGGTCTCCCTCTTCAAATATGAGGGACACTTCCTCTAGCAGAAGCCCTTAGCTTCTTGCTATTTTTGGAAGAATTCTGGGAACTGCAATAGTCGTTGCGTTCCAGTGTTGGTGGTCATCCTTAAACCACGTCTTTATGCCAACATTTTAGAGAGTTGATTCAGCCTAAGTGCTGCTATGCATACTTTGCAAATTTTTATTACAACTCTCTTCTTGGACTCACACATACCCCTTTGGATTAAGGGGGGGAATGTTGGACACCTAATCCTCTATGGGTAGGTCTAGAAGGTGAAGAGTCACAAAGGAGCCAAGTGACCTTGGAAGATTAATAAAAGAGTCACACCATTGTATTATAAATTTACATGTATAGTGATTAATATGAGCAATGAATGCTTATCTTTCCCTTTGTGTGTGTTTACTTTCTCCTACACCATGTGTGTGTTTAAAAAGAACCTTATGAGGGCTTGATGGTTGTTGAATTATTTTTAGGGGCCATTTTGCAACCCAATACTCATATCTATGCTTCAATATACCCTTGGAATCACTACAAACTGATTTTTCAAACAAGACTTATGAAATTAAAAAAAAAACAAAATACACGCATTTTTCTTTCTTTGGAGGAGCTCGATATTGAAAATGATGTATCTCTGTAATTTCGTATCCCCATGATTTTATCTTTGGTTCTTTAGTAGCTGTATGAATCTTATTTCCAATGCCATAAGTCTGACCTGATTTGGATTATTCAAAACAAAGTTATGCCCAATCTCCCAGAATGACCTAATTATGGATTGGTTCAGTAGAGTGAAACTATATGGTGTGCCACTCTTTACAGAATTCCAATCCAATGCTCAGAGACAGAGTTATGATGATTTTCCTAAGATCACCTCTTTGAGATGAAATTCTGGAGCCTGCAAAAAACCTAACTTCAACAGTTCATATCTCCGAAAATATTGCGAACCAAGATCTAATTTTTTTACACGAAGTTCCTTAGGATTTCTTTGCAAGGTGGTTTTTTTCTAGCTTCTAAAACTTTGTAGAAAAAAAATTATAGCAAAAATTCCACAATGACCTGTTTAAAGTAGTGAAACCCTAGAATCCAAATCTCTAATACTAAATGTTATGAAACCATCTCATAAAATAGAATAAAAGAGAGATCAATGACTTGGAAATCAGCTTCTTCGAGGGGGAAACCTCCTTTACATTACATAAATGAAAAATTCTTGGATGATTTAAATGAAAAAACCTCCTTTCTATATATAGGAGTCCATGGGGTCACAATATAATCCTAGCCCACCTAACAATAATAATGTAAGGGCAGAAAAATAAAAATAGTGGGCTTTTATGGGGAACAATAATAACAATATGGGGACTACAGGGGTACAATAATAATAATAAGGGGGATACACTAACAAGAATAAGGGACTACACTAGTAATATAGGGACCTAACAATTACAATTAAATCTACAAATCTAGAATTTTAATAAAACTGTAATAGTGTAAAAATTTAATATTTTAATATAATATTATCATATTGGTTGTGATGAACTATCCAGTGGAATATCCATGGCAGCTTGTGGATCATTTAGGAACCCTTGCAAGTAAAAACAAGGCAAAGACTCAAAGCCTACCCACGGTTGTGGAGTGGTTAACCTAGGTGGCATCATCGTTGCAAGAACAACTGAAAAAGAAAAAGTAGCAAATAGAGACCAAACACCAAGAAAAACTAGAAAAATAGTGCATCATGCTTTTAGAGTCCTTCAACGTTCAATATGAGCAACACATAGCATATATAAAATATGCTCACACACTTAGCTAAAGTTATTAAAGGATAATCACAACAATTAATTCAACATTAAGGTTGAACATGGACATAAGGCCAAAGAAGACCTTTAGACACTAAATATGCATGCTCTCAAAATCAACAAAGACCTTCAAAAACATAAAAACTCTCTCATGGAAAAGTTGAAGGAATCCAAGACTACTTTGCACAATTGGAGTAGATAACTAGTGAGAAAAATGTTGAATAAAAAGCCTAAAATACAATTAGCAAGGCTCTAGAAACAATTATTGAATGGAAAACTGAACGTTGGGATGATCCAAATTCTCTACCATTACTTGATAAGAATAAAAATCATAAAGACCAATGCCTAGTACATGTTTGGAAATCATAGTGTTAGGAAGTTAAAACAACTATTCATGAGGCTACTAGTTTGGCCAAGCTAACATGGATTATCACCATAGAAATAATAGAGTAATGGAACCCTAATCCCAAAGAAAATTTTTCCCCCATTTCCCCCATCAACCTAAAACTTGAGGAGATCTCTAGGGCTTGAACTGGCATGGTTAGAGAGATTGGACATATTTCAAATGTAGGTGATGAGTTGATTGATCAATTCATTTTCATTTCCCCCAAAATGGTGCTCCAACATGATTGTTACATCATTGACATATTAAAGGGTAATAAAAAGGTTAGTCCCTGAGGCATTAAAAGGGGAATGATAGCTACAAAAGACGGAAAGTCACTAAATATCTGAAATTCTAAATATTGATATAGCCTAAAAGACATATGGAAATAGTTACCATCAAATAAGACATAACACCACATCAATTTCATAGGAGTTACTAGGACAATAAATTTTCTAACTAAGACATCATTTATAAAGGGAAAATATCCTCATAGATGTGATGGGGTGGTGGTGAGAATTGAGAAGTTGTATGTTCCATGTTCATGCTCATTTTTTGTAATATTCTATAAAGGAAGGCTTTTCCTACATATTAATGCTATTAACTTTATCATAAGATAAATATTTCTCTCCTACATGGTAGTTGTTAATTTGCATGATTTATGAATCTTGTATATTTGCATAAGATTATGAAGATGTGAGGATTATACAATAACTAATTGATCGGGCTTGATGTGGATGACACTTATAATGGTTGTAGGATATATTAATATATTGATGAATATGAAATGGTTAATATTTTTACTTTATTGAAGAAAAATAATGTTGAACCATGCTTTTCAACTTCTTCAAGTATATAAACTAACCTTTGTGATTCTCAAAGAACTAATATTCATTATAATTAAATTAGATAAATATATGTAGAGGTAAGTATAGAAATATTATTAGTATTTAGAAGTGATTCATAATTAAAAAAAAATGATATGTTACCCTATAGCGGTAAACAAGACCATATATCGATCACAAATTACCATTCCAAATTAAATGAGGTCTAAATGGGGGCTTCTATTGAGTTTCCTCCCTAGTAGATGAGTTCCTTTGTAGTATTTCCATTTTGGGCACCAAAGGGTGACATGAAGGATGATATGTATATGACATAGCTAGAGCACTATAATGGAAAGTGTAAGGAATCATGGGTTTGCAAGTTTAAAAAACTTTTATATAATTTAAAATTTCATCCTAGAGAAAGTGGTAATAAAATGCAGATTGCTTTGTGTTAATATTAGTATTTTTGGGTTCGAAATAATATCACTTTATTTATTGCAAAAAATATGGTGATCATTTCCTTATTCTCACTCTATATGTAGATGATATGTTATTCCTTAGTTATAGTATGAATGTGATTTGCAAGTTGAAGTCACTCTTTCAAATCAATTTGGTATGAAGGATTTTTGGGTTATCAGATGTAACTTATAAATGGATATAAGGAGACGCGGAGAAAAGAAAATGCATTGGTTGAGTAAGAGTAAGTAAGTAACTTCTCTCTTAAATTAGTTTCACATGGTAGAATGTATACCACTGAGTGTTCAAATTTATATGGAACCTAAGACTTTGGTTGAGCAATTCCCTATTACATCTATAGAGATGGAAGATATGGCTTATATTCCCTATGCTTATGCATTTGGTAGTTAAACGGAAAATGTGATATATATTGTTAGTATGAATCTTTCGTCGTAAAAGACCACTTTAGCTACGCATAACAAATAGCCCTAACATCAATTATGGCTGCCAAATATCTTTAAATATGCAATTAGGTGATCCAAATAATGCTGTACAAATCCAGATCTAAGCATAAAAGACATTAAGCAGATAAAGTAAAATGTGGCTCCATGCATCCAATAGACAAGACAAGAACAATGTATTTGAAAGAATTTTTTATATTATATTAAAATGGGGCACATGAGAGGAAAACAAGAAAGGTGTTCTCGAGTTCTCCTCAATGGGATGGGTTCTTGAAAGTCCTCAGCATTTCAGATCTAAAATTTCTCTCTCTTGTTGGTGTAGAAAACCCAGACAAACATAGAACTCAAAGGGAGCTCACAAGGCAAAAATGGAGAATGTGACCAAGTATAGATCCAGAGTGATCTAATACAATGGAAGGTGACTAATGAATGGGAAAACCCTTCTATTTATAACAAAATATTAGGGTTGTCTAGAACTTGGTGCACGAATAAAATATTATTAATCAAATTCTAGAACCACCCTTTAGGAATATTTTATTATATTTGTTGGAGGGAAAAGGATTTTTGACTTGGGTCAATTCCTTTATTTATAAATAATAAATAAAAAAATGATTTATTTATTATTTTAGGGAAATGGTGGGAATATAATTAAATAAATAATGGTTTATTTAATTATTTATAAATGATTTAGTTAAATTTAACTAAGAATATTATTTAAATAATGATTTAAATAACTTATTCTTAGGAAATAATTAAATAAATAAGGATTTATTTAATTAATTTCCTTGTTTTGGGTTAAATATGACCACGAAATATCAAAAAAATATAGATTTGTTTATTACTTCCTTTTTGGGTTTCCTGTTTAGACCATAAACAACTTAATAAAGGTGGTTTACTAAGTTATTTCACATAGTGAAAGCAATTTTACTTAGGGTAAAATTGGTCTTACATGGTGTACTTGGGTTCATCTAATGATAATAGGTTAGATGATGAAAAAATGGTGTAACTGATTTCCCCCCAACGTACGAGTGTTAGGAGCAAATCATATGACCAAAGTACGTTGTAAGAACTCAATCACTAGACATCAAGAGGGAAGTCAAAGAGAGAAATGTAAGGTAGTCTAATGTGCTAAAGGAATAGACCCTGAGGAGACGAGACTTACAGGTGAAACAAGTCTCTAGTTGATGAAGTGGTACCTGTGCTAAAGGAGGCGGGGGAGGCATACCTATGCCCGCCGAGACAAAGTACAAAAGAATAATATGTCCAGTAAATAAGGAATCGAACTGTAAAGTACATGCTGGCATAAATACGAGCCATAAAAATAGAATGATGAATCCCACATACATGTTCTGCCTGGAATAACAGCCAGGAATTATACAATGATATTTTAGTACATGAGATACAAATACAACCCAAATGTCCCTTATAAACGGGGAAGGGCTCACAAAATATGATTGATACATGCAAATCGAAAAGGCGCTACAAGCGGCTGAGGCCGACATCATCAAATGTAAGGAGCTGCATCAAAGGCTGAAATGAAGAAGTCATCCAGGCATGTGGGGGGATACCTGCAGGGCCACCCCCTCACGAGGGTTGAGACATCTCATACACACCCGGGAATCACCAATAGCTATTGCTGCATCACTGGACCATCAAGTATACAGATCACGATCATGTTGAAAGGAGCTCGAACCAAGGTACACCGCCCTCTAGACCTAGCTTCTGGAGTAAATGAGCTGATGTCGACAGAAGGAGGTCCGCCATAGTTGAGGCAATAAGGGATCCCCAACTAAGGCACGAGAGAAAATAGTAGAGCGACTAACAGACGAACACTAATGATGATGATGAAATGGGGGATATTGAGTAGCGGATGGACGACTTCCCTTGTTAGAGCATAAAGGGAATGAATGGCTTGGTAGAAACTGACACAATATCATGAGGGATAGGGGAAAATGGTACTGAAGGCCATAATGTGCAACACGAGAGAGGGACCAAGCAATGAAGGATGGAGGACTATAGAGGGATACAAAGGGACTCGAGATAGACTCCATGACTGCGATGATGACTTGACTCGGATGCTCTAAACAAGGGCGACTTGATGGTGCTGCTACACAGTAAAGGTCCAATGGGGGACCATAAAAACATGAGTACAAGATGGTATCTCATGACGAAAATCAACACGAACAAGGACAAGTATGGAGGCAAGGTGGTGCCCCAAGTACAAGTGTGGTATGTGAGGAAATCTGATTTGTAGGAGAGGTGAAGAGACCCTTCTTGGAAAAAATGTGTCCTGGTGAAGTGTCAAGTAACTGAAAAGTAACAGGTACCCAGAGCTCATGAACAGGCCAAGTCGCACTTTTTGGGGTCTGTTTTGCGACCTAGGTAGCAGGTACTAGGCAGAAAACTGCGACCTATCCTAGGATATGTCCTGAAAAGTGCGACCTGTTAGAGAAAGGGGGTTTCAGTGTTGTTTTTGGCTAATATCTGGGATTTGTATTGTTGAGGGGCATAGGTGCCCCCCAAGCATGTTTTGGTCATGCCAAAATTTATTTAGAAAAAGGGGAATCTAAACACATTTTAATGATATGGTACACCTATTTGTTTCTGTTATGGTTATGCAGTTTGAGAAAGGAAATGGAGGATTACCAATCTCTTGTTAGTACTGCATATATGAATCAAATTGAATTTAAGTTTTTAGGTTGGCATACTTGGTGTCACTATCCCAAAGAGAGGATTTGGAGATGATGAACTGATGCTCTCCTAGAAAACCTATAGGTTGGTGACCAACAATGTCTAAGAGACTAGGTTGTTGATGTAAAATGAGGGAACGATAAGGGGTGTCATCTCGAGAGTGATCTGAAGTGGTATGGGACTCTAGAGGTTCTTCTAAATGTGGAAGGATAATGGTACTAGAGTTGACGTGACCAGATACATTAGGATATTTGTGGAGAATTACCTCTCCTGGTCTCTCAAATATGGGTGCCCCCTTACCAAAACATTGGGTTGAAATGTAATGGCCACAAGGTGTATGTGGTTCGAATGCATGGTTCCGATGTAAGGGGGAATAGAGAAAGTCAGGGGAGATGATTCCTTCCATAATGTCATCATCATGATAGGAGATGGGGTGACTGGTGGAAGAAAGACCACAGGACGCGGTGAAGCTACCTGACTCATCATCATGAGAAGAGAGGTTCACATGTGCATCATCACAAGGGGTGACAGAAGAGTAAGCAGATAAAGGATCTAACGATCGTGAGCCTAGGGTGATTGCTGAAGGAAGGTCAAGCGAAACAACAGGGGAGGATTCAGAGGGAATGTTCCCCGAGGGTCTCATGGATGATGATAGGTAGTAAATGGTGGATGAAGGCTCCGTCATCTCGACATCAGGAGGGGGGATGTCAATGGTATCAGTCATGTCTGGTAGTTCTGCCAAAGCAAAACGTGCAAATAGGGGAGAGGTGGACTTGTTGTGCTTGGCCTCGAATTTTCGGACCGCGGCTAGAGAGGTGCGAAATTCCTCGAGGCAGGGACAGAGGTGGGTGTAATGGCCATGGAGATCACACAAAGCATAGGGGTGGTTGGTTTGAATAGTCTTGGGGTTCTTGGCCGTGGTCACGGAAGGAACAAAGGCTTTCGATACCATGGACTTAGGGAACACGACATTAACCATGGGCTTGAGATGAGGCAATTCAGGACAAGTATGGGTGGCGTGACTAACAACATCACACAAAGCACACTAGATGATATGCTTTGGAGGCCAAGGAGGGGCAGGGTTTTTCGGGGCAGCCTTGTCCTTTGATGCCCCCTTGCAAGCTTTGCCCTTCTTACTTGAAGCGGTCACAACAGGAGGTGGTTCCTGTTGAGGTGACTGAGGCACTTGTGCAGCGGGAGAAGTGATGGGGACCGGTTGAACCGGGGTCAAAGCAAGATAAGTTTTGGATTGACTAGGTAGGGTTGCGGATGGAGGATCAAGGTACCAGACGGGAATCCCAAGTGTCAGGTTAGGAAGAGAGAGGGTGGCGATGACAGGTACTGTGTACATTCCTGGTGGGGGAGCTAGGAATGGTATCTGACCAGAGGGGTAATGGCCAGGTGGGACGGCTCCTAAATGGATAAGGCTTGGAGTAACCATTCCAGGAGGGTAAAGAGGCTCATGAGTACTAGCTGGATGGGAAGGTCCAGGCGGAAGAGGTTCAGGAAGCTAAGGCGAAGGGCTAGGAGTGGGTTGTTGTAGGTGAGGTTGAGGTTGCTGACTAGCCGAAGCGGGCTGTTTAAGGTCAGCCCGAGACGATTGCATCATGCAAAAATTCGCTAAGCTGGGATCAGAGACAGGAGGAGGAGGAAGACCAAGGAAGGTTCTAAGCAAGCAGGAGTCTTTGTAGACGCCAGGGGAAACATTGGTCAAAGAATCAACAGTTTGTTTATTGGTTACAGAAGAGATGGTTGACTCAGGGGAGGTCTGAGATTTTGGCTCATGATACGTCAACTGGTCGATGGTGACTATCTTTCCATTATGAGGGAAAAACATCTTGCCGTGGACCGCAGATGGGATAGCAAACATGGCATAGGTGTAGGTACGCTCCAAAAGAATGTTATAATCAAGAGGGGCATCGATGATGTCAACGTCAACGCAAACAGTCTTGCCCGCAAGAGTGATAGGACAATTATGGAATAGGCCAATGGGCTAGGAGACATGGTCATCCCATGCACGAAGGGTGATTGTGGAAGGGGCCAGCTTAGGAGATCAGAGTTGTTTCCAAACCGAAGTAGACATCACATAGGAGGATTCCCCCTCATCAATAATACACCTAGAAATGTCAGCATTCCAGATTTTGACTAGGATTTGGAAAGCTACGGAAGCAGGAAGGGGAGGAGGTTTTGATTGACAGGTGTCGAAACACAATCAATTGGTCATCAGCAGGATCTACAGCACCCATGGCAGATAGTAGAGCCTTATTTTGAGAAGGACACGACTGGAGGAGTTCCAGTGTTGAAATGGCAGCAGGAGACTATGCCAAATCATCTACTATGCTATACGAATGAGCAGCTTGACTAGAAGCAGCATTTCAACGTAATGGGCCCTTAGGAATCTTGGTATGAACCTCAAATTTGGGCTGAGGGATATGCAAGGGAACATTAGATGTCGAAAGAGGCTCTGTAGAACCTAAAGAAGGTGACTCGGGGATAGACGGAGCAGGAGGCTTGGGGTACTGACAAGACCGAGTTTGGAGGTTAAAGTCGATAGGTAAAGGTTGATCAGAATTCATTATGAGAATATGGTAATCGAAGAACCAGAAGGGGAAGGTTGAATGGCCACCTGTCCGTCAGGTGGTTGGGTAGCCACAAATCCCTGCTATGCATCCACCTGCTCTTGAGGGGGCGGTGACTGTTGTTGCAGGGGTTGAGAAGGCAAGGGAGGCAGAGGTGCTGATGTTGGAGGAGCTGGAGCAACAAGCTGTGGAGACGGATAATAAGGGGGTTGGTAAATAGTGTGGTAATTATGAGGTTGGGCAAAAAGAGGGGGCATGCCATATCCTAGAGACGTGTTACTGGGAGGGAAAAAAGTTCGGGAGGTGCTGCCCCCCCCCCTCCCCCCCCCCCCCAAGAAAACCATAACCCATGGGAGGTTGGGCATATGTATGAGAGATAGCTCCAACGTTACCGTTGGCGGCATGAGGTGCTCCCGGTGCCTTGGCATCACTGGGTCTGGGGAGATCAGGTAGAAGACTATCAACATAACCCGTCTGAGCATATATCAGGTCATATTTTAATGCCATTTAGAGGGTAGCTTCTTCGGTTTGAGGAAAATGTAATGTGACATCTTTCCCGATAGGGGGAAAGAGAGATCTAAGGAACCAGTCCATGTAGACACGAATTTTGAGGGTAGGAGATTGGCATAGGCTCCTTCGTCTCCACCATTCCTAGACATGATTGGATAGGCAGGTTGTAGATGATTGATGGAAAGAAGTCAAAAGTTCGATACCAGTGTCATAATGAAGGGGAAGCTGGAAGTAAGATAAAAAGGCCTGGGCAAGAGTTGCAAAGGTGGTATGAGAGGAAGTGGGCTGATCAACATACCACTTATAAGCTTCACCTGTAAGCGTGCGTTGGAACAATCTAAGATGGATGGAATCATCAATAATGGAATGGGATGAACACCACATGTGGAAATATCGGATATGGTTGGATGGATCCTCTCCAGCAAGGCCTTCGAACTTGGGAATGTGGGAGGGGAGCTTGGTTGGCATAGAAGGCCAACTAACATCGTGACGGATAGGATCATTGATCAACTAATTGAAAGTGGGGAGACTGAGGCCTGCCATGAAGGGGAGCAAGGGAGAAGTCGAGGTAGTTCCTGTGGCAGTTCCGCTAGTAACAGTCCGAGCATTAGGGCTGGGGTTGCCACTAGCGTTAGGCCCTGGACCAGACATGGTGAAGGTAACAGGGGGAGAACCAAAAGTAGGGGGAGAAATCAAAGAATCAGAAGATGAGTCAGATTGCGGACTCGGGGGAGGACTAACTCGAAGACGACGGGAAGGAGAAAGTTGACCAACCGAAAACTGAGGGTGAAGGCCAAGAATTCTTCGGGATAAACGTCTTGGAGGCGCAATGATGACGGGAAGAAGAAAAACTGACAAAGGCAGGTTGGTGCAAGATCAAGTGAGGTCAATGTCGAAACAAGGGCAGAGAGGTGCAGTGTCAATTGATTTTAAATTCTTTGCCAGGCGGTGTTAACCAGGCTCTTCTTCACTTAGGGTCAGTGTGTGGCGTGTGTTAATTTTAATTTTTAAACCCAAACGTTTTGAGAGTAAAAGAAAAAGTGTGTTGCGTAACTGAAAATAAATCTGCAGAGAATAGTATATAATGCTGAAATAACAAAAAATTGACAGCTAACAATGCATAAATCTAACCCAAGAAGGTGGGTCTCTCAAAACTAGTCTAAAAGAGGGAAAAAATCTAATCAAAACAAGCTAAAAAGAGGCCAATAGATCTAAGGTCGGGAGGAACAGGGATCTAAAGGATAAATCTGTTGAAAAGAGGTGTAGAAAACAACAGAGAGGCAGAGGCAAGGTTGCTGCAACAAAGGGGAAAATCAGCTAAAGGTAGAAGGGACAATGAGGTGACCCTAGAGGCAAACCCAAACAAAACTATATGAGGTGATTTGAAAGGAAAAGTAGCTGATCTTAAAGGGATCTGGAGATGAGGTATCAGAAATGGCTGAAACTCTGAAAATTTAGACACTTACAACAGCTAAAACTCTTCCACAAAAAGTGGAGGGTACTGAAGCCCTAGAGGGATAGATTCCCACTTATTTGAGTAAAAAAGAGCAATAATAGGTCTAAACGGGCGAAGAAAGAGGTCAGACAACCCTGACAGAGGTTCAAACAAAACCCAGAAAAATTTCAGAAAAAATCCAGAAAAAAGTCTAGGTCACAGTTTTTGATCTGTTTTTCGCTCAGGTCACAGTTTTTGGGCTGTTTTCCATGACCTGAAGCTCCAGGATGCAGTTTTTGGGCCAAAAAGTGTGACCTACACTTACGACACTCTCGGCGGCAGATTTCAGAAAAAAATGTCGTCTCAACAGTGGCTGATGTCTGTCACCTGCGCAAAAGGGCCACGAACACACAGAAATTAAAAAAATTTAATGTTTGAGGGTCTTAGAGGTGAAAGGCACCATAAAAATAGGAAAAATAGAAAACTAAAGAGAAACCCTAGGGTCTAAAATAGCTGGATATGCAGGAATATATAAAAAGACAGCGGTCGCAAAAGAAAACCTGTGTGGAGTCGTCAATTGTTAGTATGAATATTTCGTCGTAAAAGACCACTTTAGCTACACATAACAAATAGCCCTAACATCGATTATGGCTCCCAAATATCTTTAAATCTGAAATTAGGTGATCCAAATAATGTTGCACAAATCCAGATCTAAGCATAAAAGACATTAAGCAGATAAAGTAAAATGTGGCTCCATGCATCCAATAGACAAGTAAAGAACAATGCATTTGAAAGAATTTTTTATATTATATTAAAAAGGGGCAGCTGAGAGGAAAACAAGAAAGGTGTTCTCCAGTTCTCCTCAATGGGATGGGTTCATGAAAGTCCTCAGCATTTCAGATATAAAATTTCTCTCTCTTGTTGGTGTAGAAAACCCAGACAAACATAAAACTCAAAGGGAGCTCACAAGGAAAAAATGGAGAATGTGACCAACTATAGATCTAGAGTGATCTAATACAATGGAAGGTGACTAATGAATGGGAAAACCCTTCTATTTATAACAAAATATTAGGGCTGTTTAGAACTTGGTACACGAATAAAATATTATTAATCAAATTCTAGAACCACCCTTTAGGAATATTTTATTATATTTGTTGGAGGGAAAAGGATTTTTGACTTGGGTCAATTCCTTTATTTATAAATAATAAATAAATAAATGATTTATTTATTATTTTAGGGAAATGGTGGGAATATAATTAAATAAATAATGGTTTATTTAAATATTTATAAATGACTTAGTCAAATTTAACTAAGAATATTATTTAAATAATGATTTAAATAACTTATTCTTAGGAAATAATTAAATAAATAAGGATTTATTTAATTAATTTCCTTGTTTTGGGTTAAATATGACCATGAAATATAAAAAAATATAGATTTGTTTATTATTTCCTTGTAGGGTTTCCTGTTTAGACCATAAACAACTTAATAAAGGTGTTTTACTAAGTTATTTCACATAGTGAAAGCAATTTTACTTAGGGTAAAATTGGTCTTACATGGTGTACTTGGGTTTATCTAATGATAATAGGTTAGATGACCAAAAAATGGTGTAACATATACTACACTTGACATTCCCCATATTTTTTCCACTGTAGGGGCAGAATATACAAAAGCTACTCATGGATATAAGGATACCTTCTAGATCATGAAAATGTATTGATAATTACGATTAACTCATAAATATATCAGAATTCAATGTGATAGTGAATAATAATCCATCATTTCATAAAAAGATAAAGAAAATAGATATCTAATACCATTTGATCCTGGACATGGTAGAGTACAGAAACAAGACACTAGGGAATGTTCACACCTTGAATAACGTTGGATAGCTACAACACAGAAGTGGTAGAAAATAGGTGTAGGGTACAACACATTAGTGGTAAAAGTAGGTGCAAGAATGTACAAAAGGTAGAGAAAATGCATAACATGTGTGTGTTCTAGTTATGTAGAAATTTTAAACCATAAATGGTTTATGGTTATACTATGCTATTTATTAAATACTAAGGGTAGAGGAAAAGATAAAGAGTATGTTTTGTCTTACTATTATGTTATTGAATATTTTGCAGAATTAGGATCATTAGGGGAATTTTGAGGTCTAAAATGAGTCTCCTAAGGAAATTATAAAATAATAGTGGAAATAATAAAATAATATTAGATTACATCATCAAATTTTAGAGGGAAAAAAGAAAAACTACTTTTTCAACTCATATTTTCAACTTATATCGCTATGGGTTTACTCAAATTTCAAGTGGAAACACTCATTGGATGAAATATTTGATTCTTCATCCAAGGAGTATTCATGTTGCATACTTTTGATGTACCCTGCTACATGAAAAATGAGAAATACATAACAATACATGATTTCAATCATGTTTTTCATGTATTTATCATTTTTCGTGTAGAAGGGTACATCAAAAGTATGCAACATGGGTACTCATTAGATGAGGAATTAATTTTTTCATCTAATGAGTACTCCTGGTCGAAATTTGAGTAAAACCTTAGGGAGATAAGATGAAAATACAAGTTGAAAACATAGTTTTATTATTTTATTATTTAATCTTTTCACTTTTTTACCCCTAAAATGGTGAATCATCTCCCATGGTTGACATCATCATCTTGAATCCTATTGGTTCTTATAAAGTTTATTTTGGTTGTACATTTTTCTTAGGAGGTGCATTTTAGACCTCAAAAATTCTCTAGTGATTGCTAAAGGCTCTTGTTGAGATGATAAATACTATTTTTTTGTAACCATTTAGACGTTGAATAATAAATTGAGTGTACTTTGGATTGTGGGGTTTTCTCCCAAAAAGGTTTTTCCCATGATAAAATGGTTTTTCCCTCTGGCTTGTAAATAAAAAATGTATCAAAAAGTACAATGTCTAAAGGATGCTAAATTTTTCTTTCTAGATTAAGGGGAATGATTCATATCGCTCTGCAATTCTATTAACTTCTGAGATGGAAACCCCACAACCACCATGTACCTCCGACATAGAATTTCCATTTCCATTTACAAATCGTAGAACTTCACAACCGAAGGAACTCGCAATGTAGGAATTATGTCCTTTTGAAGTCTTTCGATTATCCACATTTTATTTTGAATACTCTAAGTTTTTGGTGTTTAGAAAATCCCCACCACATTGTTTCACTCTCTTAATTGCATGAATATGTTGAATTTCAGTTAGAGATGACATCCTAGTCCTAATTAGTTTACTCTGAATATTTCCTTTAGCTCACCGATTTTTTCACCTTAGAATCCCATGATAATATTTAGCATTAACATATATTGGTTATTATTCTATCATATCCAATGGTAGAGGCATGTGCTGTTATTACACCCTATTCCTGTAAGAATGAATCATAGTTTGGGCTAGATAAGAAGCTAAAATACCTCCAAAATATGGATCAACATATTTGAAAAAATAGAGGAAATAATGCCCTATGCTACATTATCAAAAACTAAGAATATTGTTTCTCTTGAGTGATCTTGGAGAATATTCAAATCATCTACCCCTTTGAATATGGTGATTATAAGGACTAATTTTTTTTTAACGATTCCCCATATCCATACACAAACAATTTTTTAAGGTAGATGCTTGCCTTGAACTAGTTCTTCAAAGGATATTATTTATAAACCAAGGCCAAAGGTGGTACAATAAGAAAAATTAATGTGTTGGGGTTCTAGTGTTTTGGCCAGATTGGCAAGACCAAAAGACCGGACAACATCATAACCACTTTGGGATCCTAGGATCTAGCACTCCTGGATCTGGAGAGGGATCTCTCCAATAAAACAAAGAATGATATATCTTTGAAAGCTCAAAATGAGATATTAGGCTAGGTATGAAGCACGAAGGGGGGTTTTAAAATGATTTGGTTGGTTGTTGAGTTGGTCTGAGATCATTAACTGAGAAGGTTATGGAAGGAAAGGAACAAAGTAGCAAGATGTTTCAGCAAAAGAGGATAGGTTTAGAATGTGCCATCCATTGGGCTATGGAGTCATGAAAGGGGATTACTTGCAAACAATTATCCAAGGCTTTCCAAAGGGCAAGTCATCTATACTAAAGGATCTTCTAGATAGATGGTGAAATGGACAATAAGGAATGAAGGAGAGGCACAAAGGGCAGCTTAAGATAAGACCAAAGGTCATCTAACTCTAGATCTGCTTTAGCATGCTCTCAAAGAGAAAACATCTAAGATTTAAACACAGAACTAGGCTTAAGGTCATAGAAGGACTTTGAACCTTGAATGCTTTGACACCAGCTCACGGGATCTTAGACGGACCAATCTGTTAGAAAAGGATCCTAGTGGATAGGGCTCACACTAAATCCCCGGTATCCCAATTCCTCATGATCAAACCCAACCAGAACATCGAAGAATAGATTCATAAATTCATACATCAACTAACAGTGTAAAACAACTACTACATTGGTTAAATTATCTTGGACCAGTACTCAGATAACACAATCAGTAGAAAACATCAAAGGTAAGAAGAGCAGAAGCATTAGGGTACCATGCAAGGGTATATCCTAAGCCATATTTCTGATTCTTACCAGAGAAATAAGTGGACAACATGAATAATGTAAATAAAAAATGAAATAAGAGAAACATCACCAGTAATATAGACCAGGATCCTGTGAAATTTCTTGATTTATTGATATGAAAAACCAGTCACATACACTGAGCTCAATGGCTATTATATTCCAAACTTTCTCCTCCCAGCCTACTACATTACAAACTACTCAGCTACTCTCCCTCAACAACTGTTCTAACAGTCGAATGAGTCCCTACACTAACAGCAACAACAGCAACACAACCCTTTACAATGTGTTCTTCAGGGATTCTTCTAGGAGAATGAGTAACTGTGGAAGTAGATGTAAATTAAATGGATCCATGAAGACAAAGTGGATGAAGTATCCATGCCCACTCTGCTTAATAGCTCTACGCTGTACTCTGTGGTTTGGTTTGGAGTCTTTTTCAGGTCAATTTTGACCTCAGATGTTTCTTTAAAGTCCTTTCTTGCTGTAAGGCTCTCTGTTCTATCTTCTGAAGCAAGTAAGGTGACTGAAGGTCTTCTGGGTTTCCATACCTCCATTATTGCTGCCCTGATAGTCTTTGGAAGCTTTCTATCAGTGGAATGGCCTTTGGGATTTCGGGGAGTCATGGAGACTTCTGTCGGAGGTGTACTGCCTGAGAAATATATTTCTCACACTGAAAAGCAGATATGGCTTGTTTCTTGTGCTCTTTAATCTTCGAAGTGTGCCTTAATTCTTTGAATAAGGGATTTGGTGCTAAATACACAATTAACAGGCCCGAATCCCTCTAATCCGTCTCTTCTATTACACTGGTTGCTGCTGTGATGGTCTCTCTGTATTCTGAATCACAGTGAATGTGATTATGGAAAACAGAGAAAATTTGTCACTCTATGAATACCCTGCACAATAAAATAAACCTGTCATAAAATCTAGGGCAGTGGAAGAGGAATATTGTGGAGGCCTAGAGGAATAGTGGTGCAACTGTGGAAACAGTGGCTGTAGGAAAAACAGGTGAAATATGCAGTGAAACAGAGGTTTGGTGGAGGAATGCATGTGGACCGTTCGATCAGGGCAGGGGGCGATGATCGATGGTGGTGTTTGACTTGCCGAATGACCTTAGAAGGTTGGACGAAATGCAACAAACTTTAATATAAAACATTTAAAATTGTAATGCAGGCGGATCGTAAAGTCTTTCAATGAAAAACATCTGAGTCGACCTTTGGATGGAATGCAAAGGAAATGCATGAAAATGTGATGAAATGAGCTGATATGGTGGGACCCGGCAATGGTGGAGGGCGATTTAACTTTGACCGTCAGATCTCAGGAGGAGATCGATGGCTGCGATGATCCGATGAGATGTTGAGGTCACGCGATGAAAAAATATGAAAGGAGTGCGATATGGAATATAAACCATTGATCTGGATCAAACGGACAGTCAATTTTGGATCGGAGGATCGCAATCAGGAGAGATAGGAGGTGACACATTTGAAATTCCTGATGGGGTTTGGTGCGATTAAGCGTCGATTGTCGGATCATTTAGGGATCAACGGTGGAGATTAAATCAACGGGGAGAAGGACAGCGGTATAGAAACAGAGCAGGAGAAATGAGGGCCGTTGGATT
This sequence comes from Pinus albicaulis, assembly GCA_034641835.2. Taxonomy (NCBI): domain Eukaryota; kingdom Viridiplantae; phylum Streptophyta; class Pinopsida; order Pinales; family Pinaceae; genus Pinus; species Pinus albicaulis. Next base: position 345,478,638 of record CM076569.1, on the reverse strand, counting down.
CGAATGGATGAACGGCTACGATTATATCGGAGGATCGCAACCGGGGAAGAAAGAGGGTGTCACGCTAAGATCTTTGGATGCGCGATGGAGCAATTATATGCCAGCCGTCAGATTTGGGAACAAATCAACGGCCCACGGTTAATCGGCGGGAATATAGAGAGGGGACGGGTGCACAACAGAACTAGCACTGACCGTTAGATATTAAGAGGTCAAAGGCTCAGAATGAAACGGAGGCCAATAGACCAAAATTCATCGCATCAAAAATTCTGACTTAACAAAGGAAATGCGCATACAAAAAGTTTCGATTGCAATGGCGGTGGGTTAGCGTTGGCCGTCAGATCTCTTAAAGAGATCGATAGTGGAGATTGCGGCAGAGTATCGGTAGAACATAACTCATCGCATCGAAAAAAATGTGTTAACAAAGGGAATGCACCAACGTGAAAGCTCCGATTGTGATAAGCACCTGGGCCTTTAGCGTTTGGTCTCAGGCGCAGGGCATATGGGGAAGTGGGTGAGGGGGCTGGCTGAAAAGGGGCTTAGCCTGTCATATGGAAAATGGATATTTTTAAGCCAAAACAAAGGGTTTTTAAGGCTAAAGAGGGATTTGGTAGAGGGAAAAAGGGACTTTTGGGACAAACAAAGGGGATTTGGAGGGTTTAAAAGGGAATTTAGGATGATTTGAAGGGTAAGTGGGGAGTTAGAAGGGGAGAAAAGGTGATGAAAACAAAGGTTAAATGGGAGTGAAATATGGGGAAATAGATGCCTTTTTGGGCATTCTTCTTCACAGAAACAGAGAGGCTTTTAAAATAGACACAACAGTGAGGATTCATCAAAGGACAAAAGGCATAAGGAGGCTTCAAGGATGATGTGTTTTCCGGGGAAATGCATTCCTTGAAGGCTCAAAAAACAAGTTAGCTCCCTGTTTGCTTGTCAAAAAATTCATAGGGGGCTAACAGTGGCTCCACATGGGGATGGCTTCTTCTTGAAGGAGTCAAGAATTCAGAAAATGATCTTTGGTGTAGGCCAGATGCCTGGTACTTGACCCATCCATTGTCTTTCTTGGATCATCTGCCACAAATCATGAAGACATTATATCAGCAAAAATATTCTCCCAACCAACTACCAACCCATACTAGTCCTAACATTTTTTCTTCTGGGTGCATTTGGGCTTGCAGACCCTTTACATCATTAATTTTCACAAAAAAAAGAAAAATAAACCTATTCTATTTCTACCCTTATTACTCCATGAGATCAGATTAAACTGTTGGCCTCATATTTTCTCTACCTAAACTAATGTCTGCTAGGATTAAATTGTCTAGCAGACTTCTTCTCTACATTCTAAGACAGAAATTGAAAACAGTCAAGCCAGGATTAGACTGTCTGGCTTGCTGTGGACCATAGCATAAAGAAAAAACTACTCATGGACTAAAAACTTTGCAGAAATTTAAAACCACTAACTAAATGCTCACAGACTGAGATTTATTTGAGATTTTCTTACCTACCCTACTCTAATTGGAATATTTACAATTATAGCTTACAAAAATTCTCTTCCAATGCAACCAGTCCATCAAGTGATCCCATGACTGGTCTTTCTTGCTTAGCTCCTTGAGCATGCTGGATAGACAGGGCTGCTCCCACTCTTTTTTTTCCACAACAGCAACTTTTAAAAAAATTCTTGTTGTCTGCATCATGCTGTTCAAAATGACCTTTGACCCTTCTTCAAATGTTTGCAAGAAATAAACATAAGGATCTTGAAATGATACTTGGTTATGAATATTTGGCAAACAGGCTTCAACCAGGACTTCTTCTTCTACCACTCGGTCAAGGATAAGACTCTGTTGAGAAAGAGAATCTCCTCCATCCTCTTCATTTTCTGAACTTGAGGCTCAGCCGTGTCCTCTTGGAGCTCTGATATATTCTGCTCTGATGGGCTGAGCTCTGCAAAAAGATCTATGTATTCTTGAGCAGGGGTATGTTCCATTACTTCCTCTTTTTCAAGAGAAGGCTCCTTACTTTAATCATGCTCAAGAATCTCTTCTTTTCTTTCTTCCTCATCCTCTGAAAAGGAAGACTGCTGGTCTCCGATCACATGAAAATCATCAGTGATGATCTGAGGTGTAACAGAATGAAAATTCAATGAATCTTCATCTATTACTAAGCTCTCATAACTTTCTTCATCAGTTTCATAGATAGGATGACTTGGCTCATTGCCTCTCTGGATTTTCTGGCTCTGATTTTCCTCCCATGAGTCTACTGATGATGCTACTGCAACCTCAGCTTCTCTTTGAAAAAAATCATCATCAAATAGATCATAAATAGGAAAATCATAATTGTAAGCAATGTCACCAATCAAACTTGTCGGATTCTCAACAGGTCTTACTTCATTCTGATCCACAGAGGATTTTTCTGGATTTGTATCATACTCATTTGATGAATGAGTAGGAGTGTCAGTTCTGTAAAAGAGTTCAGAGGTGAACTGCATGTTTAATATTCAGTCCATCCCTTCTTCTGTCAACGGAGAAATTTCCTTTTTAACATAGACAGAGGAACAACATTCCTTTACTTCTTGCACGAACTGATCTGGAGGTTGGATGTCTTCTTGAGCGTTTTCCAGAGCAAGAGAAAACTCCAGACCCAGATCATCATACATGTCTTGATCATTTTTCAGGTTTGGAGTTGGCCCTTGCTCTGGAAAATGCATGGGTTGTTCTAAATAATCAACATTTGTATTCAAATTAGTTGTATACATTTCCAGCACTTCGCCAAACATGTTTGCTATTCTATTTAATTTATCTGCCAAAGCATCTAGCTTTGCATCACTGTCCATGTCTGGATCCATGTTTCTGTAAAGAAGGTCACTGCATCTTCTCAACGAGTTCAAAGTCTTCTACTAGTGGAATCATTAGGTCTATTAGGGATTATAGAGTGTGGAGTTTCCAGGTGGATGAATTTGGATGTTTGAAAGAGACTGTTGTCCACCATCAGCATTTGATACCAACCTAACCAGAGATTTTGGATCTTTTGAGTGCCTAAATGTATGTAAGATAAATTCACTTAACTCCCCAGTGGAGTCAACATTATGTTGGAGACTACAATGGGACACCAGACCAATGTTAGCAGTTAAGAACTCTCAGATTTTTCCCTAGCGGAGTCGTCATTATGTTGGGGTTCTAGTGTTTTGGCCCGATTGGCAAGACCAAAAGACCGGACAACATCATAACCACTTTGGGATCCTAAGATCTAATCCTCCTGGATCCGGAGAGGGATCTCTCCAATAAAACAAAGAATGATATATCTTTGAAAGCTCAAAATGAGATATTAGGCTAGGTATGAAGCACGAAGGGGGGTTTTAAAATGATTTGGTTGGTTGTTGAGTTGGTCTGAGATCATTAACTGAGAAGGTTATGGAAGGAAAGGAACAAAGTAGCAAGATGTTTTGGCAAAAGAGGATAGGTTTAGAATGTGCCATCCATTGGGATATGGAGTCATGAAAGGGGATTACTTGCAAACAATTAGCCAAGGATTTCCAAAGGGAAAGTCATCTATACTAAAGGATCTTCTAGATATATGGTGAAATGGACAATAAAGAATGAAGGAGAGGCACAAAGGGCAGCTTAAGATAAGACAAAAGGTCATATAACTCCAGATCTTCTTCAGCATGCTCTTAAAGAGAAAACATTTAATATTTAAACACAGAACTAGGCCTAAGGTCATAGAAGGACTTTGAACCTTCAATGCTTCGACACCATCTCAAAGGATCTTAGACAGGCCAATCTATTAGAAAAGTACCACAGTGGATAGGGCTCACACTAAATCCCCAGTATCCCAATTCCTCATGATCAAACCCAACCAGAACATCTAAGAACAGATTCATAAATTCATACAACAGCTAGCAGTGTAAAACAACTTCTACACTGGTTAAATTATCTTGAACCAATACTTAGATAACACAATCAATAGAAAACATCAAAGGTAAGGAGAGAAGAAGCATTAGGGTACCATGCAAGGGTATATCCTAAGCCATATTTCTAATGCTTACCAGAGAAATAAGTGGATAGCATGAATAATGTAAATAGACAATGAAATAAGAGAAACATCACTCGTAATCTAGACCAGGATCCTGTGAAATTGCTTGATTTATTGATATGAAAAACCAGTCACATACACTGAGCTCAATGGCTGTTACAGTCCAAAATTTCTTCTCCTAGCCTACTACATTACAAAATACTTAGCTACTCTCCCTCGATAACTATTCTAACAGTCAAACAAGTCCCTACACTAACAACAACAACAACAACGGAACCCTTTACAATGTGTTCTTCAGGGGTTCTTATAGGAGAATGAGTAACTATGGAAGTAGATGTAAATTAAATGAATCCATTAAGATAGGGTGGAGGAAGTATCCACGGCCACTCTACTTAATAGCTCTGCACTGTACTCTATGGTCTAGTTTGGAGTCCTTTTCAGGTCGATTTTGACCTCAGATGTTTCTTTAAAGTCCTTTCTAGCTGTAAGGCTCTCTGTTCTATATTCTGAAGCAAGTAAGGTGACTGAAGGTCTTTTGGGTTTCCATAACTCCATTATTGCTGCCCTGACAATATTGGAAGCTTTCTGTCAGTGGAATGGCCTTTGGGAGTTCGGGAAGTCATGGAGACTTTTGTCGGAGGTGTACTGCCTGAGAAATGTACTGTTGACGCTGAAAAGCAGATATGGCTTGTTTCTTGTGCTCTTTAATCTTCGAACTGTGCCTTAATTCTTTGAATACATGATTTTCTGCTAAATACGCAATTAACAGGCCCTAATCCCTCTAATCTATCTCTGTTGTTACATTGGCCACTGTTGTGATGGCTTCTCTGTATTTTGAATCACAGTGAATGTGATTATGGAAAACAGAGAAAATTTGTCACTCTGTGAACACCCTGCACAATAAAATAAAAATGTCATAAAATATAGGACGGTGGTAGAGGAATGTTGTGGAGGCCTTGAGGAATAGTGGTGCAACTATGGAAACAGTGGCTGTAGGGAAAACAGGTGAAAGATGCAGTGAAACGGAGGTTTGGTGGAGGAATGCATGTGGACCGTTTGATCAGGGTAGGGGGCGATGATCAACGGTGGTGATTGACTTGCCGAATGACCTTATAAGGTTGGACGAAATGCAATGAAATTTAATGTAAAGCATTTAAAATTTTAATGCAGGCAGATTGCAAAGGTTTTCAATGCAAAACATTTGAGTCGACCTTTGGATGGAATGCAAAGGAAATGTGCGAAAATGCGATGAAATGAGCTGATATGGTCCGACCCGACAATGGCGGAGGGTGATTTAACCTGGACCATCAGATCTCAGGAGGAGATCGACGGCTGCGATGATCCGATGAGATGCTGAGGTCGCGCGATGAAAAAATATGAAAGGAGTGTGATATGCAATATAAACCATTGATCTGGCTCAAATGGACTGTCAAGATTGGATTGGAGGATCACAATCGGGAGAGACAGGAGGTGACACATTCAAAATTCCTGATGGGCTTTGGTGCGATTAAGTGCCGACCGTCGGATCATTGAGGGATCAATGGTGGAGATTAAATCAGCGGGGAGAAGGACAGGGGTACAGAAACGGAGCGGGAGAAATGAGGGCCATTGGATTTGAATGGATGAACGGCTATGATTGGATCATAGGATCGCAATCGGGGAAGATAGAGGGTGTCACATGTTATTCATCAGTATTTTTCACTTTTTGGTGATGACTAGTTCTAACAGCCAAGTTTTCCAACAGCCGATCTAAAAAATTGTCAAATTTTTCAGCTGGGAAAAAACCCATAAAACTTTTTTTCCCTCCTACTTTTCAGTCCACCCATGACAAGCTGAAACTCCATTATCAAAATCCTACCCTGCCTCAGCCATACTAGTCTACCCATCAGCTCTAAAGAGACAATCCAAATCTGTTCAAAAAACCCTCCTCTATGTTAGGAAGTGGCGCTCTAAGGCATTTCACCCTTGGCAAACTATCCAAGAGCCAAAAACCTCCATCTTCTATAGACCAGTCATAACAGACCTCCCACTCTGCTAATAAATTTGGTCACAGCCCTAAGTCACGCCACTAATGCGCCCTTAAGTCTCAGCAATACATAGGCCATAATCTCAAGCTGATTTTAGGTGTTTTACAGTGTTTGATGGATCTTTCAAGGACAGGAAACATACCAGCATCATAGAAGACAATTTTTGGCACCACAAAAGAAGACAACTGCTTCTCAATGAGATCCTATGCCATGAGATGCAGCACAAAGAAAGGATTTTTTCATCAAGCTCATGCGACCACCTCCAAAGCGTAAAAAAACAGTGAAAGAAAAACAACACTGTCAAGAGGCTATTGATATGACAAGACCAAAGAACCTCCTTCATTTATAAGAAGAGGGTTTGAAGACCAAAAACCTCCTTCATCTATAAGTAGAGGGTTTTGAGAGCGCCTCCTTCATCTCTACGCAGAGGGCGATGGCCTAAGTTTGACTTGAAAAGTTGCAACTGACTGTAAGACAGATTTGTTTTTAATAAACAGTGAGACAGTGACTAGAGTTTTCTGAAGTAAAGTGATGTTTGAAAGCAGAGGTAAAAGAAGTAATGTTTTCAAAGTTTTTTGCCTACCATCATGTGTAAGAGAAACCCATTGTTTTCGTCAGGCAGCCTTCAAATTGGCTGAGACAGAAGGTTGAAAAAACATCAGATATTTTTCCAAGTGAAGGGCCTCCTGTTAGGGTCCCGTGATTTGGCCGATTGGCTAGCCAAATGACGATGTAACATCAAACCAAGCTTTGGAGCCCAAGGACCTAGCCTTCCTGGACTCAGAGAGGGCTCTCTCTATATGTGTAGAAGATGTCGATGAGGCGATGATGTAAAGTTGCTGTAGGGCTGATTTGATTCACAATAGAAGGGATCTCTGGGCAAAATGGAGTAAATGAACAATAAGTTGGTGAAAGACAAGGGATTTCAAGTGCAAACTAGTTAATAGCAGACATAAACATGTAATAGCAAGCCATTAATCATGCTAGGAATAACTATAAGTTAATCAATACATAGAAATCAAACATTCCAGCCATACATAGAGGTATAAGACCCTCTAACTTCGGGAAATGGCTATCAGACTTTGGGGAAAACACATGAGACAAACTAACAACTCATGAACTATGCCGGAACGCCTAAACATAGTCTCTAAGTCATTGGGCACTTAGACAAATAAGTTTTCATAGTTTTAGGCAAAGGGCTAGATCGAAACTAGGCCTCCTTGGTTCAACAAAATGATCAACAAATCAGTCAAAGAGAAAGTTTTATGGACATAACTATGGGCAGCTGATAGGTAGGTAGGGCAAACCATACATCCTACTCAACATACATGGAACTGATGAATAAAACTTAGCAACAACACCTTAGGTTACTAAAGAGCAGCTAAGAATTCTTAAGCATAACTAAGGGAGAAGAAAACATCAAGCTATGAAGATTCAGGGATTTTGAGGTGCCTCCATGGGCATGTCTCAAAATCAATCTTTACTGATCTATAGCAGCAAAAAAAATGAAATATGAGTGAAAACTAGAAGACAAAACACATTAAGAAGCACTATACCATTCTACCATGTCAAGGAATCCATCAACAAGCCTTCAACATTCCTCAAAAGCATCCAAGAGGCAGTCCAAAAATCATAACTCAAGTGTATTCTTCAAAGCTCATATGACTAATGCATTAATTCTTCTCTCAAGTTCAGCCTCTGATTTACAATGAGAACCATGGAATAAATAGGCTTGAGGGAGGAAAACCTCATGGAGCAACTAGCTATCCCATTGGCCAAATCAAAATATCTAAACTTGTCCTTGAGGCTTTGCAAAGCCCAAGGCACAAAATATCTAATAAAATATCTAAAAAACTGCTAAAAACGGAAATTATATTGACTTTACATGATTTTCCCATGATAAAAATAGCCTAACGCACATTTGGGAAAAGCAGATTTTTGGAGTTCAAAAATTGCAAAAATACTTCATATTTATGCCTGAAAAAGATCCCCTGACTTTCTGGATGCAAATGGAAGCCTTCCCGATGTCGAAATGAGGCTCATGATGGCTTGTTGGAAAGCTCTCTGTGTCTGCTTTCCAATGCAAGTGGAATCATCTCAATCTGATCTCTGAAAGTCCCTCAAAGCTGTACCTGTGTGCAAAAACCCAGAAAATAGCAGGCTGCTGATAGGGCGGGCAGAATGTACAAAATGAGGCTGTTTTTCGCCAATTTGGAGGAGCGAATGATCTTCAAATGCCCTGAAAATCGCTGGAGAGCTGCTCATGAAATTATGGAATCCATTGGTATCACCCTTCTCCCTTGACGACTCTTCAAACTGAAATGGCGCATTTATGAGTTTTTGGCAAAAACCCCAAAAATGCCAAAAAACAAAAAGTTTTCGAAACAGGCCCAAAATTGGCATGTATGACCCTCAAGGGTCCATAGAGACATGTTCCGAAGCTGAAGCTAAAATATCGAGGGCTGATATGCTTTTTGCCTCTTTCCGTGCTAGGCGCCTCTCCTTCAATTTCTTCAATTTTTCTTGTGCCACCTTCAATTTGCGCCTAGCGAATTGGTTTAGCTTCTGAAAGTGAAGAGTTCTCTTCCTTTGTAGCTCAAGATCCCTGTTTTCCTTCTCAAGCTTTGTCTCCAACTGCTGGTTAGCCCTCTCAAGCCAAGCTTCCTTGTTTTCCTCAATTTCTCGGTCAAGGAGGGTAGTGAGAGGAAAAGCTTCGAATTGAGCTTGTTCTTCAGCCTTCTGTTTCTCCAAGGCTCTCCTAAGCCCAATGGTTCTAGGCCTCTTTTGCTTAGGCTGGTCCTCCTCCTCTTCACCATCAAATTCGCCAATAAGCTCTTCAATTCTTACTTGCGCCCTTTCTGCCTCCTTTTTGTACTTGATGGCCCTTGCCTCATGAATGGTTGCATGAAACTTCATTTGTTTGTTCTCAACCTCCAAGAAATGATTGAAATTCCTTGCCCTTTGGAGATCTTCTTGTAACACCTCAATTTGCCCTTCTTTGTGAATGAGGATATTTTCAAGGATGCGTGCCTCATTGTCGCTGTCATCGCTTGGGATAGGGATGACAGCTGATTTACCTCCATGCTTGGCGCTTTCTCCAACTGTACTTTTGCCTTTGAAGGCCAATCTAGCGCTCTTTCTCCTTGGTAAGCTAGGAGTTGTCTTTTTGGGCAATTTCCCCTTCTTAGGGACAGTTTTGGTCACCATTGAGGAGACAGCTTCAGCTTGATGTCCTTCCTCAACATCTTGTCCAGCTTGTGGCTCAAAAGATGCTTCAATTTCTTGCTCAACCTGCTGCTCTTCAACCTCTGTCTGCTGTTGTTCCTCTTCCTGTATTTGATGCTGTTCATCAACCTCTAGCTGCTGTCCCTCTTCTTGAATTTGATGTTGTTCATCAACCTCTAGCTGCTGTCCAATGATATCCAACTACTGCTGTCCCTCAAAATCTGGCTGCTGCTGCTCATCAACCTCCTGTTCTCCCTGTGGCTCAATGCCCTCTTCTTCTCCTTGTTTACTTGGCTGCCCAGTAGTCATCTTGAGTTTTTTAGGGGTAGGCCTACTAGATAAAGGCACTGGGCGATGGACAGGCTGAGTAGGAGACACATGAACAGGAGGGACAGTGGCGAAATCGTCATGGCTAATGAATGACTCCCATGAAACCCCCTTCTTCTCCAGCTGGTGTAAGAAAATGATCTTGATCAAGGAATGGTGAAAGAGAGAAGGGATTTGCTGAGGTGGAGCTTTCTTTTGGACAGTAGCTGCCATTTTTTCTATGCTCTTGGACAAAAAGTATGGAAGGTTTAATTGTCTGCTTCTGGTAAAATGCATCAACAAGCGAACATGATAGGCAAATATTTGGCTAAACCTCCCTTCACAAGTGAAATATCTCATTATGGCCTTCATCAGTGGAGCATAACTGTCAAGAAGATAGGAGAAAGGAAAAATAGCAATGATGGTCTCCCTATGTTCCGGCTTGATGAAAGGTTTATAATCCTCCAAATCAAGATGCGCTTGTTTAAACCACTTTTCACCATGATACGGGATCTTGGTAGCTTTGGATACATACCTTGGAGAGATTTTGAAGTCAAGACCTGCAAGCTGGAAGTGTTTGTCTTTGAACCTCAAAGCGCACAAATGTGTAAGTGGCAAAAAACTCTTGACTTCCTCTATCCTCTGACAGAAATCAAGACAGCCTACTTCATGGAAATTAAAAAGCACTGAGGGATGAGCATTGATTTCTTCTATGGAGATAGGTTCATATCTCTTATGTTGTCCACCTTTGTGATCTCGTTTTGGAGGCATCCTGATTTTGAAACAAGCTTTGGAAGAGGCAAATTGCCTTCACTATATGAGAAATGCTCTGCTGGTTTGAAACAGGTCACCAGATTGTTTGGACAGATATGGTCACTGTGGTTTGGATGAAATGCAACAACGCTTCCTTGAATAAGCTCCTCTGCACTTATTAACAACAGTTCTTCAAATTTGGATGCACTTCAGCTATGTATCCTTCTTAACAATGGCACTATATGTAAGAACTGCTTTGTAGATTCTTTGTGCACAGTCTTGAACAAATCCCCTCTTGTGACCTTGCTTAGAGGCCTGCTTGCACTTGTATTTTTGTCTTTGAAACCAACCTTCAAAAATTATAACCCTGCTCTTTTAGGTCATTTACCTTGAAACATGCCCCTGTCAGCAGACTTCTGTGGAGACCACACAGTGGGAAAAGAAAGAGACCCTGTGGTTAGGTGAAAAAAATAGCCCACTGTGTTTAAGAGAAAAACCTTTCACTTGTGATTTTTTTAAGAAGTCAATCACTGCCTTTATAACTCTGCCCTTGATGTTTACTTGATCATCAATAAATGCCCAACAATCAATCAAATGCCCACTATCAACAAATATCTGCTCACCTTTCCGTAATCCTCGTCCAACAATTTTCGAACATGACAAGGTAGTGTAATCAACAAGGTATCTTTAGTTTAGGTGAAAAGTAAATGCAACAGTGGTTTCAGGAAACAAACTCTCTGTTTTGTGAGTTTAAAAGGTTCACCAACACATCTATACCCCTGTTTTAATATCAAATGCAAAACACCAAGCACCCTGCCCTTTAGACCATGGCCATTTTTACTTGTGAAGTTTCCTATAATCAACACCACTTTGGTACTTCTGCCCTTAATGTCAAAATCTAGCCATCAACAATCTCTGTCTTTTACTATGATGTCATCTTTGGAAGTTTTCTGTCAATAAGTCTTCAACCTGTACTTCTGCTTTAATATCAAATTTAAAACACTAACAAACTGTTCTTCAGAAAAAGGCTCCTTTCTTTGTGAAGTGTTAAGAGAACAAAAACTGCTTTTACACTTCTGCCTCCAGAGCTAGAAAGACATTAATTAAATCTGCCCCTCAATGTAACATTCACCCATAGAAAACTCTTTGTCAACAATTTTCCACAATGATGTAATACAGTGCAGGGGAAAACAGACTTAGCTTGGGTGAAAGAAACAGTGTAACAGTAATTCAGACCATATACTCTTGGCTTGTGATTTGTGAGATGTGCACCAATACATTCTATAACCTTGCCTTCAAGGATTAAACTCTCATTAACAACCTCGGCCCTCTTTAAATTATCTCATCTCACTGTGTAGGAGACCGTGTTTGTTTTTTTTTAGCAAACTAGCAAGGTACGGGATTTTCAAACAGTTTTATCACCTATCAACACCTTGCATACGATGGGAGCTCATAAAAATACCTTGAAATTGGTGGATGCTCGCTTGAGAGGGTGCAAGAGACCCTGGACAGCTTGAAAAATGGGCGCGGAAAACTCTGGAGAAAACCCGTCGCGCCGGAGGAAGGTGTCGGGTGGAACTGTCGTGTGGTCGGGCGGGCACCTACAGGCACGTCGCGCCCGCCTACAGGCACGTCGCGCCGACGTTAAAAGCCTTCACAAAACGACGCCCAGGCACGTCGCGCCACTTTCCAGGCCCGTCGCGCCGCCTTAAAACAGTGCAGAAAAACCTCAATTTGCTTGAAAACACGTTGTGATGCTTGGGAGCTGCGGCAATTTGTTTTTTTGATTTCACAAAAGACTTACTACTCCTCTATTTCATTCTTTTGATACTCCTCAACGGTTATATTCAAAATAAAGACTCTCCAGGGCTATTTTTGAGCATAATGAAGCTTTTCAGAAACAATGGCAATTTTTTAAATGATACAAAAATGTGTTTCCGTATCAAGTTGATCCTTTTAAAACAAGGATAATCCTTCAACTTTTCTTTGCCTACTCAATGGTTACACATGAGACCACCTGCCTTTGAAATTAGTTTGACAATTTCTGTCCTTAGGTGATTTATGTTTCCTTCTCGACTGTAAGTGCCATTCTACTATCTGTAGCTTTTATAACAGATCCTCCTCGCTTTCGACAACTCACCTGTGTCACTTCCCTGCCTTTGTTTATTTGATACTATATCCTTATGCTAAATCGCCTTTGAAATGATAACAAGTGTTTTGAGCTTTAAACATATGAATGTGGGTGATTCATCATAACCAACTTCCTCTGCTTACTTATAAAATTGAATACCACTCGCCTTCTCCATCAGAAAAACAGACTTGTAAAATATGAAAACAGGGCCCTTGGGCACACAGTCTTTATTTTGTTTTGATCAGTGTATTAAAACCCTTTTGGTAAATAGCACCATTTCATGACTGGACATATGTTTACTGCCTCCCTCTCTTGGTGATTGTTTTAGCAAAGAAGGACTATTTCATAATGCACCAAAAATATTTGAAAAGTTGTAAACACCCCTTCTTGAAAGGCGCCTCTTTTGAACTTTTGACATATGGTATTGTCTTGTTGCTTGACCCTTTCCTTAAGGAGAAAATCTTCTTTTTGATATCAGTGGCACACCTATGCTTAAAATTGTCTCTTTGTCTATTCATAGCATTGCATACCTGTCATCATGCATTTTATGACTCAACCTTGGTCACTGTTTACTTCCCTAGTGATAAATTGCTGCTTCTGAGTGTTTCACAATTTTTTCTCTGGACTGTAAATACACTTTTTAGGTTGCATCCTTTCACCCTAGACTTCTTTGTTTGCTCAGAAGGATTTCCTTTGATTTCTGTATAGGTGATCATGAAAGGTCTTTATCCCATTTTTAAGTCAACTGCTCGCTTTGGCATTGATAGCATACAATATGTTCAATATTTTCCCCTTCCCTACTGTAGGTATAGTCAGAGAGGGAGTTCCTTGAAACAGGAGTATCAATATCTTTACATTATCAGAGCTGTCATTTATTTGTGTAGTGACCTTGTTTCAGTCTTTGATATCCTTCTACTGCTCTTTCTTGTATCAATCAGTTTCAGCACCTGTAGTAGCTTCGGCCCTCTACTCATGCATGGAGGAGGCTCTTCGTTAGATAAGGTGTTTGAAGGTTTTTTAACAATTCTTTTTCGAGACAGCCTTTCTCTGAAGGTGATGTTAAGTAGACCATTTGGAAAACATCAGTCTAAGCATGTTCACTTGCAAACATCATTGTGTGTCAGCAGAAACCCTAGCCAGAGTAATACTGTCTCCCTGCATTGTCCTAAGGGTGAATTAGACATTTGGCTTGTTCATCTCATGATCGATTATTTTGACAAATATCCTTTGTAACTATGAAGGTCAGTGTTTTCTTTGAAAAAAACCAAGCACTTTCTCCTGCCTGTGTAATGGCATTTTTTAATATCTGTTCTATTTGATTTTGAACCAAAACAGGCCTCTTATGATTTGGATGTTCACTGATGACAGGCCTTCTAAAGTTTCAACCATTCACCTGACTTGAAAGTTTCAGATGATCTCCTTTATCAGGCAAAACTCCCCTTTCCTTTGAGCTTATCATATTTCCACTATAATCCTGTTATGGTCAGCAATTACATTTATGAAACCTGAAGATATTGTTTCATTGTTTCATTATTTCATTAAGGGCAAACCTGGACTTCTGCAAACTTCTGAGTCAAACACTGGCCTGCGCCCTCTGCTTATGTATGAAGGAGGCGCCCTAACCCTCTGCTTGTAATGAAGGAGGTTCTGGGCCTTGACAATTTACCATTTGCTGAGACAGTGGCAACCCTTTCTTACTGTTATTTTATGCTGGAAAGAGCTTGTAGGGTCCTGGCGAGTGACTTTTGTTTTGCAGCTTCATCTCAGGCTCACAATACATTTAGAAGCAGCTGTTCTTCTAACTGTGAACTCAAACATTTACTCCATGAGATGAAACATATTTCCTGTCTTTGAAGAACCATAGAACACAGTGAAAAACCTACTAGTCAGCTTGAGAATGGGCTTCATGCAGTGTTGAGACCTAGGGAATATGAGTGGCGTGACTTAAGGCTGTTTGTCAACTTCATTTGCAAATTAAGGGATCAGTCATGGTAGGTCTGCTGCAGATGAGGGATTTTTTGGCTTTTTGATGATTGCCAAAGGTGAAATGTCCTAAACGCCACTTCCTAACATAGGGGAGAATATTGAAACAGATGTGAATTTTCCTTTTAAGGCTGATGGGCAGGTTAATAAAGCTGAAACTAGGCAGGATATGTGATATGAAGTTTTTGATGCTGCCAGGGGTGGACTGAATAAGTAGAAAGATGAAAAAAGTTTTGGGGAGGGTTTTCTGGATGACATATTGACATAAGGAAATCAGTTTCTAGAAAACTCAGCTGAAGATATAGTCATCACTAACATGCAAAAAATACTGATGGCTAACAGTGGCTCCATTTGGGGAGGGCAGCTCCTCGTCAGGAGGTGTCCAGAATTCAGATTTTTGGATTTATAAAGACCAGTGCCTTATCCATTGGCGCAAAATTTACCCTTCTCTTGATGTTATTTCTGAAAAGTGTCAGCATGTTTAACATCAATGATACTTCTACCTACCCCACTATCTTTCCTAGCATTTTTTCTTCTGTTTGGCGCATTTAAACTAGCAGCCTTTTGACAATGCATATTTTTCTTTTTGCAAAATGAAACTATCTACTTCTACTCTTATATCTGCCGGGAGTTCAGATTAAGCTGACGAACTTCTTCATTTCTCTACCTAAAACTAGATCGACTGTCAAGATTAAGCAGTTTGACAGGATTTCATTCTCTAATCTACAACATGAAATTGAAAAATGATCAAATCAGGATTAAGCAGTCTGATTTGTCATGCATTTGCGGCATAAAAGACAAGCTGCACACAAATGTTATTTTGCAATAAAAAGGAAACTAGACAAGCTGGGCTAAGATGTACAATGTGTTTTTCATCCCTCGCTTCTCTCTTTGGTTCTGTTTTAGGCATGTGGAACCAGAATCTCTCCCTAATCTAAGCTCTGTGATAAGTCAATCTTACGCAATGTTGACTATCTTGGCGCTCACTAACTTATCAACAAATAAATTTAAACATGCTCAGCTATGATTAGGCTAGATAGCTGAACAAGACATTGAAGCACTAGTAGCGGCATTTAGACTTGCTCGCTTTCCGAAAGACTATTTTTTGTAACATGGGGCCTTGGTTCTATCTTCACTTGCCCTCTTTTCTGCTTTTTACTGTTTTTGACTTTCCTATCTTTTACTGTTTTTTATTTTTCTATTTTTTAATATTTCAACAATGGTATGTACAATGACTGAAAGTGTCTTAAACTCAAAAATGGAGTTCTTGACAAAAATAGTGTTTTAATGTCCTGCCATTTACAGGACCTCCAAAAATTTCATTCCCATCAGGTTCTTGTAAGAAGAAAGCATTTTTTCCACTAACTGAGCTGATGATGTAAGGTCCTTTCCATAAATTTTCAAACTTGCCATGTTTACCTTTATCTTCTCTTCTAGAATCCCATTTTAAGACTTTATCTCCAATCTGAAAATCATTTTCCTTAGTTCTTCTGTCAAAAATTTGTTTTATTTTTTCTTGTGCTAACTGAGCCCTTTGGTAAACTTCTTCTCTGGTTTGTTCTAAATGGATAGTCTGATTTACTCTTCTTTGTATGTCATTTTCTTCTATTTGGATTTCTTGTAGTAGCTTCATTACTCGAACTCCTAGAGAGGTCGGGAAAATGGCATCAACACCATAGACTAGCTGGTAAGGGGAAATACCTATGGATTTCTTGGTAGTTAATCTATCAGCCCATAAGGCGTGCACTAGTTTCCCATGCCATGCTTTTTGATTTTGTTCCAGAAGTTTTTTGATAATGTTGACAAGGCTTTTGTTGGAAGACTCGGCTAAGCCATTACCTTGAGGGTAATAGGCTGTGGAATGCCCTAATGAAATATGATACTTGTGACAAAAGTCTATCATTTTTTTGGAAGAGAAGGCAGCGGCGTTATCTGTAATGATTTTCCTGGGACAGCCGAATCTGGATAGGATATTGGTTTCTAGGAACGTGATGATGACTGAATCGGTGGCGTTCCGAGATGGTATGGCTTCTATCCATTTGGTAAAGTAATCAGTTGCTGTGAGGATCCATTTATGTTGAGCTGAGGAGGAGGGGTGAATTTCTCCGATGAAGTCTAGACCCCATTGTTGGAAGGGTCCTTCGACTATGATGGGATGTAAAGGCAAAGGTAGAAGCTTTTTCTTGCCATCAAAAATTTGACATTTATGGCAGGTCATGACCAGTTTGTGAGTATCCGGGAATAAGGTGGGCCAATAATAACCGGCTCTAAGGATTTTGTTTGCAGTAGTTTTCCAGTAGAGGTGACCTCCACATTCCCCCTCATGCATTTCCCGCATGATTTTCTCTGCATCAGGCTCAAGAAAACATTTAAGTAGCATACCAGTAGGATTCTTCCAATACAGAGAACTATCTATAATGCAAAACTTTAAAGATTTTTGTTTGAGGAACCTCGCTTTTGTTTTTGACAAAGACGGAGGAGCATTCATATAAGTTAATACATAAAGAATGTCTGCATACCAAGGTGAATCCAAAAATGTTTGATTTATAGGGGGAAGTGCGCATTCTTCTTGTTCTTCTAAAGCATCGACAAAATTGATATCTAAAGCTTGGAGGTTGGTTTCAGCCATTAATCTCGCGAGTCCTTGTCCTTTAACTAGTTTAGTAGGCCTGATTTCTAGATCGTACTCTAGGATGATAGCAATCCACTTTCCCCTTTTACCATCAGGATCTTGGTTGAGAATGTCTTTGACAACAGTATTGGGGACGAAGGCTATGACATGAGAATGTAAGATGTAGACTCGGAAATCTTTTAGTGCCTTTACCAATGCGAATGCCTGTTTCTCCATGATGTTATATTTCAAGGGAGCATCTCTTAGGGATTTTCTAAAAAAGGCAATGGGTTGCTCTTGTCCCGCCGCATTCTTTTGCAACAATACCGCAGCTATTGTATGTTCTGAGGCAAATGAGAAAATATAAAAATCTTTAGTAAAGTCAGGGCTTATTAATACAGGTGTTTCAGTTAAGGCCTTTTTAATCAGTTCAAAAGATTTTTTGGCTTCTAAAGTCCATTTAACCCCGACCTCCTTTCTTAACATATTTGTGATCTCTTTTAGGAGCTCAGCAAGATTTGGAATGAATCTTCTTAAGAAATTTATTTTGCTGATAAAGGACTGTAACTCCTTTATGTTTCTGGGGTGATTTATCTGTAAAATACCTTCGATTCTCTGGGGGTCTATTTTAATTCCTTCTTCCGAAATAATGTGACCTAGGAGTTTTCCTTCTTCTAGACCGAAGAGTGTTTTCTTGGGGTTCAGGGACAAACCATACTTTCTGCATTTGTTGAAAACCTTTCTTAAGTGAGCTAGGTGTTCCTCGTCAGATTTAGAATACACTGTTATATCGTCGAGATATATGACTATGAAAACACCTATGTCTTCTGAGAAGGCTATGTCCATGGCTCTTTGAAATGTGGCGCCAGCATTCATTAGTCCGAAAGGCATTTTGACGTACATAAAAGTGCCCCAGGGGGTGGTGAAAGATGTTTTATGCTGATCGGTAGGATAAACCAATACTTGGTTATAACCAGAAAAACCATCAAGCAATGAGATTCTTTTAGCGCCTACGACCTTCTGAAGTATGTGGTCCATTTTGGGCAGAGGGTAGTTATCTTTTAGACATGCCCTATTCAAGTTTCGGAAATCTATGCAAAGTCTGATTTCACCGGTCTTTTTTCTAACTGATACTAAATTTGAAACCCACTCAGAGTATCGGAGAGATACTATTATACCGGCATCATACATCTTTTTAATTTCTTTTTCAACTAATGGTAATAAAACTGGGTTTATCCTTCTTAACTTTTGTTTGAAATGTTTTTGATTTTCTTTGAGGGCAATTTTATGTTGGATGATGCTGGTGTCATATGATTTTAAATCTTGGTACCCCCATGCAAACACATCTTTAAATTCTTTGAATAGTTTTATGTACCTTTGTTTCATGTCAGGTGGGAGGGTTTTGGATAGTTTAATGTTTTTAGGCTCTTCTGGATTTCCTATGTTGTATTCCTCTATGTCATCCTCTATAGATTCCATCTTAGGCTTTTTGGCCACATCATTAAAGTCAAACAATTCTTCTAAAGGTGCGAGCCCTCTAGGTATGGTATCATTTTCGCAGTGTAAGACTTCAAGTTCTCTTTGGTCAATGTCTTCTTCCATCTCCCTGTCACATGGATGGTCTACCAGGTTTAGATTGGTCCACAAAGGTGGGTTTAGCTCTTGGTCTTGACTTATGTTGGTTTTCCTCTCTTCATTTTCTGAGTCTATTTTGGTTATCTCAAACTCATTTTTAGATTGGAGGAAATCATCAATTTGATCATCATCTTGGAATACTTGCCAATGGTCAAGATTATCTGGTATAGTAGGGCGATGTTTTACTTGGATGTCATATTGCTCACTCATACATGGTATTTGGCTAGTGCTTGCAGCAAAGGCGAGCTCATTTTCCAAACTGTTTTGAATCCTCGGGATATAGGTGAGTTCATATTTTTCAAAATTTTTGAGGATATCCAAAGTTGCATTCCTATATTCTCTCAGTCTTGGGTTCTTGGCTGAATATTCACCTTTGATTTGCTTAATTA
Source organism: Pinus albicaulis (assembly GCA_034641835.2). Lineage (NCBI taxonomy): Eukaryota > Viridiplantae > Streptophyta > Pinopsida > Pinales > Pinaceae > Pinus > Pinus albicaulis. The sequence continues at coordinate 345,459,552 of CM076569.1, read as the reverse complement.
CAAGTTCTGAGTCCCCTTGAGCTGTTATCCTATTGGCACCTAAGTCTCTAAGCATGTGTAGACCAATAAGAAGGGCTTCATATTCCGCAATGTTATTTGTACATTGGAATTCTAATCTGAAAGAATGTCCTTCCTTAGTGTTGTGTATCCAGATGCCTGCTCCCGATCCTGTCTTGCCACAAGAACCATCAAAGCTTATACTCCAAAGAGTTTCCTTTTCATACATGATACTAAGTTGTTTCTTAGGTTCCTTGGGACTTTGGTCATCAATTACTTCACTTAGTAATGGTTTGGATATGTCTTCATTTTCTTTTATCTGCTTGTGTATATCACCTTCATTGTATAAGATAAACGAATCTAAATTGGAATGAATGGAATAGATGGGGGTATTGTTTGGCTCATCTCTGTTACTAACCATGTATTTCATGCGAGCCTCCCGGTATAGTCTCCTAGTTTGGTTGAAAACTGGAATAGTAGCGAATGACATATCCATTTGAAGGCTACCTTGTATTTTGGCAGACCAGGCTCTTGACAGTAGCATTCCATATTTGGGTGTGATGTCAGCCACTACCACATCCATGACTAAGTTTTTGGCTGGTAGTTGTGTTAGGGCAAAGTCTAGATTCTTTATCAGACCTACACATTTGACTTGGCTTGAGTCGAAAGAATACAGGTTTTTGTAAGGTTGGGTCACTTCCAGTCCTAGGTTTTCCATGACCGCTTTAGGCATGAGGTTATGGGAGGCACCGGAATCTAACATAGCATTATGTAATATTTTGTCCCGGATGTTCAAGCTTATGTAGAAAGGAGAAATAGATCCTTCTTGATATTCACCTTCTACTTTAGGGCCAAATAAAAGCTCAGGTTTGTCGTCAGTTAGATTCAAGGTATCAGCTTTGTTTTCTAGGTCAAATACTTTGAAAATTTGAGATCTATACCTATCTATAGTTACTAGTTCTGTAAGGGGTACGGTAATTTTTATTTTGGAAATTTCCCCTTCGAAACTAAAAGGAGTGGGTAGCTTGGGTAGATTGGTTTCAGCTTTCTCAGACATAACCCTTTCTATGTTCTTAATTTGCTGACTTTGGCTCGGGACTTCTTTTGATACAGCCAGCTTTGGGGTTTCTGCAGAGGTACTAGGAATATCTGAACTAATACTTGTCTGAATGGCCTTACCTTTGTTTTGGTCAACCCTTTGGGCCTTAATTTTGCTTTTATTCATGGTCTCATTTAGGGTTTTATCAGGGATTTTGATATGGTCAGGACTATTCTTTTTGGGATGGTTTTGGTTGTTTTTACTTCTAAGATTATACTGCCGGTGAGCTTCTATAATGGCATTTTGAAAGTCTAAGGCAGGGTCGTCGGGATCTTCATAGTTGGTCTCGTCCTGGTTGTGAGAACATAGCTCTTGTTCTTCTGCAGTGAGGTATACCTCGCTTTCATTATCAGATCCTACGAGATTCAGATGACCTTCATCCAGAGGTTATGTCTCCCTATCATCTTCTCCTACGTAGTTTTCATTGAATGGTGGCCTGATCTGTTGGTCATTATCCCTTGGTCTGTTTTGGGGCTGTTCCCTCCTAAAGTTTTGATTTCGGTTTCTGATTGGAGGGTTTGGCTGGTTGTCCCTAACAGGAGATTTTTCATTGATCTTTTCCCACATTTTAGCCATGGATTTAACTAAGTCATCTATTCTGGGATCCAGGGAAGGCGATGAAGTGGAGACCTCATCCCTATATGTGACCTTTCTTTCTGATCTAGTCCTTGCTCTTTTTTCAGCTAAGTTGGCATCTGCTTTTATAGCTATTTGTTGCATTTCCTTCAAGGTAGGGGGATCCTTATCTCTTAGGTGATATGTCATGTCCGGATCAAACCCCTCAGGGAATTTTTCCAAAGCTAAACCAAGTGGAGGTTTGAAAAGAGGTGGGAGGGAGTTATATACACTGTTGAACCTAGTACAGTAAGCTTGGACACTTTCCCCATTTTCCCGTTTTAGATTGTTATATTCTGACAGGATTTGAATGGGGTTTCTTCGGACTTCCCACCTATTTCTGAAGATTTGATGTAGTTCGGGGATATCATGGATACTGTTTGGAGCTAAGCTTTTGAACCATGCTTTGGGTTCACCACCAAGACTTTGGGCAAATATTCTCATTCGGACAGTCTCGTCTTGTACCTCTAGGTATTCATAAGCATCAGTCATTCTACTTATATGCTGTTGAGGTGTGGTGGTGTCTTCTCCAGTAAAGTGAGGGATCTTGTCTTGATATTTGTTTGGGAGAGGAGCTAAAGGTGGTGGCAGCACCAAAGGTGCGTACCAGGCTGCCATGACTGGAGCTAATGGATGATGTACAAGATGAAGACTAGTAGGCTGAAATGAAGTGGTTTGAACAGTGGTGGTTTGACCAGGTGTAGCGGATGAACTTGGACTAGTGATCTGGTTTTGAGCAGATCTGGGATGATAAGAGCTAAACTGATAGAGAAGCTGGAAATCAGGAGGAGTGGTGGGTGAAGCTTCTCTAATAGAACTCTGTGGTGGGTTTAGGGGTTCAAGATCGTCGAATTTTATCCTACTATATGATTTGCTTCGGGGAAGAGCTTGTGATGACTCTAGTTCTGAAGGTAGATCTAGAAGGATATTGCGAGTTTTAGGTACAGATCTTGTTCTACGGATGGATCTATCGGTAGCTGGATGATCAGTTTCAGAAGCTTTCCACAGAATCTTTTCTGGGTCATCTACTATGATAGGGGGATTTGGGTCTGGGTGGGATCTGGTATTGATTCTTCGTGAAGCCAGATTTTAGATTCAGAGCTTGGAGAGAGTGATATTGGTGAATGTTTTGGATGAGTGGTTTTCTAAAGTTACGCTAAGGCGAAGGATGGTCAAATTAAAAGGATGGATTAGTGGAGTCGCCAGGTGGAAATGGGTTGCTGTTGTGAAGATAGCTATGGTCCACCACCAAGACTAATCTGAGAATTTTTTTTGAATTTTCTGAGTTTATGAGCAGCCTATGGTTTGTTAAAGTATCTTAGACTTGTTTCAACACTTTGCTAGGGTGATGAGAACAAAAAAAAAATTTACTCTAAAAAATGAGTTTATGGACTGCTTGTTTGTTTATGGTACCTAAAGGCCCAAAGAGTCTATAAGAGTTTGCTGGACTATTATGTACTCAATGTCTTACCATCTCCCGCTATGTTAGTGAGTGATGGGATAGGTCTATCAGATAGTAGCCTAGAGTTTGGTGAAATAGTAAGGCTTTACTAGAAGTTAGTGGAGTCGCCAGGTGGATTTTTAGTTGTTTTGAGGTATATGTGTATGGTCCACCACCAGTACTGACAAAAACCAATCTAAGGGAGTTTTTTGGGGTTTTTCTGAGTTTTATGTAGTTCTGAGGTTTGGAAGAGTTTCCTATAACTGACTCATCATTTTGCTAGGATGGTGAGACAACCAGATTCTACTCTTCTAAGCTTGACTGAGATTTTGAGAGTTCCTAAGGGATACATAGGATGTTTTGACTCAAGGTCCCACCGTGATCGCCATTATGTTAGAGAGCGGTGGGATAACTGATGGTAGATATGCTTAGTTCAAAAAGGGGCTTATAGAGTTCTAAGGTGTCCTTAGATTGTCACTAACTCAAATAAGTCCCACCGTGATCGCCATTATGTTAGTGTGGCGATGAGGTGGCTAAATCGGATGGAATTCTAAAATTTGGCAAGGTAGTAAGGCCTACTGGAGGCTAGTGGAGTCGCTAGGTGGATTTTTAGTTGTTTTGAGGTATATTTGTATGGTCCACCACCAATACTGACAAAAAGCCAATCTGGGAATGTTTTGGGGTTTTTCTGAGTTTTTTGTGCTTATGAGGTTTGGTAGAGCTTCTTATAACTAAATCATCATTTTGCTAAGATGGTGAAAGAGTTAGCTTCTACTCTTCAAGAAACACTTAAGTTTTCTAAGTTTGATTGAGACTTCGAGAAATCTAAGGTGCACTTAGACTGTCACTAACTCGGAAGGTCCCACCGTGATCGTTACTATGTCAGTGAGCGGTGGGATAAGTCAATCAAATAGTATTCTTAAGGCTACTAGAAAAATTAGGGAAACTAAGTTGTTTATCACTCAGAGTCCCACCGTGATCGCCATTATGTTAGGGTCCCGTGATTTGGCCGATTGGCTAGCCAAATGACGATGTAACATCAAACCAAGCTTTGGAGCCCAAGGACCTAGCCTTCCTGGACTCAGAGAGGGCTCTCTCTATATGTGTAGAAGATGTCGGTGTGTTTACTTGCGATGTTTTGATATTAGGCTAGTTATGAAGTGTGTTTTTGGTTTTTTTTTAGTTTTTAAGTTTGTGAGGGATGAAACTGATCAAATACATAAAATGGATGACAAGATGTAGATAAATTGGGCTATGGGGTCAAAAAGATCAAGGAAGCTAATGAGGCGATGATGTAAAGCTGCTGTAGGGCCGATTTGATTCATAGTAGAGGGGATCTCTGGGCAAAATGGATTAAATGAACAATAAGTTGGTGAAAGACAAGGGATTTCAAGTGCAAACTAGTTTATAGCAGACATAAACATGTGATAGAAAACCATTAATCATGCTAGGAATAACTATAAGCTAATCAATACATAGAAATCAAACATTCCAGCCATACATAGAGGTATAAGACCCTCTAACTTCGGGAAAAGGCTATCAGACTTTGGGGAAAACACATGAGACAAACTAACAACTCATAAACTATGCCGGAACGCCTAAACATAGTCTCTAATTCATTGGGCACTTGGACAAATAAGTTTTCATAGTTTTAGGCAAAGGGCTAGATCGGGACTAGGCCTCCTTGGTTCAACAAAATGATCAACAAATCAGTCAAAGAGAAAGCTTTATGGACAGAACTATGGGCAGCTGATAGGTAGGTAGGGCAAACCATACATCCTACTCAACATACATGGAACTGATGAATAAAACTTAGCAACAACACCTTAGGTTACTAAAGAGCAGCTAAGAATTCTTTAGCATAACTAAGGGAGAAGAAAACATCAAGCTATGAAGATTCAGGGATTTTGAGGTGCCTCCATGGGCATGTCTCAAAATCAATCTTTACAGATCTATAGCAGCAAGAAAAATGAAATATGAGTGAAAACTAGAAGACAAAACAACATTAAGAAGCACTATACCATTCTACCATGTCAAGGAATCCATCAACAAGCCTTCAAAATTCCTCAAAAGCATCCAAGAGGCAATCCAAACATCATAACTCAAGTGTATTCTTCAAAGCTCATATGACCAATGCATTAATTCTTCTCTCAAGTTCAGCCTCCTATTTACAATGAGAATCATGGGATAAATAGGCTAGAAGGAGGAAAACCTCATGGAGCAACTAGCTATCCCATTGGCCAAGTCAAAATATCTAAACTTGTCCTTGAGGCTTTGCAAATCCCAAGGCACAAAATATCTAATAAAATATCTAAAAAACTGCTAAAAACGGAAATTATATTGACTTTACATGATTTTCCCATGATAAAAATAGCCTAACACACATTTGGGAAAAGCAGATTTTTGGAGTTCAAAAATTGCAAAAATACTTCATATTTATGCCTGAAAAAGATCCCCTGACTTGCTGGATGCAAATGGAAGCCTTCCCGATGTCGAAATGAGGCTCATGATGGCTTGTTGGAAATCTCTCTGTGTCTGCTTTCCAATGCAAGTAGAATCATCTCAATCTGATCTATGAAAGTCCCTCAAAACTGTACCTGTGTGCAAAAACCCAGAAAATAGCAGGCTGCTGATAGGGCAGGCAGAATGTACAAAATGGGGCTGTTTTTCGCCAATTTGGAAAGGCGAATGATCTTCAAATGCCCTGAAAATCGCTGGAGAGATGCTCATGAAATTATGGAATCCATTGGTATCACCCTTCTCCCTTGACGACTCTTCAAACTGAAATGGCGCATTTATGAGTTTTTGGCGAAAACCCCAAAAATGCCAAAAAACAAAAAGTTTTCGAAACAGGCCCAAAATTGGCATGGATGACCCTCAAGGGTCCATAGAGACATGTTCCGAAGCTGAAGCTAAAATATCGAGGGCTGATATGCTTTTTGCTTCTTTCCGTGCTAGGCGCCTCTCCTTCAATTTCTTCAATTTTTCTTGTGCCACCTTCAATTTGCGCCTGGCGAATTGGTTTAGCTTCCGAAAGTGAAGGATTCTCTTTCTCTGTAGCTCAAGATCCCTGTTTGCCTTCTCAAGCTTTGTCTCCAAATGCTGGTTAGCCCTCTCAAGCCAAGCTTCCTTGTTTTCCTCAATTTCCCGCTCAAAGAGGGTAGTGAGAGGAAAAGCTTCGAATTGAGCTTGTTCTTCAGCCTTCTGTTTCTCCAAGGCTCTCCTAAGCCCAATGGTTCTAGGCCTCTTTTGCTTAGGCTGGTCCTCCTCCTCTTCACCATCAAATTCGCCAATAAGCTCTTCAATTCTTACTTGCGCCCTTTCTGCCTCCTTTTTGTACTTGATGGCCCTTGCCTCATGAATGGCTGCATGATACTTCATTTGTTTGTTTTCAACCTCCAAGAAATGGTTGAAATTCCTCGCCCTTTGAAGATCTTCTTGTAACACCTCAATTTGCCCTTCTTTGTGAATGAGGAGGTTTTCAAGGATGCGTGCCTCATTATCACTGTCATCGCTTGGGATAGGGATGACAGCTGATTTACCTCCATGTTTGGCGCTTCCTCCAACTGTACTCTTGCCTTTGAAGGCCAATCTAGTGCTCTTTCTCCTTGGCAAGCTAGGAGTTGTCTTTTTGGGCAATTTCCTCTTCTTAGGGACAGTTTTGGTCACCATCAAGGAGGCAGCTTCAGCTTGATGTCCTTCCTCAACATCCTGTCCAGCTTGTGGTTCAAAAGATGTTTCAATTGCTTGCTCAACCTGCTGCTCTTCAACCTCTGTCTGCTGCTGTTCCTCTTCCTGAATTTGATGCTGTTCATCAACCTCTAACTGCTGTCCAATGATATCCAACTGCTGCTGTCCCTCAAAATCTGGCTGCTGCTGCTCATCAACCTCCTTTTCTCCCTGTGCCTCACTTCCCTCTTCTTCTCCTTGTTTGCTTGGCTGCCCAGTGGTCATCTTGAGTTTTTTAGGGGTAGGCCTACTGGATAAAGGCACTGGGCGATGGACAGTCTGAGTAGGAGACACATGAACAGGAGGGACAGTGGCGAAATCGGCATGGCTAATGAATAAATCCCATGAAACTCCTTTCTTCTCCAGCTGGTGTAAGAAAATGATCTTGATCAAGGAATGGTGAAAGACAGAAGGGATTTGCTGAGGTGGAGCTTTCTTTTGGACAGTAGCTGCCATTTTTTCTATTCTCTTGGACAAAAAGTATGGAAGGTTTAATTGTCTGCTTCTGGTAAAATGCATCAACAAGCGAACATGATAGGCAAATATTTGGCTAAACCTCCCTTCACAAGTGAAATATCTCATTATGGCCTTCATCAGTGGAGCATAACTGTCAAGAAGATAGGAGAAAGGAAAAATAGCAGTGATGGTTTCTCTATGTTCCGGCTTGATGAAAGGTTTATAATCCTCCAGATCAAGATGCGCTTGTTTAAACCACTTTTCACCATGATACGGGATCTTGGTAGCTTTGGATACATACCTTGGGGAGATTTTGAAGTCAAGACCTGCTAACTGGAAGTGTTTGTCTTTGAATCTCAAAGCGCACAAATGTGTAAGTGGCGAGAAACTCTTGACTTCCTCTATCCTTTGACAGAAATCAAGACAGCCTACCTCATGGAAATTGAAAAGTACTGAGGGATGAGCATTGATGTCTTCTATGGAGATAGGCTCATATCTCTTATGTTGTCCGCCTTTGTGATCTCGTTTGGGAGGCATTCTGTCTTTGAAATAAACCTTGGAAGAGGTAAACTGCCTTCACTGTATGAGGAATGCTCTGCTGGATATGAGACAGACCACCAAACTGCTTGGACAGATATGGACACTGTGGTTTGGATGAAATGTAACAATGCTTCCTTGAATAAGCCCCCCTCAACACTTATTAACAACAATTCTTCAAATTTGGATGCACTTCAGCTATGTATCCTTCTTAACAGTGGCACTATATGTAAGAGCTGCTTTGTAGGTTCTTTGTGCACAGTCTTGAACAAATCCCCTCTTGTGATTTTGCTTAGAGGCCTGCTTGCACTTGTATTTTTGTCTTTGAAACCAACCTTCAAAAATTATAACCCTGCTCTTTTAGGTCATTTACCTTGAAACAGGCTCCTTTCAGCAGACTTCTGTGGAGACCACACAGTGGGAAAAGAAAGAGACCTTGTGGTTAGGTAAAAAAATAGCCCACTGTGTTTAAGAGAAAAACCTTTCACTTGTGATTTTTTAAGAAGTCAATCACTGTCTTTATAACTCTGCCCTTGATGTTTATTTGATCATCAATAAATGCCCAATAATCAATCAAATGCCCAATTATCAACAAAATACCCTGTTTCACCTTCAGAAAACTCTGTCCAACAATTTTCAGAATGACAAGGTAGTGTAATGAACAAGCAGACTTAGTTTAGGTGAAAAAGTAAATGCAACAGTGGTTTCAGGAAACAAACTCTCTGTTTTGTGAGTTTAAAAGGTTTACCAACACATCTATACCCCTGTTTTAATATCAAATGCAAAACACCAAGCACCCTGCCCTTTAGACAATGGCCATTTTTACTTGTGAAGTTTTGAGAAAATCAACACCACTTTGGTACTTCTGCCCTTAATGTCAAAATCTAGCCATCAACAATCTCTGTCTTTTACTATGATGTCATCTTTGGAAGTTTTATGTCAATAAGTCTTCAACCTGTACTTCTGCTTTAATATCAAATTTCAAACACTAACAAACTGTTCTTCAGAAAAAGGCTCCTTTCTTTGTGAAGTGTTAAGAGAACAAAAACTGCTTTTACACTTCTGCCTCCAGAGCTAGAAAGACATTAATTAAATCTGCCCCTCAATTTTAACATTCACCCATAGAAAACTCTCTGTCAACAATTTTCCACAATGATGTAATACAGTGCAGGAGAAAACAGACTTAGCTTGGGTGAAAGAAACAGTGTAACAGTAATTCAGACCATATACTCTTGGCTTGTGATTTGTGAGATGTGCACCAATACATTCTATAACCTTGCCTTCAAGGTTTAAACTCTCATTAACAACCTCGGCCCTCTTTAAATTATCTCATCTCACTGTGTAGGAGACTGTGTTTGTTTTTTTAGCAAACTAGCAAGGTACGGGATTTTCAAACAGTTTTATCACCTATCAACACCTTGCATATGATGGGAGCTCATAAAAATACCTTGAAATTGGTGGATGCTCGCTTGAGAGGGTGCAAGAGACCCTGGACAGCTTGAAAAATGGGCGCGGCAAACTCTGGAGAAAACCCGTCGCGCCGGAGGAAGGTGTCGGGTGGAACTGTCGTGTGGTCGGGCGGGCACCTATAGGCACATCGCGCCCGCCTACAGGCACGTCGCGCCGACGTTAAAAGCCTTCACAAAATGACGCCCAGGCACGTCGCGCCACTTTCCAGGCCCGTCGCGCCGCCCTAAAACAGTGCAGAAAAACCTCAATTTGCTTGAAAACACGTCGTGATGCTTGGGAGCTGCGGAAATTTGTTTTTTTGATTTCACAAAAGACTTACTACTCCTCTATTTCATTCTTTTGATACTCCCTCAACGGTTATATTCAAAAAATAAAGACCCTGTGGCTATTTTTGAGCATAATGAAGCTTTTCGGTAAAACAGTGGCAATTCTTTAAATGATACAAAAATGTGTTTGCATCAAGTTGATCCTTTTAAACAGTGATAATCCTTCAACTTTGCTTTGCCTACTCATGAAGTTACATACAGGAGACCACCGGTGCCTTTGCAATTAGTTTGACAATTTCGGTCCTTAGGTGATTTACAAGTTTCCTTCTGGACTGTAAGTGCCATTCTACTAGCTGTTTCTTTTTATAACAGGATCCTCTGCTTGACAACTCACTGTGTCCCTTCCCTGTCTTTGTTTATTTGATACTATATCCTTGTGCTAAATCTTCCTTTTGAAATGATAACAAGTGTGTTTGTTTTTAAAACATATGAACAGGGGTGATTCATCATAACCAACTTCCTCTGCTTACTTATAAAATTGAATACCACTCGCCTTCTCCATCAGAAAAACAGACTTGTAAAATATGAAAACAGGGCCCTTGGGCACACAGTCTTTATTTTGTTCTGATCAGTGTATTAAAACCCTTTTGGTCAATAGCACTATTTCATGACTGGACATATGTTTACTGCCTCCCTCTCTTGGTGATTGTTTTAGCAAAGAAGGACTATTTCATAATGCACCAAAAATATTTGAAAAGTTGTAAACACCCCTTCTTGAAAGGCGCCTCTTTTGAACTTTTGACATATGGTATTGTCTTGCTGCTTGACCCTTTCCTTAAGGAGAAAATCTTCTTTTTGATATCAGTGGCACACCTATGCTTAAAATTGTCTCTTTTTCTATTCATAGCATTGCATACCTGTCATCATGCATTTTATGACTCAACCTTGGTCACTGTTTACTTCCCTAGTGATAAATTGCTGCTTCTGAGTGTTTCACAAGTTTTTCTCTGGACTGTAAATACACTTTTTAGGTTGCATCCTTTCACCCTAGACTTCTTTGTTTTCTCAGAAGGATTTCCTTTGATTTCTGTATAGGTGATCATGAAAGGTCTTTATCCCATTTTTAAGTCAACTGCTCGCTTTGGCATTGATAGCATACAATATGTTCAATATTTTCCCCTTCCCTACTGTAGGTATAGTCAGACAGGGAGTTCCTTGAAATATGAGTATCAGTATATTTACATTATCAGAGCTGTCATTTATTTGTGTAGTGACCTTGTTTGAGTCTTTGATATCCTTCTACTGCTCTTTCTTGTATCAATCAGTTTCAGCACCTGTAGTAGCTTCGGCCCTCTACTCATGCATGGAGGAGGCTCTTCATTAGATAAGGTGTTTGAAGGTTTTTTAACAATTATTTTTCGAGACAGCCTTTCTCTGAAGGTGATGTTAAGTAGACCATTTGGAAAACATCAGTCTAAGCATGTTCACTTGCAAACATCATTGTGTGTCAGCAGAAACCCTAGCCAGAGTAATACTGTCTCCCTGCATTGTCCTAAGGGTGAATTAGACATTTGGCTTGTTCATCTCATGATCGATTATTTTGACAAATAGCCTTTGTAACTATGAAGGTCAGTGTTTTCTTTGAAAAAACCAAGCACTTTCTCCTTCCTGTGTAATGGCATTTTTTAATATCTGTTCTATTTGATTTTGAACCAAAACAGGCCTCTTATGATTTGGATGTTCACTGATGATAGGCCTTCTAAAGTTTCAACCATTCACCTGACTTGAAAGTTTCAGATGATCTCCTTTATCAGGCCAAACTCCCCTTTCCTTTGAGCTTATCATATTTCCACTATAATCCTGTTATGGTCAGCAATTACATTTATGAAACCTGAAGATATTGTTTCATTGTTTCATTATTTCATTAAGGGAAAACCTGGACTTCTGCAAACTTCTGAGTCAAACACTGGCCTGCGCCCTCTGCTTATGTATGAAGGAGGCGCCCTAACCCTCTGCTTGTAAATGAAGGAGGTTCTGGGCCTTGACAATTTACCATTTAGCTGAGACAGTGGCGGACCTTTCTTACTGTTATTTTATGCTGGAAAGAGCTTGTAGGGTCCTGACGAGTGACTTTTGTTTTGCAGCTTCATCTCAGGCTCACAATACATTTAGAAGCAGTTGTTCTTCTAACTGTGAACTCAAACATTTACTCCATGAGATGAAACATATTTCCTGTCTTTGAAGAACCATAGAACACAGTGAAAAACCTACTAGTCAGCTTGAGAATGGGCTTCATGCACTGCCGAGACCTAGGGAATATGAGTGGCGTGACTTAAGGCTGTTTGTCAACTTTATTTGCAAATTAAGGGATCAGTCATGGTAGGTCTGCTGCAGATGGGGGCTTTTTTGGCTTTTTGATGATTTCCAAAGGTGAAATGTCCTAAACGCCACTTCCTAACATAGGGGAGAATATTGAAACAGATGTGAATTTTCCTTTTAAGGCTGATGGGCAGGTTAATAAAGCTGAAACTAGGCAGGATATGTGATATGAAGTTTTTGATGCTGCCAGGGGTGGACTGAATAAGTATAAAGATGAAAAAAGTTTTGGGGAGGGTTTTCTGGATGACATATTGACATAAGGAAATCAGTTTCTAGAAAACTCAGCTGAAGATATAGTCATCACTAACATGCAAAAAATA